>CM047811.1:13346607-14047765 GCA_026214975.1 Gentiana macrophylla | reverse complement strand
TTAGCATTATATTTCCATGAATTGCGTGATTATCTTGATTATCTTGGATGCACGATTCACCACTTAAACTTTGACTCATTTTGTGAAATTTCAAAAAATTATGATATCACATGATCTTTTGAGTTAATTGACTTCATCTTTGTTCCACTCTATGCGAGTGAAAGGAGTGCCTTCTTCCCAAGTAAGTAGTGGCGTATTAAGCGCATATTACATTATGAACCACCCTTTTAAGCGCGTATAACTCACTTTCCTTGGTGTGTAGTCGATAGCATATTGTTTTGACTAGAGTTGACCTGGCTTCATCCCAAATTATGTTTCACCATGCGCTTATAAAGGCAAAGGAATTTGGATTTGGTAGTTTATCATGAGTGGGCCTTTGTGAGGATAGATAAATCAATGAGATTTCACCCGCCAAGAAAAGAAGTGCATTGAAATATATACATATATATTCTCTTGGGCAAGATATTGAGTCGGTGGAGGCGTAAGGCATACGACTTTTGCATAGGCCGATAAACACGAGCCTAAAGTAGTATATACTCGGTTCTCGATCCGCCTTGCTAGGTCAATAAATTAATAAATAACATGTTAAAGGACCTGGTTAGTTCTACTACGGGTTGATGTAATGTGAGATTCTCTGCATTACTAGCGGTTGTGAAAGTTATTGCACCACACATTGGCTCATGACATGAATAGTGTTTAATCGTTCTCTTGATGGATATGAGTGGCATATTCTTGATCTTGACTTTGTGAGGCATAGTTGTTTTTAATTAAATTATATCATTAGAGTGTCGTGTTTCTTTTAGCACTTTTTGCTCGTGACGATCAAAGCTAAGTGGGAGGTAGTTGATAGCATACTAAATGGTACCAATAATTATACCTTATTCACCTGAATTGTGCTCAAGAGAGGATAAATAGGCTCTTTATTGTGTGGAATATATGTTAAATGCTATGTGAATGTTTCAGGATCGTAGTGCATCATGTTATTTTCCCAAAATTTGAGTGCTTTTTTGTCTCATTTTGCATGTTTTATAGGATATACCGAATCGGGAGCATTGAAGAATGGATCTGGACCAGAAGAAGTATCTTGGGCCAAGTGATTAAAGTCCAAGAGGAAATCTGTTGAAGAATAAGAAGAAAAGTCGGCCAGGTTTACCGAGGGCTAGGGCGATAAACCGAGGACTTGTCAGGACACGAAATTGATTATGCCGCCTACTAAGCCGGTTAGGGTGTTAGAGAGTCATAAGTCGGTCATTGTATCTATATAAGGCGCATTTCTGATTATTGCATAAGCTTTTAGAATTCAGTATCAATTCTTCAAATACATTCTATACTTTGATGAAATAAAGTTATTCCCGACTTTTGAGGAGTTATTTACGGTTTTCTCACTTTCTCCACCATCTCTAGCTTGAGAAGATCGAGCTAGATCAACTTATTGAAGGTATGAAGCTTTGAGCGTTCCTTTTTGTCTTCAATATGGTAGATATTTTTGTATTTATGTGTTTTAGATAATCTGCATGTTTAAAGACCCCGTAATTTACTTTGAATAATCGTAATTCGACAATGTAGATCCAGGATAGGAAAAGTGACCCCGTAAACCGGCCGGTCTATACCGGTTTACGAGGCATTATTTGAAACCCTAAAGCGGGATTCACTACAATTTCACGTTGATCGGCAGGTTTAATTATGATTGGTTAGATCCGCCAATCTAACTTTATTATGTCGTAAATGGCGGCATGAAATACAAATAGTGAAGTGCTAAGTTTGGACATAGTCTTGAATGGACCCTAGGGACGTGTTGATCAATGTCGACAGCTGTCTAGACGGGTTAGCGGTATGAGTTAGCGCTCGATATCGGCAATTCTAGTTCTTTATGTGTATGGGCTATTACGGACCAATTAAGGAGGGTAGCTTGCGTATAGATTGTCTACTACCATTGTTGGAGTAGATAGGAGTAGGAGTTGCACCCGTAGCTGAAAATGATAATGATAATTAAATCAAAAGCTCGCTCGATTAATTTAAGGAAATTATGTGGGGAAGTAAACGTAACGATTAACTAATCCAAGTTAGTAGATCGGTGTGAAGAGGGGGAGAAATACCAACTTTCTTTTATGTTTATTGTGGTCCATGACCGCCTCTATATTGTTTCTTAATTAGGTTAGAATCGTTTATACTTATAGTTGCATTGTCTCTGCGGGATCGACCTTGACTCGCATTTACTATACTACGATGTACCTAGTATTCTTGCTAGTAATATCGACGTTAGTGACTTACACGCGATCAAGATTTTTGGCGCCGTAGCCGGGGACAATGGCCAATTTTAAATATAAACGTTTTAATTCTGATTAAGGAGTTGTTTTTATTGTATTTTATTTTATTTTGAGTCTTGAGTCGTTCTGGATCAAACCTGCACTTGTTAAACTGCCAGAAAGAGAAATTTCAGGGCCGGTTTACAGTGGGATACCCCCGGGTTACTGAGGCTTGGAAAATTGAATTCGACGGCCTCGCATTATTACAGTATTATTCCTGTTGATTTTAGTTAGTAGGTCCCTATGATTTGTGATCATACCCAATGAAGCGAGAAGTTGTTAACATTTTCTTTGTTTTATTTTATCTTTTTCGGGAAAATCGAACACTTGAGATTCGATCAAACCGGAGTTGAAAAAGAGCAAACAAGTCAAGCAATATGCCTAGAATGATATTGAGCGTCACACCGATTTCCATGTATCTTGGATCTGCAATCGGGAGCAATCTGAAGCGGATAAGAAGCGGTTGGAAAAAAGAAAGAAGCAATCAAGAAAAAGCTGAAGAGAACTTAAAGGAGTATAGCACGTATCGTCCAGGTGAGTTCCCTTCGAGTTAATTGACATATAGTCTTGGATTATGATTACGATGATCTTGAACAGATATATCGACACGATGTTTTACGAGCCTGAGGATTACGCTGGCTCGGACACCGTGGTGAAGTTAGGATACCACAGCACGTTCGACTCCTAATTTCTATTAATGGTATATCGGTAGGATTAGGTCTCTACGATTCTCGGCTCGATTTGCAACATTCTACCTTTTTTCTTTGCCGAAGATTAAGCTCCGGTCGTAATGAATCAAACTCGAACCATGACTTTCGTCGATAGAACTAGAGATATACTGCCGATGCTTAGGAAGTGCACGATTAAGGCGAGGAGGTTCACTTTTGATTGATGTCACGATTATTTATGTACCGAGGACCCAAGTGCCTCAGTTCTATTAGGAATACCTTTCTTAGCAACAAGTATGGCAGTCATGGATTTTGATAATGGGGAGATTACTTTGAGGTTGAATAATGATGCTGTATATTTTAAGATCTTAGAGCCTTTACAGAATAGGCCGGAAAGTTGCTAGTTGACGTATGATTCGAGGGAAGGTGGAAATTATGGAGATAGAAAAGAAGGGCATAAGCATAGAGGCGTTGTAGTAGAAACCGTTGAGCAAGAATTCATGAGACTAATGCTTAGAGAGAAAAGAGAAGGACGCAACAAGATGCTCACGGAAGCTAGTCCTTCCGTGTTGCGTAGTGAACGAGTTGAGCATAAAGTAGGAAATGTGGAATCCTTGGATCTAAAGTCTAAATCTCGACGTAGAGCGGACTAGTACGCAAGATAAAGAGAGAGACGTGCTAGGAAGAGAGCTCAAAAGGTTCTATAAAGGTACAAACCTCAGAGTGAAAGTTTGGCGAGTTAAAGCTCTAACCCTGAATGATCGGAAATCGAAGAAAGTCGAAAGTGGCGACTATAAACTCAGAACTATTTCTTTAAATCCTTTTGTAGATTGGGAATGAATAAAAGTAGTTGGATGAAGGGGCGAGCTTTTTCATCCTACCACCACTTTGGCTTGAAACCGATGGTTGTGGAAAGGATTTTTTACTCGTTGTGGATTCTAGTGAAGTAGGTTAGGATTGAGTCGGAAATAACAATAGATAGAGTAAGTGGCTAGTCAATTTAAGGTCGAATGTGAGAGAGGTTGAGTAAAGAGTGCGAAAATAAGTATGAGAATTATGGGAAAGAATCCTCGTAAACCGAGGTTACCTCCGGTTTACCGAGCCAAGATTTTCCGTTTTCTAAGCGTCAGTTGAAAAGTTGAATTTTTAAAGACACGTGGATTGACACACGTTGCATCGGACACCACCGGTCGGTGAAACCGTCCCATTTTCCTCTATTTTCAAATTTTTCATCCTTTCCCACACTCTACCATAACTCCACCTCAATCCCATCAATCCCCTCCTCACATCCCTCACCCTAATTACTCATATACCCACTATCCCACCAAATCCTTCCACCTTCACTCATTTCGCTTACTTTCTACAATCTTCTCCTCAAATTACCAATCTTCTCCCATTTCTTCTTCTTCTAAAAACTAGTCGGCCACCATCACCACCACTATCACCACCAAACCACCACCAAAATCAAACCTTTCTTCAATTTTCACCAACCAAAACACCCATTTCTTAACCCATGTTGCTGTTTAGTGCTTATGTGCTAGTGAGGTGATGTAGTTCTTCATCTTCCGTTCATCAGAGCACTGTCCTAAAAAGAAATCCAGAAAAATCCAGGCCGGTAAACCGAGCCCTACCTCCGGTTTACCGAGGGTCAATTTTCCAGAATCAGCATCAGTATCAGTCCTGTTATCATCCTGGATGGGTCCCAAGCGTAGCAGAACCTCCCTTCATCCCAGTAGTTATCAGAGCATATACGGAGATGCAAATCCCTTGATAGACGGGGTTGAGCAATTCCATTCATTGGAAATCTACGAATCGTTCCGAGGGCATTGGAACGCAAGACCAGTTGCACGAGAACGAGGGGTAGAATTGGACGATTGTGGGTCAATCTTTCCAGAAGCCCTATAAGAGCAATACATATTGGATATGGCTGAGGCACCGACACGGTTCAACGCTATGGTGGTGCGGGAATTCTATGCTTATGTCTCGCACAACCCAGGAGCCACATATGCTATGGTCCTTGGTATTAAGGTTGATTTTTCTATTGAGCGGATCAATGCTCATTTTGGGGTTCGTAATCGACCGATGGACCCGGATGAGTACACATCCTCGAGCAACATTGAAGATCTTGAGAGGATGAATATGATAGCTGAATTTTACGGGGTGCAATGGAAGCGCAATCCTGCTGGAGCCCCCACCATTTCCTAGAGAATGAATTATCCTGGGATCGGAAGATGGTCAACAGATTTGTTTGTGCCCACCTTCTACCGACCAAGCACACGGTCTCTGTCACCACTAAGAGGGCAAAATTGATGTTTTATCTGGAGCAGGGATCTCCAGTCAACATCGGTCTACTGATGCATAGCCGTATTCACGAGCTTGCTGCCCCATCTGAACGCGAGCTGTTACCATGCAGGCCAATGATTGACATGTTTCCTTTGGAGGACGAGGTGAAAATTCTCGTCAGTGATGATTGGGAAGATCCTGAGCCGATGATCAGTTCGCAATTGGTTCAATGAGTACCAAGATGGGTTGGTCAGAGAGCTGAGAGGGAGCGTTCTCTGGTCCACGGAGCACCCCGGACTCCGAGAGCTATTCTAGAGGAGCACTCGTGAGAGATTGCGAGTCTGCATCGCAAGATGGATAGGATGATAGACTTCTTTGGCGTACCTCCATCGACCTCAACACTTAGGAATGCTCCACATCACCGTGCCTCATCTTCGGCCGCTGCTGCCTCAAGTTCTGCACCTCCTCCCGGTTTTGAGCCTAGAGATGACTGGGAGGGTTATTCTGATAATGATTAGTTTTTAATTCTTTTTATTGTTGGTTTCCATTTTTATATTTATTTTTATTTTTCTTTCATATCTAGTTGATGTAGCAGAATTTTAGTATAATGATTTGGACGGCTTAATTTGTTTTGGAGTTAAGTATTTTCTCTTTTCTTGTAGCTATTTTATTATACGGTTTTTTGTCACCACTATTCTTCTTGGTTTGTTAGAGTTACTTAGCGCAGATTCTTCATGAATTACTTACATGAGCCCGATGATTTATACGACGATCCGATTCTTCTTTGGTTCCACCCTTAACCGAAGCTAAGTTCTTTTTCATTTTTCATTTTTCATCTTACACATTGGGGACAATGTTTCGATTAAGTGGGGGGTAAGGGACGTCACTTAGCTTCTTAGCATTATATTTCCATGAATTGCGTGATTATCTTGATTATCTTTGATGCACGATTCACCACTTAGACTTTGAATCATTTCGACAGAATTTCGAAAAAATTATGATATCTATGATCTTTTCGAGTTAATTGACTTCATCTTTGTTCCACTTTGTACGAGTGAAAGGAGTGCCCACTTCCGAAGTAGTAGCATATTAAGCACATATTCTGTTATGAGCCACCCATTTAAGCACATATAACTCACTTTCCTTGGTGTGTAGTCGATAGCAATATTGCTTTGACTAGAGTTGACCCTGGCTTCATCCCGAATTATGTTTCACCAACGCTTATAAAGGCAAAGGAATTTCGGATTCGGTAGTTTATCATGAGTGGGGCTATGAGCATAGATAAATCAATGAGAGTTCACCTGCCAAGAAAGAGAAGTGCATTGAAATATATACATCTATATTCTCTTTGGCAAGATATTAAGTCGGTGGAGCGTAAGACGCACGACTTTTGCATAGACCGATAAACGTGAGCCTAAGAGTAATATATGCTCGGTTCTCGATTCGCCTTGACAGCTCAATTAATTAATAAATAACATGTTCGAGACTGGTTAGTTCTACTACGGGTTGATGTAATGTGAGAGTGTCTGCATTACTAAGCGGTTGTGAAAGTTATTGCACACACACATTGGCTCATGACATGAATTTTGTTTAATGCGTTACTGATGGATATGAGTGGCATAATCTTGATCTTGACTTTGTGAGGCATAGTTGTTTTTAATTAAATTATATACAGATTAGAGTGTCGTGTTTCTTTTCACCTTTTTGCTCAAGACGATCAAAAGCTAAGTGGGAGGTAGTTGATAACGCCCTAAATGGTACCAATAATTATACCCTTATTCACCCTGAATTCTACTCAAGAGGGGATAAATAGGTTCGTTATTGTGTGGAATATATGTTAAATGCTATGTGAAGGTTTCCAGGATCGTAATTCTGCATCTATGTTATTTTCCCAAAATTTGGTACTGTTTTGTCTCGTTTTGCTTGTTTTATAGGATATACCGAATCAGGAGCATTGAAGAATGGATCTGGACCAGAAGAAGTATCTTGGGCCAAGAGATTAAAGTCCAAGAGGAAATCTGCTGAATAAAAAGAAGAAAAGTCGGCCCGGTTTACCGAGGGCTAGGGCCAGTAAACCGAGGACTTGTCGGACACGAAATTGATTCTGCCGCCTCTACTAAGTCGGTTAGGGTTTTAGAGAGTCATAAGTCGGTCATTGTATCTATATAAGGCCGCATTTACAGATTATTGCATAAGCTTTTAGAATTCATTATCAATTCTTCAAATACATTATATACTTTGATGAAATAAAGTTATTCCAAGCTTTTGAGGAGTTATTTCTGGTTTTCTCCCTTTCTCCACCATCTCTAGCTTGAGAAGATCGAGCTAGATCACCTTGTTGAAGGTATGAAGCTTTGAACGTTCCTTTTTGTCTTCAATATGGTAGATTTAATTACGCCACGTTGATCGATGAGGTTTAATTAATGATTGGTTAGATACTGCCAATCACTTTTATTGTAATCGTGGCGGCATGAAATACGAATAGTGAAGTGCTAAGTTTGGACATAGTCTTGAATGGACCCAAGAGCGTGTTGATCAATGTCGATATTTATCCAGACGGGTTAGCGGTATGAGTTAGCGCCGATATCGCAATTCCTAGTTCTTTATGCGTATGGGCTATTACTGAGACCAATTAAGGAGGGTTGCTTGCGTATAGATTGTTTACTACCATTTTCGGAGTAGATAGGAGTAGGCACAGTAAGCAGGCGAACCTACCGAACCCTGGCGTGGTTCGGCTCGGCTTCGGTATTTTCGAACCTTAGGCTCGGCTCGGCTCGAAATGGCCGAGCCTTATATTTTTATTATTCGCTCTGGTTCGGTCGGTATTTGGGGAAAAAGCTCGGCTCGGTTCGGCTCGAACATGTCGAACCGTTCGAACATGTTCGCCCGAATCAGGTTTTAAAAAAAAAATCAGAACATGTTCGGCTCGGTTTTAAAAAACTTGTTCGGCTCGACCACCGAATATCTAATTTGTAAGGTTCGGCTCGAAGTTCGAACCCACGAAACGAGCCCGAATCGAACTTTTTCGAGCCGAATACTCCGGATCGAATCGAATACTTAGGTTCATTTACAGCCCTAGATAGGAGTAGGACTTGCACCCATAGCTGATAATGATAATGATAATTAAATCAAAAGCTCGCTCGATTAATTTAAGGAAATTATGTGGGGAAGTAAACGTAACGATTAACTAATCCAAGTTAGTAGATCAGTGAGAAGAGGGCGAGAAATACCAACTTTCTTTTATGCTTATTGTTGGTACATGACCGCCTCTATGTTGCTTCTTAATTAGGTTAGAATTGTTTATACTTATAGTTGCGTTGTCTCTGTAGGATCGACCTGGACACGCATTTACTATACTACGATGTACCTAGTATTCTTTCTAGTAATATCGACGTTAGTGACTTACACCCGATCAGTCGTCCTCTATCCGACACAACACAGGTCGCCCTCTGTCTCCTAGGGTCGGCATGATATAAGACGTACATGGCCTCAGGCTGCCGGCATGGTGCAAGTTCACCTTGGCCTCTTACGCTCAGCTCAGGACAAATGATTCTTTGCCTCAGACGACAGTTACACTCCTTCAAGGAGCATTAACCCACATTCTATAATTGTTCCGTGATGTAATGCCCATGTTCTGGATACCGAGTCCTTATCCGGAAAAGCAACGTTCGGAACGTGATAGTTAGAGTAAACCCTAAATCTCACGTAAGTCTCGTGTCATATAAGGAAGTGTAGAAGAAAAGAATTAACAAGCAAGAAACTCAGAAACTGACACTAATGACCTTCCATTAACAAACTCGATGAAAATACAACTGTTGTCAAACTAGAATTATAAATAACTACTAGAATCACTAAAGACCTTCCATCTTGATCAATACAAATACAAAAACAACTTAAAAACAATGAACTCCATGACTTATTTTCTAAGCTTGCTTTCTACGATCATTATCCAATTCGCCTTCAACCTACATATCTTATTATTCTAGATAAGGGTGTGAGTCCGTGCACAAGCTCAGTAAGGAAAAAGAAAATAAAATAGAGAATCATGTATATCGGATGACGGAAGACACAACATGAATCTACTTCATAGTTATAAATAGTTTAAAAGTATAACCAGGGACACATAAAACACCTTCAATAGCATATCCTATAACATTAGGAAGTTCACTTAAAAACCAACTTTAAACTATGAATAGAAAACATGCCTATTAAATTTGATTGGTTTGGACCATCAAGTTATAATTTTAGTTGGACCACCTGTACAATCTATGGTGTATTTAACAAGAGTTATGATAGACAAGATCATTTTGTCACAAACGAATAAAACAACTAAATTCATTATCAATAATCAATAATCAACATACAAGACTAAACCATAAAAATGCAGTTTCACTATTATCATAAAGTAGATATTTCAATTATATTATCCGTGTTAGCATAATGGTCGTGCCACCATCATTACTCAATTAAGAAAACAATATAGTCCCATAATAAGAGACCTCTGAGTATCTTCATGCATGTAAGTAACCAAAGTGAGTACCTTCATGCATATAATAAACCAAAGCAGGTAAGATATATGGCCATATGGGTACAATGAAACCCCAAGCCCAATGTACAAAGTTCTGCATACGAAGTCGCACATGTTGAACCATTTATCTGATTTCATGATCCCAACAAGATGAACATATTATCTTTGTGGTGGATGTTTTTTCATTATTTTATTGCTCCTTATATTTTGATATTATTTTTATGTTCACAAACTATATGTGATATGGGTATGACCCAACCGCATATACGTGACATTCATCAGTTTTTACGGTCTTTTCTTCAAATGGGCAGACGAGGTCTCAGTCTCATATTGGGCTCATACATCAAATGACTATGGCAGAGTTGGCCTTCATGCAGTGCATGTCGCCTTTATCAGCAGTTTAACGACATGCCGCAGGTCGTTCTCTGTCCGACGCAACACAGGTCGCCCTCTGTCTCCTACGGTCGACATGATATAATACGTCCACGGCCTCAGGCTGCCGACATGGTGCAGGTTTACCTCGGCCTCTTACGCTCAACTTAGGATAAATCAATCTTGGCTTCAGCGACATTTACACTCCTTCAAGGAGCATTAACCCACATTCTATAATTGTTCCGTGATGTGAAAGGATCTTTCTGATCAATCCAGAGATCATTTGGATTCCATTAGTAATGAGGATTCAGAATACCACACTCAAGAGAGATTCAACAACTAAAAGAAGGATCGATTCTTTGGGATCCTTCCTTCCTTTCTTCAAATGCCCATGTCCTCGACACCGAGTCCTTATCCGGAAAAGGAGCGTTCAAAGACGTGATATTTTAGTAAACCACAAATCTCATGTAAGTCCCGTGACGTATCGTGAAGTGTAAATAAAAAGCAACACGCAAGAGACTCGTAACTAACACTAAAGACCTTCCATTAACAAACTCGATGGAAATACCCCTGACATCAAACTATAATCATAAATAACTACTCACTAAAGACCTTCCATCTTGATCAATACGGAAACAGCTGAAACACAACGAACTCCATGACTCTATTCCAAAGCTTGTTCTCCATTTTCATTATTCAACTCGTCTTCAACCTCGCATATCTAATTATTCCAAATAAAGGTGTGAGTCCGTACACGAACTTAGTAAGGAGAAAGAAGATCAAAGAGAGATTCATGTATGTCGGATTCGGAAGACACAACATTAATCTACTTCATCCGATTCATAAGCAGTTTAAAAGTATAACTTCAGGAACATATAAAACACCTTCAATAGCATATCTTATAACATAAGGAATTTCACTTGAAAACCAACCTTAAACCATGAATAGAAAAACATGCATATTAACTACGTTAGTTCATCTTGCACGCGTACTTGTTCGCTTCGTGTTCTTGTCATACTCGTCTTGTCTTGACTTGTTTTGTCTGATATTGAGTCTTACATACTTGACATGAGGGCATGATATGACATGGGGAACATGACTAGTAACACGTCTGACATGGGACATAGGACCCATGGTACTCCGTTCAGTACAATACGAGGTCACTAACTATAAACACATAGGATCACATAAAGCACATAAGACCATGTCAAACCTATGGGAACATCCCAAGGCCGTACCAACACCAAACTCCCATTATATCTCCACTACACGTAACCAACACAAATAAGACAATTTATAGAAAAGTAACTAGAAAACATGATAAAGCTTTGAAAACACTGTTTGCCGTAAGGTAACTAGAAAACAGAATAGCGTCTTGAAAACCCCGTTTAGCACATACCCGACAACACATAATTATGACTAGTTGTTGGACATATTTTGAGTTTTAGTGATGAGTGCCACACTAGCTGTTATAGAGCAAAGGCAAAAAGTTGTCTAGATTAAATGTATAGGCTTATTAGAGTTTGATCTTTGTATAGGTTTGGTCAAAAAGCACTGTAATAGGTCAGCTAACTTTTATCAGTAGACCTGTCTAGGTCAGTAAGGCACCTGGTTCAGCAGACTAGCTTAGGAACCTACTGAAGACTGAAGGCTGGGGGATCAAACTCAGTTATTGAAGGCTAAGGGATCAAACTTAGTGTTTTAAGTCAAGGATATGGAATCAGAATTTAGGGAAGTCTATGATGACCTAAACTGATTACATATACCTTGTGTACAAGGTCTAAGTTCCATAAGTTAGGTGGTGATTGGAACTTAGTTATGTTCTAATTGGTGTAATCTAACTTCACAATTAAAAGTTAGATAAAAGATAAAAGGCGGTCAGCTGAAGTGTTTTATAAACACAGCAAACTTCAGTCAGTTGATTGACAAGAATTTTAGCAGACTTACATTACACAGGAACCTGCTGGATGTATATTTCGATTTTAATCAAAGGTTACATTGGAATATTACAAGGATAAGGACAGATAACAACTCTTGATTTTGTCAACAAATCAATGGTTAAGATTGAAGGGACATTGGAAAGATTTAGAGCTTTACCCAAGGGATACAAGTCAAAGGGTGGAATGATCAAAAGCGTCACAAAAGTAAACCGACGAGTGTTAGTACTATGTCTGAGGACGTAATGCAAGTCAAGATGGGGACAAATCAAAAGCGTCTATGGTTTGAATTTCAAACATAAGTCACAAGGATTCTCACCTATAAATAGTAGACCACGATGAAATGATGATGAATTTTGAAGAAAAACAACAATCAATCTTGAGCCAACAGATTCTTATCAAGAAATCACCCTTCTGACGTTGTTGAACTTAAAGATACTGATCTAGTAAATTCTTCAAGTGTAACCTACTATCAAGTTACATCAAGTATACACACTTGAAGATTACAGTCACGATCATTTCATCTGATCAATTTGTTTGAAAAGTGAATCACTTACTTGATTCAAACTTTCTTTATAAGAAACCTCACAAGACAGAGAAGCACTTAGGTGTCAAGAACTGTTGTTTGTGGTGGAGCTGGTGAAGAGTAAATCCTACCCTTCAAGGACCAGTGGAAGACTTTGGAGCAACAATCCTACATGTTCCAAGTGTTCTGTTTGTGAAGCCATAGTTATTGGTGGAGGATAGACAACTTAGGGATTTTTGTAACTGCAACCTCAAAGATCTCAGGTGAATTACCTCCAACATCACAGGAGAAGAGTGGACAGACAAGATTACACTACTACGGAACCACTATAAAATTGCCTACTTACTTTTCGCAGACTTAGCATAATTAAGCACATCAACTTACTCTAAACTAGCAACCGAACTACACACACTTACACTACTGAGTATCCAATACTTAGTATCATATTTTAGCAACAAGTAATAAGGCTTAACTTGAATATATTCCATTTGCAACAAATTCAAGAAAATCACCGTCAACAGACTCATCGAGCTATCTATCGGACTCATCGAGCGTCAAGAAGAGCTATCGAACTTGTTTGAGTTAGTTAACTCCAAAAGTTTTAAGTGTTAAGTTTATTCACCCCCCCTCTAAACTTAACCAAAGCCTTTTCAAGGGACCAACATTTGGTATCGGAGCGAAGGCTTACGCTCAAGTAATCCTACTTGTTGTGCTTGTGAAAATACATTGAAAACTTTTTCAAGTTTCTGATTTTCAAAGCTTTGCATCATGGATAACAACCAATATGCTAGAACAATGTTGATGTGTTCTTTAGATCATTTTGATGAGTATAAACATCGTATGCAGGCTTCCCTAGCTGCAACACATGATGAGATGATGGATGTGCTGACTGATGGACCACTGGAAATCACAAAAGCTATAACTGTAGATGGTCAAACACAGTACATTCCAAAACCAAAAGGAGAATAGAATGCTGAAGATAAAAAAAGAGCAAACCTCAACAATATTGCTATTGATACCATATACGTAACCTTGGATAGCAATATGTACATGAAAGTGAAAGATTGCAAAACTGCAAAAGAACTTTGGGATAAGTTACAATTAATCTGTGAAGGCACGATGCAATCAAGAAGAACAAAATCAGTGTGGCAAAGAAGAAGTTCCAAGATTTCAAAATGAAACCAAATGAAACCATTGAACAAATGGAATCAAGATTCAATGCCATCATGGATGAACTCACCCTACTAAGTGTAAACTACTCAAAATAAGAAATCAACTCAAAGATCTTAGAAGCTCTACCTGCAAAAGAAGTTTGGGAAATGAAGGTGATCGCAATAAAAGAAATGAGAAGTCTACATGAAGAGGATACCTTCAAGTTATTTTCAGATCTCAAGGCTTATGAATTTAGCAAGAAACTTGTACCTGAGACTGAAAAGGAAGAACCAAAGACAACGGCATTGGCTGCGACACATCAAGAAGAAACATCAGGAGCTCAAGATGATCGACTGGATGAGATGCAAGAGCAAATTGCCCTACTGAGCAAGAAAATCAGAATGATGAAAAATGGAAGGAGTTCTCAAGGAATTTCACAAAGAAATCTAGTGAAAAGAAGAATGATGAATCCAAGAAAGACAATGATTACTTGTGCTTTCAATGCAAGAAACCGGGACATTTCAAACCTGACTGTCCTGAACTAAAATAGAAGGAACCTGATTATCTTTGCTTCAACTGCAAGAAGCCTGGACATTTCAGAACTGATTGTCCAGACCTACTAAAGAGCAAAAGTCAACAAATAAGATCTAGAAAGAAAGCTATGGTTGCTGAAAATGAATCAGGATATGAAGTTGAATCAGAAAAAGGAAACGAATCTGATGATACTGCACTTGTTGCTAATATGGATGATTATGCTTTAATGGCAAATATGGATGAAACAGAGGAGGTATAAATTTTTGTATCTATAAACACTCCTGCTGAAAGTGATTGTGAATCAACTTGTGGTTCAAATCCTAAAAATTCTGACAATGAAGAAACTTTGGATGCCATCCTTAATCAACTGAGGATAATACAATCTAGTTATGAGATTGTGAAGGCTGAAAAAGAAGCTCTTCAAGCAAAAGTTGAAAGGTTAAAAGCTGAATTCAGAATTCTCAAGGGAAAGGAAAAAGAGTTTGGACAGAATCTACATAATTCTGCTGCACATTCAGTAGCTGCTGAAGCTGCTGAACAATCTTGTTCCTCCACTGTATTCAAATCTGGAAAGCCTTATGGTGATAGAATAGGCCTTGGATTTGGAACTCAATGATCTAATAAGAGTGGATCCATTAAAGCTACTGAACCTAGTGCCATAATTGGTCCTAAGTTTGTGTCTGCACAAGATCCAACTCCTAAAAAGGTTGCTGAGACAGTGAAACCTACTGAGAATGCTTCAAAAAGGAAAAATCAGAAGTCAAAAATGACATCAGTACCTAACAAAAAGAATAAATCTAAGAGTAGGACTGTTGTACCTTCTAGACCTGCTGATAGCAGACCTGCTACCAAGTCTACTGGACCACAAAAGGGTAAAAATCAGAAATATTCCAAGGATAAGAATCCTAAACCTAAAAATGTCAATCATTTTAGGGATACTTATCTCAGGGGGAAAGGTAGACTATTCCCTACTGATAATGATTGGAATATTCATGTCCCTATTTCTAAAAACAACAAGTATAACCATACTGCTATGGTAAAACCTCAGCAGAGGACTTATACAAGACCTCAGCAGGGACCTCAGCAGACTCCATATTACAGACAGCAAACCAATGGTTATGTTAGTGCTTCTAACAATAGAAATCACTCCAAACAGCATTACATACCAAAAGGCCAGAAAGCATATGTGAGTCCTACACAACCAAATGTTAGACCTTATGGATGTGTAGAATACATGTATGAACAAAAGAATAACACTTTTCAAAGAAGACCTTATGGAAATTTGCCAAGGGTCATGCTTACCACTGACCACTATGGACCCAAATAGTTTTGGGTACCTAAAATACATTAACTTTGTTTTGTAAGGTGTCTGGTACTTTGACAGTGGATGTTCCAGACATATGACAAACAATAAGCACTGTCTGACAAACTATGTGGCAAAGAATGGTCCAAGAGTGAATTTCGGCAACAAGAACACACCAGGATACACAAGAGGATATGGCACACTTGTGAGAAATGGATTAACTATCAGGAATGTTGCATTTGTGGAAGGACTGGACTACAACCTACTGAGCACTGGACAGTTTTGTGACATGGGTTACAAAGTCACTTTTGACAAAGGCACGTGTATTTTCATTAGTGAAAGATGTGATGAAGTTGTGTTGGCTGGAAGAAGACAAAAAAACATGTATGTTGTGGATTGGTCTACAGCTATTCCGGAGACATGCCTGATTGTACATACCAAGTCAGAACTGAATTGGCTATGGCATAAGAAGTTGAATCATCTGAACTTTGATGATATAAATTAGTTGGTGAAGAAGAAACTGGTGATTGGTTTACCTGAGATCACATTCAAAAAGGATGCTATATGTGATGCTTGTCGCGAAGGTAAACAAACAAAATCAAGCTTCAAGTCAAAGACTAAGCAATCAAAAAGAGTTTTGAGCCGATGCACATGGACTGTTTGGACCAAGAACACCAACAAGTGTAACAGAAAGAAGTACACTCTAGTAGTTGTGGATGATTATTCAAGATACACTTGGGTATGTACAAGAAAAATGAAACACTTCAAAAGATGCCTGAACTTTTGAAAGGATTGCAGAATGAGAAAAGTTTGACAGTAGTGAAGATCAGATCAGACAAGGGTATTGAATTTCTCAATAAAGTTATAAGAGAATATTGTGAGCAGAATGGTGTGCTATATCAACTAGCTGCTGCTGGTACACCTCAGTAAAATGGGGTTGCTAAGAGAAGAAACAGGACTTTGAAAGAAGCGAGAAGAACTATGATTTGTGAAGCTCTATTACCTGAATGATATTGGGCTGAAGCAATTAACACAGCATGCTATACACAAAATAGGACCTCAGTGAACAAAAAGCTGCTGAAGACACCTTCCTTATGAGATTTGGAATGGAAGGAAACCCAACATATCCTATTTCCAACCATTTGGAAGCAAATGTTTTATATTAAATCATAAGGAGCAATTGAAGACATTCCAACCAAAATCAGATGAAGGAATCTTCTTGGGATATTCTTCTGTCAGCAAGGCATTCAGGGTACTGAATAAAGAACACTGAAACATGAAGAATCAATACATGTTGTATTTGATGAACCTAAGTTCACTGGAATGAAAGATGAAGCTTCAGAACCTGCTGAGAATCAACAAGTCACTTATCCAGAATGTGTTGATGTTTTGGAAAGGATAAATGACTTAAATATTTTCGACCGCTTTTATTGAACACCCTGCTGGTAACACTACTTATGCAACAATTGAGGCAGTTCAAGGATCTGTTGAACCCCCTGCTGAAGCAACAGTAGACCCTACTGAATTTGATGTTCCTGAGAACCAATCTAACCAAAATCCACAATGGTTAAGGGATCACCCTGCTGAGCAAGTTATTGGCAATATACAGCAAGGTATGAGGACTAGAAGACAATCAGAAGCAATGTTTACTTGTTTTCTATCTCAAATGGAGCCTAAAGTTGTTGAAGAAGCAATATCAGATCCAGATTGGATAATTGCTATGCAAGAGAAATTGAATGAATTTGAAAGAAATCAAGTTTGGACACTAGTGGAAAGGCCTATTCATGCAAATATAATTGGAACCAAATGGGTATACAGAAACAAAATGGATGAATCTGGTACCATTGTGAGGAATAAGGCCAGACTAGTAGCAAAAGGCTATTCTCAAGCTGAAGGAATAGATTTTGATGAGACATATGCCCCGGTTGCAAGATTGGAAGCTATAAGATTATTCTTGGCATATGTCGCTTACAAAACTTCAATGTATACGGATGGATGCCAAGAGTGCATTTACGAATGGCATTCTAGAGGAAGAGGTTTATGTTCAGCAACCTCCTGGTTTTGAAGTTAAAGATCAAGAAGATAAAGTGTACAGAATCAATAAAGCACTTTATGGTTTGAAACAAGCACCAAGAGCTTGGTATGAGACCCTATCTGAATTCTTGGTGGACAATGGTTTTACCAAAGGTACAATTGACAAGACTCTTTTCAGAATCAATGAAGGAAACAAACACCTATTTGCACTGCATTTATTTTGATGACATAATTTTTGGTTTTGAAAATGAATTGCTATGTGAAAAGTTTTCCAATCTCATGAAAAGCAAGTTCCAAATGAGTATGATGGGAGAGATGAACTACTTTTAGGATTACAAGTCAAACAAATAAAAGATGGAATCTTCATTCATCAAACTAAATACACCAGGGAGTTACTGAAAAAGTTTGGTATGGAAAACAGCACCAAGGTATCATCTCCTATGAGTACAAACATTAGATTGGATGAAGATAAAGAAGGCAAAGATGTTGATCAGACCTTATACAGAAGGATGATAGGCAGTCTGCTATACCCATCGCTAAAGAGACTGATATATCCTTTCTTTGTTGGTGTTTGTGCAAGATTTCAATCAAAATCAAAGGAAAGTCATCTAGCTGCAGTCAAAAGGATTCTCAAGTATCTAAAAGAGACTTTGGGAGTAGGGATATGGTATTCAAGAGATGGAAGCTTCAAGGTTATATCCTACTCAGATTCTGATTATGTTGGATGCAAGATTGATAGAAAAAGCACTACAGAACACAATGGGGTTGATGGGAAATAGACTGGTTTCCTGTTTAGCAAGAAATGTAATTCAATATCAACTTCTATCTTTGAAGTGAATATATAGCTCTTTGGAAGTTGTTGTACACAAATACTATGGTTAAGGCAAAGATTAAGGGATTATGGAATTGAAGAAAGAGAAATTCCAATTATGTGTTATAACACAAGTGCAATTGCAATCACGAGAAAATCATGTTTTGCACTCAAGAACCAAGCACATAGATGTGAGACATCTTTTATAAGGATCATGTTGAAAAGAAAGATGTGGTGGTTCTTTACATCCCTCTTGAAGATCAACTTGGCGATATATTCACAAAACCATTGGATAGTGAAAGATTTGCTAAGTTAAGGAGTGAACTTGGAATCATAAAAGTTGAGTGACACACCTTTGATCAGCAACGTACTGGAATTCACCAAGGGGCTATTCTTTGCTATGTTGGGTGAGCTCACTTAGCAGATTAGTCATTGGTATCAACAATTCCATGTACTTATATATGTTTGGACAATTGAGCAAATGAAGTTGCCAAGGGGATTGGTCTTTGTCCTGTTGGGTGAGCTCACTTGACAGATCAGTCATTGGTATTAAACTTCATCTTGTATTATCAGTTGGACAAAACAACGATCAGTAGAGTAACCTTGTCGCCAGGTCTTTGAGCCATTCTTGTCAAAGATACTGGTGAGAGAAGTCTACTGATGGCAAAGGCTGCTAAACTATACGTTACTTGCAGTCAAACTTAAATGAAATTCAACGAAGAATTGGATATTATTCTTATCCTTTATAACCGCAGTTACAAATATCCAACGGTTACAACTCTCATGGAATTAATTAATGGGACACGTGGAAACATCACATTTACTCCTACTTTAATCGTAGTTAATGCTACTCGATTACACGACAAACAATTTATCCGAGCAGCTACCACCCACTACTTTTCTATATATGAGATATATACACAGAGACATTACATACAACTTTTAGATCGTTTTCTCTGCATGTACTTTGTGTGAAACAGATTTGAAAGCTTTCTTCTTCATCTTTTTTCATCTCTAATGGCGGAAAAGGATGATATTCACATTGAACGAGCCAAAGTGTCGGAGGGTTCGTTGTTGATGATAATAAAACCGAGTTAGCTATCAACATTGGTAGGAGAATAAGAAGATATGAAGGATCTGGAGGATATTCTTAATCCGAGATTAGAAAGCATATCTTACACAAATGTCATGAACTTCTGGATAAACATTTTGATAAGAGAAAATAGAGAGGCATTTACTACAACAGTTAATGGCCAGGAGATTGAAATTTCCTCAAACCTACTGAGGGAAGCATTTGGTTTTGGACCTGGAAACAATGCTCCAACCAATCCTGAAGAAATGGGGCTGTCAAGATTGGATTTTGTCGATAAAATAAAGGCCAACAATGATATCAAATCGTCACTAAGCATCAATGTGAAGCATATTAGGATGGAGTATAATCTGCAAAGTAATATTATAGCAAAGAACATCTTGGGATTCAGTGGAAGCCTTGACACTTTGTCAGGACCCAAGATTGACTTGTTAATCATCATCTGCAAAAGCATGAAGTTTGATTGGGCTGGATTCTGTTAAGGGTGAAAATCTATGCTTTATTATGATATATTTTACGATATTTCTCCCCTTAATTGGTTTGATTGCATAATAAATGGCCCTCATATGGAAATATCGAGCATACTAGGTTTTTAAGGACTTATTCGCAATATTGAATAAATTATGTGTTTTCATCGTGAATTATAATTAATTGGACTTTATTACAGTTTTGCGATGTTTTCCATGTATTATAGGTATGTTCAATGTGCTCAAATGATGATCAAAAAGGGTTAAAACTCGAGCTATAAAGATTTAAGAAGAGATAATGATGAAGTGGATTGAAGAAAAGAGATAAAGATGAAAAAATCGCATTCAAGTCATCCTGAACGTTCGTCCATGCAGCGTCCATGATGAACGAGCGTTGGAAATATCGGACGGGCGTCCGTGGGAACAATCTTGATACAGAGAGTTTGAACGGAGTTTGAACGAGCGGCTGAGGGGAGTTCAGGAATATCGGACGAGCGTCCATTGAAGCAAACGAGCGTCCGTCCGCCGATTTAGTGAAAACCGCTCAAATCTCTATAAATACCGCCTATTTTCACACATTGAGACACGAGTTTTACAATCTTAAAACCCTAAACCCTACAGGGCGGCCTTGGCTGCGGTTTTACACTTTTTATTTCCAGTTTTATGCACTTTTGAGTTCGATCAAAGTAGGCTAGTTCTATGTTATTTTTCTGCTTTTCTGGGTTGCTGAGGATGTTCAGAGGCTAGAACCTCCTTCAAACGAGAATTGTGAAGCCGTCAGCATTGACTTGATCTCTTTATTTCGACTTTTACTGTGAGTATTTATTACGGTTGTTTCTTATCTATGCATATTCTTGTTTTAACGCAATTATATTGGAAGATATGTTGTGTGCTTGATATGTTATTGTTTGATGGAAATCTTGAATAGCATAGATCACCATAGATAAGAATAGTTCAATAGACTTACATTAACGGAAGTTAGTAAGCCTAAAAACTAGATCGTTAACGTAAAAGTTGGCACCTTTGATCTCTAATGTGTTAAAGCGGTATTGGAAGATACTAGGTTAATAGATGGATTGCCTAAGGAATTAGGAATTCATATTTAGGTAAGGTAAATCACAACCGAATTAAATACCACGTAAAATCGAGATAGGAGATCAATGCATGTTGATAGGTGGATCAATCCTCGTTTGTCTTTTATAAACTTGATTTACAATCCTCATAGCTTAGTTTAGATTAGTTAATCTATTTTCCTGCACTTTTAGTTTATTTTATCGCTTTCAAATCTCTCCTAGCATTGGATTAATCTCCTCTGTCTAGTTATTTTTTCGCATATGTGTGTTTAGTTAGTTATTCGTTAGGTTAATAATCGTGACAATAAATTAATTAAAAACAAAAGCTAGGGTTAACATTCGCCTAGTTCCCCGTAGATCGACCCGGCATTAACCTCTCAGACTACGATCCTTATACTTGAGGTTAACCGGTTTATAAATATTATTACTTGTTTATTCGCATTAGATAAATCCGGGACAAGTTTTTGGCGCCGTTGCCGGGGAACCCGGACGGTTTGCCTAGTTTTTGTTTTTGTGTGTTTTGCTTTCTGTTTTTTTGTTCAGTTTTTCTTTCTATTTTCTGCGTTTTAATCCTTGTTTTTAGGTCGATTTCTAGAGGATTTAACCTTTAAGTAGTTAGGAATTTAGTGTTTAGGATTAGGGTTAAAGTTCTTGTTTTGTGTTTAGTTCTTTTTCCTTTGTTTTTCCTGCTCTGTTTTCGTTACTTCTGTCCCTGTTTTGGAGATCGTTTCTGTTCCTGTGAAATTTTGCATATGAACGAGCATCCATACCTATGAACGCCCGTTCACTGTAAAATTTCAATCCTGCATCCATTCTTGACCTCCAGACGAGCGTTCATATATTTGGACGCCCGTCCAAAAATTCTGAAAAATCAAGACGAGCGTTCATACGTTGAACGCCCGTCTGTCTGAACTTGAGTGCACGCCGTCCATATTTTTGGACGCCCGTCCGTCTGCTCTTTTCCTCTTTCTTTCTTTTTTTCCCTAGGTCTTGATAATAGTTCTAGATTTCAAACCTTTTAGATAGATTCTTAGGTTCCCTTTTCGTAGTTTAAGTTTTAATTTCGTAGTTTTCAGGATTGTTCAATAGAGTTGGGTTTCGGTTTATGCAAACTCGAAGTCAGAAAGGGCCATTACTCTTTACACCTGACCTCGAGCGGACCATAGTCAGACCCAACAGGCGGAAACTTCGTTTCACCGATCCTTCGGACGAAGAAAGCTCACCAACCAAGAAATTGAACAAAAGTTGATAGAAGAAATCGAAGAAATAGTAATAATGGCGCAGAGGATCGGCGTCGTTGGCGAGACTACGCCATGCCACGGTGCGATCCTTTATCAACCCGGCTATAGTCTTGCCCGCCATTTCGCGCTCAAACCTTCGAGCTCAAGCCAGGGCTTATCCAGATGATGCAAAGATGCATCAATTTTACTGGCTACCAATCGGAAAATCCGCATACCCACTTACACACGCTTAGAGATATGCGGTACTACACGCATCCAAGGTGTAAGTGAGGATGCTATCAAGCTCAAACTTTTTCCCTTTTCCTTAAAAGGAGGCGAAGGAATGGTATCACTCTCTTCCCCGAATCCATCACTACATAAATTTGGACTCGAGAAGGAGTTTTTGAGTCAATATTTTCCACCCTCTAAGACGGCCCATTGCTTAAATGAAATTTTCACATTTTCTCGGAAGGAAAATGAATCATTTTTCGAGGCCTGGAGGAGGTATAAATCTCTTCTAGAAAGTGCCCCATCATGGCTTGCCTTTGGAGAGGTTAGTCATTACTTTCTTTAGCGGATTGACCGAGCTCACTAAGGGCATGGTCAATAGTTCATCTGGCGGGACGTTTCAAGAAGACTCAGCACGAAGGATGGGCATTGTTCAAGACATTTCCAAATATAACTATGCTCCATCCTATCGAGGCAATTCAAGCTCCTCCTCCCTAAAGTGGAGGAAGTAAATGTTCAAAGTCCGATTGCCATCTTTGCAGAGGCGAGATGGCCAATCCTCAAACTCCAAACCCTACTAATCGAGACTCTTCGGTTCCAGAACCCTCGTGTTTCAGATTGCGAATCTTCTTGTCGCCGACCGTCACGTAAATGGCCAATGTCAATTAAACCCCAATTCTTCATACCAAGTCAATATCATCCCATGTAGATGGACAAGACACTCAGTCCAATGCCAAAGCTGCGATAATATGGGGCATACTTCCGCATTACGTCCTATGAATGGGCGAGAATCGTCAAGTAAATGCGTTTTATGGCGTAACACCCAAAGGTTTAATCAACCATCCGGCAGATCAATTCGAGAACCAAGGGTTCAATCAAGCTTCAATTTTAATCGAATTCGAGTTTTAATTCGAATTCAAGTTTCAATAAGAACCCTGGTCCCGCTCAAAACCAAAACTCAAATTTTTCCAGCCAGACACAAAGATTCAATCAGAATTGGCCTTCTAATTCCAATTCCAATTTTCAAAATCGCCCCACCGACCATACTCTTCAAACTTCCAAAGACTCTCAAAGTCCCTCGAATTCAAATGATCTTTAAGGTGAATGGAACTCATTCAAAGAAGAGCAAAACAAGAATATTCACTCTAATGAGTACCAATAAGAATCTTGAGAGACAGATCGGGCAATTGGCCGAGCAATTAGCATCAAGACCCCCGGGCATCCGCCGATTTTACCGAGAAAATCCTAGGGTGGTGGTCATGTCGTCAGCCGATTTGAGCAGCAGACCAATGTTATGACCTCGTACCAACAGCATTATGGACAAGAGGAGGCCAGTACAATGAGTTTAAGAAGTGGTACACAGCTGAGTGGTCCCCCTGGTTTCCAGGGAAACCACTAGCCCCTCCTGCCATTGATAAGGCAGGAGGGGAAGTTGAGCACCCATCATCCCCTTGGCTGCAAGCAAGTACTCAGGTGGCTGATCCCCTGATAGGTGAAAAGGTTGCAAATCCTCAGGTGGCTGTTCCCCTGAGGACTCAACAAGTTGGAAATCCTCAAGTGGTGACCCTCGAGGGTGAAAAAGGAAAGAAAGTCGGTGGCTGATCCACGACTACGAAAGCCTCGAAAAGGCGGTTCGGTGGAAGGATTTGGAAGACAAAGCTATCAGCACATCCTCAAAGAGAGTCTTTTCCGAGAGTGATCTGAAGAAGCTTCCGTTTCCACCGAGGAAGAGCAACATTCCATTGGTTGAAGACAAAAAGTACGAGAAGGTGCTCAACCTTCGAAAAATACTCCAGTAAATCTGCCATTATCCGAGGTCTTGGTCGAGATGCCCAAGTTATACAAAGTTCATCAAGGATGTTGTATCTTCCAAGAAGAAGTTAGCAGGAATGGACCAAGCGGTTGGTAAGGAATGTTCTCTCGGTCAATAATGAAAGCTTACCAATCAAGAGAAGCGACCAGTGGAAATTTGTGCTCACATTTGAGATGGGAGGCCTAGTATTCCCAAATTCCTTATGTGACTGGGCGTCTATCAGCTTGATGCCATTGTCTGTGTGCAAGCAGCTGGGTTTACAAAGCCTTCTAGAACCCACGACCATGAACTTGCAGTTCGCTGATCGATCTTCTAAGAAAGCTTCAGGGATCTTAAAGGATGTATTAGTTCAAATAGATAGGTTCACCTTCCAGGTTGACGAGTACGTCTTAGATATTGAGAAAAGTGAAAATGTTCCGTTAATTCTTGGAAGGCCTTTTCTATCTCATGCCTAGAGCCCTCATCGATTGTGATGGTGGGCATGTGACCATTCGGGTTGGTGACCAGGAGGTGAGCTATAGTGTATCAAAATCTATCAATGCACCTTCTGGAGCTCCAACCGGCTTTTCCGTTGAGGAGACTTCTGATGATTTCGACGACTTCATGGATAAGCAAGTCATGGCTGTAGAATCAGAATATGAGCGACTGATTGATAAGCTGAATAGTCGTGGTGTGGTCAATCTAGACCATTTAGCGGTGATTTCGAGGATGAGCTAAGAGAAGAAGCCTTGGCAAGAGGACCACTAAGTAAGCTCTGGCGATGTTGAGTTGAAGAGTGGTGATCTTAAATCAAGTCCGGAGGATCCTCTCCGTAGATTTTGCATCAAGCCGTTGCCTAAACATCTTAAGTATGTGTTTCTAAGAGAAGGTGACAAGCTTCCTTTGATCATCTCTGCCAAGCTATCTCGTATAGAAGAGCTTAAACTGTTAAACGTCTTGCGCAAAAATGAAAAAGCCTTTGGATGGCAGGTGGGAGATATCCGAGGGATATCTCCCGACATCTGTATGCACAAGATCAAGACTGAGGAGGGTGCAAAACGAGTTAGACAGCCTCAGAGAAGACTCAACCCTCACATGCAAGAGGTAGTCAAGAAGGAAATTATCAAGCTTCTAGATATGGGTATCATATACGCCATTGCGCATAGCGTGAGTGGGTATCCCCAACTCAAGTAGTTCCCAAAAAGGGTGGAATTACTATTGAGAAGAATGAGAAGGGAGAAGAGATAGCATTGAGGCTCGTCACAGGCTATCGGGTCTGTATTGACTATAGAAAACTCAATGAGGTCACACTGAAAGATCATTTTCCTCTTCCATTCATTGACCAGATGCTTGAGCGCCTGGCGGGGCACGCATTCTATCGCTCTCTGGATGGATATTCGAGGATATTTCCAGATACCCATCGATCCTGTTGACCAAGAGAAGACCACCTTCACACCGCCCTATGGTACATTTGCCTACAGCGGATGCCATTTGGTCTCTGTAATGCCCCAACCACCTTTCAAAGGTGTATGATGGCAATCTTTGTGGTTGGTTGAAAAGTGTATGGAGATTTTTATGGATGATTTCTGTCTTTGGTCAATCCTTCGATGATTGCCTCGATAATCTTGATCATGTGTTGTCTAGATGTGTGGAAAAGGACTTAGTGCTTAATTGGGAGAAATGCCATTTCATGGTAGATGAAGGTATAGTCCTTGGCCACAAAGTGTCCGCCAAAGGTATAGAAGTAGATAGGGCCAAGGTAGAAGCTATTGAGAAGATGAGTTATCCTAAGAATGTTCGGGAAGTCCGAGGTTTTCTCGGACATGTCGGCTTCTATAGGAGGTTCATCCAGGACTTTTCAAAGATTGCCAAACCCCGTCTACTTTACTCAAAGAAGACGTTACCTTTGATTTTGATGAGAATTGCAAGCAAGCGTTTGAAGAGCTTAAGAGTAGGTGATCTCTGCTCCAATTCTTATATCGCTTGATCGAACTTGCCCTTTGAACTTATGTGCGATGCATCCAACTATCTTTGTTAGTGCGAGTCTTAGACACGGCGCATCGAAGGAAAGTTCCAGCCTATCTACTACGCCCGACCACACGTTGAACCTTCGCAAGTTAACTATACGACTACCGAAAAGGAATTATTGGCCGTAGTGTTTGCTATGGACAAGTTCCGTAGTTACTTGCTAGGTGCTCAAGTGATCGTGTGGATCGACCACGCCGCCTTGCGTTATCTCATGACCAAAAAAGGAAGCTAAACGCGCTATCGCGTGGAATCGACGACCTCCAAGAATTTGACGTTCAAATCAAAGATAAGAAGAGCGCGGTGAAGCGTAGTGGCGGATCATGTCTCTAGGATGATAAGTGAGGAAAAGGGTGATCCTCGAAGATATAGATCTTTACTTTCTCTCTGGAAAACATCATGTTGATCGATGGCCGCTCTCCGATGTTCCATGGTATTCTTCCATTGTGAATTACCTTCATGCCCGCTACCTTGACCCCCGAGATGTCGTATCGTATCGGAGAAGAAGAAGTTCTTCTCTCGATATGAAATATTTCGTTTGGGATGAACCTTATTTGTTCAAGATCCGCAAAGATGGTTTGCTTAGGAGATGCGTTCTCGAATCGAGCAACGAGAGATTATCGAGCAATGCCATAAGCGGACCTGGTGGTCACTTTGGTCCTTGAAAGCGGTTGCGAAGATCTTCTAGTCCGGTTTCTATTGGCCTACGATCTTTAAGGACACGAAGCTTTCGCAAAGCTTGCGATAGGTGTCGAGAACCGAACTCTAACAAGGCGTTTTGACATGCCTTTGAAACCCATCTTAGAGTGCGAAGTCTTTGATGTATGGGGTATCGATTTTATGGGACCTTTCCCATCATCCTGCGGTAACAAATACATCTTGGTTTGCGTCGACTATGTTTGAAATGGGTGGAGGCGGTAGCCACTCCTCACAATGATCATAAACGGTCATGAAGTTCCTAAAAAGAATATCTTTGTGAGATTTGGGTGTCCTCGAGCCTTGATCGGTGATGAAGGAACGCATTTTTGCAACCGACCTCTAGAAAAGTTCTCGAAAAGTATGGTGTACGCCATAAGACCGGCACCCCATACCATCCGATGACTAGCGGTCGAGGTTGAGCGAAAGCAACCAAAGCATTAAAAGATCCTGAGAAAAGCGTGAGCAGTCATCGCAAGGATCTGAGTCTCAAGTTGGATGATGTCTTATGGGCTTATAGGACCGCCTATAAAACCCCTATGGGTACATCACCATATCAAATGGTCTACGGAAACCGTGTCATCCACTGTCGAGTTAGAGCATAGAGCGTATTGGGCTACAAAGTTTTCGAACTTTGATTCCCAATCTTGTCAGGAAACATCGACTACAAAGCTGATTACACGAGCCGGACGAGTTCGAGACTCCAGGCCTATGAAAGTGCCAGGATCAAAGCAAAGATAAGATGAAAGCGCTCCATGATGCGAAAATTAAGAAGCGAGAAGTGAGTCGGCGAACAAGTTCTCTCTACAATTCTAGGTTACATTTGTTTCTGGAAAGTTGAGGACTCGTTGGTCCGGCCCTTCGAGATTCTCCAAATCATTCTGGAGGCGTTCTAGAACTTCGTGGTTATAGCGGTGATCCGTTTGAGTCAACGGTCAAAGGTGCAAACACTATATCGGTGAACCTAAAGAGGCATCTTTGATTGTTAAATTTCTCGATATTCTCGGATGTGGTGTTACTCGAGTCGAAGAATTTGACGAGTTATCACCCAACTTGTTCTCCGAGGATGACGGTAGTGATCTGTCTGAAGAAGTTCTAGCAGAAAAGTGCGAGATATGGAAGAGTTTGAAAGGGAGCGGCAGTTGAAGCGTCATCGAGAGGACTCGAGTATGAAGAGGTCACCCGTAGGGAGGTTCAAGCGTATGTGGAGGGCTATTAAAAATTTTCCCCGTGTGTGAGATGTTGCTGCAGCCCACACACTCATTGGTCGAGCTTACACGAGGTAGTGGTGGCGAGAAAAGTCAAATGGCCGGATCCAGGCTGAGCTTACACTATGTCGAGCTAACGACATAAACCAAAAGCGCTACTAGGAGGCATCCTAGATATCCGTATTATATTAGTTACTCTCTTTGTGTGTCTATCTTTTGTTGTAGTTGTTCATGCTTTAAGCTAAGTCTAATTAAGTTTTGTCTGCTTTTATCGGTTTAGCATTCGATTAGATATGGAGTACGGTATTTTGCCGGAGGAGTTCCTCTCATTAGTAGGATTTCCCTTCTCACCGTTTCGGATGGACACTGGGGCACGATAGTTACGGATATAGATATAGATATTCTTACCCGCGTCGGGGTGTCACTTATGTTCTCATTGTTCCCGATGCTCGGGGTGAAGATTTTACCATTGAGGAGTTGCGAGCGACTTTAGGAAGACCGTGCGGATCCTTAACGATGCAATGCCGACGGATTTAGCCCTACAATCTTGCGCAGGATGAGCATTTCCGGGGTGAAGAGGCGGTGATGATGATTGGGGTGTTCGGGATGACTATGACTTTCCTCCGGCCGCTGATTTACTCCGTCGTTTTATCAGGGTTATAGGTCGTGAGCTTTATGATGACTAGCTATTGTTTCTTAGTTAGTTTTGTCTTCGTCGAGCTCCGACGTAAAAATGAAAAGCGAGTAGGAGGCAACCTCTTTGTTTTAAGTTATGTTTTTCTGTTTTTATGTCTTCGTTATGTCATTATTGTACTCGTTTGAATTTTATCAAGTATTAATAAAAACTATCGATTTTATTTCCTTATGTGTGAAAAAAATTGGAATTTTGTGAGTTTCTCGATGGGCGCCCGTTCACATGAGGCTGGGCGCCCGTCCGGACCTCAATCTAGATGGGCGCCCGCCCACTATAGTGAGCGCCCGTCCAAACACTCCCTCCTATCCTGTATTCAAATATGCCCAATGGACGCGGCGTCGAATTTATGGGCGCCCGTCCGATTCATGCGATTCTTGGTGAGCGCCCGTCCGTCGAGGTGGACGGGGCGCCCACTTTGAGCCTATATATATAAGTTCTGGACACGAACCTTCATTTCTCTGAAAAATTCAAAGGTGAACCCGACTTTCCCCCTTCTCCCAACCTAAAATCCTTGTTTTTAAACCAAATTGGGCGATTCAAGTTGCAAAAGAACACTCTAAACACCCTCTTTTACTTTCCATAACCCAAATTCTCCAACAATCAACAAAATTGGCAGAATCAGAGATTCTTCGGTGCGGCCATTTTGACAAAAAGGTCGGATTTTGGGGGCCAATCCTGGTGTTTCTGGGACTCTAATCTGTTCGATCATCATTCCCTCCTAGTGTTTGGTAAGCTTGATACAACTTTTCTCGTTTTAATTCACGTTTTTGTGAGTTCGATTTTCGAGTCGGCTCATTTTCTTGAATTATCGACTATTGTTGATTTTTCTTTCGTTTTTGTTGGTTCTTTTCTTCTCTCCTTCTGCGGTGATGGTGTGTTGTTGATGTTGGTGGTTGGGACGGTTTGCTTGAAACCCCGCTTTGGATGTTAAACGGGTAACCTTTGTTGTTGTGAATCGGTTGGTTTAGACATTTAGGTTGATATGGGAAGAAAGCGGTTACTAGCGAGAGGCCAGGTAAAGAGAAGGTTGTTGGCGGTAGCGTAAGCGTTTGGACGATGAGCCTCCACTTTAGACCCCAACCGAGGCATAATCTTCCGTGAGCAACCCCCAGGGCATCTCAACAAGCCCGAGCTGATTTGAGAGATGAATCCTCCTCCGATTCGAGATACACAGGATGATGTTCCATTGGTTAGACATCCCGCTTTTAGGAAAGGTCGTCATCTGAAAGGGTGAACAAGTTCGAGAGACGAATGTTGATGATGTGGTTAGGGAAGAAGTTGAACTCGCACCTAGGGTACCTCTAAGAAGAAGTCTAAGAATGTTACCCCTCTTTCGATGCCACGTAGGTTTGTCAATCCTCGAGCTCACGATGCCTACACTAAGCATTACTCGACTAGGAGTCTTATCTTTGACAGGAGGTCAAAGTGCTTCAAGTTGATCCAAACATTTGTTGAGATGTTAAAGGCTAGGAAATGGAGTGCCTTGCTGAAAATTCCTCCTACTCACATCAATGACTCTATTGTCCGAGAGTTCTATGCAAACTTTTACGAGGCGGACTTGGATGAAGAGTATGTTTCAGTGCGAGGTGTTAAGGTTCCTTTTCTGCTTTGTGATAAATGAGAAATATCGGATGCCGACTTTTGAGGGTTTAGATTATAAAAAGAGAAATTGCGAGAAGGCAACGTGAGGATGGTCGTGACCCGATGGAGGAGTTGAGATTACGAGTATGTCCGGATGTGGCTTGGATGTTGAGACCCTCTGGTGCGAGGAAAGAGTTAGTCACTACGACATGGACCGAAGATTGGAGAGTCCAATGCCGTTTTATTCAAAGTCGTTTGATCCCGAAGCATAATCTTACTCACTTTCAGATTAGTGATCTTGGGATGTTGTACGCATTGGCTTTTGGATTGAATGTTGATGTAGGTCAAGCTTTATTCGATGAAATTTCCATGAACCAGAAAGTATATACACGGAGTTTGATAGTTCCGCATTTGATTCATCAGTTATGTTTGGATGCGGGGGTTGCTGAGTATACGGCTGATCACAAGACGAAGAGTTTCCCCCCTATTCGTAGGGAGAAGGGTGTGCCTCCGCCATCTGAGCCGGAATCTTCTTCTATGCCGGCCAGAGCTTCAGCCATTTCTGGATTGTCTTCTTCCGAGATTACTCGGTACAGCATGGCCAACAGTCTACGAGATTGGATGACGGATATCCAGGAGACGCAGAAAAACATGATGTACGTGCTGAAGTGCATTGTGGAGGGCAAGAAACCGAGGGATATGCACATTTTCAAGGAGAGTGATACGGAGTTCGTCTTTTCCGATGCGATCGAGCAGGTTATTGCCGATGTGCTTGATATGGAGAAAGAAACGTCTTTGAGGAAGTTGAAGAGGAAAGACCTCCACAGGGCTGCTCGGTTACACACCGGCACCTTCACGCAGGCGGCGTCTCACGGCTTTGTGCACGCCTCGGATCCTCCTTCTGTTGATGCTCCTGCTGGTGACTCTGTTGCTGATCCTTCTACGACTGAGACGACTCCGGGGCTACCTTGATTTTTATTTGCTTTACATCTTTCTGGTTGTTGCACTTTTAGATACATTTCATTCGATTTGGCTGTACCTATACATTTTGTTACTTTCCTTTTGGTTGCTATTCATGGTTCATATACTTTCTGGTTGCTCGTTCTGTGGCCTGTGTTGACATATTTATTTGATGGTCGTATTTTTTTCATCCGTTTGAATTATTATCTCTACTGCCATATTATACCCCGTTTCCCCCGAGTTTTCTGTTTTCTCGAGTGTTGCAGAGGTGGTTTTTGTCGAGTACTCGTTGAGTTACGTTTGGACGTTTTTTTTTCCACGCTTTTTGCGAGCGTTGGCCCTTTCATGCTCCAGCCTGACCAACGTCTCGATTTTTCTACGCGAATCCAGCTAAGTTCTTCTCATTTTCCTTTCTGCACAACATGAGGACATGTTGAGTTTTTAAGTGTGGGGGAGGGGATAGTTCGAATGCATATACGTTTAATTACTACGTTAGTTTGTTTATTATGCAAAATTATGCTCAAGTTTCAACAAATTTTCAAAAATTTTCCTATACTTGTGTCTTTGTTTTGTCCCGAGTAGGCAATTCGACGTGAAGTTCGTTATTTTTGCAATCATCTATGCGATATTTCATATGTTTAGTAAGTTAGTTGTTTCACCCGATATTATTTTTCACGAGCCATAGTGAATGATGAGCTATTTTTATTAAGTTATACCCCGTTGTGGATTAGTAATTTTTGATTATCTTTTAAGTCATGTGCTTAGTGCTACGTGCATATCGTGAGATTTATGATAGGTTGTATTTAGCTCCAAGTACGATATACTGTGAATATCTAAACGTTTGAATGTGATAAGTAACACGGGGCTAATGTCAATTAAAAAGGCAAGTTAATAGTTGGTTAAAAAAAAAAGGGTGTGTCGAAAGCTAGTCGATGATTTGAGTGTGATAGGGTATACCACGTATGTCCTATACCACTATGATGACTAAAAGCTCACGACAGTTAGGAAAAGCTGCCTTATGATTGGAGTAAGGTAGGGTATTATCTCGAAATGTCCTATTCTGCTATGAGGGCAATAGCTTCTTCTAATGTGTGTTTAAAGTGAATAAGTTAAATTAACTAAAGAATTGTTGCGAATTGAATAAGGCTTAGTTCTCGTTGATCTTATCCCCAGTATAAACCGATAGATATGTTGTAGGGATTATCCTCTGAGTATTTCAGAAAGGCCCTAGATATATTCGATCATCTTTCTCGGGATATGTCACGTTTGTAGGGTGCACCTTATGAGTGTCATTTATTACTATTCTACGAGGGGGAATTAGCTAGTTTTGCTTTGAGTTATTCAAGTTTGGTTTTAGCGGAAGTTCCCTATGGCTATGCACTCACACACCGGTGGACACCTAAGTTATTGAATATATGTTGTACTTGTTTGGATGCCTGTTTTCCTTTCTCGAGCCTAATTTTCGTTTTGTTTTGCTCGGGACGAGCAAAGTTTAAGTGTGGGGGAGTTGTTAAGGGTGAAAATCTATGCTTTATTATGATATATTTTACGATATTTCTCCCCTTAATTGGTTTGATTGCATAATAAATGGCCCTCATATGGAAATATCGAGCATACTAGGTTTTTAAGGACTTATTCGCAATATTGAATAAATTATGTGTTTTCATCGTGAATTATAATTAATTGGACTTTATTACAGTTTTGCGATGTTTTCCATGTATTATAGGTATGTTCAATGTGCTCAAATGATGATCAAAAAGGGTTAAAACTCGAGCTATAAAGATTTAAGAAGAGATAATGATGAAGTGGATTGAAGAAAAGAGATAAAGATGAAAAAAATCGCATTCAAGTCATCCTGAACGTTCGTCCATGCAGCGTCCATGATGAACGAGCGTTGGAAATATCGGACGGGCGTCCGTGGGAACAATCTTGATACAGAGAGTTTGAACGGAGTTTGAACAGCGGCCGAGGAGTTTCAGGAATATCGGACGAAGTCCATTGAAGCAAACAGCGTCCGTCCGCCGACTTAGTGAAACCGCCTCAAATCTCTATAAATACCTGCCTATTTTCACACATTGAGACACGAGTTTTTACAATCTTAAAACCCTAAACCCTAGGGGCGGCCTTGGCTGCGGTTTTACACTTTTTATTTCCAGTTTTATGCACTTTTGAGTTCGATCAAAGTAGGCTAGTTCTATGTTATTTTTCTCGCTTTTCAGGGTTCTTTGAGGATGTTGGAGGCTAGAACCTCCTTCAAGCGAGAATTGTGAAGCCGTCGGCATTGACTTGATCTCTTTATTTCGACTTTTCTTTGTGAGTATTTATTACGGTTGTTTCTTATCTATGCATATTCTTGTTTTAACGCAATTATATTGGAAGATATGTTGTGTGCTTGATATGTTATTGTTTGATGGAAATCTTGAATAGCATAGATCACCATAGATAAGAATAGTTCAATAGACTTACATTAACGGAAGTTAGTAAGCCTAAAAACTAGATCGTTAACGTAAAAGTTGGCACCTTTGATCTCTCTAATGTGTTAAAGCGGTATTGGAAGATACTAGGTTAATAGATGGATTGCCTAAGGAATTAGGAATTCATATTTAGGTAAGGTAAATCACAACCGAATTAAATACCACGTAAAATCGAGATAGGAGATCAATGCATGTTGATAGGTGGATCAATCCTCGTTTGTCTTTTATAAACTTGATTTACAATCCTCATAGCTTAGTTTAGATTAGTTAATCTATTTTCCTGCACTTTTAGTTTATTTTATCGCTTTCAAATCTCTCCTAGCATTGGATTAATCTCCTCTGTCTAGTTATTTTCTGCATATGTGTGTTTAGTTAGTTATTCGTTAGGTTAATAATCGTGACAATAAATTAATTAAAAACAAAAGCTAGGGTTAACATTCGTCTAGTTCCCCGTAGGATCGACCCGGCATTAACCTCTGTACTACGATCCTTATACTTGAGGTTAACCGGTTTATAAATATTATTACTTGTTTATTCGCATTAGATAAATCCGGGACAGATTCTTTGTCCAATACATGAAGAAGGTGATAACAGAAGACAGAGAAGGGACCAGGAAGTCCAAGACATTGCCCTTGGGTTTGATGATTCAGGCATTGCTAACTCATCTGAGGGTTGCTGATGTTGCACCTGAGAAACTCAACAAGTCCAGATATAAGAATGAGATCAGCTATCTCATCCCTGGTTTGGATGATGATGAAGAGTTGGATACATAAAGGACTGAGAGTGATAATGATGGAGATGATGATGCTGGTGGTGAGCAGGTTAAAAAAGTTGCTAAATCTGCTGCACCTAAGAAGGCTGCTGATAAGAGAAAGGATGCTAACACTAGAAAGATAACTGAAATGCTAAAGCCTAAAAAACAAGAAAGTAATCTGTAGAGACTGCTGAGTCTACTGAGGGTCCAGTTGAAGTTGAAGTCACTACTGAAGTTGTAAAGAAGAAGTCTGCTGCTAAAATTTTGAAAGAGCAACAGAAGGAAGATAAAAGAAAGAGGAAAGCTGCTGAAATTGAAGATGAACGACCTTCGAAAAGAATGAAAAAGATTGCCAAGAAGAAAAAGCTGGAAAAGGCAAAGAGTTAAGGGTTCTGGAGGAAAAAGAGAAATTAAAGAAGAGGTTGTAGAGACTATTGCTGATGCTGGTGTTGTTGTTGAACAACACATTGAAGAATCACAGCACTCTACTGTGGAAACTACTGAGGTTGCAACTGAACAACAGGGTGAAGCACCACACAAACCTGCTGAACCAGAACCTGTTGTGGCAGTTATTGAATCTGCATCTCAAAAGGCTGTTGTGCCTACAGAGGCTGGAGAAGTTGTTGTTGAGCAACTTACTGAAGAGGCGCAGCTGATGATAGCAAAATAACTAACCGCTAACCTTAACCGACAGAGTATCGGGTCAACGGTAGTATAGTGGTCTCAAGGACGAATCCACAGGGAGTAATGGCTAAGTACCAAAGTCGACTTAGAACTTAGTTCAGGCCATAATAATGGTGAAGAGATACTATACTAGTGCAAAAGTAAAGATTATACTAATGGGTTTACTTCTAAGTATTAAAGGGTATAGTCGAACTATGATTCCACGAGCTACTTTTACCCCTAAGGAAGGACCGAACAGGGAGCGTGTCTTAACCAACCTACCTATCCAATGTAGTTTAACGACATCCACGGGTGCCAACTCCTAATTCTAGCGATTAGATTGAACAACTCGATCTAACCACCCTATGGGAAGTTAATTAATTCTCCCTTTAGAAAACTGATCAACCTAACATGATTGCGTGCTAGAGTCGCTCGAACAACGATGACAAACCTCTGTATTGTGTCCGGACCTAACAACTAGGCCGAATCTATGCAACGATCCTAAAACCCCTTATCCCACATCTCACCGCAAAATACATCTATAAGTTTGATGTGTGTGACAGTGAACTAGGTGATCAATCTAATTCAAAGACGTTAAAATAAGTTTTAGGACGTGGATTAATCGTTTAAATAATAATTTACGCACTACACTACTCCCAATCACATCCCCCTTAGGGTTTTCGCTCGCTTTCACATAATTCGACTACACATGAATTTAGCTACTCATAATTATTCTAATAATGGAATAAAGAATGGAAATTGAACTAAAGACAATAAATAAAAGAAACATCATTACCATATAACTGCTGAAAATCTGATCCAGAAAAATATGAAGAAATAGTTGCACCCAAAAAGTTGAATCTTTGATCTTGTAATGCAAAACTAAGCTATAAAAGATATGTAGAATCAAAGGAAGTTATCTAGGGAATCAAGGGATCAAAGGGTGTTTAATCTATGCAAAAATCGCCCCTGAATCGCCTAAGAAAAGTCTAAAGTCGGCCAAACATGAGTAGGGGCTGAATGAGCTGTGTATGTATAGAGTAGGTCGAAAATCTGCTACTGTCGGTCCTGGACGCCCGTCAAGGTCATGTCAGATGCCCGTCCGCCTAGAAAATATGAAGATATTAGGGTTTCGTCTTCATTGAACGGGCGTTCGCATTCCCCTGAACGCCCGTCCGGTGAATCATGACTTGAGGCTTTTCGAACCTTGGACGCCCGTTTGGACCTCTGGACGCTCGTCTGTGTTAAATGAGCTTCTTGAATCGGGCTGAGCCTACTTATACGCCCGTCTGGGGGTCTTTTGGACCGTCCTACTGAAAATCAAACTTTCTGAATGAAGTGTCAATGCTGTGGACGCCCGTCTGGGATGTGCAGACGCCCGTCTGATGTAGCTTCACGTCAGACGCCCGTCTGGAGTATACCAAACGCCCGTCTGGCTTGTCTTCACTCCAAACTTGGCTTTTCTTCACTTTTCATGCTACATTCGGGCCACGAACACGTCTCATAGTCCAAAACATCGCCTTCCGGGTCCTCGAGTCACCTAAGTCCTACAATAACAAAGACGAACAAACACCACGCGTAATTCCGCAAGACAAAAGTGCTCGGAAAAGAGTGAAATACCGCTAAAAAGCGAGTTTACCATTGATATGACAGTTTAAATCCCGTGCATATGATTCTCGATATTACTCTTGAAAGCGGTCTATATCTACCCAAAACATGCCAATAAGGTAATAAGCGGGGTTAAAGCGCACACCAAAGAAACAAGTAAAGTTGACTCCCATCAACCACCCCACACTTAGCCTTTGCTCGTCCTCGAGTAAATTAGGCGCTTTAAAGCAGAACCATGGGATCAACTTTACGACACATGCATAGCGCCACGACCTCAAGGAAAATGTAAAATAGACATTGAATGTACACCGCTTGACTCTATCGCACTACCTAAAGCGAAGTGTGTGTGTGATATAGACCGAGGACTACACTCAAAATGATCACTGGCTTTGAATACCGGCCAAATGACTACACACGGCTCATACCGGGCAAGAATCTCCACTAATCGAGGCAACCGAGGTTAAATACGGTCAAGTAGGACTTGAAGGGTTATAATGTCAAGCTCGGGACGGGGTTATTCGAAATGAAATTTTGGGACTGGAGAAAGAGAAAAAAAAACACGAGTGAACCTAATCATTTCATGTATTCTTGCTTTGAAACCATACCAAACCACACCAAAATTCTTTCGATTCTTTCTGTACTCATTTATAAACCACAACAACCTTAACATCATACTCCTATTTATTCAAAACATCTTTCTTTGACTCCTTCTTTTTTTTCAACTTTATTCAACCTTCTTCTCTTTTTTTCTTCTTTTTTCCATTGCTTTTCATTTTTTTCTTTGAACCACAAGCCTCACAATACATTCCTCAAGGTCGTCCCCTTCATATACTAGCTCGCACTCACTAACTCTTCTCGAAGCATGCACCAACTCCCACCCCACACTTGCTTGACAAGTGTGTCTAAAGCAACGACTAAGTCCACTCGGGGTGATCAAAGGAAACGTGACCAATAATAAAGCTCAGGGTTAGGGTAATACAAGCTAAGTAACCAAACGGCTCATTTCGGACGGTGGTCAGACCGTCCTATCAAGGCTTAGAGGGGTTACGAGGGTATAATGTTGGGATTTTAGCTTATTTGGCTCTGGCTAGGTCAAAGAAGCGCCATAACTCTCATCCCGTATCCGGCCTAGGTCAACCTTTCTATTTCGCCTCGAAACTAGTGGTACAAGTGCATATAGCAACCAGACTAAGTATAACCAAGGTCTACGTGAAATAAAAAGGGTTCATATCGTGACAAAGTAAAATCGCCCGGCATACATTACTCGACTACTAAGACATCCACCAAATCCATCGTGAGAAACATGCATATAACGCGGTGTCAAACCGTGAAAAGTTTTAAAAGTTTAAGCCACGAACTAACTCAAAAACGGACATTAACTAAGCCTATCACAATTAATGGCACATTTATCAATCGAAACAATAAAGCTAAGTCGTCTCCACCCCCCACTTCGAATGAAGCACTGTCCTCGGTGTGTGAATGAGATAGAAAAGGAGACTTAGCTTTAGACCCGGTAGAAAGGTGCTATCGAATCCCGTAACAACCGTGAGAAAACACGACCCCAATCCCTATACCAAAACAAGAACAACCACAGCAAAGCATGCACGGGACATGGTCCTCGTGCCAAAATATTTGGTAGGGAAGAGGAATAACAATAAACGGCCCTGTCACGTCAGAAAACTTGATATGCAAGTGGAAAGCACACAGTGGATCGCTATAGATGGATAAATTACCCAAGTGGGTGAAAGCATAGAACATCTACGCGTAAAAGATAAAACCACAGAGGTTTGGCATATAAAAATGATCCACAATATGTACCACAATCCAAACACAAGTACGAATGTGCCTTAAGTCTTACAAAACCCATCATAAAAGTATCAATGCAAAACTGATAGTAGCATCAAATAACATACAAATGTATCAAATAAACTCAACAGCTCAGAAACAACCCTAAGACCGGGCCCAGACGATAAAAGGAACATCATAGAACAAATAAAATCACGTCTGGCCTGGTGCTACATCATCACCAGCAGTGGTGGCACCATCTATAGGAGCTTCAGTTGGAACTCCTGTCTCGGCCGCCTCAGCCTCAGCCGTCTCCTCGTCAGATGACGATGCATCCTCCGCCACGATCTGCGTGATGGCCCCATCAACTGCATCGGAGAAGTGGTAGTCCATGGTGCTCGGGGCAAAAGCTGCCGGATCCCTCGGTAGTCGACCCTCACTCATCAACATTAAGAGAGTCAGAATATTGTTCTGCGTTTGCTGCTGATCTTCCATCCAGTTCCGGAAACTGTTAGCCATGCTCAACTGTTAGGAAAATATCATCGCAACGGAAGCGATTTAAGGATCTAGATCTATATAATACACGTAATAAAACATTAAATCTACATCTACAAGTAAGTTGTAGAACATACCTCTTGGATCTCAAAATCCAAGTTGGAGAACCGCTATTAGGATGATCGAACAATGATGTGAAGAGCACCACGATCTTCCGTACGTGTGATCCAAGCAATTCCCGGTGGAAGGAATTCTCGACTCGAACCCCTCCGATATGCTACCCGGAAAAATCTCCAAGATTTTCCCCTTAAATCCCTTGGCCGAAATTATCACTTCTTCTCTCTAAGAGGAGAAGTCGAAATTTATTGTGTTGTTGTAGACTTGGGAGAACTCTCTTTATATAGGAGAGTAATCCTTGTCCTCCAAGGATTTTATAATTAATACAAAATCAATTATAATAATCCTATTAAATAAAAGATAATCTCAAAATATTCTAGAACAAATCAAGAATATTTTTATCTTTATTATTTACCATAAATATTTATCCAATAAATATTTTATGCACATGTCTTATTGATTAATTTAGGAAAACAAATTTCCTAATAATAACACACAAAATATATGCGCACCTTTTTACTAAAAATTAGGTCACGCATATTTCCATCCTTTTTGACCAATTAGGTCAAAAATGGTCAACACTCCAATTCGGGCCGAGTCCACGAAAAATGTCTTTTCCGTGTATTTAATTATTTAGCCCAACTAATTTAATAGTCCACTAAACAATTAATTCACATATCGTTTTAATAAAGTCCAACATGAACTAAATTAATATTATTAGGATTCGACGTCCGAGAATATCTATGCTATATTAGGAGGCACGTCGGGGACCATGGACTAATAATCAGCGGCTCCGATAAATCAAATAAATAATTATCTTACGAACAGAATAATTATATTCGATAAATCAATCACGGGAATATGCCACCATAATCCCGTGACTGCACTCCTCCGATTATAAGATTATATTTATCTCCTCACGAAAGTAATAAGTGTCCCTTGATATAATCATTTCATATGGATTAATCCTCCATAGATTATTCATTCTAAATCGGGAAGTTACCGTTAACCCTTTTCGTAACATCTTGTCCTTACTTACCATTAACCCCTAGTGATGAATAATTCAAATAACTCTTTGGTAGCTAATCGGTGTAATATGAATCCCATGGATCGATCAATGTCTAGGATTAACTCATAAAAGGAATCGTCTATCTACTTCCATAAATGGAAGGAATGGATTCGTATCTCGTGATAACACAGACTACTCACTCAATCCGATTACAATGCCAAGATGGGGTAATTCGGATCACGGACTCGGTGTAATCCTTAACCGTCAAGTCAAACCTCATAATCGATTCAAGCGATCATTGTGATCACCTCGAGATTAAGATATATCCATAATATGATCATCTAATGATTCGATAAGACTTCTCAATTACGGAATTATATTGAGAACTCGGATCAAATCGGTCCAAATACTATATGATATATCTATCATACATAAATGCCCCATTAGGTTCCCCTTAACCGAAAGTCCGGATAAGACGATCACACCTATCGTGTTATGGGCGCATTAATAGTAATGCGTTAAAGGGAGACCCGATACTCTCGATTAACTTTACTACGGACTAATTGTATTTTAAGTACATCTTCACTAACTCAATCCTCCCGTGTATATCTCATACACTGAGTTAAGTGATTACATAAACGATATACTCAGGGTTTTCTGTAGTGTAAATACTATTGTCATATCGGTGATTATGAGAATAATAAATATGAATAATAATATCATTTCATTTATTAAATAAAACAATTACAAAAATTGTCTTTCGGGCATCACACCTAACAATCTCCCACTTGCACTTAAAGCTTGTGATTAATTGTTTTAGAGCACACCATATTATTTAAAACTACAAAGAAACTACATCTCCCACTTGCTCTAAAGCAATGGAGACTCATCCCGTATTTTAGTACCCACAAAACTTATCATAACCATACTCCGAGTATGCCGTCGTAGGATAGGTCAGTGACTCGGGGAGCACCTATATCTGAATGTCATGGGTCTTAATGATCGGTCAGGTTGTCGGCTCGAGGCGATCCGTAGAATCGAAACGTCGCCGGTCCATCTAATCATGTGGTACTTTCCCAATATGCTCTTGAACTCAAGTGATTTCGGAAATCCTTATAAGCTACCCCTTCATCGTTTGCACAATGATGTGGTATCGGCTTTCCAAATCTGGAATCACTCCCAAAACGAAAAGGAAATCCATGAGGCTATATCGCCTCTCTAGCTACTACAAAAGCCGCTAATCACCCAACTAGTTAAAGTCGAGTTGGCGTTGCTGGATTCCTCCAGGCAATAGCTTCAACACAAGAGTAAACACTGAGACCGAGATCGACTTAACGATCATCCTAATCTGACACAAAGTCGAACGGTGTATTCTCACATGCCCGCATATTATTCCTCGTTCTCTCAAGATACTAAAGGACATACTAAACTTGCTTTGTTAACAGCCGAATCTAAGATTCGATCAAAATTGACGTTCAATAACCTGACCATCTCTTGTCACAAAGAGAATCCATCCCATTTCTCTTTATCCGAAGATTTAGAGAGTCATTCCTGAGGCATAGGGTAGAACTTCCTCGTTGAATGTTGCATACACAGATGCATCATCTTAACCAATAAGATGGATGGGAAACCAATGACTGATTCTAATGAATTCGACCGAGTCAAACTCTTCAGAATGTTGTCCAAATCTCTGTTGCAGAGAATTGTGGCATTGTCAGATTCTGACTTCAGCTAACACACCCATGTTGAGTCCAACTGGTGCAGCGTTATCCTTCACAAACACTAATATATATGTATATATTCACTACTGTACTAAAATTGATATCCAGTCTACACAAGACTTATCAATATTCTGGTCAAATCCATATATTATAGAAATATATGACTTCCAATGACCAAGAGGTTTGCTTTTTATCCACAAAGGACATAAGCCTTGACAGTCATCCTGTCATAAGTTCATAAGGCAATACCCTTCTGTTCCGAATGAATCCAGATTCCGTTTGTTTGGCAAGAAAGTCTCAGGGAATCACCCCTATTTTCTGCTTTTGAACGAAATCATGAATTACCGAATTCATTCTACTCTTTTCCGTGTAGATCCAATTACTCCCATTGGGCTGAGACACTCGGTGGTTCTACAAGAGTATGAACGACTCACGGAGTACCAAACTCCATTCACAGGGTTATGGCTTGTAAACCAACCTCTATTATCGAATCTATAACGCTCACAAAAGAGCCATAGGTCATCAATCGATCCTCGGACTACAAAGTCCGAGAAACCGTGAATGGGTAATGGATAAACCATACTCCCACTATTTTCTTGGTGGATCGAAATTCTGATTTAGTTCAGTAGTATTTAGTGTCATCACCAACAACCGATGTTGGATGTGGTCTGATTTTAATCAGTTAGTAACTACCTTGAGTAAACGTACTTCAAGGTTCAAGGTTTTTCGAACATGGATTCTATCGGAAAGGATGCAACGAGATAAGCGTCCCTTCCCGATTTTAAGAATCGATAACGAACCTTTCTCTCAATTCTTCAAGATATATCACGATTTGGTCATCGATCGAACGTGTATGTGAAATTCGATCCTACCATCAAGCATCATGTGCTAAATGCTTATATTGACGGAATTTGGGTGAACCGAATCCACTCATTATCCGTTAATTCCAATGCACATTCTAGGTAGACTTCTCGGTTCTACATTTCAATGTAAACCGTTATTTCACTCCAATATCTTTATTGAGTTAAGCGTTGTATTGTAGCACATCTACAACTATGTAAGGCAATTCAATGGTTTCTTCCTTAGTGAAAACATTTCACTATGAGGCAGCCGAACATCGCCTCAGGACTATGTGATGGCCCATTTCTGAGTATAGAATACTCCATCTCTGACAGAATCCGAGACACCATAAAATATTTTGGATAAACTTACCGGAGTGTTTGAATAGTTATCAGACAAGAAGTCACTACTCGGAAGCTCCTACTAGCTTGTATCTTTCATCAGACCCCGAAGGTCGTCATGAACAAGCTATGTTACTTCTTTATAACCATTATCCTTTCCCGATTGAAAGGAAACTTAGTCATTGAACCTTTGAGACAATATAACCAGACTGGGAGAAAGGAATCACCCTGAGCCAGTCTTCAGGTCTTGTCTTTTAGGGACTATGCACTAACTATGGAATATGAAGAAGCGTTTATCTAAATATAGAAACCAATTGCTTTTAATAGTTCTTAAGATGGTACATATACGTATTTCAGCATTTCTTAGTGGTTTTGACTTTATCAAACAAAAGTCGAGTCTTAGATTCGTACTACAAATGGTATATTCACTTTCTATAAGACAAACAAATTATCGAATAAAAGGTAAATCCATTCGTTCCAACGAATCTTAAACAGTAAAAATAAATCTTCTGCGATATCCAAGGATTGAATGAGATTCATTTCCTCATATCACTCCCACTATTTTGCTAAAATTATCGCCCGTTGTCTATTAATCGTTAATGCACAACTATCTCGTTCTTCCAAAGAACATAGCCTAAGAGAAAATCACCAAGGATTCATAGGTTGGTGATCCAAATCACTATCCTTATCCTATGATTTTCAGTTTGTTAATTTTCGTTTTAGCCTTAAAATCAACTCGCTTTTTAGATGACTAACACTTTTAGACATATTCTCCCATTTTTGACTTTCCGTGAATGGAACAGTCTTGAACCAATGTTCGTTTGAGTAGACACTACTCTTGAACCGTGGGATGTCTATTTCGATTGTTACTTGTTAGGACTTCTCGGATTTTCTATCATACCGTAAAAACAACAAATCATAACATTAAAGCTCCCACTAGTTTATCGGTTCCAAATACCGTCCCTAACCAAAGAATGTTTCTATTTTATGATTTTCCAATTTTTCAATTTGAAAATCTCGTGTAAACACTTACACGATTCTAATGTTTTCGGAAAAACAACAAATCATAGAACTCCCACTAGTTCATCGATTCCAAATATCGTCCAACTAGCGACATTTCATGACTTTCCGGTTTTTCAATTAGAACGGATTACGTGTGTAGTCAATTACACTTTTCTAATGTTCTAGAAAAACAATAAATCATAAAGCTCCCACTAGTTCATCAATTCCAAATATCGTCCAACTAGCGACACTTCATGATTTTCCGATTTTTCAATTAGAAAATTACTCGTGTAATCACTACACACTTAAAATTCACTAAAAGAATTTCAAAGTCGAAATCACCTTTGATCAAACTAAGTTTGTCTCCCGTTTAACACGAATGACATTAGTGACATACCCATATGTCACTCTGGTTTTAAAAGGCTTAAGAGAAAATATCTCTTCCGAAAAATAATTGCATTATCGATTAACTAGTTCAACGTCCTAGTTACTTTCCACTTTTTAATGAAGTCAATACTAGTCAATTATAAATTTTAAGCAATTTAGTAAGGGATATAATGCTGTAAATAAAATGACATATATTAATTCAAGTTTAACACTACTATATTATTGTATTTTAGGAATTGTAAACTAAAAGTAAGTCTACTCTACCATTCCAAGGTTTTAAACTTGCATCTCAGTGCCGCCGTAGGGTAGGTCAAAGAGATCAACAGTTAAATCAATGAATAACTTGTGAGAATCAGACATCCCACGAGAATCGAACATCCCTTTATTCATTGACTACCTTCCTTTTTTAGCCTAGGTATTTATCAAAAAATACCCTTGATGAGTGTGACCTACTATATCAAATCTCTTAGGTACGCCCCGAGTGTGCCGTCGTAGGATAGGTCAGTGACCCGACGAGTACCCAGAAATCCTATCCTTTCGGAGACCAAGCCATGAATGTTGATAGGGGTGAACACCATCCGTAGGGGGACGAAATCAAAGCGCCGTGGCGTCACCCTTCTCTCACTTACTTGCATCTATAGTAGAGACCGTGGGGTTGGTGTCCGCCTTCCCCGCTCCCACTCAATATTTTGGAAGTGGTGGTGGGTTAACTAACCACGTCTTTTGATGTTAACATAAAAGTACATGAAATCAAGGATTTCGAATGGTGTCGGTGACGAGGCAAGCCTACCCGCCCTATTCGTTGGAACATATGTGTGATCGGACGAAATCGGGTCAAGAGAGCCCTATTGAGATTAGAAGGAATCACCCCTCCGCTCTCGGTTTGGCTTAGTCTTGCCGGACCCCCGTGCATACATCACACTAGGAGGGTTAAGTCGTTTGAGCGAAGCTCAGTTGACCACCCAACCTAAAGGCGAACCGTTTTTATCCAAGATTTATTGTTCTTTTACCATCATTCAATCTCGTAGACACTACGAATCGAAAACGTGATCTCGTTTTGAGCTTTAAAGCGTTCACCGAGAACACACACACGAAAGGCTAACGATTTCATAACCCGTCCTCGGATCTTTAATTAGTTACTAAATTAATTAATTACCACGTATTAATTAAATTTCAACTAATTACGCGAGTTTGTATACATGCCTATTTTAATTGCCAAAATTAAAATTCTACATGTATGCATGGAGTGGATTTATGATATGATGCATGTCATGGCAATTCCGATTTTATGTCTATTTTATGATCAAACACATAAAAAATAAAATTGCGGAAAATTTAAACACCGAGATGGATCGTTGGTACCCCCGTATCTAATCTAATAGAAAATAAAAACCCAAAACCCTAACTAGGGTTTACTACTTTCTAACAAAATCTGCAGCTGTTCGAACTCTTCGATGATCGGGAAACCAAACGAACTCGGATCGGGACGAAACTTTCCAGATATTTTCTTCACTTCTCGAACTCCAATATGGACGGTTGGATCGGAGCTTTGACTTGTCAATTTTCTCCAGTTAACCGCCCAACTTGCTGCTGAATCTAACTTTGACTGCACCGCATCAAGGACTTCCTGAGGCAGATCGGGAATCGAGATGAATCCCGATCGACCTGAAATTTTTATGGTACGTCCAAAACTCCAAGTTGATCAATCTGAACGGTCGGATTTTTGTTTCAACGGTCCAAACTCTCCCAGAAAATCGAGGAAGTCACAGGTAGTGTATCTGTGAATCCTGCGTTTTTCTGTTACAGCAGCCTCTTCGCAGCATCAAACGGATATCGAAACGGACCCTGATCGAGGCCAAAATTTGTGGAGTTGATCATCTTCTTCTAATCTTGATTCTGACCGGAGGGATCTTCGTTTCAACGGTTCGATCAACGGGAAAAGCAAAAATACTAAACAGCTACAAACTAGATCTATTTGCTGGAAATTAAACTTGCAATAAAGATAAATTACATAATTTCCTATACTCATATGAACGAATTTTCATCGTTTATACGAGTTTACAATAGATCTAACGGTAAACAATACCAACCCCAATCCATCTCTTCAACCACAACAATCGCAAGCATTCATCATAAAATTTTGAAAATAATAAAATTAAAAACAAAAATAATGCAATCTACACACGATATTCCACTCCTTAGATCTAATATTTTATACGAATAAATATAGATCCCCTGGTCTCGATACCATTGTTAGGAAAATATCATCGCAACGGAAGCGATTTAAGGATCTAGATCTATACAATACACGTAATAAAACATTAAATCTACATCTACAAGTAAGTTGTAGAACATACCTCTTGGATCTCAAAATCCAAGTTGGAGAACCGCTATTAGGATGATCGAACAATGATGTGAAGAGCACCACGATCTTCCATGACGTGTGATCCAAGCAATTCGAGTGGAAGGAATTCTCGACTCGAAACCCTCCGATATATACTGGGAAAAATCTCCAAGATTTTCCCCTTAAATCCTTGGCCGAAATTATCACTTCTTCTCTCTAAGAGGAGAAGTCTAAATTTATTGTGTTGTTGTAGACTTGGGAGAACTCTCTTTATATATGAGAAGTAATCCTTGTCTCCAAGGATTTTATAATTAATACAAAATCAATTATAATAATCCTATTAAATAAAAGATAATCTCAAAATATTCTAGAACAAATCAAGAATATTTTTATCTTTATTATTTACCATAAATATTTATCCAATAAATATTTTACGCATAATGTCTTATTGATTAATTTAGGAAAACAAATTTCCTAATAATAACACACAAAATATATGCGCACCTTTTACTAAAAATTAGGTCACGCATATTTCCATCCTTTTGACCAATTAGGTCAAAAATGGTCAACACTCCATTGAGTAAGTCACTAAAAATGTCTTTTTAAAAGTGTATTTAATTATTTAGCCCAACTAATTTAATAGTCCACTAAACAATTAATTCACATATCGTTTTAATAAAGTCCAACATGAACTAAATTAATATTATTAGGATTCGACGTCCGAGAATATCTATGCTATATTAGGAAGCGCGTCGGGGACCATGGACTAATAATCAGTGACTCCGATAAATCAAATAAATAATTATCTTACGAATGTAATAATTATATTCGATAAATCAATCACGGAATATGCCACCATAATCCCGTGATCGCACTCCTCCGATTATAAGATTATATTTATCTCCTCACGAAAGTAATAAGTGTCCACCGATATAATCATTTCATATGGATTAATCCTCCATAGATTATTCATTCTAAATCGGGAAGTTACCGTTAACCCTTTCGTAACATCTTGTCCTTACTTACCATTAACCCCTAGTGATGAATAATTCAAATAACTCACTTTGGTAGCTAATCGGTGTAATATGAATCCCATGGATCGATCAATGTCTCAGGATTAACTCATAAGGAATCGTCTATCTACTTCCATAAATGGAAGGAATGGATTCGATATCTGTGATAACACGGACTACTCACTCAATCCGAAGACAATGCCAAGATGGGGTAATTCGGATCACAGACTCAAAGTGTAATCCTTAACCGTCAAGTCAAACCTCATACTCGATTCAAGCAATCATTGTGATCACCTCGAGATTAAGATATATCCATAATATGATCATCTAATGATTCGATAAGACTTCTCAATTACGGAATTATATTGAGAACTCGGATCAAATCGGTCCAAATTTCTATATGATATATCTATCATACATAAATGCCCCATTAGGTTCCCCTTAACCGAAAGTCCGGATAAGACGATCACACCTATCGTGTTATGGGCGCATTAATAGTACGTTAAAGGGAGACCCGATACTCGATTAACTTTACTACGGACTAATTGTATTTTAAGTACATCTTCACTAACTCAATCCTCCCGTGTATATCTCATACATCGAGTTAAGTGATTACATAAACGATATACTCGGGGTTTTCAGTAGTGTAAATACTATTGTCATATCGGTGATTATGAGAATAATAAATATGAATAATAATATCATTTCATTTATTAAATAAAACAATTACAAAAAATTGTCTTTCGGGCATCACACCTAACATCAACCTCATCCTCAGAGAGGGAGAAATAGAAGGAACTGGTGGTGCCGGAGTCGGAGCCGAGGACGAACAGGGCTGCTGTGCTGCCATACACTCTAGCTGTGCCAGGGGCCTTACTTTTTCTCTCTGCAACAACCGAGGATTCTTAGGCCGGTGATCCTCCCTATACTCCAGGACCCGAGCGTCCTGACACAAGCTATAAATCAGATGAGGGCAAATCAGGCAGCGGGTGTAGATCTTCTGGTTCATGGCCAACTCATCATAAATGGCCTGACCCACATCCACATTTAACTTAAAATTTAGGGCATACAACATCCCTAGATCGCCGATGTGGAAATGGGTCAGGTTGTTCTTAGGTAGCAACCGGTTCTGGATAAATCGGCATTGGACTTTCCAATCCTCCGCCCACGTCGTCGTGACCAACTCTTTTCTCACCCCACCGCTGCCAAGAGTCCAAGGTACATCCGGGCATACCAACAACCGGAGATCCTCTAACGGGTCCTCACCCGCATCCTGTTTCGCCTTTATTACCTCATTATAATCTAAACCCTCAAAAGGGGCCAGTCCATATTTATCATTGATCACCTTGGCACTAAGCGGGACTTGGACCCCCCGAACCTTAACCATCCCCGTTTCTAGGCTTGACTCCGAAAGATTTGCATAAAACTCACGCACCAAAGTTGCATTCACTTTCAACTCCGGGGTTGTCATCAACTCTTTCCACTTCCTATCGGTTAGGTTTTTCACGAAATTCTTGTCCACGTTATACTCATGGAAGGCTCGCTCTGTAAGCATTTTGCGGGTCAAGTAGTGCTTGTTATAGACCTCCAAGGCCTTGGAATTGATAAACCTTCTTGCAAACGGGATCGGGGGACCTCCAGTGCATGTTCTCGGGGTTCTAACCGGCTCCCCGGCAACGGCGCCAAAATTCTTGATAGCAAAATAACTAACCGCTAACCTTAACCGACAGAGTATCGGGTCAACGGCAGTATAGTGGTTTCAAGGTCGAATCCACAGGGAGTAATGTCTAAGTACCAAAGTCGACTTAGAACTTAGTTCGGGCCACAATAATGGTGAAGAGATACTATACTAGTGCAAAAGTAAAGATTATACTAATGGGTTTACTTCTAAGTATTAAAGGGTATAGTCGAACTATGATTCCACGAGCTACTTTTACCCCTAAGGAATGACTGAACAGGGAGTGTGTCTTAACCGACCTACCTATCCAATGTAGTTTAACGACATCCACGGGTGCCAACTCCTAATTCTAGCTATTAGATTGAACAACTCGATCTAACCACCCTATGTGAAGTTAATTAATTCTCACTTTAGAAAACTGATCAACCTAACATGATTACGTGCTAGAGTCGCTTGAACAACGATGACAAACCTCTGTATTGGGTCCGGACTTAACAACTAGGCCGAATCTACGCAACGATCCTAAAACCCCTTATCACACATCTCACTGCAAAATACATCTATAAGTTTGATGGGTGTGACAGTGAACTAGGTGAACAATCTAATTCACACACGTTAAAATAAGTTTTAGGACGGGGATTAATCGTTTAAACAATAATTTACGCACTACACTACTCCCAATCACATCCCCCTTAGCGTTTTCGCTCGCTTTCACATAATTCGACTACACATGAATTTAGCTACTCATAATTATGCTAATAACGGAATAAATAATGGAAATTGAACTAAAGACAATAAATAAAAGAAACATCATTACCATATAATCACTGAAAAATCTGATCCGAGAAAAATATGAAGAAATAGTTGCACCCAAAAAGTTGAATCTTTGATCTTGTAATGCAAAACTAAGCTATAAAAGATGTGTAGAATCAAAGGAAGTTATCTATGGAATCAAGGGATCAAAGGTGTTTAATCTATGCTAAAATCGCCCATGAATCGCCTAAGAAAAGTCTAAAGTCGGCCAAACATGAGTAGGGGCAGATAGAGCTGCGTATTTATAGAGTAGGTCGAAAATCTGCTACTGTCGGTCCTGGACGCCCGTCAAGGTCATGTCAGACGCCCGTCCGCCTGGAAAATATGAAGATATTAGGGTTTCGTCTTCATTGAACGGGCGTTCGCATTCCCCTGAACGCCCGTCCGGTGAACCATGACTTGAGGATTTTCGAACCTTGGATGCCCGTTTGGACCTCTGGACGCTCGTCTGTGTTAAATGAGCTTCTTGAATCGGGCTTAGCCTACTTAGATGCCCGTCTGGGGGTCTTTCGGACGCCCGTCCAGCTGAAAATCAAAATTTCTGAATGAAGTGTCAATGCTGTGAACGCCCGTCTGGGATGTGCAGACGCCCGTCTAATGTAGCTTCACGTCAGACGCCCGTCTGGAGTATAGTAAACACCCGTCTGGCTTGTCTTCACTCCAAACATGGCTTTTCTTCACTTTTCATGCTACATTCGAGCCACGAACACGTCTCATAGTCCAAAACATCGCCTTTCGGGTCCTCGAGTCACCTAAGTCCTGCAATAACATAGACGAACAAACACCACGCGTAATTCCGCAAGACAAAAGTGCTCGGAAAAGAGTGAAATACCGCTAAAAAGGCGGAGTTTACCATCAATATGACAGTTTAACTCCATGTGCATATGATTCTCGATATTACTCTAAAGCTTGATCTATATCTACCCAAAACATGCCAAAAGGTAATAAGCGGGGTTAAAGCACACACCAAAGTACAAGATAAAGTTGACTCCCATCACCGACCATTGAATCATCACTCTTTGTGGAAATTGATACAATCTGTACAAGACCCGCCATTTTCGCAATAATTCAGGGTAAGAGCAATCTGTTGCTAACCTGTTTGATGGGCATGTAAGTCGGGGAACTTAGTGTTGAGCGAGATGGAGGTAGTAGGGACTTTGCTATCTAAGGAACCTATTGAAGTGATGGCATCTCTTTGAAGAAACACTTGAATTTGCTTGTTGAGACCTTTGGAGGACAACAAGCTGAACAAACAGCCACTAGAAAGCCATCAATGCCCTTTGAAAGGAATGAGAAGAAAAGGAAAAAAGGGTATGTTGATCCCAAACTCAAGATTGTTGCTGATTACTTTCAATTGAAGTTTGGATATTATAAGAAGCAAAAACCAGCTGCTGAGCCAATGACAGATTTTGAGGAATGGGCCTTTGAAAAGTTAGAGGTGGAAAACCTACTTGACCTGGTTAATACTTCTTTGCTGGAAATGAGGTTAATGGAAATCATTGAAAGAGAAAAGGGAGAAGAAAGTATCATGTTTAAGGATCCTAGGGATGGACCAGATAGTGATGATTCATCATCATCGATTCGATGATGATCATCCTACACATCAAGGAGAAGCGGTGGAGCGCATTGTCATCTCGAACCAAAGTAGTAAAACGATCTCTTGGTCTTTGGAAAGTCTATTGAGGGCCAGCAACATGATCAAATGGATGAAGATCTGGAAGATCTCACTATAGATGATTTGGAGGCTATAATCAATTATGGTATAAATCTTGGTGACAATAGGTTGGTTGGTTTTTCTAATTATTTATTTGTTGTGGAATCGATGAACATCCCGACAACAAAGCGATCGAAAATTTGGATGAGGAGAGGCGCCATTGCACATAGTGAGAGCGACATCGATTCGAGGATTGACTCAACATCGGGAGTGGATTGATACTCGGGACACTCTATCTAAAAGCTATTGATACTCTACAAAGCAGATTGTCGATGTTAGAGGATTTACGGAGGAAAATATGGCAATATTTCCTGCAATTCTTGTACAGAGAGTCTTGATCACTGAGGAACAAACAGTGATAGGACAAAGATTGGACATGGTGATGGGTTTTGAAGGATCACCCCTACCTTTTGAGGAGGTTCAGTTCTTTGAGGAACAAAAAAGACTTGAACAAAGGTCGGAGCTGGAGGTATGGGTTCTTTGAGGATCGACAAAGACTGGACAAAGGTTGAAACTTACAATGGGATTGGAGGAATCCCCTGCAATTGTTGGAGAACAGGCTGTTGTAGTACAGTCTACTATGGCTAAAGGTACTGAAGGAAATGATAGTCAGCAGACTGCTTTTAATGAGGATGAGCAATTTCTTTGGACTATGATTTGATGATGAGGAGTTCCAAGTGCGAGGAAGAACTTATTCTTCTTTGAACCTCAATAGGCATATGTACCATTGTTTGAAGAAGAATCTATCTTGGAACCTTAACCAGCACAAGATCCCATTTTGGAAGATATTTTTGGTGCTATGGTTGAAGGAGGTCCTGACCCTGCTGGAAGGGATAGGAGTTGGGCCATGGTTGTCAGCAGACAGAGGGGGCTGATACAATGTTGAAGAGCCTCACGAGGATCTTTCTTTGGACATATGGTGGTGGTGTGGTCAGTGCAAGACTAGCACATGTTTTGGATGAGTTGAGGGCAGTCAGAGATGACATTACTCAATTAAGAACTCAACTTAATAGACAAGAGCAAATATTTGAAGATTTAATGAGCTTGGTTGAAAATAGAAGGAGGACTACTGAAACAGTTGCTTCCAACATCACATCCACTCAGTTTGCTCTTGCTGACCTAACCAAAGATGTGAGAGGTATAAAACAAGGAAATACACTCAAGGAACAATTCTTGAAAGAACAGTTTGCCTCCATTCACAAGAAGCTTGACAAACTTTTGAGGCACCCAAGTCTGATGTGCCTAACCTGTTTGAAACACTTCAACATCTTTGCATTGGATCCTAAAGTCACTGAGAGGATCAATTTGCTGGAGCAAACACTAGAAGGAAGGATCAACTGCAGTTGACACTAGAACAGAGATTATGGAAGGTCAACTAAACAACCTAGTGATCACACAAGAGAGTGTTCATGGCCTGCTTTCCCGTTTTGTTGATGATGTCAATAAGGGGGAAGAGAGCCAAACAATGATAGCAAAAGAGGTTGCAGAATTTTTGCTCCAAGAAAATGGGGGAGGTGATACAAATGCATTTAGAGAACCTACACCTGGTAGACTTCTGCTGACTGATGACCTCTTCAAAGAATATAAGAAGCAATACTACAATAAGAGGAGACCTTACCATGACAAGGGTTTCCATGAGGGGCTAAATTCCTTTTTGGGACTTAAGTTCTGGGAAGCTAGAGTTAAGTCTTTAAGAGCTTCACGAGAGGTGGTAGAGGTGGAAAAAGTCTACCTACTTCATCAAACAAAAGAATCATTGGAAGAGTTCAAGCAATTGTACATAAATGCTAGGATTGAGTACACGAGATCAATCTAACTCTGCTGAGGCATAGAAATGGTGGAAGGAAGTAAATCCTCATATTGATTTTTCCCTTATTGAAAATCAATGGATGAGAGACAAAGTCAGACAGATAAGGGAATATCAAGAGCAACAAGAAAAAGAGAGACAAGAAAGAGAAGGGAGGAACTAGTTCAGCAGACTTACATAATTCTGTATCTTTTGCTGAATCTAGTTTGTAATAATGGTGAACAAATATGATTATAATGAGAAATGACTGAATTTGTTCTGTTTTTTGTTTTTATCATTTTTGCTTTGTTTATGCTGAGAGGTATTGGCATCATCACCAAAAAGAGGGAAATTGTTGGACATATTTTGAGTATTAGTGATGAGTGCCAGACTAGCTGTTATAGAGTAAAGGCAAAAAGTTGTCTAGATTAAATGTATGGGCTTATTAGAGTCTGATCTTTGTATAGGTTTGATCAAACAAGCACTGTAATAGTCGGTGACTTTCATGCCAGACACTGTCTCAGTCGATAAGGCACCTGGTCGATAGACTAGCTTAGGAACCTACTGATGACTGAAGGCTGGGGGATCAAACTCAGTTATTGAAGGCTAAGGGATCAAACTTAGTGTTTTAAGTCAAGGACATGGAATCAGAATTTAAGGAAGTCTGTGATGACCTAAACTGATTACATATACCATGTGTACAATGTCTAAGTTCCATAAGTTAGGTGGTGATTGGAACTTAGTTATGTTCTAATTGGTGTAATCTAACTTCACAATTAAAAGTTAGATAAAAGATAAAAGACAGTCAGCTGAAGTGTTTTATAAACACAGCAAACTTCAGTCAGTTGATTGACAAGCATTTCAGTAAACTTACAATACACAGGAACCTGCTGGATGTATATTTCGATTTAATCAAAGTTTACATTAGAATATTACAAGGATAAGGACAGATAACAACTCTTGATTTTGTCAACAAATCAATGGTTAAGATTAATGGGACGTTGGAAAGATTCAGAGCTTTATCCAACGGATACAAGTCAAAGGGTGGACAGTCTTAAACTGTCAAAAAGTAAACTGACAGTGTCAGTACTATGCACAGGGACAGAATGCAAGTCAATATGGGGACAAATCTGAAACGGCTATGGTTTGAATTTCAAACATAAGTCACAAGGATTCTCACCTATAAATAATAAACCCTTGATACAGAAACAGATGATGAATTTTGAAGAAAAACAACAATCAATCTTGAGCCAACAGATTCTTATCAAGAAATCACCCTACTGAGCGTTGCTGAACTTAAAGATACTGATCTAGTAAATTCTTCAAGTGTAACCTACTATCAAGTTACATCAAGTATACACACTTGAATATTACAGGCTGCTAATCATTTCATCTGATCAAGTCTTTGAAAATTTGAATCACTTACTTGATTCAAACTTTCTTTTATAAGAAACATGCTGAAGACAGAGAAACACTTAGGTGTCAAGAACTGATGTTTGTGGTGGAGCTGGTGAAGAGGCAATCCTACCCCTTCAAGGACCGGTGGAAGACTTTGGGCGGCAATCCTACTGTTCCAAGTGTTCGATTTGTGAAGCCATAGTTATTGGTGAAGGGACGAGACAACTTAGGGATTTTGTAATCGCAACCTCAAAGATCTCTACAGTGAATTACCTCCAACATCACAGGAGAAGAGTGGGTGACGAGGATTACACCACCTGGAACCACTATAAAATTGCCTACTTACTTTCTGCATTTACTTTCTGCACTTAGCATAATTAAGCACATCAAATTACTAAAACTAGCAACTGAACTACACACACTTACACTACTGAGTATCCAATACTTAGTATCATATTTTAGCGACAAGTAATAAGGCTTAACTTGAATATATTCATTTGCAATAAATTGATAAAATCGGTCGCCAGACTCATCGAGTGGTCCGCGGACTACTAAGCGATCGGCGAAGCTAATGAACTTCTTGAGTTTGTTAAGCGCAAAAGTTTTAAGTGTTAAGTTTATTCACCCCCCCCTCTCTAAACTTAACCAAAGTTTTTTGATGGACCAACACTAGTTTCGTTCATTTCAACATAAAATGGAATACAAAGTAACTTAAAGGCACAATCTTGAAACTAAAAACAAAACCTTTCGATATGAAGAAACTCATTACCTTAAAGACAGGCCAAACTACGAACCGAACAACATCTTTCTTTCAAAACATATGCGAATCTACAAACAATCAAACTCTAACCTCAAAACCAGGCGCAACTTAACAAGATCAATCTACGAATTGAACAAGGGATTACGAAAATTACGTTATTGTGATAAAACAAGCTTCAAACTGCTCCTGAATCAGGATCTGCCTTGAAACTTAGACATTGACTTCCATACACGCTCGACAATAGTCGAGGGCGTGTCTGGGCAAACAAATACGGGCCGCTTAACCGAGATCGATTGCTCGGCTCCGCCGAGCCGACATTCTTCAGGTTGCCCGAGCTTGTCTGCGTTGTTTGGGACACGCCCTGGGATGTCCTGGGAACACTGGGTCACTACCGAGAGCTATTCTCGGTCGGCAAGCCGATTTTCACGAAACTCCGACACGCGTGAACATTAGGTATTACGGGATGTCTGGAGCCTTTTATAGGGCTTAAACAACCCCCAATCGGTTTTGTCAAAGATTTTGAGGGGAAAAAACCTGAAAAGAAAAGGAAATGGAAAAAAAAGAAATTCATGCACTAAAATACCCTTACAAAATATGTGAGGGGGTTTTACACGTGAATCCAGCATTGAGAGTCTTGACTGCACCACGAATACCTCATAACGGCTCCATGTCATTAACCACTATTTGAATGACATATAATCACCTTCCCCATGAGAGTAACCTATATAATGGACCATAATCTTCATTATGAAAACTACGTTTTGGCTTCGATCCTTATTACTCTATATACATAGACGGTCTTGACCGGAACATCCATTTTCCATAAACAAAATCATTCTAAACGCGAATTGGATCATCTTTCAAGTTTCAATTACACGTTAATCAACTCACATTATATAGTGACGGTATCCGGTATCGTCGATATGCATCTATATCCACCACAATTTATTACGTACGTTGATTATGCCATATACATGTGTTTCATATATATTCTTGTTTTTACTTCGATTACAACCCTTAGTTACAATATAAGTCAATGTATTAAGCTATTGGGAGAGATGATAGCTCAACACATATGACATGAAATTCAACACCGACCGTATCATGAAACTTTAATCTTGAAGAAAACGTCATTTAATTTAACAGCAACATAGTAAAACTAATTAATCCGTTGGAAATAATCACAAAATGAAACCATTGGCGATGGATCTGTTGGCATGAAGATGAGTAGTCTCGTAGACAGGCAATTCTTGAAGGTACCTTTCCATACCATTACCAGTTGCAGCAGAAAGATTATCAAGCTCAAAAAGATCAGAACTTGCATAACTTGCTGCATCCTCGTCGTCCTCATCATCGCTTTCATTATTGACAATTTGATTCAAGATTTCAATTTTATTGCAAGAAATTTCATCCGTTGTTTCAAAATCTCTCTTCTTTTTCTGAAAATTTCCGAGCAGATTCCTAGCAGCATCTTCCACTCGTCGATTCTTCTCCATCAGATGAAACTTAAGCTCCGCGTTAGAAATTTTCACTGGATCTTTACTTGATCTGTCGTCATAGACATTCTTATGCCCACATGGTTGAGAATCTTCATCAACGATTATACTTACAGGGTAGAATCTCACGGATCTTTTTGTGACATTACTGGATTTACCTCTTGAAGAAGGGGTCTTGCTCAGGCATGATCTTGAAAATGAAGAAGCAGATGAACATGTTGATGCATTTGCTGATTTTGATGAACCCAATTCGTCGTAGTTCCCAGTTGATGAAATCTTGGCTTTTTTAGCATTTGCTGAAGTGAAAAGGGTGTTCAAAAAGTTAGCAATTTTACCTCCAGGAGATATTGGCTGCTGCCTCACCTTCTTCAAATCGCCATAGATCTTTGAAGCCCTTGATTTTGTCTTCAAGTAGCCTCCTTGTTGTGTAACAGAGGATTCTTTTGACTGTTTCTTGAATGTCTCTGTTTTAATTGGCTTTGGATTTGGCTTTGGCAATCCATAACAAGAAGATCGTGATGGAAGTAATCCATTATAGTCACAAAATTCAGCATCTGAATATAAGAATCCCCTAGTTGATCCTCTGCTTGAATCTGAAGAGCTGGAGCTTGAGTTAAAGAACAGAGCATTCCTCGAAACTTTATTTTCGAAATCGGCTGCAGATTTTCTTCGAACAGAAACATTCTCATGAATCGCCTTATTCTCCATCCATTTCTCAATCATGCAAGACCTTTCAAGAAAACCAGCCTCTGCAGCTTTTGAGCTACAACTGGTGTTTTTCTTCTTCATTGTATCTTTGTGAAAAAGGACCTCCTCATCACCCTTATCAATCGAAAGGTAAATTTCATCAAGAAGAGTCGAAGAAAATGAAGGGTTTTTCTTTTTTCTCTCCCTTCCATAGTAATAGCTATCCATAGCCATCAAACTTTGTTTAATTAATGACAAGTGAGGCAAGTTTTAGACAACAAGAGATGTGAAAACACCAGAATAGTGATGGATGTCCGAAACAGAGGTGGTAATAACAAGGGGAAAGGGGGGGCGGGGGAGGGGGGTCAAAAGCTTAAAAAGGACAGATTAATGGAAGCGGCAAACAATACAACCCCACCGCAGGTGGCAGAGCCAGGAGTCCGAAATGGGTGGTGAAGAACGGAGTCAGTGAATAATGGAGACAACAGTTTTAATGGAGGACAATTATAATTAGTGGTTGAGTAGCAGTGATGGAGGGAGGGCGTACGAAAGAAGAAAATAAAGGAAAGGAATTATACTTCAGTCCTACTTTCGTTCTAGTGCTCACGCCTTCACGCTAGTTTTATAGATTCTATAATTTTATTTTCCATAAAAAAAAAAAAAGAATTATCATAATAAATAGGACATTATTGGTTATCGTAAGCGGAGAGACACGGCATTAATCTATTTTATCCACTTTCACAAACAGTTTGCAGAAAACGTAAAACGCTTTTAAAAACATATTTTGAAATCACAAGGAAATTTACTTTAAAACCCAACTTGACATATAAAGAAAACAACTTGAAATTTGTCTTTAACCATGTATAGAAAATATGACTTATTAACTATGTTCACTTCATCTTGCATGTAGTTATTCGATAATTAATTACCTACTTACTATGTTAAGCATATTGATCAAATTTACGTAAACAATCCACTAACACATACCATACTTGTCCACTAATTGTATCATGCTCGTGTTTTGTGTATCATGTCCCAATCAGGTGACTTAAAACTCACGGGAGTTCATGGGACTTAGCACAATGGGCTTCACGCTTTTCTTGATTTATCATGTGACTTAAAACCCTAGGGACTTAGCATAAGAGCTTGGTGCAACACGACTAATATGTCTAACCATACCTCCGACACAGACTTAGAACCCGTGGTACTCTGCTATATACATTGCAAGATCATTAACAATGCTATAATAGAATAGGAATCCAAATGCAAGATAAATAATTAATGAGATGCAATCTAACAAAGTAAACAATCACACAGAGATATGAAACAAGAACAACACAAGGATTTAACGTGGTCGAGCGTAAATAATGAAGACTTGAACTCATGGACAACTTGGGCCATTTGAGTGAAGACTTGAACTCATGGGATGACTTGGGCATTCCGGCCCATTCTTGTCGAGTCAAAGCTTGGCAACGCTGCTGCTCAATTCGGACTTCTCTCAAAGATGCTTATCAAGAATCGTGCATGGAGATCGATGAGCATACTTATCTTGGATCTTCTGCAGCTCAGCCTCATGAGCTCAAACTTGCTCTCTAAGAGCCTTGTTTTCATCATCCTTGGACTTAGCAGAGTCATTGTGCCTCTGATGGCTCTCGTGCAGCTTGGCAATGGTGTTCTTCAACTTATCCTTGGCAGCAGAAGACCCAACTAGTCTTCTAAAGACCTCTTTGCCGATCCGGTTACCCTACACCACGATAAGGTCAAGAAATAAGTACCGAAAACAAGCCAGGGTAAAAGAACTTTGCAAAATAACAGAACAGACTGGACTTACAGCGGCAGCAAGATGAAAATCGGTCATCTCGAATGGTTGCCCCTAAGCATTTGGAGCATCCTCCTCAAGGTTGAAGAAACCTTGGTTTTCTTCAGGTATGGTTTCAGACCTGCCTCTTTTGTTCGGCCAACCTCCTAAGCGACCCATGAAGTCCCTGGGCGCCCCAGCAGATTGTATCTCGATACCCTTCACCATCTTCTGGATCAGAACCGTCTAGATCTACTAGATCAAAACCTCCTCAAGCAAAGGAGAAGTAGGGGAGATCAAAGATTCATTAGAATGCCCGGCCAGTGCCTGGACCTCTGAAGCATTCTGAGTCGTGCCCACAATTTGGGTAGTCCTTGTGAAATTCTTGCAAGCCTAAAAGACAGAGCTGAGCTCCACTTAGATCTGACCTGACCATCAGAGTTTGGGTAGATCTTAGGGGCGTATAACTGGGGTTGGACTGGCCCTAGCCACGTGTCAACATTAGAATGACTAAATCATAAATGTGGACAGAGGAATAGTGAAGGCCATGAGCCTTAAGTCCAATAGAAGAAGCAGATCTGAACCCCAGATGGGAAATCTGCCATTCTCAGCAAACCACCATAGGTCGGCTCGGTAATTATGGACGTCGGGTAACTCAGCGTAGACCGAGATGGTGTCTCAACGCAGGTCGGCCGGAGCTTCCCCTATTTTCACTTAGCACACGCGCTTAATAATATCGGTTATATATGGAAGAAATCCTAAGTCATTAATGCTCTGATCCTGACATTCAAATATGTCCATAATTATCTCCTAAATAAGAGGGATACACGTGATAATCCTTAGGGACTAAGAATTAGAATCATTGTTGGACAAGAAAACGGATGAGACGTCCTCCATATAAACAATCTCTAAGGAATTACGTGAGACTTGATTCCTGATTCATTAACAGGATATGTAGGCAATTTGGGAAATCATCTCCCAGGTTCTGTCTAAAAATATTCAAAAACACCACCCTGTTCAGTATAGATCTTGGATTTATTGTCACTAAATTGAATATGGTCCGGAATGATTTTGAGACGATATTCGGCATCGTCACAATTGTTGGGAGAGATTGCCCACATTTGGGATGGCGTTTTGAAGTGTTTAAGATGTGCAAGGGTTGAGAGAGATTGCTAACACTTAAGTGGACGTGTGTTTAAGTGTATATGATATTAATTATCAATCCAATCAGCTTAAGATTTAGGGAGAGATGATACATAATTCAACAGTTTTGTTTTATTTTGTTTTGAGGAGGTGGAATAACAACGTTAGAAACACATAAAAACAAAGAGAAAAACGTGCAACACTAGATTACACACTAGCTTATCAAATGTTTAATTCGTGATACTATTTTTAATTTTTATTTATAAATTACACGGGATATAGATAAGAATCTCCAAATGAGAATCTTTTATCACACGAACAAGTTGCAGGCTTGCAGCCTCTTTCCCACACACAAACAAAAGCTCACAGCATATGGTTATCGACCGAAAGTGTGTTCACGTGTAATTAATAAAACCGTCTTAAAGCAAAACAAAGAATCATTCTTCAGTATATAAAGGTCTTGCGTCCATCCTTTTCCCCAATTTATATTCAAATATATGATATATAGCACGATCTAATTAATGTAAATATACATTTCTATTAAATCTTCTTTAACACTTAGTCTAAAGTTGTGAATTCTTTTAATAAGCAAAGACATGCAGTAGCCCCAGCCTAGGGATGGTACATTATTAATACTTAAGAATTACGAATAGGAAATATATTAATTTGCTCGAACTGTAAAGCGTAATGATGGCATTCGTGGCTTCCAAATTCTTGCACGGGTGAAAAGGCAAAGTGAAAGATAAGCATAACCATGTTTGTTAATTCACAAAAGATTAGCTCCATTTCCTATTAAAAATAATCATCTGCAACGATATCTACCTATATTAATAAGAAAGAAGGCCACTTGTATTTTTTCTATTGGTTTTTTTTTTATTTTTTTATTTTTTTACCGTTCATGGCCCAGTCCAAAATACTAGTATTTTTTTATTTTTTTTTACTGTTTATGGCCCAGTCCAGAATTATTATTATTTATTTATTTTTTTTGAGAAAAAGGGTTTGAGTTAAATTATTTCATTTTGGAGGACTCAATTGTATCATCTTTTAATATGTGAATATATGTAGCAAATGTATGACTATTTTTAAAGTATAAGGTCACGACTTGTTGCCGACACGATCTTTATATCACACCAAAAAAATTGTGTTGACGTTTACATGAAATCTTATAGATTTCTTAAAATAAATTCATTTCATAAAAAAAAAGCATGCTCGTTTGACACTGGCGATATGATTATTTTCAAGATATAAGGTCACGACTTGTCATTCTCACGATCTTTATATCGTGTTTAAAAATATTTGGTTTGACGATTACATGAAATATTAAAATTTTTGAAATGAATTTTTTTAAAAAAAACATATCGTTTATATAAAATATTAAATATCCGAAAAAAAAATTATTTCGCCACAAATATTGTTAAACCCATTTTATAGTGTATTGTTGATTTAATTTTTATGGAAATTCGAATTATGTATTTTACCATTGCCGTTAAAATTAGCCTAGATCTGAGAATACAAAAAAGGGTTCGGTAGTGTCGAAAGGTGTCGATTTTGTTTCGTGAGTATTGACAGTGTGTTAGATTTTAATTAATTTTTAATTAATATTCATTCCATCAACCGACACTTGTTGGATATAGCATCGGGGTGTATCGGAGCGTGTCGTGTCGTGTTTTTGGTAGAACACGTGTTGTTGCAGATAATGTCGAAGATAGCTTCATTTTTTCGGTTAAAATAGATTTAAGTAGAAATTGAAAAAAAAAAATCAGTAGTGTCGAAAAGTTTCCATACGATGTCGGGAGGTGTCGAAGATGTGTCGGATATTCATTTCATCAGCCGACACGTGCCATACATGCCATCGTAATGTATCAGAGTTAATTAAATATAAACCGGGGCAACGCTCGTGCGGAGCACAAGTGTTTATTTTCCTAGTCTCTTTATATTAATGGTTGGATAATTCCCTTTGGGTTCCTATATGTTTCCTTCTTCTTCTTTTATTTCTTTTTTTTAAAGGGAAACTAACTACTTTTATTAAGGCATATTCGCAAATGAGACGGAGATTACATCAAAAGGGAATGAGTACCCCACCCCTCAGTCGCAACACCATATCTAGCTAAAAGGTGTGCGGGGACATTACCAGACGTTTAACGACAGAAAACCGACAAAATCCAGAAGTAGATGAACCTGAGAGACATTCGCGAGCTAGAAAACCCAAAATGGACAGGTCTTCTATTGGGCGAGATAAGGCCTGGATAAAAGATAAGCAGTCACTCTCAACTATAACTGATGATAGGTGCAACCGGGCAGCCTCTACAAGAGCAAGGAGAATTGCACGCATCTCCAAAAGTTATGGGGTATCGCCCGGGTCCATGTGAAAGGAGAAGGCTGCCGCAATAGACCTCACTGAATCTCTAAAAATCATGCCAATACCCGAGCCAGAGTCCGCCACCGAAGCATCCGTATTACACTTCCACGTCCCTGAAGTTGGCGGTGCCCAAGCATCCGGGTGTGAAGTCCTCTCTGGCTCTACAGTAGCACCACTCATCACCTGCATGTATTCCAACGCTGCGGCTGAAGAAGCCCAGACCACCCGAGAAACATAGATAAGAGTACCCTCAAAACCCGCACTACAGCGTACCTTCCAGAGATTCCACAACGTCATACAGAACTCGGACAACTCTTCTGCAGATAATCGCTCTACAAGGCCCTCAAAAATCTCCCGGAACACAGACGAGCGCCGAACCAAATGGCCCCTAAATAAGGAGGCCCACCAGATTGCCGCAGCATAGCCACAATCAAACAAGACATGGCGTAAAGTTTCTTGCTCCTGACCACATGCCAAACAAACCCCATCCCCAAGTTGTTGCTTGAGAAGGTTCTCCCCAATTGGTAGACAATCCTGCAAGCACCTCCTGAGAAAGTGCTGGGCACCGGGGGTGCCATCACACGCCAAACATCTCGCCACACTCTATCCGGCCTAATAGGCGAGGACCCACTGTTTGCCGAGTCTGATTTCACGTAAACTCAAGGCTAAGAAATAGACCGACTTGACCGTGTGCGGCCCCTCCGATCATAATTCCAAATACGCTGTCTGCAGGTAAGTGGGGCATGCTGGCTGGGTGCGGAAAATCACCTCCACCTCTCACGGACTAAATGATCGATGGAGCAAGGGCAAGTTCCACTGTCGACTATCTACTATCTAGAGACCATGTACCATCACATTAGTCGGGAGCGGGTGAGAGGCATGGAAGATACGGAAAAGAGGCGGACGAGACCCACGCATCATGAAAGACATAAACCAAATGACCATCACCTATTCGCTATCTCAAACCCGCAACCATTAGATCCCTCCCCTCCAACAAACTCCGCCAAAGAAATGATGGGCGCCGCCCCAATCCCGCAACTATGACAGTCATACCCGGATGATACTTTGCATTTAGATACCAACTGACAAGACCCATAGGGTATTGCAGCAATCTCCAAGACTGCTCAGCTAGCAAAGCTAAATTGAAGGCCTCAAGATCACGAAAGCCAAGGCCTCCCATGTTCTTCAGCAAACAATAGACATCCCAGCTCCACCAATGTACTTTCCGTTTTTCCGCAGTATCTCCCAGAAGGCCCCGAATATACTTTTCAAGCTCTCGAACCAGTGTAACCGGAACCTTGAAACACTGCATGATGAAGATAGGGATTGCCTGCAAAACCGACTTGGCCATTACCGTCTTTCCCGTAGGCGATAGAAGCTTATCTTTCCACCCAGACACCTTCTTCCAAATCCGCTCCCTAAGAAAGTCAAACACCTGCCGCTTATTATGTCCTGTGACCAAAGGCATGCCAAGGTACTTGCATGTGCCATCCCCAATGGGGATCTGCAGCAAATCCGATATATAGTCTTTATCCCCCTGCGACACTCATCTACTGAAATAAAGGCTAGACTTGTGGAAGTTGATTGCCTATCCCGATAAAGCCCCATAATGCACAAAAAGATCACCAAAGTTTCCAGAGCCCTTCCGGATTTCAAAAAATAGCATACTATCATCAGCAAACAACAAATGTGACACCTGTACCTCAGCGTGCCCCCCAAAAGAAATGCCACGGAGCGAGCCCACCCGGATAGCCCTATCCAATAATGCCATAAGTCCTTCTATACCGATAATAAAAAGGAAAGATGACAGAGGATCCCCTTGACGAATCCCCCGAGAGGGGACTATCCGCCGACCCAGCCGCCCATTTACCATAACCTGATACGTGATAGACGTAACACATCGCGGATCAAATCAATAAAAGTCTCGAGGAACCCCATACGCCGTATGACTCTCCCCAGAGGTAAGCCCACTCAACCCTATAGAAGGCCTTAGCCATATCAAACTTAATGGCTGCATGGTTCTGACATCCCGCCTCCCCTACCTTCATAGAATGGAATGCTTCAAAGGACACTCGTATTGTCAGTAATTTGCATGCCCGATATAAGCGCGCTCTGATTACTAGAGATTACATCTAAGATCACCAACTTGAGCCGGTTAACAATCACCCGTAAAAGCGAGCTTATATGCCGAGTTACAAAGGGCAATAGGACGGAGATCCATCACCTCGTCTGGGAGGCGACCTTGAACAAGAGATATAAAAGTTGCACTCAACGAACCCGGATCCATACCATCGTTAAGAACAGCCAAGAGGACCTGCAAGACATCAGTGCCAAAGATATGCCAATATTTCTATAGAAAAATAACATGCATACCATCTAGACCAGGCAATTTCCTCCTGGCAATCGCTGGCAAGGCACAGAGAACCTCATCCTCGGTGTAAAGGGCAGCCAGGCAGAGCAATCTCAGAGCAAAAGAGCCGAAAACTCCAACCCCTAAAAGTCCAGAGCCGGAGGGTGCGCAGAGGTGAAGATACCCCTAAAGTAGCGTGAGACCACACACTCCAGACCCACAGGATCAGTTATCGCCACCTATCCTCGTCAAATAACAGATCCACAGTGTTTTTAGTGCGTCTACTGTTAGCCTTATAATGAAAGTAACTCGTGTTCTTATCCATTCCCTTTAACCAATCATTGTGACCCCGCTGCCTCCAATACTCCTCCTCCAATGTGTATAAATGGTCCAACTCTAGTAAGCGGCTCTTCTCTCCTTCCCAAGAATAACTGGCAGATTCCCTATATTTCCTGAGCTCCTTCTCCTTCAGGCTGATGTTTTTGTCAATATTACCGTGCTTTGCCCTACTCCAACTTTTCAATCCTAACCTAACGCCGATATTCACTGAAAAAACGATCCATCTGTCTGCTGCCAACCCTCATAGGCCAGCCGCTCACACTCCTCATCTCAAATCCGGAATGGGTCATACCGGGGCACCGACAACCACTTCACCTTCCCCCGCCGAAAGGGGTTAGTCGGCAAAATAAGGATCGGAGCATGATCAGATCGCGATCTAGAAAGATGATAAACACGATGATCCTCTTATATGTTTCTTTAATTTCTCAAAACTACCCATAAAAATCAACCCATATATTACATTTTTAAGCACCAAATTTTTTTCCACTAAAAAAAAACACCAATTTCTTTTTTAGAAAATTAGGTAAAAAAACACATTTTGTAATATATTTAAGTTACATGACACCCACATATTTTTTATAGTGAATTTCGATACTGAATTCCAAATAATAGTGGATTTTCATAAATTACGTCGGAATATGATTGATGTGGTCTCAAAATTAAGATGAAGAAAAAATAAAAAAAATTGTGAATGAATTTTCATGTTTGGAGTTATACATTAAAACGATATAACTGTTTAAAAATGATGGATAAGAGTGTGTGTGTTTTTATCTTTTTTTTGGGAAAATAATTTTGTGTTTATGCAAAAGTTTTGAAAGTTATCGTATTCCCAAATTGATAAAATAATTTTGTCATTCTCCCATATTCTCCTTTATTTTCGTATTAATAGAAGAGAATAAATGTACATAAGGCGGTCTAACACGCCTTAGTAAGTTTTGGAAATCTCAACACAAAACATCGCCTCGTTAAAACCTCATCACAGCAAAACCTAAAGGAAAAAATTTGTTAAGAGAAATGAGTACGTTTGTTAAGTGCGAAGTCAAATTATACAAGAAAATAGACTCCTATCGAAAGACCCTAAGTTAAACTATTGAAGTGGAATTTTTATTTTTTGTTCCTACTCGCATGAATCCATTTCTTCTTTTTGATCTCTTGGATCGTCGTAATGGAAGCATGAGACTCACCTCGATAACTAGAGCAATAAGTCGTGGTGTATGACTATAAGTTGCCCCATGAAAACGTGCTCCGATTCCCTAACAACGGACAACCCATCTTCTTCACTAACGTCATCGTCCTCATCTTCAGTGTTTTCTTTGTCCTTAGTCAAGAAAGTGTTTTTCGAAATTTTATCTCCAAAAGACAAAGTTCGTGGGAGAAATGGTCTATTGATGTTGGCTAAGTGAGCCTTCGGGATAAAGTTAAAATCATCTTAGGATCGATGATGGTAGACGCAAATTAAAGAGATTACTCTCATCATCCATCTTAATAGACATATTGATGTGAATGATTTGTTTTCATTGAATAAAGTGTCCGTGATATATTCGTATATTTACAGCTAAATGGAACATTCTAGTCCTATAGAGGATAAATACAATAAATACAAAATCTCAAACATAACTACAAATATATTTATCGCTAATACGCCCCCTCAAGCGGGATGAGGGGAGTGAAGGCCCAGCTTAGATTTAAAGTGATGAAACGGAAGGCGAGAGAGCGGGTTGGTTAAAGCATCCGCAAATTGATCGGCGCTAGAGAGATGAGAAACGCGAATAAGTCCTTGTTGTACCTAATCACGAATATAATGATAGTCGATGGCCACATGTTTCATGCGAGAATGGAACACCGGATTAGCACACAATTGAGTTGCACTATCATTGTCACAAAAAATCACCGGAGTGGTCAACGTTGAGAAAACAAGATCAGTAAGCAAATATGAAAGCCACGCATAAGTTACCCCATGAAAACGTGCTCCGATTCCCTATAAACGGACAACCCATCTACTTCACTAACGTCATCGTCCTCATCTTCAGTGTTTTCTTTGTCCTTAGTCAAGAAAGTGTTTTTCGAAACTTTATCTCCAAAAGACAAAGTTCGTGGGAGAAATGGTCTATTGATGTTGTTTAAGTGAGCCTTTGGGATAAAGTTAAAATCATCTTAGGATCGATGGTAGACGCAAATTAAAGAGATTACTCTCACCATCCATCTTAATAGACATATTGATGTGAATGATTTTTTTTCATTGAATAAAGTGTCCGTGATATATTCGTATATTTACAGCTAAATGGAACATTCTAGTCCTATAGAGGATAAATACAATAAATACAAAATCTCAAACATAACTACAAATATATTTATCGCTAATACACCCCCTCAAGCGGGATGAGGGGAGTGAAGGCCCAGCTTGGATTTAAAGTGATGAAACGGAAGGCGAGAGAGCGGGTTGGTTAAAGCATCCGCAAATTGATCGGCGCTGGAGACATGAGAAACGCGAATAAGTCCTTGTTGTACCTGATCACGAATATAATGATAGTCGATGGCCACATGTTTCATGCGAGAATGGAACACCGGACTAGCACACAATTGAGTTGCACTATCATTGTCACAAAAAATCACCGGAGTAGTCAACGTTGAGAAAACAAGATCAGTAAGCAAATATGAAAGCCACACAAGTTCTGCTGCCGTGGCCGCCACCGAACGATATTCCACTTCAGTGGAAGAACGGGCAATGGATGTCTATTTCTTGGAAGAGCCATGGCTGTTGATGGAGACGTAGCAGAGAGGAGAATAGCAGAGGAAGACAACTCAGAGAAGATGATGGGTTTAGCGGCTAAGACCTAAGGTTTAACGAAAAAAAAAAAGGGAAAGGATTGGAACCAAAAAAATAAAGAATAAGGAGAATTGAATTCTCAATGCTTTGATACCATAATAGACATATTGATGTGAATGAATTGTTTTCATTGAATAAAGTGTCCGTGATATATTCGTATATATACAGCTAAATGGAACATTCTAGTCCTATAGAGGATAAATAATAAATACAAAATCTCAAACATAGCTACAAACATATTTATCACTAATACATATTAACTTCAACAGCCGACGTGATCATACACTGGTGTGGCTCAACATCCATAAGGGAATCCCAATGCTCTAATTCCTCCGACAATCTTTGATAATCGCATGAGTCCTAATCAAGAGTAAACTCATCCATATAAGATTTTAAATAATCTCTAACCCCTTATTCGTGTCAAAGACCTCAACCAAAACACTATTTAGTGCATCGCCTCTATTTTTTTCCTTTGCTCGTCGTGTGATCGATTTGAGGTTATAGAAGTCCCCATCATTGGATGCACATTATTTGCTTTCGGCGTGTAAAAGTCTTTTTTTACACGTTTTCCCTTCACGCCTCTTGTCATGTTTCAGAGAGTTCTTCTTCCAACACGTATTTTCACTGTGGCCAATATGTTTGCAAAAGTCACCGCAATCCGACCATGTTTCCGTTATAGTACTTTTCCATGAACCATCATGATCATCTTCTCCATTCCAGATACCTTGGAACCTTGGTTCCAAAAGATCCACTTCCACAAGCACTCTGGCAGGGCCGGCCCTTATGTGAGGCCGGAGAGACAGCCGTCTTAAGCCCAACGGTGCCGGGAGGGCCCAACGGTACATGTTTCGCTAAAAGAAAATAAAATTCCATGTAGATTTTGTTAGGTGTAGATTCTGTTAGGTGTAGTGGAAAAACAAGAATAAAGCGTTGCTAGTTAGACAGTATTTGGAACTGATAAACTAGTGGGAGCTTAGCTCTGGAGTTTTTTCCAATCTTTTGAAACATCATGAACAAAGCATTGCTAGTTAGACAGTATTTGGAACTAATAAACTAGGGGGAGCTTAGTTCTAAGGGATTTTCTAATCTCTGAAAAATCATAAATACAAAGTGTTGCTAGTTATATGGTATTTGGAACCGATAAAATAGTGGGAGCTTTGGTCTTGTGATTTGACGATTAGAAAAATCGATAGTCCAAGCAAGTAACACTGAACACCCCACAGTTCAAGAGTAACGTCTACTCAAACGAACTGCTAGTTCAAGACTGTTTCCATTTAAGGAAAGTCAAGAATGGGAAAGAATGTCTATACGTGTTAATCATCTAAACTAAGTAGTTTTAAGGCTAAACCGAAATATTAATAAATTGGAAACTAGAGGATAAGGAAAGTGATTTCGGATCACTGACTAATGCATCCTCAGAAATTTCCTCGAAAGCTAAAGTTCTTTGGAAGAACAAGGCAGCTATGCATTAAACGATAAATAAAGTAGACAACGGGCATTTATTTCAGCTAGACTAGTGGGAGTGATATAAGGATATAAACTTCGGATTCAATCCTTGAATATCACAGAAATTCATTTTCTGTTTTCAAATTCGTTGGAACGAATGAATTCATGTTCAATATGATAATTTGTTTGTCTTATTGACAATGAATATAACATTTGTAGCATGAATCCAAGACTCGAAATTTTGTTTGATAAAGTCAGAACCACTAGGCATTGCTGAAAAGGTATTAGTAACACATCTTAAACTATATAAACGCAAATGGTTTCCGTATTTAGATAAATGCTTCTCCTATTCTATTAATTAGTGTATGTTCCATAAAGACAAGATCTGAAGACTGGCTTAGGGTGATTCCTATCTCCCAGTCAACTGAACACTATCTCAAGGAACACTGACTAAGTTTCCTTTCAATCGGGAAAAGGGTAATAGTTTTAAAGAAGTCGTACAGCTTGTTCATAACGACCTTCGGGGTCTTATGAAAGATACAAGATAGTGGGAGCCTCTGAGTAGTGACATCTTAGTCTGACAACTACTCGAAACTTCGGTAAGTTTATCCAAAATATTAGGAGGAATCTCTGATTTCACCAGAGATGGAGTATTTCATACTCAGAAAAAGGCTGTCGTATAGTCTTCGGGACTGATGCTCGTCCTGCCTCCTAGTGGAATGTTTTCACTAAGGATATACCATAAATTTGCCTTATATAGTTATTGATGTGCCACGATACACTACTTAACTCATTTAAGATATTAGTTGCAAAAATAACGGTTTACATTATCATGTGAAACCGACAAGTCTACCTAGAAGATGCCGAATCATTTGTGGATAAGGAGTGAATTCGGTTCACCCCACTTCCGTAAATAGAGGCATTTAGCACCTAGTGCTTGAAGGTAGGACTAGAAATTTTGCATGCACGTTTAGATCGTGAAATATCTCAGCATGATGAGTAAAGGTTGTTTATAAAACTCTTAAAGTCAGAGAATGATGGTTATACTGTCACATAGGCGGTCTGATAGAGTCTATAAATAACAACCTTATATCTTGAAGTATTTATACTCAAGAAGTTACTAACTGATTTGTTCAGTCCACGTCCAACACCGGCAGTTGGTGATAACACTAATAAAAACTACTAAACTAGATCAGTATATCAATCCACCCCGAAAGCAGTGGGAGTATGGTTTGTCCATTACCCATTGCAGGACCTTACGGTCTATACGGTAGATTGATGACCTATAGTCCTTCGTGGGCTGTATAGGATCTTGATCATAGAGATAGGTTTAAAAGCCATAACCCTGTGAATGGAGTTTGATACTTCATTCCTTTGAAAACTCTTGAAAACCACCGTGAAGTATCTCAGCCCAGTGGGAGTAATTGGAACTACACGGAGAAGAGTCGAATGAATAGGAAAGTTTAACTTTCAACGCAAAGCTGAGTAATTTAAGGGTGATTCCCTAAAAGGTAGAGAGTTAACCAGACCATGATCTCTCTTACCACTCAGTCTTGCTTGATTTCGTCAGAAAGCGGGAAATAGGGGTGATTCCCTGAGACTTCCTTGCCGAACAACGGAATTTGAACTCATTTAGAACAGAAGGGTTTTAGCTAAGACAGATTCGTTACAAAGCAGAAAATAGGGGTGATTCCCTAAGACCTTTTTGCGAGACTAACGGTATCTTAATTTATTCAGAAAGAACCTTTGGCAGGATGCCTGCCATAGCTTATATCCTTTGGGGATTAAAGCAAACCTCTAGGTCATTTCAAAGTCATATATTTTTTTAATATGTGGACTTGACCAAAGATGTTGATAAGTCTTTCATAGACTCGGGCATCAATATTAGTAAAGTAGTATGTAGATTAGTGTTTGTGAATGGTAACATCAAATCATTGGAAACAATATGGGTGTGTTATCTAAAGTCGAGTCTAACATGCCATCGGGCTATTTTCTAAAAGAATTTGCCTGACTCGAATTCTCGAAAATAAGCAATTGGCAATCCCATTCATCCATCTCAATGGTTAAGATGTTCTTGCATAAATGAATGCAACATTCAACGATGTAGTCTACCCTACCTCTCGGGAATGCTTGTCTAAACCTACAAATGAATACTAAATGAGATGTTTAGTGAATCCTCAAGTCTCTTCGGGAGAATGAGGAATAATATGCTAGTATATTCAGTGCAAACTAGAATATAAGTGATAACACCGATTCTCGGCTTTAGTCGATTGAGGATGATCATTAAATCGATATCGGTCTCAGTGTTTACTCATATGATAAAGTATTATCCAGTAAGCCAATACCACTTCATTGTGAAAACATTGGAGAGGTAGCTCATAAGGATTTTGCAATCACTAGAGGTCATAAGCATATTGCAATCGTACCACCGGAATAGATGGAAATGCGACGTTTTGATCCCAAATATTGACTCAAGCCGCCAACCTACCTGATCAGTGTACCGAGTCACACGGTATTCGGATTCTAAGTACGCACCGGGTCACTGACCTACCCTGCGGCGGCACACTCCGGTCGTGCTTGGAAGGATGAATTACTAAGATGCTCTTGGAGGGTATGAATCTAGGGGATATGTCTCACTTGTTTTGAGCAAGTGGGAGAATATTGTAGATATACATATAAAGGATGTGCTCTAAAACAATTAATCCACTTGCCTTTCGTGCAAGTGGGAGATTGTTAGGTGTAGTGCCCGAAAGACAATTATCTAATTGTTTTAAGACAGATTTAATAATTCATCTTATTATATGCAAATATGCTTATATTAAGACACTACTGAAAACCCTAAGTATATTGATTATGTAATCACATAACTCAGTGTATGGCGATACACACGAGGATTGAGTTTGTCAGATATACTTAAAATTAACTTAGTCTGTAGCGTTTTTAATCAAGAGTACGGGTCTCATGATTAATTTGCTAATAATGCGCCGAGAACACTTTAGGTGTGACAGTCTTATCCGGACTGTCGGTAATAGGGTACCTAGTAGGGCATTTATATATGGTGATAATCATATAGGGCTGGACCGATTTGATTTGAGTTCTCGATATAATTCCGTAATCGAGAAGTCTTATCGAATCACAAGATGATCATATGTGGATTAATCTCAATCCTGAGTGATCACAGTCTGCTGCTTAGTCCAAAGTAGGGTTTGATGTGTTAGTTAAGGATCACTTCGAAGTATATGGTCTAACACTTCTCGTTGGCTCTATTCTGGAATGAGTGAGTGGTCTGTGACTTCACAGATATGGAATCCATTCCTTCCTCTGGAAGTAGGCGAGACAGCCTCTTATTTGTTATCCTAGAAACTGATCGATCCGCGGAGTTCATATTGTATTAGTTATGAACTAATTGATCACTAGAGGGTTAATGGTAAATAAGGATAAGAGGTTTTGAGAAGGGTTTACGGAGATATCCCGAATCGAAACGAACAGTCTATGGAGGATTTATCCGTATGTAATGATTATATCAGTGGACGCTTATCGACTCAAAGTTGAGTGTAAGTTTATGTCTATATTCAGCAGAGTTCAGTTTCGGGTTTATGGTGGTGTAATCCCGGAATTAATAGATTGAATATTATTGTTCGGTAAGACGAATAATTTTATTTAATTTATTGTAGCTTATCGAATATGGGTCCATAGTCCCCCGACGGCTCCTAATATAGCATATATGTTTTTTCTCGCGTTTTACCTCAATTAATATTAAATGGTTGGATTGGACTATTTAATAGATATGTGGATTAATTGTTTAGTTGGACTAAATAATTAACTGCACGGAAAAGACCTTTTTTTTGTGGTCTCGTCCCAATGTGATGAAATGCGTGTACCCCTAGGGTTTAGGGAGTAAGGGGCGCATTTTGTTTTTATTATTTATGGGAAATTTATTTTCTTGATAAATAATAAGACATGTGATTAAATTATTTATATGTTAAATAATTTAAGGAAAAGAAAATCTTTTATATATCCTAATTAATTTAGGAATATTCTAGATTTATCTTTTAAGGAAAATGATTATTTTGATTGATTTTGTATTAATTAAATAATGCCTTGGAGACTGTGATTTTTCTCCAATATAAATAGATTCTTCTAAGCTCAAGATCACATGATAATTTCAAAATTATAAGGAGTATTTGGCTTGATATTTCGCCTAAATACTTGGGTTTTGAGTTGGGATAATCCTCGGGATTATTCTCAGTAAGATATCGATGAGGTCCGTCGGCTTGAAACACCATCCATCTGGTGGTGCTTGAAGACACACGTTGGAAGACTTTGGCTTCTCAACTAGGCTCTCAACTAGCTCGGATTGGATTACCCTTTTGTTCTTGGAGTTTATTCACCATAAACTGGTAAGCAATCTAACCTCCTCGTAGGTTAGATCTATTATTTTATGTATTTTGGTTGTTAGATCTAGATCAGATATTTATTTCGCTGTGTAATTGGGTCAATCTATGATTGATCCGACGATATTACATCCTACAGATTCAATCTGATCCAACCTAATATAATATGTTTTTTTTTTTATAAAGACCCAATTTATTTTTATCCCAATAAAAAAACTTGGCCCAAAAAAATGGGTTTGCCATGATATCAATTGAGAAGATTATAGTTAATGAAATTGACAATTCTATTTTGATTAGTGATTTCGCCTCTAAATGTGTTGCAAGAGCGATCTTGAAATAGTAATATGTAAGTATGTTTTGTGTACACGTATAAATTTGGTTTTTGTTTCTAAATATTCTAGAAAATATTACTTTGTTGGCATGTTTTGAGGCTATCAATAAATTGAATTTTGTATTTACGGATGTTAAAAACGCGATAAGTATGTTTTTAAAAAAAAAGCAACTTCAACTAAAATGCCCAATTCGGGGACTTGGCTATAAGCCCAAAAAATACCAGGGCCGACCCTGCACTCTGGCAATCAAGGGCCTACGAAGATGAAGGGTAGCATTGTCCAGCTGTGGAGGTTAATTAAGGATGCTAATTTTCAGAGAGAGCGATTATTAAACAACGGTAGTGGAAGCCCTAGGAATTCAAACCAAACTGGAGCTAGAGATGTGGTATGCTTGAACCGCAATGCAACCCGTGGATCTCTACTCGGGTCCGCCGGAAACCTCAGATAGGGCGAGGTCTGCGGCCACGAAGTCCGCATCGCATAAGCCATACAACGATTGCGGATCTACGGCCCCGCTACTAAGGCCATCGAATCCGCCAGCGATCCAAGCCCCCCGCATAGAAGAAAGATGCTACCGCAAGCTTGGAAAGGAGACAAGAGAGGCGCGAGGCATCGGGTCCGTGATCTATCGGATTCGCAACTGACACGCTACATTAGATAAATATCTATTTGTACTTGTCCTCAAATTGTAAATAAACTAGACTTTAGTCGGTAGCTTTCTCTATAAATAGGGACTATGTAATTATTTGAGGGATATAATAAAAAAAGAAAGGCTAAGCCAATTTACCGACTCCCAGCTCTCTCTCTCAGCTTGCATTACTTCACCATATATAGGGGTGTACATAGTCCAGTCCGGTCGGTTTTTTATGATTTTCTGAACTGAACTGTTGTTACGGTTTTGATATTTTCTGAATTGAATCGAATTGGTCATTTTTTCGATTGGGTGAACCAATCCAAGTCGGTTCGGTTCGCTTTCAGTTTTCAGATTGTATTTTATTTACCAAAAATTTTGATTTTTCTTCTTCCAAAACGAGACAAACACCATTATTTGCACTATAAGACAATGGGTGGTCGTCAGAACGACAATTTAAAGCGCCGCTTTCAACCTTTCACGATCAAGATGATGAAGAATATTAGAAGAAGCAAGAACGCGCCGGTGAGCTCAAACGGCAATTTGGGGAAGCATTTAGGTATAGTTTTATGTAAAGCAGATGTAAGTATAAGGTTTAGAAATTTAGGGTTGTGTGTGGCAGTATTTATAGTAGTAGAATAGTGAACAAATTAAAAAAATATATATATATATATATATATATATATATATATATATATATAATTAAAAATGAAGATAACTTAGGTTGCTGGCCTGGCCATACCTAGGTTTTTATGATAAAACCTAAAATCGAATGAATTTCCGGGTTTGGTTTCTTCAATGAAAAAACCGATTGGAAAATCATGATTCATCATTTTCCTGGTCAGGTTTAATTAATCTTCGATCGGTCCACCCAGCTTTTCCAATTTCGTTATACACCCCTAACCATATATTCATCACCTCCATCGGGCACCACCGGAATTCCCTAGCACCACCGTGCATCACCATTTTCACACACTTTCAGCACTTACACCACCGTTAAAATACCGTGATAATTTCGACATTATCAATTGACTCAGTTACCGGAAAATCGATATTTTTTCAACATTTCTCCGGTCAGATCTGAGATTTCCGATGGCTTAAAACCGTCAATTTTTGGTTTTCCGGCCAAGAGATCTACAATATCTCCATCTAAATCTACATTATCATCTATCCCAAAAAAAAAAGAAAAAAAGAAAAAAAAACCCACAACGACCAGCTTCCCCTTCATTTTAGCCTAACATTGAAATGATTTTGATTTCATCTGATTTGTTTGGAACACCTGTGAATCTCCACATCTACCATCAAATTAAAGGTAATTTTACTTCAGCTCACCAACTTTATTACTGCTAGCTGCGAAGAACGATTCTGTTTAATTCAGCTCAGCGAATTAAACAAACCGTCGCCTTTGATTTAAGTCGTCTTCGGTTAACAATTTATTTCGTGAAGTTGTTCACTTTTTAATTGCTGTGTAATTTGTTGGGAAAGCATCGGTAAGAGGCAGGGTGATTAAAGTTCTGGAGTTGCCCCAGATCGTTTTCTTCCAAGGCTTACACTGGGCAGCTGAGGTAACGTTATCATTGTTAAGCCCATCGATAAAAAGGCAGAATCGTTTGGTGGGCCTACTTCTTTGATTTTATTTTTCTGATGCTGTTCTTTTCACTCAGAAATCTTGTGAAAAGATTGAAGTGAATTAGGAAAATTATCAACTATCAACTATCATTGTTAAATTGTTTCAAGTCGAATTAGGAAAATTGTAGATGGACAAGGGAATGGAGCATTTGTTATCTGCAACAAAGTCGTTGAAGCCTATTTTAGAAAAGTCAATATCTTTATGGCTATGCAGTGGTTAGCCGATATTGTGGAATATTTAGAAGACCATAATGTAGCAGATGGAAGGTTCGTTGCGAATTTGAACAAGTCCTTGAGGCATCTGAAGGAATTGCAAAATAGTGAGGAAAAGAGTCGTCTTGATGGAGGGCTACTTGAGGTGGCTTTGGACAGATTGGAGAATGAATTTCGGCGTCTATATACATTGAAGTCCGTTGCTCGATTGTTCGAGCAAGTCTTCAGGCGCTTAATTTGGACTACGTACCTTGAGATATCAGTCTCGGAATTCAATAGTGTCTTGAGTATAAATGGGTGCATAGCTCAATGGGGCAGGCATTTCGAGTTTGCTGTGAAGCACCTCTTCGAGGAATTTCTGGGTCTGTTTAGAAGAGTCAATTTCTGAGACCTTCCAAGCTTGGGATCCCGATTGCAATGGTGCTTCCAAGATGCTAGAGAATGTAATGGTTTGGAAGAAGCAAGTGACCGACATTTAGCCTGTGTTGTCGAATCTTAGATCTGATCAGTCACCGGGCTATGTTTTCCACGCTCTTGAGGAAAACATAAAGCCTGCAAGAAACACCTTAACCTCTTAGACAAATATTACCTTGAACGCAACAAAGTAAGAGAGGGAAGCGGATCTAATTTAACAAGAGAGACAAAGGTGCTTAAAAGTACTTGAATTTCAACCAAGAAAGCTCGTGAAACCTCAGATAGGGTGAGGCCTGCGGCCATGAAGTCTGCATCGCATAAGCCATACAAGGATTGCCGATCTACGGCGCCGCTACTGGCTCATGAGGCACTATTGACATCAAGAAGAGGCTGGGAAACCAACCCACATAATCCTAAGGCAATTGAATCCGCCAACGATCCAAGCCCACATCACTTAGAAGAAAGAGGCTACTGCAAGCTTGATAAGGCAAGGAGACAAGAGACAGCGAGAGCATCGGGTCCGTGATCTATCGGATCCGCTACTGACACGTCACCTTAGATAAATATATAATTTTACTTACTTGTCCGCAATTGTAAATAAGCTAGATTTTAGTAGGTAGCTTCCTCTATAAATAGGGGACCATGTGTAATTAGTTGAGGGATATAATAAAAAAAAAAGAAGGCTAAGCCAATTTACCAACTCCCAGCTCTCTCTCCAGGCTTGCATTACTTCACCATATTCTTATCACCTCCATCGGGCACCACCGGAATTCCTTAGCACCACCGTGCACCACCATTTTCACATACTTTCATAGTCAGATATCCACCACTTACACCACCGCTAAAACACCGTGATAATTTTGACATTATCAGGATGCTTGCTCACTGAGGCAATAATCAATGGTCCACTTCGAAATATGTTGCAAACTTCCCTAAAAACCCATTCCCTTCTTGTGAACAAATGATTATAATCCTCTTGGCAGCCAGTTTGATTTTGCACTTTGTGGTTATCAAGTAAACCAACCTTACATTCTGATTTCATGTCCAGATTTGTAAAAACCACCAAATATCCTTCATTCTAGGTCTATAGTCTCCTATCAATAGGATGCCTTCGTAGGTTCTAAATTTCAAAACTCCTATTGAATTATTCTCTAAATCCTTCCATGATCTCACATGGTAGCTAATCTACCTCTCCAGGTCGTTGGATGTAAATATTTTGTACATATTCATGATTATTTGAGATGTAAATTAGACACCAAGGCAGCCAAAATTGTGTTTCTTAGTTACTCGATCTTTCACCCCGGAGGGAATATAAATGTTATGATCCTATTCAAAAAAAAAGGTTTACTACTCTTCGATGTTACTTTTGTTGAACAATCTCCATATTATTCCAGTACTAACCTTGACAAGAACGAAAGGGATCATTGGCATAACCCTTCTACTCTGTCTGTGTTGATCAAGGAAATTACCCCACAACAATGAAGTGAAGATGTTGTCTCAGAAAAAATAAGAGAAATGACTCATATTGTGTACTCTATGAAGAATCAAGGCATAAGAAATATTGATCACACTAGGATTCCTATTGATGTACCCCAACCTGAGGAAACCTATCCATCTAAAGAAATGTATCATGAACTTCCTCATGCTCCATCCTTTGTACTAGATCTTTCAATTCCCTTAAGGAAAGGAGTAAGAGGCAGCACACATCATCCTATCAACAAATACATTTCTTAAATGGGAGACTGTCCACTAAAGAAGCTATGAAGAGCCCAAATTGGAAGAAAGTTGTCATTGAGGAATTAACTGCTTCAGAGAAAAATGACTCATGGACCATCACATCTTTACCAAAATGTACCAACATGGTAGGTTGCAGATGGATCTTTACATTGAAGTGTGAAGCATATGATGAAGTTGAAAGGTACAAGGCCAGACTTGTGGGCAAATGATATACTCAGATCCTTGGAGTTGATAACCTGGAGACCTTTGCACCTGTTGCAAAGATAAATATAGTCAAGGTTTTCATTGCCCTAGTTGCAAGGAATGAATGGCCATTATTTCAAATGGACATCAAGAATGCATTCCAAAATGATCTAAAGTAAGATGTCTACATTGATTTACCCCTAGTAACTATAGTGGTTGATGAGGGTCAACTTTACATCATTTGTGTTATCAAACATTACCCTATATAAGAGATGAATTGACTAAATCCAACCCCGAATCATGAGTTAGTTGCGTTCATTTCATGTTTAGTGGCTTGTTATCGTACTCTTGATATTTGTATTATTTATCCGGAAACTGGATTTCTTCTTCTCATCTTGTCTGTTTGACAGGAAGGGAGAGCTGAAGTGTTAAAGGAAAGAGGCTCTGAGCAGAAATGTTAATGGATTGGACTGAAGCAGAGCCCACAAAGAAGTCTACGATCGAGCCGGCACAGAATAGACCTAGACTGCACCCACCGCGGGTAGAGTAGCCCACGCGCGCTTCAGCATGGCCAAAGATTTATCTAGCCTACTTATTTGACATGTTTAGGTTAGGGTTTTTAGGTTTTACATATGTCGGCTAGAACACTGTATAAAGGCCTTATGTATTACGATTTATATACACAGTTTATCATTATGAAATACATTTTGCATTTTCTAATTTCCAGCGATAAATTTATTTTCCAGCTTTCGCTTGTGCTTGAATGCTTGTTTGTCATGGATCCATCAGATTCGCCGGTTAGAAAAGCAAACATAGGAGTGGGAGCAACGCACTTCATCAAGGGTAAGCGCCTACACCAATGTTCTATCCCGTAACTTAGATCTGTTTGTTTTCAGGATAGATTAGTATCAACGTGTACTAATCAAGTTGTTGGAAATAAAATTTATGTTTTGATGATAATTTATCACTTATTTAGTCTTGGTTCTAAACCCCATTGATGAAGTGTCATAACTAGCTATTATAGTACAAAGCAAAAAGATGTCTAGATATCAATGTATAGGATTTAATAGAGTCTGATATTTGTATAAGTTAAATCATACAAGCACTGTAATACTTCTAAGTCGTGAACTGAGATAACAAGAAACTGAGTTATCGGGAAACTGGAAATCAGTTAAATTGGAAAGCGGAGCACACCAACATAAAACTGAAAAAGATAAATTCGCTGAGGGTCACAGACTCAGTTGGCTTATCTAAGAAGACTGAAGAACTAAGGGTCACAGACTCAGTCGGCTTATCTAGAAGACTGAAGAATTGAGGGTCACAGACTCAGTTATAGAAGACTGAAGAACTGAGTGTTCAAACTCAGTTTATGAAGACTACGTCTATATCAGAAAGTTAGACTTGTGCAAGATTGTGATGACTCTGAATCGACTTTATGGATCTTGTATTAGGAGCTAAGACACATAAGGACAATGATGTCTTTGATGATTAATTCCTTGGTGTACTCTGATTAAGTCAATTGTAATCAGATGAAAACTTGAGTACTGAATTTGAAGAAGAATAAAAACTCGATTAATGCTCTTTAAACCGAGAAGCGATAATGTTCTCGATAAATCGCTTTTTAGAACTAAGGTTTAACTAAAAGTGAAAAAGGATTCAACCGTTCTGATTCGAGAATTATGATTGGAGGATAATCTATCCGTTCGACATAATCGTACAAGCAAGAAAGCAGGACCACTAACGGCCACAAGAATTTGAATTCAAAGGAATCTGACCGTTAGATAAACCCCTATAAATAGACTACTTCTACAACAACAAAGAAGAAATCAGGAGGAATAAAAGAGAATCAATCTAGTCAAGAAAGATAAAATTAAAGGGGAAAGCCAATCTAAAAGAATTCTTGCTAAATACTTTATTGCAATATCAAGAAATTTCTTCAAGTGTTCTTAAGCATTCAAGGAAAATCAAGATCATTCATTTGAAGAAATAATGAGCCGAGCATAACTTATACATCTAGAAGAAAAGTGAAATCACAATTGAATCATAGTTATTGATTCAAGTCTCAACTTTGATTCTATCAAAGGTCTAGATGTGAAACACCAAGAAGGTGTGAAGGGAGGTTGAGTGCGATCAGAAGACTGTGGTTGTGATGAAAGTGGTGAAGAGGCAATTCCACCTCAAAGGACCAGTGTTTCAAACAATTGAAGAGCAGCAATTCTACCTGTTCTAAAAGTGTTTAGATAGTGAAGCTATGGATTAGTCAAGGACTATCAGTTTAGAACTTTTTATAACCGGACCATCTCAAAGAAGTTCTAGTGGAATTTTCCTCCGCATCACAGGAAAGAGAGGACGTCTGAGATTACACCACCGGAACCTCTATAATTCTTGTTTATTTACTTTACGCACTTATTTACTTACTCAAAGATTTATCTACAACATTTTGAGAATTGATTGTTATACATTTCACATTTCACAAACTGAAATTCTTCAGAATTCAGTTTAACACACTACGTCTTCGCATAGAATAACAAGATCAAGAAAAAGGCTAGAATTATATCCGCTGCCAGTTGACTCAGTTTTAAGCTTAAGTCAGTTTGACTTGAACTCAGCTTAGTCAGCTTAACTCCACACAAGTTTTAACTAAACCTTAATTTGTTTTAAATCCAGTTTTAGGGACAAGTTTATTCACCCCCTCTCTAAACTTGTGTTAGCCTTTCAAGGGACCAACAATTGGTATCGGAGCAGTGTTTATGTTACGAAGAGATCCAGAACTGTGTTTAAGTATTAGTTATTTGCTTAGAGCAATTGTTGATATCTTACAAACCAGTTGTTGAAAACCCTTTACTGTATTTTATTAAAATACAATGGATACATCTATAATTAGAAATTGGCTAAATAACCACCTAATTGACTATTTGCAGAATGTTGTTTTTGATTTTCAGGATCAAGTATTTGAAAGATTCAGTACCACGAGCTCACATACAAATCCGGAACCTCATTTTAGTTATGATGAAGACATTGAGTTTAATGCGAATGTTGATGATGAATTCAGAGGATTTCCATCCCTAAGTGATCTTTCAGAAGAAGCAGAAAAAGAGTTGCTACGAGTAGCTGATCATATAGAAGAAAATTTGACTAAGGGAAAAGATGTTGTTCTACCCATGAGTTATGGAGGTGAAAGTGATGAGGAAGAACAACACAGACAAATGCTAATGATAAAGGAAAGCAAGTTTTAACTGATGACGATTCCTCGACGGAAAATTTATCTATCAAACACCAGGAGGTAATTGCATCTACATCCAACACTCACACTGCCATGAACAATCAGAGAAATGAAGATTTTAATGAAACCTTGGACATACTCATAAAGGAATTAGTGGTAATTCAAAACAATTATGAGAATGTCAAAAAGGAGAAAAAGTTATTGAAATCAGAAATTTCAAGATTGAATGCTGAGATCAATTTAATCAAGGCTAATAATTGAACCAATGTAATTCAACCAATCGATGAACTCGATGAAGTAATAAACATTCTGAGTAATCATCGTTGATCTAACTCCCAAGTGTTGATTCAAACTGGAAAACCATTTGGAGATAGATCTGGTTTAGGGTTTGATAATCAGTGTAATTCTAAGTTCAGACCAAGATCAGTTGCAATAAAATTTGTGACTACTCAAAAGTCAGGAACTCAGAAAACTGATAAAGTTATTAGAATCGACAAAACTCAAAGATGACCAAATGTACAAACTGATAGAACTGTTAAATCTGTTGGTAAAATGCACCAAGCCAAGAGATTTTACGTAAAAACTCGAGAAAGGTCGAAAAGGCAAAAAGCGATCCGAGATCAGTAAGAAAAATCTTCAAGTCATATCCATCTAAAAATGAAGATCATTCATGGAAAAATAGACTCAGAGTGAAATGAAGACTTTTTCCCACTAATGAAGATTGGAATGAACCATCACATCAGTTTCACAAACTGAATAAACAAAAAACTGTTAGGATAAAACATGAAAAGTTTGTGAAAGCTGACTTTACTCAGTCAAGATATCAAGAGAGGTATAGAGTTAAAAATAAAATTATATCATCAAAACTAATCGGTTAGGACCCAAACAGATATGGGTACAAAAATTTCTCATTTTGTTTTTGCAGAGAAATATTGCTAATTGAGAATCAAGAAGTGTGACTCACAAAATCGAGTTGTGTTCACAATCGAAGTTTTTGAATTCGAAGATAAGTACAAGACTGAAAGTATACAGCTGGAGTTACACTGCATCTACCCTACTTACTACTGTCTAGCTACGGACGTCAGGAAAAGACGTGACCTTTTCTAATCTCAACCGTACATCATTTCCACTCATCTTCTTTTTCACAATCTCAAAACATTTATGACAAGACGTTTTAAGTCCCACTCAATTCTTAACTACCCTTGCTACAATTTATAAATAACCCAGAATTTTCTTTTATAATTCTATACACTCGAATTTTGAATTTACTCTCTGAATCTCCAAATTTTCAAATTCTCAATCAAATCCAGAAAATGATGGTTTCTTCTCTTGTTGAACCGGGAATGATCATTTCACTTGATCAATTCATTGCCAAGTATATCGATCAAACTTTAGCCAAAGTAATTGCAGCAAAAATTCAGAAGATCAAAGGATTGAATGTTGTATTCAACATCGATCTGAAAAGTGTATGTCTGGAAAGCATTGGAGACTTCTATGAATTTAGAAGTACAGCTATAGAAGGAGAGAGCACACACACCTTTACCACTACTGTCAATGGTAAACAGATCAAGGTTACTGAAGACCTAATTTCGTAGATTTTGGGTTCGATAAACTGAGGACAAAGCAGACCATCAAGTTGACCAAAGAACAAAAGGAGAAATTATGGAAAGACGTAGCAATTGATGCAGACTCCACCGTTTCACTGACGGGAGCACAAGCCTACTCAAACCGAATTCAATTTTCTCACCAAAATGTTAGCAAATTGCATAATTGGAAATTCAGAAACTTTAGCAATCTATCGGAGCAAAGTTGGATTTGCTTAATGTGATTTGGTTTGGAGAAAGTTTTAATTGGCAAAGATATCTATTTGACCAATTAGTGGCACAATCAATTGACACACCAAAGAAGAAAAGCGATGTCAAGAAATGTCGATTTTATCACAAAAAAGACTCTTGCATTAATAAATTCAAAGGATACTCGATCATTTTGGAATCGCAAAGAGGAAAGAAACACCGCTTGCCGATGGGAAGATTGTTACTAAGGAAGAAAAAGTCGAAAAAGAAAAAGTGAAGGTTACGTAAGTGAACCTAAAAAGAAGAAAAGCGAAAGATGAAGAAAATCAGAATCGAGATGAAGCCTTAGAACAAGTTGAAGAATTAAGGAAAAGAAGGAAACAATTGGAAGATTCGAAAAAGGCAAATCTGATCAAGTTACTGAGAAATCAGTAGAAGTGTCACCAACACAAGTAATAAGAATTCAAGTTGAAGGATCGGCACCATAGTGAGGACCCAAGTTACTCTCACCGAATCTATTCAGTTCGTAATCGAGACTTTACCAATTCAAGAACCAGCCTACGCATACACAAGAAATGGAAATGACAAAGGAAAGCGAAGTTGTCAACAGAGAACAGAACGTTGAAGCCGACTTACAAAAGGAAGCTGAGACTCAGGGGGAACAAACCCTGAGAGTTGAGCATGATAATGAAGAATCTGACAGTGAAGAAAGACTGATTGACAAAACAACGTTGGATATGCTTTTGTTACTTTCAAAATCCAGATCCACCCCTCAAAAATCTATTTCCAGATCAGAATTTGAAGAATCAGTTAAAGGATTTTCAGCTTCTCAATCTGTAGAAAAAGGAGCTGAAGTAGACTCAAGATTGACTAAGATTATCCACTTGGACGAGCTGATCCATGAAGAAGAACCCACCGAGTTCACAATGAAAGAAGTTCGAGCATCTTGCATTGGAACCTAAGTTTACTAAAGAACAAGTTGTCAAGAACTTGTTAAAGACAGATTTTGGAAACCGAGCCTATAATCTCGATTTGATCATTGAAAAAAATACATCATCATCGCTGAGGAAGGAACTAGCAGAACTGATCCCATGCAAATTGAAGATGTTACCCTGGAATATGACCAGGAAATCACTAGAGAATCTGTAGAGATTGTTACTCAATCTAAGCTTCCAACTGATCATGGAGAACTAATGATAGATGATTATGAGCGATTGCACAGATATCAAACTTGGAAATTCAGTTCCATTGCCAATCAAAGGAGTCAGCAAGCAGAAATGGAAGTTATCGAAAAATGGGTATTTGATCTATACAACATTACAAATCTATCGGAGATAATCAATACCGATGAATTCTTAAATCAAGGATATGCGCTGATCAGAAATAATTATTGGAAGGAAGCCACAGCTGGTGGAAGTTCCAAAAAGAATGATGATGATGATTCTCAAGAAGATCCCAACTTGCAAAAAGGGATTCTTGCCTCTCTACAAGAAAAGGAAAGCGCAATGAGCGTATCATCGATGATGATTCTAGTAGTTCTGAAGAAACCATTGGAAGTTCAAGTTCTGAAACTGCATCTGATGCACAACAAGATAAAGAAGAAGAATGAGGTTATCAATCTCCTACTGACAAGTCTACACTTGAAATAGCAAGAACTATGGCAAACATGCCTGGAGAAGAATCTGATGATGAACTCAATGTACACTTGTCACCTGCAAGAAATATTGATCAATCAAGCCTGAAAGAAGCTAGGAAACAATCTGAAGAAAGAAGAAGATCGGCAGAATATAGAGAAAAATTGAAGCAAGTTGTTATCTCACCTCTAAAGCAAGCCAAATCAATCGAAATTTGAGACAAACAAAGTAAATGAACAACATTTGAAAGCTCAAAAGATACACCTACTCAGGTTGATCTCATTAAATTCTATCATAATGAGATAATCAGAATTCAGAAAGACGATAACAGCTTATTTGGAAAAGTTCTAAAATCCTTAATGGCTAGCAAAGATGAAAGAAGCAAACTTGAAAAGAAGATGGATATCGTCACTGATAACTGTCAAAACACTCTGATTGAGCTTCGGAAAACAACCATTGAGAATGACACAAGAAGAGATGAAACTCAAGACAGATGGGAAGTCATTCTTAATAATCTAGTAGACAGAATGATTTTAATGGAACAGGGAATGAAGGACTCAGTTGTAGCTCAAACCATTTTGGCATCAACTCAACAAACATTGAATGCTTACATCAAGAGCCTGATTCATAAAGATGATGTCAATAAGGGGGAAAGTTTGGACATCTTAAAAGTCCATGCAACTGAGATCCCACAAGTCCTTACTAACGTTGATGACAAACTGAATGAACTGAAGAAAGCTAGAGGAGAATTCACTGATGAGGAGATGGAACTGATTGTTAAATACTCAGAACCAACTGACAAAAGAGTTGGCTTGGATTCTCGTCTCTATAGTCTATTCAAAAATCTACCTGAAAGAGAAGGAGTATCAAGAGAAGAATCTCTAGAAATATTTCTACACATGCGTAAGATGCTCATGCACTACTTTAACAAAGTTGAAAAGAATGGTACTTTAGATAAAGTATCGATAAAGTTGAAAATGTCGAACTCGAATTTATTCAGATCCATCAAAACACCACCAAGTGAAAGACTAAGGACAACTGTCTTTACTTTCGCAGTTCTTTTCAAAAGCAAATTTTTCGGCAAGCACAACTTATCGGAATCTTGGAATATATGGGCAAGCATTCATGGAATTGAAAGCACAAAGAACAAATGATGCTATGAGAATCTGCTATGAAGCCTATGATAATCAATTTAGTTTAACTGTCATGTAAAAAGAAACTGTCTTTTAGTTCTTTTTATTGTATTGTATTTTACTACCCAGCACGGTAACTCAGTTATCAAATAAAGTTTCAGTTTCTCAGTTCACTGTGTTATTTACTGTATCTTGTTTATCTTTTTGCATTGCTTTTAAGGAGGGTATTGACATCATCAAAAAGGGGGAAATTGTTGGAAATAAAATTTATGTTTTGATGATAATTCATCACTTATTTAGTCTTGGTTCTAAACCCCATTGATGAAGTGTCATAACTAGCTGTTATAGTACAAAGCAAAAAGATGTCTAGATATCAATGTATAGGATTTAATAGAGTCTGATATTTGTATAAGTTAAATCGACAAAGCACCGTAATACTTCTAGGTCGTGGAATCGAGATAACAAGAAATCGAGTTATCGGAAAGCGTAAATCGCTTAAATTGGAAGCGGAGCACACCAACGTAAAATTGAAGAAGATAAGTTCGGCCGAGGTCACCGACTCGGTTGGCTTATCTAAGAAGATCAAGAATCGAGGTCACTGCACTCGATCGGCTTATCTGTAAGATCAAGAACCGAGGGGTCGCAGACTTAGTTATAGAAGATCAAGAACGCGAGGTCACGACTCGATTATAGAAAGATCAAGAACCGAGGGTTCAAACTCGGTTTATGAAGACTACGTCGAGATCAGTAAAGTTAGACTTGTGCAAGATTGTGATGACCGAATCGACTTTATGGATCTTGTATTAGGAGCTAAGACACATAAGGACAATGATGTCTTTGATAATTAATTCCTTGGTGTACTACGATTAAGTCAATTGTAATCGATGAAAACTTGAGTATCGATTTTGAAGAAGAGTAAAACTCGATTAATGCTCTTAAAAGCGAGAAGCGATAATGTTCTCGATAAATCGATTTTAGAACTAAGGTTTAACTAAAATCAAAAAAGGATTCAACCGTTACAATTCGAGAATTATGATTGGAGGATAATCTATCCATTCGACATAATTGTACAAGCAAGAAAGCAGGACCACTAACGGCCACAAGAATTTGAATTCAAAGGAATCTGACCGTTAGATAAACCCCTATAAATAGACTACTTCTACAACAACAAATAAGAGAGCAGGAGGAATAAAAGAGAATCAATCTAGTCAAGAAAGATAAAATTAAGGGGAAAGCCAATCTAAAAGAATTCCTGCTAAATACTTTATTGCAAGATCAAGAAATTTCTTCAAGTGTTCTTAAGCATTCAAGGAAAATCAAGATCATTCATTTGAAGAAATACAGAGCCGGGCATAACTTATATATCTAGAAGAAAAGCTCAAATCACAATTGAATCATAGTTATTGATTCAAGTCTCTACTTTGATTCTATCAAAGGTTCAGATCGTGAAACACCAAGAAGGTGTGAAGGACAATTGAGTGCGATCGGGGAGAAGACTGTGGTTGTGATGAAGTGGTGAAGAGGAAATTCAACCCTCCAAGGACAGAAGTTTCAAACAATTGAAGAGCGACAATTCTAATTGTTCTACAAGTGTTTAGATAGTGAAGCTAGGGATTAGTCAAGGACTATCGGTTTAGAACTTTTTGTAACCGGGCCATCTCAAAGAAGTTCTAGTGGAATTTTCCTCCGCATCACAAGAGGAAGAGAGGACGTACAAGATTACACCACCTGGAACCTCTATAATTCTTGTTTATTTACTTTACGCACTTATTTACTTACTCAGCATTTATCTACAACATTTTGAGAATTGATTGTTATACATTTCACAGTTCACAAACTGACATTCTTCGTAATTCGATTTAACACACTAAGTCTTCGTGATAGAATAACAAGATCAAGAAAAAGGCTAATTATATCATTTGCGATTGACTCGTTTTAAGCTTAAGTCGTTTGAATTGAACTCACTTAGTCACTTAACTCCACACAAGTTTTAATCGAACCTTAATTTGTTTTAAATCCAGCTTTTAGGGACAAGTTTATTCACACTCTCTAAACTTATGTTAGCCTTTCAAAGGACCAACACAAGTTATGTAGTAGTTAACAAACCCTAATCATGAATGTGTACAAGTCATTGTAGGCATGAGAGACACATATTCCAGATCTCCATCGCTCTCATTGCACCGATGGTTTTTAATTTTAGGGCGTGGCATTTAGCGAATCGGATATTTGTGCGTTCGGCGTCAGTGACGTCTCATTTTCTGATTTCATTTACGTGTAGTGAACCTGATCAACTTGCTGGATGTTTTCATAAAAAAAACATGAATGAACTCTGATTGAAGTGTTAATTAGGCCAAAGTTAATTAGGTCATTTAGGTTAGCTAGCCCGTCCATTGTGGCTACCTGGGTGAGGTTGACAGATTATCTGGCATTCCTAGTTCTTAATGCGGGTGAACTCTTGTGGTACTCTTTTCAACCATAGAATTTGGCAAATCGCTTGTGCAGCAGCCCTATACTCAGCTTATGCACTACTTCTAGCCACCACTACTTGATTTTTATACTGATTGGTACGTGAATTCTGATTGGTACGCAAATCTGCCATTGACATGTCCAAAAGTCCTACAAAACATGACAAAACCAAGCATGTGGAAATTGACAAAAACTTGATAAAGGAGAAACTTGAGAGAAGTGACTTCAGCCTAGACTACGGTCCTACAAATCAACAAGTAGCTGACACGTTCACTAGAAGTCTCTGAAAACAGCAGTTCCAGTTTCGCAAAGGCAAGCTTGGTTTGATAAACCTATATGTACCAGCTTGAGGGGGGTGTTGGGTGATGTCACTTCGGTCAGCATTTTTAAATTTTTTTAATATGTTTATTTTTTTGTATAAATTAATCCTAATGTACTTCCTTGGTAATTTGCAATAGTTCTTTAGTTATTTTTATGTTTCTCTAAGCTTGAATTAGTGATTGGGATCATGCCAAATCAGTGCCGAACGACTAGTTAAATTCTTGTAATCTATTAAAACATCTCTCTCAAGATATGAACGATAGAGACACTCTTTTATTTTAATTTTTCTCTAGTTTTTACAAGATCATTTCGATTAAGATTTTTTTTCAGATATGAAACTGCAATCATATACCGTAGTGCACACAACATTATGAATCTTTAATCAAGATAGCCCCAACCAACCAACTCAATTTTAAATTAATCTTTAAGAAGACCATGAAAGACCGAAAAAGATTTTCTTTCATATTTTTCAAGACCAGTTACAAGGTCTATCAGACAACCCATGGGGCGGCAAATAGAGCATAATAGAATTAGTTTCACCATAAATTTTTTGTTGTGTTTTACAGTATTATTAATAATAATAAAATCTAAAACCGCCTGCCTAGTCCCCGCCTAGTCCCTTGCCTAGCCGCCTAGTCCCTAGTCCCCACCTGGCCGCCCAACTAGCACCTAGCGATTTTTTTCCTTTGAAGGGGAAAATTTAATTCAGTAGAAGCTGCCCGACTAGCGCCTAACGATTCTTTTTCTTTGAAGAGAAAAATTTAATTCAGTAGAAAGTTTGGTCCCCCATTAATATGGAGAGTACATAAGATGGGGTTTGAGTTTTGCAATTACAACAACCGGAAGAAGAAACCTGATGCAAATCCTAGTTGGTGCACCAAAACCAATAGGAATCCAACATCCTAAAATGGGACCCTACCTGTAAAAACTTTCCACCAATGTATTCCTTTGAAAGTGCTGACTTGGTGATCCAAAACTTGCACCTGGACCATCCTAAATTTTCACTAGTTTCACAAAGGAGAACAAAATATGTAGGAGGAAAGCGAAAAATAAAAGAACCAAAAAAAACCTTCAAGCCCACTTAGCCAAGTGGCTTCTTCTCCTCTTTATCAAATAAATTTTCACCAAAAGATCATCCCAACATATATACCAGAAAGAGGAAGAACTACAACCCCTCCATCAGAGGTAGTTGGCATGTACACAATAAAAGAAATAAAAGACATTAAAACAAACATGCACAACAAATAAGGTGGTTAGTGGTAGCAGTAATATGCATTGTGAATGATTTTCTCAATAATGTCAGGTTCAGGCCATAGCCACAACGATCGATTTGCTATACCCAAATCATAATTATTCAATTATCCTATGGTCCAGTAATTAAAAATCAATTAGATAGTATCTTATCACAAAATTATATATAAAATAACTAAAAGAATCTCCCTCTTGCACAGAAAATTGATAACAAGAAAATAAAAAATACTTATTTATTCTAGAATACAAATCTTTATGGAAAACGAAAGACTGACTGAAAGTCTTAGAAGCCAAAACTCATAACTAACCCTTAGGCGAGCGCCCCATCCGTTTCTAGATTTTATACCAGTCATTATTCCCATGTCGATGTGCCCGACAAGATGTTTAAAGATATTTTCAAAAAGGAGTCTTTAAAGGCGTCTTGTTTTTTTTTTATATTTAAGGCACCTCAATAGTGTAAAAGAATAGGTGTTTACCCCACGTACAACATATTGGATTTTTTAAATGATGATTCTACCTGTGACACTACACTTTGATAAAATCAAATTAACTATATCCATATTGTTTTAGCTATTTTTTTTTAAGACATTAAAAATTAAACAGTACATTTAGACCCCTCACATCTATAACAAAAATACCCATTCTTTTCGATAGAGACCAAGACCAACGCCTCATGGTGGGACAACCCGAGAATGATACACTTATGATTCCAATAGGCCCAATTATCAGGAGACGAGCCAAGAAGATATAAGAGACGTTGGAGAATTTAGTAGCCGAGGTCCAGGCCACGATGACGTGTGAGTCTTTAATTGATTCCACTAGGACGGTGACATGTATTTAGATAGCTAGGTGGCCAAATGACCCGCCTGAGATGAAGCCGTGACTCACTACGGGCTTTATTGTTTTAATATTAGTTATTGACTACTATTAATTTATTTTGGAGTTTTTCTTAGTATTTATTTATTTTATATCTCGGCCCAATTTAAGGCCCTTTTATTTTTGTAGAAAACCCAGGGCTTCACTCAAGCCTATATACAGGCTAGCCATTTTATTTCTCGGGGATTCACTTGATTTATTATTGGGTTAAAAAAAATGACGGAGTGTGCAATCACGCTGCGAATTATTTTTTTTTAAAAATGAGTCCAACTTCATGAACCCCAAAAAAAAAAAAAAAGAATAGCTTAAGAAAATAGAAATAAAAACAAAAGAGAGGAGTAGTTCAAAGAGAAAAAAAATTTGTTGAAAAGCAGAGGGTAGTACGTCACTTTCTATAGCCAAGCCTTGTGAGGTTAAGAGGGCGTCAGTTAAAAATCAGAGTGGTTATACTTTTAGTCCACAATGAGAGCTTTTTTTTTTTTTTTTTTTTTTTTGGTTTAAACCGGATATTTATATATATATCAAAACAGGATAAAATTGTACAAATGTTTCAAAAGGAAATCGAAAACTATACAACAAAAAGTGCCCAAGTCGTCGACAAAGATATTAACTATGCCAGCTTAAATGTAGTTACCGTGCGCTCCGAACAAACGAGATATGAATACCGACATCGGAGGCCTATGCCGATCTTCGTTGTGGAGTTCTTCATTACGCCAAGATCAAATACTCGAAATGAGTTCCTAAAAGAAATCTCCGTAAACAGCGTTATCTTTTTATACATATCTTTCAGCGCACCTATCAAGCCAATCCGGGACAACATGGCTATTGAAAAAGTCGTGCCAATGTTGGTGGTGCACGATTTCTTTCCACATATCACGCACTCCACCAACAAATTCCCAAGAGCATGTAAAATAGATTCACTATGATTTCCACGTGAAAGTCGCAAGTATCGCCGCCAATGATATGCCTTGTAGAAATGGAGGTGCCACCGTGGGGAGAGAATTCATACGAATGAGCCAAAGAAAATGGTTACCTCGAAGCGGACCTTTGATGCTCCAGATTCGTTTCCAGTTTGCACTGTCATTGGTCGTAGGGGCCAAGGGTTTGCAGGCTTCATGGTAGGCTGAGCTCACCGAGAATTTACCGGAAGGATGGGCGGCCCAAGAAGGAGCTCCCGATGCATCAACAGTGAAAGCCTCCTTGAGCTCGTTCGCAGCAAAACAAATATGGCGCCATATAAAAGAGGACGTCGGCCGGGGTTGCGAATGGTGAGCCATATTTTTGTGTTAGAATCCGTACCCAAAGCTTATTATGATCGGTCAAGAGTTGCCACACAAGCTTAGCCAAAAAAGCGATGTTCATCTCCCGAGCCCTTCGCATAGCCAAACCACCGTGGGACTTCGGTCGACATATAGAATGCCAGGCTACATGATGAATTTTCCTCTTATTTTCGGTATCCACCCAAAAAAAAGAACGGGCTAGCCTATCCAACTCGTCAGTAATAGAGGCCGGAAGTTTAATCGTCTGCATATGGTAATAAGCCGTTGTAGTGAGCACAGTTTGTGTAAGGATGGCCATGCCTGCATTCGAGAGCGAAGAAGCTTTCCACATTTGGAGCTTGGACCGGACTTTATCAACAATGAAGGTGAGGTCCTCTTTTTTGATTCTTCCGTGATGCAAATGAACTCGTAGATATTTTTCAAAATGTTGAGTGTGCGTCATTCCAAGGACATCCGCAATGCAAGTAGCGGTTTGAGAGCTGACATTAGAGGAGACTGCAAACTTGGATTTAGAAATGCTGATTTTTTTGCCAGAAATACTACAGAACTCTTTTAGCACCTGGCCCATTATTTTGGCTTGGTCAACAGAAGCTTCTGAAAAGAGAATAAGATCATCCGCAAAAAATAGATGAGATAATCGATGTCCACCCCTCGAGATGGAAATTGGCTTCCACTTCTTTGCATCGACTGACGACTTTATCATTTGGCTCAACACCTGCATCACGAGAACATATAAATATGGGGCCAGAGGATCACCATGTTTAAGGCCGCGGCGTGGGGTGAAACCTTCCAGAGGGTGACCATTCCAGAAAACCTCCAGGGAAGTGCTCGACAAAGAATACATAATGAGCTCAATCAAATCACCGCCGAAACCAACCAAACCAAGAATATGTCGTAGAAAAGACCAGTTAACTCTGTCATAGGCTTTTTCGAGGTCCACTTTGATGATCATAATGCCTTTCCGACCCGATTTTCTTTTCATTGTGTGGAGCACTTCCTGAGTAACAATAATATTATCAGAGGTCTATCTTCCCGGTATGAAAGCGTTTTGGCAATCGTCCGCAAGCTTACTAATCACAAGGCGCAACCGGTTGGCAATAATTTTGGTTATGAGCTTCGAGGAAACATTTGCAAGGGCAATTGGGCGGAGCTGAGTAACTGATTCCGGCGGTTGGACTTTGGGAATAAGAGAGATGAAGGTCCTGTTTGCCTCATGAGGGAAGGAGCGGTGCTGAAAAGCGTTAGTCACCCAAGTAATAATACTATCTCCTACCACATCCAAGTTATGTTGAAAGAATGCCGGGGGGAAGCCATCCGGACCCGGTGATTTAAAAGCCCCCATGTCAAACAATGCCGCTCGTATCTCATTGCCACTGACCGGTCGATTGAGCAATCTTCTATCAGAATGAGAGAGACTAGGGATGGGGAGGTGTACCGGAAAAGGCTCAACCGGCTCCTTCTTGTAAAGGTCAATAAAAAATTTCCGAACCATGTGTTGGAGCAGTAAAGGGTCTTCAATCCACTCACCATTGCAATTTTTCAGATAAGTAATATTACCTCTTCCCCGTTTCCGAATAGTAGATATATGAAAGTATCTAGCGTTTCTCTCCTCGTTCTCGATCCAATTAAGTCGCGATTTCTGGAACCAGAATATTTCCTCTTGAGTAAGAATGTCCTGAAATTCTTGTAGCAACTCACTATTTAGTTTACTTAAAAATTTAGAGGGAGCTTTTGAGAGAGCCAGTTGAATGCCATTTAGGCGATTACGGCATCGGGACTTGCTATGGAAGATGTTACCAAACACAGTTTTATTCCAAGCCCGTAAATCGAAGCAAGCAATTTAAGAGACAGAGGTAGGGACTCCCCTGCGGTCGGCCAGGCATTTAACAGAAAATCACGAAATGCTGTGTGTTGCTGCCAGCAAGCCTGAAAACGAAAAGGCCTTTCACAAGTATTCCGGTTTAAATGCGGCTCCAAAGTTAAAAGAATCGGATGATGATCCGAATGGGTGCGAGGTAAATGTAGGACCGTCGAAGCCTAAAAACGATCCCACCAAGTACTATTGCAAAGGGCTTGATCAATCCGTTGCTCAATGGCCGAAAAACTATGTACCAAACTAGACCAAGTGAATTTTGGGCCTTGGTAGGGGACTTCAATAAGATCACATACGTTGATCTCCTTCCTCATCCGCTCAACAGTAGGTCCCATAACCGGACGACCACCCCGTTTATCATCATCTCTCATCACTTGGTTGAGGTCCCCAATAATGCACCATGGGATATGAATAAAATTAGCCGCTTGTTCAAAGATATTCCACAGATCATCCCGGACAGAGGGTATTGGCGAGGCATAAGTCAAGGAAATAATCTAGGAAGCTTTGTGATTTTTCACAGCCGCAAGAAACATGGTTTGATGGGTTGCAAACAATAAACGCATGTCAATAATAGAATTATTCCAGAAGCCACACATACCACCACTAAATCCACGGGCTTCAATAGCAATCAAATTTGAAAAATTAAAATTGCGTAAAATCCGGTTAGCCTTTGTACTGGGAACTCTTGTTTCCAAGAGAAAAAGAATATCAGGTCGGTGATCAAACACTACATTTTTTAAGTGCCGAAAAAATGAATATGAGCCAGCTCCATGAAAATTCCATGAAAGAATCTTCATTGATTAATGTTGGGAAGAATAGAGGGCTGTCTAGAGACAGAAAATACATGTGATTGATCAGTCGCAATTGAATGTACATTCGTATTCACCTGTGCATCTGGTGGGTTGGCTTTCACATAAACAGGATCATGTCTTTTACTATTTTCTGCCGCAATCATCGCATCAACTGCCATAACTTCCTGGATAACGGACCCAACTGTGTTGATGTGATTACCCGAGCTCTTTGTCACATTTGTGATGTCGTTGAGTGTATGTGAGAAGCTTGTAGGAATGCCGAATGTGGGGTTGGGAAGAAGATCGAAGTGGACTCGGAATTGCCAAGACTTAGGTTGGGCTGAATTCGGACCTTGTTTGTGGCCACAGCAATGCCACTTCTACCTCGGGCAAGGGAGCCAGTTGACCGGTTACCTCTATTCACTTGGCGTATCACCGGTGGGGGTTGTTTTGATTCAAGGCCTGAAAATGGTGCTGTAAAGTTTCCAGATGGGGTGAACTATCCCCTTCGTCATTGCCTTGTTCATGCAAAACCGAAAATCTAGAACCTGGAGGTCGGGAATCTGACGACTTCATGGGCTGGTCGGCCCTTCTTTGAGTGGAGTCATTCAGGTCCTCAGTAGCCGTAGTAGTAGTATTCATCACAGTTTTTTGGGTCGAATTGCGTCGTCTACGGTTCGTTGCGAGCATCCAAGGGCCAAAGGGTTGGCTTCCGTAGGCATCTTAGGAATTGAGCACCATATTGATTTCATTCTAGGGCTACATTGCCCAATAAGCCAACATACAGAGCCAACCTTAATGAGATGATGGAAATCTAGAGGCAGTGTGGTGGGTCGTCAAACCACTAAAGATAAATCACCTACAACCTCTATAGCTAGTATAGCGGAAGCAGGGGTCGAACCCATAGGGAACGGTGGATTTATTTCTCCCAAAATTTGTAAAACAAAATATATTTGGATATTTGTAACTACTTCCTAAAAATAAAAACAAAATCAAATTCAAGAAAAGCTCCAGTAAATTAATTATTTTCTCCTCAATTCCTACGATTGATCATCGATTCAAGGATGACTCGTTAAATTATTAATAAATTGGTTATAGTCACGGCAACCGCCAAGTGACCAATCTCTCATAAATTCGATAATCAAGACACGGTCGTTAATTATTCTCTAACGGAAGACACCCTGCAGACACGGTCAGAGGAGTTTGGAATCCCGAAGCATTAAGGTTTGAGAGACCCAATTCAAGGTATTAATCCAACCGACTAATTTTAACCTAGATTGTCTATTTCCACAACATGGAATCCTACGCCATTTAACCTACAGTGTAATGTGTTGTTTACCACTAAAACCCAATCTTTTATGGAAATTACTAAGATGAATTTTGGTGCTAGATCAAAATAATCGCTTAATCATCACGCGCCAACAACTAAACGAATAATTCGAATCCTATATGAAATCAGAAAAACAGACAAATACTAATAATCAAACGAGGAGAAAGAACAATTAGACTTCACAATTTATAGAAACCGAGGAATTAACAATTAATTAACCGAAAAGAAAAGCTAACTAAACATAAAAATAAAATAATACAAGCAAAAGAGGAAATATTATACCATTAACAAAAGCAGATGAAGTCGGCAATCCAAGGAGATGCGCAACCAGCTTTTTCTTTTGTTCATGTCTGTCCCTCTCTTTCTATTCAAAACCTAACTAATAATAAAACAAAACAATCTATTCTACCTCCCTGCCAATTCACGCCTAGGAGAGGCTGAGTTTCAATTGGGTCAAGCCCACTTATTTCTTAAACCAAATAAATCCTATAATAATAATAATAATAATAATAATAATAATAATAACTAAAAGATCCATCCAATAATTAATGGTCTAATGTGACTAAAGAGAGAAAATCCGCGGTTGGCTTTGACAGATTTTGTCTTCTTTTTGTTATTCGAGATCCTGAAATAGGCGAAAATTGAAATTCACAACTCTTGAAATGGCGCTTTCCTCCCTTCTCCAACAAAACACTCGAACATTGTTCTATACGTCCAAAATTCCCTGCATCATCTCTTCCAATTTCTTAAAACTCGAAAATCATCAAAACGCATCCAAAAGCAGAGCATCTCCCGACAAAATAGATATAAAAGAGGCACATAAGACACCACAAAATACAATCTCATCACTCCCCCACACTTAGATTATTGCTTGTCCTCAAGCATTGCACTCTCATCCCCAAAAATAATAAAAGAAAAATGCATGAACTTAAATCCTAAATTAATGACCTAAAACTATATGAATGCAAAGCACCAAAATAATTCCAATGATGACGTCCGTCCAACCTTCTCATTAACCTCATATTCCATAATGCAAATCAAATGATAATCAAGCAAGGCACACCACACACTAGTGTTCATACGACTAACTTTAACTCACTCGATCATAAACTTTAAAGTGGTAAAATAAAAGAGTCTCAACGTGTCCTCGCGGGTATCGCTCAATATAATAAATGCATAGGGACTATTCACACACCCTCATAAAAATCAACACACAACCAAGCATTACCATAGGTTTGCATATCAATCAAAAATCTCTACCACTATAAATTCAAAATCCAATGCACAAATCATGAGGTCATTATCAAGGTTGTAACGGGGCTAGGGACTGAAAACAAGGTAGGGAAAAGGGAATATATGGGGCTAAATTGTTAAACAGATTGCATGAATAACAACACCAATAATCACAGAGTCACCAAAAATGATTCCAACTCAAACGGACAGCATGGCTACATCACATCTCATAACTCAGAATAGAAGTGCAAACAATATTTTCCAAAAAAACTTGCAAAAAATGCGCGAAAACAAGCTACTTCTTCGATATATAAAACACTCCATTGTAATCTCATTTTTTTTCACATTTATTTCTTTTTTTATTTCTTCAACAATTCACCTTTCTTTCTTCTTTTCTTCTAGATCTTGCAATACACTTTATACATAACCTCGAGCCATAATTCTCTAGATATTCACTTCTACGTACTTCAAGATTTCATGCAACTATTCATACAATCTCATGACAATAGGGTCAACAAAAGAGGAGATATCGTAAGAAAAAGGCCGTGGGTTTAATTTCTGGAGTTCAGTCAAAGAAATGGTCCGGGATAGGCGGGGCTCACTAAGGGTATTAAATATGGGAAGGCCAAAAAGTGGGTCAGAGGGGTTAAATTGCAGGGCTTCAATCATTTAAGTGCAAGAATGAACTCGAAAAAATATGGTCTCGAAATGTACGTCAATGCAAATTCTAGAATGACATTGGAAGTGTGGATACCACTCAAAGGAAAGTAATGAGCGAGTGCGCTCTTTGGCTAGGTGAAATCCTCACTTTTAAGTGGCTTTTCGTTAGGGCTCAATGATTTTACCTCCAAAGCTCACAAACAAGTGACCTAAGGTGAGTGTGTATCAATAAAAGTGTGTATTTGCATTGATCAATTACCGTTTGATTATTGTTACTTCACACAAAATTTACATGAAAAAGTTGGTAAAGTGTCATACTTTATGATTCGGTGCATTATGAGGTCCTAAAATGTCCTAAAATGCAATTTTAATATGCAAATGCATGAAAAGCTCCCCCACACTTAAATCATACATTGTCCCCAATGTATGTTAAAAGTGGAAGGAAGAATGCAAAAGATGGAATGAGATGCAACTAACATGGTATGCATGATATGCAAAAAAATACTAATCTAATTATGAAAAGTAAAAATAAAATAAAATAAAATAAAATAAAATAAAATAATAAAAGGAATGAGAATACCTTACAATTCGGACCATGGGGCGATGAAAAATAAGCCTTGGACGTCATCGTGATTTCCGTACAGTCAATGGCATCCGGGGTGATGCGGGAGGGAAGATCATTGGAATGATTTCGGACTCACCGAAGACGCTTGTGGAGAAGGAGAGAAATGGTGGAAATGTGGGAGGTAGGTTGAGGTAGAAGTCGAGTGGGAAGTGAAATTTATGGGTGGGAGAGGCATTTATTTAAAAAAATTGGTTTGTTTTTTTTTTTTTAAGAAGAAGGGGACGGGTGGAAATATGGTAATTTGTGAGGGGAAAAAGAAAAAGAAAAATGTGTTTTATTTTTTATTTTAAAGGAAAGGGGAGGACGGGTTGGGGGTGGGAGGTGGGTGAATTGATGAGGGAAAAAAAAAACAAAAATTTGGAAATAAAAGAAATTAAGCCCCCTAAATAATGTGATCACATCATTTATTTTCTTCTCTCTATTTCTCAACCATATTATTGTGGTAACATTTTTCGAATTTGATGTGATCACATCATTTATTTTCTGATTTCTGTTTCTTGAACAAAAAAATGTTGAAAAACACACCTTAAAATCGATGTGATCCATCGTAATTATTTTACCCCAAGTTCTCTCCTTCTTCTTTTTTTTTTTTTTTTTTTTTTTTTGGAAAAGCCCATCCCGATTACCTTAGGATCCCGACTTAATGAGAAAGTGAAAATCACCTTTCTTGAACAAGTCCCCCCAAGATTGTGCCTCCACACATGAACTTCAAATAAACGCCTCACATTTCTTCACGGAATTCAATCGCTCACCTACAAAAGCAGCATAAAAGTTCTCCACCAAATGCAAATCTATCTTTTTTTTCACTTATTATGCTAAAAACCAAAATGAAATAAAATAAAGAAAATTATTTTCATTGGGTTGCCTCCCAACAAGCGCCTTTCTTTAATGTCTTTGGCTAGACATACTTACATCGGCTATCCATTGTCAAATGGAATACTTTTCCTTTCATTATTCTTCCTTGCATACTCAGTGAGTGAGTCATCCATCTCATCTTAATGAAGAATCAGTTGTGCCTTGGCTCTAGGCACTTTGGTGAAGTATCTTCCCAAGAAAATAAGAACCGGATTAGGGGCTTCCACATCCCAGTTCATAATATAGTGATCCAGTGGGAAGACTACTTCCTTCTTGCTCACTTGCATGTCCACGGCCATCTCAACACTTTCTGGCCCCAACAGCTCCTCAAATTTGACTTCCTCCGGATGATTTTCTTCATAATTAGACACATCATCCTCTAACTTCTCCAACACCATATGAATTTCTTCACCCTTTAGTTGATCAACATCTTCAACAATCTCTGGTGTCAGATCAATCATAGGACGGTCGTCTTCATCGTCATACCACATAGGAGGAGGGGATGTTCTTAACCTTTGTTCTTTAAGCCGATCCACCTCAGCCATTTCGCCAATTTGATTTTGCGTATTCTGAACCCAGGCAACATGCTCTTCTCTAAATTGTGAAGTCTCTTGTACCAACTCTTGAATATCATGCTTCCACTTTTGTTGAAGATGCATCATTTCTGTTTGGATCATTTGTGCAATACTTGTAGAAAAAGTCTTCACAAGTTCTTGAAATGTATTACTCAAATTTAGAATTGGCCCTCCTTGTTGACTAGGAGGCTGGAAAGTAGAGGTGTAGCCCGAATCTTTATGGTGCGGCCGACTTGGATAATATCCCTCATACAGGTTGTTCACCCGGTATCCGTATTGATAGTGATTCACCATAGGACTTGTGTAGTTGTAACCTGACATACTTGCAAACAAGGGCAAAACAAAACAAAACTATATACAATATTTCAAAAGAAATAAATCACTTAACACCGTTCCCTGGCAACGACGCCAAAATTTGGTGGGTCGTCAAACCACCAAAGATAAATCACCTACAACCTCTATAGCTAGTATAGCGGAAGCAGGGGTCGAACCCACAGGGAACGGTGAATTTATTTCTCACAAAATTTATAAAACAAAATATATTGGGATATTTGTAACTACTTCCTACAAAGAAAAACAAAATCAAATTCAAGAAAAGTTCCAGTTAATTAATTATTTTCTCCTCAATTCCTACGATTGATCATCATCGATTCAAGGATGACTCGCTAAATTATTAATAAATTGGTTATAGTCACCGACAACCGCCAAGTGACCAATCTCTCCTAAATTCGATAATCAAGACATGGTCGTTAATTATTCTCTAACCGGAAGACACCCCTGTACACGGTCATAGTGAGTTTGGAATCCCGTAAGCATTAAGGTTTGAGAGACCCAATTCGCCGTATTAATCCAACCGGACTAATTTTAACCTAGATTGTCTATTTCCACAACATGGAATCCTACGGCCACGAACCGGCAGTGAATGTGTTGTTTACCACTAAAACCCAATCTTTTATGGCAAACGCCTAAAATGAATTTTGGTGCTAGATCAAAATAATCGCTTAATCATCGCACGCCAACAACTAAACGAATAATTCTAATCCTATATGAAATCAGAAAAACAGCATAAATACTAATAATCAAACGGAGAGAAAGAACAATTAGACTCACAATTTATAAGAACCGAGGAATTAACACTTAATTAACCAGAAAAGAAAAGCTAACTAAACATAAAAATAAAATAATACAAGCAAAAGAGGAAATATTATACCATTAACAAAAGCAGATGAAGTCGGCAATCCAAGGAGATGCGCAACCTGTTTTTTCTTTTTGTTCATGTCTGTCCCTCTCTCTTTTCTATTTGTCCAAAAGTTAACTAATAATAAAACAAAACAATCTATTCTACCTCCCTGCCAATTCATGCCTTGGAGAGGCACGAGTTTCAATTGGGCCAAGCCCATTTATTTCTTAAACCAAATAAATCCTATAATAATAATAATAATAATAATAACAATAACTAAAAGGTCCATCCAATAATTAATGGTCTAATGTGACTAAAGAGAGAAAATATGTGGTTGACTTTGACAGATTTTGTCTTCTTTTTGTTATTCGAGATCCTGAAATAGGCGAAAACTGAAATTCACAACTCTTGAAATGACGCTTTCCTCCCTTCTCCAACAAAACACTCGAACATTGTTCTATACATCCAAAATTCCTCCATTATCTCTTCCAAGCTCTTAAAACCTGAAAATCATCAAAAACGTACCCGAAACAGAGCATCTCCCGACAAAATAGATATAAAAAAGGCACATAAGACACCACAAAATACAGTCTCATCAAGGTGGAGGACCTTATGAGCAGAGGTAGGAACAGGGAGTCAACGCGTCATCGTGAAGTTTCAGTAATTACAGTGCCCAAGAAGTCATGGGACTGGAGAATGTGCACAGATTGCAGAGCCATTAATCAAATCACAACCATCGTTATCCCATTCCCATGATAGATGACATGCTTGATGAATTAAATGGATCTAATTTATTTTTTTAACTAAAGTTGATTTGAAAAGTGGCTATCATCATATTAAGATAAGAAAAGGAGTTGTGTGGAAAACAACATTTAAAACAAAATTTTGCTTATATGAGTGGTTAGTCATGCCTTTTGGGTTAACTAATGCACCTAGTAATTTCATGAGGTTAATGAATCATGTCCATAGAGAGGTCATAGGAAAATTTGTTGTTGTTTACTGTGATCACATTCTTATCTATAATAAGAGTTTTCATGATCATATGATTTCATATAGGTTACTTTACGTGATAAGAAATCGTATGCTAACCTCGAGAAGTTTGATTTTTTGCATGGATAGAGTTGTGTTTCTTGGTTTTGTTGTCAGCTCGCAGGGTGTAGAAGTTGACAAAGAGAAAGTTGAGGGCATCCGAATCTGGCCAACTCTTACAACCGCCAGCCAGGTGAGGAGTTTTCTTGGTTTGCCAGCTTCTACAGAAGATTTGTCAGAGACTTCAGCACATTAGTTGCACCCTAAATGAGTTGGTAAAAAAGATGTCAAATTTTGGTGGGATGATCAACAACAATCAGCTTTTGAGGAGCTGAATGACAAGTTAGTTTCTGTCATTATTCTGGCATTACATGATTTTAATAAGATGTTTGAATTAGAATGTGATGCATCGGGGATAGGTATAGGGGATGTACTAATTCGTGAGGGTAGACCAATTGATTATTTTATTGAAAAATTAAATGGTCCCCAATTGAATTATTCCACCTACGATAAAGAATTGTATGCTTTTGTGAGAGCATTGCAGATATGGCACCATTAACTTAGACTTAGGGAGTTTGTTATTCATACTGGTCATTAATCTATAAAATATCTTAAAGTTAGGGTAAATTAAATAAAAGGCATATCAGATGGGTAGAATTCATTGTGTCATTTCCTTATGTTGTTAAATATAAAACAGGTAAGGATAACATAGTACCTAACACATTTGTTGATGTTGTGAAATACAACAAAAACAAAAGAATGAATGCGGAAGTATATTATTCAAAGAACAATTCAAGAGTTAAGTTACAATGCTACTGATCATGGTATATTTATAGCTTCATACACCTCATGAATCAGTTAAAGGTAAGTTACAAGCGGTTATAACAGAATCTAACTAAATAACCATTTTCTATCAAAATACATTCTGTTGATTTCTCACAAATTGGTCGCCGAGTCTTCCGTAGTTCTTTGAGTCTTCTCTAGTAGTCTGCTGAGTCTTCAACAGTTGCACTCAGCACTTCCTTCAGCTCATATACTGTAACACCCCTCTCAAGTTGAGAATGGTACATGATCAGCTTACACTCAGCAGTTTCTTCAGCTATTGGAACTTCTAAATATTTCAAAAATGCCCAGTTTGTCCAGTAGATATGAGAAGATAAGTGCATCTAAGGCCTTGGTGAGAATTTCAGCAACCTCTTCTTTGGTGCTGACTAGAAGCAGCTTGACAAGTCCATATTTGACTGTGTCTCTTACAACATGACAATCAATCTCAATGTCTTTGTTCTTTCATGAAACACAGGATTGAGAGCAATGTACATAGCACTTGCATTATCACAAAAGAGTATAGTAGTTGCACAGGAATTTTCAAATCTTGTAAAATGTAAACTAGCCATTGAAGTTCACACTCTACATTGGGCATAGCCATGTATTCAGCTTCTGAAGAACTCCTGGCTATAGTAGTCTATTTCTTAGCTTTCTAAGAGATATGAGCTTCCCCAAGAAACATTATGTAGCCTGAACTTTCTTGTTTCAGGACATCCAGCCTAATCACTATCAGTAAATCCTTTCAAAATAAAGTTTTTCTGGGCTGGAAAGATTATACCTTGCCCTGGATTAGCTTTCAAAGTCCTCAGCAGTCTGTGTGCAGTTTTCATGTTTTTTTAGTGGGAGTATCTACAAATTGACTTAGCTGTTGAACTGCAAAGGCTATGTGTGGTCTAGTGAAGGTTAGGTAAATTAGCTTACCCACTACTGATCTGTAGGCAGTATTATCATCCAATAATAGTGAATGTCCATAATGTAAGGACTGCTTGGACTCTATAGGTGTCTTTGCAGACTTAGCCCCTAAAAATTCATATTATTCTAGGAGGTTGAGTGTGTACTTTCTTTGAGAAATGGAAATTCCTTCAGGGGTTCTTCCAGCTTAGATGCCCAAGAAATATCTCAATTTTCCAAGGTCTTTAATGGTAAACTACTCATGCAAGGAATCTTTTACTTGCTGAATCAACTGAGCATCAGGACTTGCTGCTATTATATCATCTACATAAACTAGCAGAGCAATAAAAGATTATCCCGGACCCTTGGTGAACAAACTATGATCATTTTTTGACTGAACAAACCCTTGTGCTTATAAAGATTCAGTCAACTTACAATTCCACTGTCTGCTGGCTTGTTTCAAACCATATAAGGATTTTGTTAATTTGCAAAATTGATTTGGTCTCTGTCATTTGCAAAACACAGGGGCAAAACAGATATACACTTCTTCATGCAGATCTCCATGTAAGAAGGTTGTATTGACATCCATCGGATGAAGATGCCCGTTATTAGTTGATGTTGCTGCTAGTAAGGCTCTAACTTTGGAAATTTTGACATCGGGAGAAAAGGTCTCTTGATAATCAATGCCATATGTCTGAGTTTATCCTTCTGCCGCTAATCTTGCTTTGCATCTCTCTACTGAGACATCAGGGTTGTACTTGATTTCATACACCCATTTTCACCCGATAGGCTTCTTTCCTGGGGGTAAATCAACCACTTCCCAAGTGTGAGTGGTCTGTAAAGCTTCAATCCCCTTTTGCATGGCTTCTTTCCACTCATCATGGTTGATGGATTGGTTATTAGTCTAAGGTTCATTAACAACACATAATTACACTAATGTATCGGCATACTCTGCTGAAAGTTGCTCAAGATTCACCACCTCACTCAACAGATATGGTGTCTGCTAAACTGTATGAGCACCACCTTGATAAAAGGTTGGTGGTTTTATCGTTTTTGTTGATCTCCTCAGCTGAACAAGTGCAGGTGGATGGCTGGCAGGAGCATGTCCTTCAGTGGAAGCTTCTGCTACATCAGATCTTGTATCTGGCTGCTCTGCTGACTTATTCAGCAGATCATCAAAATTGTCCATGATTGGCAATGAGACTGTTATATCAAAAAGGTACATAGTCTTGCCTAGAACTTGCTGAAATAGAGGAATGTAGGTCTCATGAAATTGAGTATTTCTAGCAACAAAGATATCTTTTTGGTGATGTCCATGAGTATAGCACCCTTGGAAGTGTTTGAATTCCCAATATAGACACAAGTCCTGCATCTGGAATCAAACTTTGTCCTCTACTGCTGAAGTGTGCAAGAAAAAACTAAGCAACCTAAAACCTTGAACACGGAATAATCTGATTTGGTACCATAAAGCACCTCATGAGGAGTGATTTCCTTCAGCAGTGGTGTTCGGTAAAAACGCGTTTTAAATTTATAAACCGAAACACCCCAAGTATAAGGATCGTAGTATAGGTGTTTACGGGTCGCCCTGCGGAGTGGAATGTTTATCGGATCAAGGAACAATTATTTTAACGATTATGTCACAATTATTAACTAAACTACTAAACTAAGGCTAAAACTAACTAAAACCTAAACCTAAGAATTAAAACTAAAACAAGAGTATAAACAAGCAAGAAAAATAAGAAAACAGAAAGCCAGACGAAGCGCTCACTAAAGTGAGCAGCGCCTCAAAACTAAATCTCTTGGACGGCGTCTCGCTATTGCGGACGAAAGGCCTCGATTATGAATCTGAAGCGAAAATTGAAAAAAGCAGCAGGAAACTAGGGTTTATCAACTAGAACTTACACTAAAGATTAAACTAATGATTCGATTAATAAACAATAAAGGAAAACACAATGAGGCAACGAATCCACCCATCAACCAACAACCCCAACTAGATGGTGATCTAAGATGTAGTTTTTAGTGGTGATTTATTCACGAATCCAATTAAATATCTTCAATCAAATTCTAGGGTTTCGTTTATCTTTTCAAATAAACTAAACATACAATCAACACGAAATCACGAGGTTGTTTCCAAACTCTTACTCAACTAATCATGCATAATCTCTTAAAACACGAGTAATTGCATCACTTGAACGAAATAAAACTTAAACCAATATATTTTCATACATAGATCCAAGCATATAGATAAAGATAAATCGTTTCATCAAATTGTTAATTCCAACAAAACATGATCAATACAAAACAAAGATCCAAAGTGATGAAAAACTATAAATTAAACTCACTAACACAAAGCATCGAACTCTCTAGTTGGTTGCGTTGATGATGGGCTTCCTCCGTCGACTCATCGCAAGGTATTTAGCCAACAATCATGTTGAAGATGATTGTTGGTTGGGAGATTTGCATCTCTCGTGAAATTAGGGTTCTCTCGGCGCAGCTTTTTGGTGAATTTGCGATCTCAATTATGTGGTATATCAATTAGGGTTGGGGTTCTTTGCTATATTTATAGAGTTTTGAGTCGGTTAGGGTTAAGTCGGCAACGGACGCCGCCTGGTCTTATGGACGCCCGCCCGTAATGCCTGGACGCTGAGTAAACGCTTCGTTCATCCTCCGTCTCGAACTCTCGAATGTAAAACACAATTCCGACGCCCGCTTGCTTTATCAAACGCCTCGCCTGGAATGGACGCCTGCATTTAACGCCGCCCAAGATGCCGAGGGTCGGATTTCATCATCTTTATCCAATTTCTTCAAGCCAATTCCAACTCTATCTTGAATAATTCGACTTGAGCTTCATTTATCCTCTTTATATGCACGAAAATTAACTCCTACATGATAAATAAACAATGCAAAAATGTAATAAAATCCAAATAATAATAATTCCATTAAATCAACACTTAAAATCATCAATTTTGCATACAACCCTCTTAAAATCATCTTTATTAAATAATTACACTTAAAACCTTAATTCTCATGTAAATTGTGCAAATGTGGGAAAAATAATAATGAAATACACCCTTAATAATCATATAAATATGGCCTTAACAAGTGGTGTGGTATTGCATTAATTAACTTTACAGCTTACTAAGAAATCTCAGGCCCCTGGCAACATTCAACATATGCTGATGTTTCCTTTAAACAATACCATTTTGCTCAGGTTTGCTGACACATGATGTCTGGTGTATATGCCATGCTAATCATAGAAATATGTGAGCTAAAACTCAACTCCATTTTCAGATCTAATTACTTTAATAATTTTATTAAAGTGAGTAGATACAAATTTAACAAAATATTTAACAAGATCGGAAGTTTCAGATTTGTTTCTCATAAGAAAAACCCAAGTATACCTAGAAAAATCATCCATAACAGTAAGAAAATATTGTTTTCCATTCACAGTATGGTGCCTCAAAGGGCCCCAAATATCCATACGCAAGGTCAAAAATAACATTCACATTAGTAGTACGTAAAGGAAAGAGGTTTTTCTTTAGTTTTGCCACAAGACAAACATAACAAAACTAAAGAAAAACCTCTTCACAAGACAAACATAACAAAGATGATGCTCACAAAATTTGACGTCAGCAGACTGAGAACTGATATATTGCAGTCTCTTATCTGGTAGATGTCCTAGTCTATAATGCCATAAAAGAGCATCATCTTGCCTATCAGACAAAGTTTTATTCTCTACAGCATTAATAGCATGATTGGTGTAAGACATAGAGTCATCTCTGCAACTCAGCTGAACCAATCACTTTCTTGTTCTTGTCCTGCAACACACACTTGTTAGCAGAAAAAATAGATGCACCTTTGGAATGGTTAATCAAAGAAGGTAAAGATAATGATTATATTTAAAACCAGGAATACAAAACACATCATGTAAGACTAGCTAAGAATTCACCCTTACTTGTCCTATATGTGTGATGAAACTTTATTTCCATTAGGTAGTCCAATTTTTATACTGAAGAAGGTTTATGATTACTTAATGTGTCTAAGGAACTTACAATGTGATATGTGGCACGAGTTCAAGATCCATTGTATAAGGCTTACTAAATTTAAATCACATGTCCATGTGATAGGTGAAAAATGGCTTCCGACTTCATTAGATTACCCAATAGCAAACCCCCGCATGCCTAGGAGGATCGGAATCAGAGAGCCATCAACTTTTCAAGTTGATGTATAGTAAGACTAGGAAACCTTGGTCCAAAGCAGACTTATTCTGTAAGTGATCTTCATTCATCTTCTACCAAGTTAGATATTTTTTGATTTAAAACCAGGTGGATAGCCATGTTTCTGTTGAAATAATGTCCTAAACCCAATCGGGTTGGACCAGATCCGTCCGTGTCGGATTCTACTTTTCTTTATGTTTGGCTTTCTGTTATTATATATTTGTTCGTTTAAACGAACCAATTATGATATTGTATATATGATAATGTCCCTAGTGTCAAACTGTGAAAGAGAAATCATAATAGTGATTATGGTTGATGATATCTCGAATCACTTTTATTGGTTTGATACTTAAATGTCTCTAGTTGTATGTACTATTAAATAGAACATTAATAGAACGGTTAGACTAGCACATATTGGATATCTTCTATTTTTTGAAGATAGGGATAGATCTAGTCTATCGAAGGGTAGAGACACTTGGATTGTGCGTGGACGTAAATTAAATGACGCGTTAGATCGACTCCACTTACTTTATTAAGTGTCGCACTATGTGGCGGTTGTGTAGTTATCCCGAGGCTCCGAGTCTTCATGGCATCACGGCATGGATTGTCATGCTTTGACACTATTAAGGTTTCCCCTAGCCATGGGGCGATCATGCGGTAGTAATTGGGTGTGATATTGAAGCATGTGTAGGATTCATGTTGTTCATCCAGAAATCGTATATCCTATGAATACGAGTAAATATCCGAAAAGGCCTTCTTATGAGGGATGTCTAGCTCTCGTGAATCTTTGCAAAGTGGGAACAAATGAGTTACTTCGAGAGGGTATGATATCCAAATTATAAGATACAATCATTATTGTATTGACACTCGAGATACGACCGTATGGATATTATTACAGCGATAGGATTCTATATACATGGTAATTGTTTCACATGAAAGGTAGTAATCGTTGCATTTAACTCTTCCGATCATTGTGGGTCATGGCATGTTTCTAGACGCTATCCATGATCATTAGGTATGAAGAGTATTTTAATAAATGCACTTTATGCCTACGGCCAACATATTCTGAAGTCTATCGGGTCACACACATAAGACATCTAGCCGGATTAAAATGCGGTTATGGTGATAACCAAATAAGAAAAGTTTTATCTCGACAATAAAGTGTTATAGTGATAAATTAATATGGTGGTATTTATTTATTATGAATAAATTAAATACAAGATATTAATTATGTTAAATAATTAAGAAAATTCCGGATGCCAATTTGTGGCACATGGGGCGCCGCATATTTATGTGTATGAGATACACATGGAATTTTCAAATTAATTAATCATAGTATTATATTATAATATTGGATATTAATATATGTAGATATATGTGTAGTATATATATGTGATATATACACATGTGTAATTGATATATATATTTATGTAATATAATAAAGATATATACAAAATTAGATATTGGCAATACATATCCTAGAAATATTTAATATAAGATATTGAATATTAATGAGATAAATAAATCAAAGATATTTTCCTTATTTTACTAGTAAAAGATTTTCTTTCTCCCTACTTCATTCAGAAGCTTTTCTCATTGGGGATGGGACTGCGTTGGGGCGCATGTCACCTATAGATAATAGGTGGGTGTCTGGCTCTTTTGTATCATCACAATTAGAAGAGTTATAATTTACCAAAAATTGAAGAGATTCCTAGAGAGAGTTTTGAGAGAGAGAAAAGGTCGGTCTAGCAACCGAGTTTTTCTAGTAGCAATCCAAGGTGGGATTCCGGCGGGTTGTTCGTGTGGAACGCCAGCGGCTTCATGCAGAAACTACAACCGTAGACAAAGCGATGATTTGTTATAGATCATCCAAGGTATTTTCTTATTCTACTTCCTTTATGCTTGTTGCTTAAACAAATTCGATCTTGGTAAACAAGAAATTAAATTTCAAATTCCGCTGCGTGATGACGGTCAAATTATACCCGTAAATGTCATCAACATTACCCTTAAATCGAGATTAATAATATATATTTCATATTAAATCACATGTTTATATTTATTATTTAATGTTAAGTGATTATTAATATGATATTTGGTATTTTAGCCGATTTCATTATTAAGAGCCGATTTATTGTGCGATAAATGCTGATTTTGTAGATCACGACAAATCGAGAGGATTAATGTCATTCAATCAATGGTCTCAAGATAATAGAGGAAGAAAATTGGAGCATTAAATGAAAGATTAATCATATCAACACGCAAGCGTGCAGTGGGGAACAAGTCAGACAAAGAGACACGTTTAACACGTGTAAAAAGGGCTCGGTCGACCGAGCCTATCCATTCGGTCGACCGAGTATGTCGGCTCGGTCACTTTTCGGATTTTTTCGTATTTACCTTCTAGATCCTTCATAAGTCGGCAGAAACCCCTATATAAGCAGCAGCTACGAGAAATTGTAAATCATCCCTTAATCCCTTCATTCTTTCTTCAATCTTACAATTCATAATACAACTTTGATACAATGTAGAATAATTTGAGGGTTTCCAGCAATTTAAGTGTTGTAATATGTAAGATCTTATTTTATGTTTCTTCTATTTTAAGTAATTAATCCCTCCCAATTATGCTTTATCGTTTGAATTAGTTATTCATAGCTAGATGATGTAGATCTAGGCTATGACATTAGGGATGTGGCGACACCTTGTCTATGGGGATCCCATAACCTACGTCATCTACTTAGTTTCTATCCATGAATCTGCATTGTTTAATTAATGTGTATCTAAGTTAGTTTATATGAATACTTTACGAATTACTGTTTAATCTGTTCTGTATGATGAAACGCTGAGAGATATGTTCAGGGATGTAATCTGGGGACGAAATTGATTCGGGTGACCGAATAGGTTCACTCGGTCGACCGAGCCCACCTATTCGGTCGACCGAGCCCTGTTTTCATCCGTTAAATAGCCACGTCTTTATGGTTAGGTTAACTTAATAGAATTTATTATCTCAGTAGGTATGGCTATGGCTACGTTACTCGCTTAGTTTAATTAAAACGTGTAAAAAGGAAATACCAATATAAAACTCTTAGGTAGGCTTATGAATTGATCTTGGACGCTCGCAGCTATTCAGCGAGTTTATATTTGGGAATTGCATGCACCGCTTATACGTACGTCGTAGATTAGCATGAGACTATAACTTGGTAATTGCTAGTTGGACGAGAGCTTGAGTGATCATTTAGGAAGTACGCCTAACCATAGGAATGTTGCCTGGACGAGGTGTACGGTCAATGAGATGGATGAGATGGAGGCACTAAAAGGCGAAGTCACGTAACAATATCACAGTGATTTAGTGACTTACCGGTGCTAAGTCAAGTTAAAGAGGATGACTCCCGTAGCCAATCTAAGATAGATACAAACGGATTGACAGTTAATAAGTTCAGTTTATTATATAAATTATCTAGGTCCAAACGATAAAGACTATAATTGGGGAGGTTAATTACGTTGTGTCGAGTCGTGTCTTTACTTTTCTTGTCTTATGTTGGTCGTAGACCGCCTCTATGTCCTTGACATGTTTAGTTAATTGTTTGTATATAAGATGATCCACAATTGGTTCCCTGTGGGATCGACCATGATTCACTATAGCTATACTACGATGGGCCTAGTCCTCTTGCTAGTACTGGTTTATGGTGGTCGAGTATATTATAACCCGATTGACCCGATCAAGTTTTTGGCGCCGTTGCCGGGAACCAACGGTCAATTTTATATATAAATAATTTTTTTATTCATGTCGAGTTTTCATTTTTGAAGTCTGCTTTTACGTTTTGAGTCCTCTACGTTTCTGCGCTCTGTCTCGAAAATTCAGATTCTTAAAATAAAAATAAAATAAAAATATATATAGAAAAAAAAATTATTCGGTCGACCGAGAATTTATTTTTGTTTTGTTCTTGTTCTGTTCTGTTTACACGGTTTCTGATTTGTGTTTTTCGAGTCTGGAATTTCGCGTGTCATTTATCCCCGTATGTTTAATCCGTGAGTCGATAGCAAGATGGGAAACCATGTTAAAAATCGATCTATGGTCTGTTTTGTTTTTCTTCGGTTTGCAGAAACCAGGGAAGCAATAATCCAAGTAAATAATTTTTCAAGGACGCTGAGAAAATAACCCAGCAACATGCGGAATTACTACTCTACGATGGGAAAAGCGATGGAAGCAATACCATTAAAGCACCAAGATGGCTCCGAAAAAAAATATATATTTTAAGGCTTAAATTCTTCGTGGTACAATGTTGAAGGCAAGGTACTACCCTTTTTTTTGCTTATATTTTACTACCTTTTGGTTTTTTGAGCATAAGTTAGCCTATACATGAACCTTAGTATGAATATTAGCCCGGAGTTGGTTTGTAAGAATAATTTTATTAGTATCGATGGTTTTGCCCCATATCTGTCTCATCTAGAGGGTGTAAGAAAACATGTAGTCGTTGAAAGGAAGCAGTGAATAAATAGTTCCTCGTAGTTCTGTTAAAACCTCTTTGTCCTATGCATGAGATTGCTTCTACTGGCCATGGGAGCAACAAATTGTGTAGTTTAAGCATACCAAATCTAAAGAAGACGTTGAGTTTTGAGAAAACACAATCTTCTGCTTTCGTTGAGTTTTATGGTGATGGCTTCTCGGTGAACCCACCTTAAACAGAAACGAGATTACGCTTTGGTTGACAATTTAGAAATCGCAGAATCGTAGTACATGGGTTCGGAAATGGTCTAACCATGGCTGGGCGAGTTCAACCGAGCTTCGGCTCAATCGACTCCCCTCCACGTGTGATGTATGTTACAGCAGTTCAACAAGACTTAGCATAGCCGATAAGCCTTCGGGCTAAACGGGGCTTAATCTTGACGGATTGGTCTGAACTGTCACATATGTTCCAACGAATAAGACGTCGTAGGCTTGCCTACATAACCGACCTTATTCGGAGTACTTTGATTCATTGTTTCTTATTGTCAAGGCCAAAACCGTAATTTTAACCGAGTTTCTTAGAATTCACTAATTCTAAAACGAGCCGAGGTAAGAGCTTTGGATAAATGGTATGGATAAATGTCGTTTCTAGGTCTCACAACCAAGGGAAGGGTATTAATCCGCAAAAGCAACAAGCCCACCTCTTATAGTGCGCGAAGGGTCAAAGTTCGGCGATCCAAGAATGATAACTCACAAGGATAATTTTTGGAAAGTCGAGCTGAGGACTTTAAACTCAGAACTACTTCTTTAAAACCCTTAGGATTTCCTTTTAGGATTATAGGTTTTGTTTTCTTTGAGTCAAATAAAAGTAACGTGACATATGTTGAGGTTTTTTATTTTGCCGTGTTCCGATGGCCATTGGGCTAAGGATGTGCAGAACTTTTTTTACTCAATATAGGCCACGTGAAATAGAGTTCCGTAGGAGAGTCGAAAAATTGCTAAAGAAAAGGAAATTTAGCAAACAACCTTAAGATGGAAGCATTAAGAGAGCTTGAGAATTATTGAAAATGTAACAGAGAATGATTGGTGTGAACAAGAACAATCTTGGTCAAATTCTAAAATCTTTTAGAATGGTGATCCAAGTGAAAATTCAAAGTGGTGCGCAATTCATTCTGCAACTATCCTTATCTTTCCCTTTACACTTTTTCACCTTCAAACTTTTCGATCCTCTCACCAATCTGCCCCGGAAGTTCACATTTCTAACCATTCTTTCATCGCCTCTCTTTCTTTCCATCCGTTTCACTCTCCCACCCAATCTCAATGCCTTAACCATTTTCAACCCACCCATAAACACAATTTCTTACCCACCCTTTATCTTTTCTTCCCACCCTTATGTGTATCTTTTTCTAAACCCATCATACTCTCAACCTCCATTTTGTTTACAAAATACCTTTGTGTTGCGGAATTTGAAATATTGCTCACCTTTTAATGATTATCTTTTATCATTTTGATTTTCATGATCCTAGTTGGGGTAAGTGTAGCTCGACCACTAGCTAGATTTTAAAGGTTTTTGGTTCAATCAAAGTACAACTTATCTTTCTACCGGAAGTTTTAAATTTCACATTTTTTTTCCGGCATTTATAGATGATCAGTTTTGTTCTACATTATCACACCGATCAGACCTTGTTGATGACGGTTATGACTTTTACGTGATGCATTGGGTTATTAGTAATTTCAAGGAGTAGCTACATCTCCGTAAGTTCTTGATATCCAATGCAAGCGAGAATTTTCTCGCTTAATCGTTTGATTTTATCATTATCCTCTCAGTCGCATTGCATCCGTTATGCCTTACCAAGTTTCTCTTTTATACTGGAATGAATACATAGTGAGCCTGTCCACCTCGTGTTTTCCCACATGGGGTTATGCTTTTTGATCTTTGTCTTATCCACCCGGTTTTTAGATGAAGACTACCATCTTTAGTTGCTTGTTTATTTTTCTTTCTATTTAGTATTTTTCTTGTCTTTGGTTGTATAAAATAAAGTGGCTTAAAATGTTTTTCGGTATTCATACCTAATTATCGCCACATTATTCTATAACTTCCATAGACATGGTGTTATTAATGGTTTCGTGGAGTTTGTGCGCTTATACTGTGTTTTCACTTGCTTCTCCACAACGTCTTTGACATTTACTCGATATTGTTCCTTTACTTGAGAGCCCGTTTCAGAGCTAAGTCTTTTTCTTAAATTCTCATTTATTTTTGTCATTGAGGACAATGCCATGTTTAAGTTGGGGGTTGGAGACTTAGCTATGTTGTTATGATTAAAATTTGAATGAAACGGTAGAAAAATTGAAAAATTGAAAATTTGAATACATACCATATTATTTATCTCGCACTTTAGAATTGTGAGTTCCTAGCTAAGAATTGATAGGAAATAAACCAAGTTTCATGAGTACGTGATCATTTTATACTTATGTTAGGTAAATTTAAGGATATTCATGCTCGCTTTTTCAAGTAGTTATTTATTATTCAATTACTCAATCTGTGAATCGAGTATACTGCGCGCAAATCATAATAATCGAAGAAATTATGTGTACATTGCATAGATGATTGGTTATGTAAACTTAGTGTCAATATCTATCTCATTGATGCATTCTTATCTTTTAGCCATTAAAGCAGAGTAATAAGCTTGAGACGCACTGTGTTTGACAATGCGTTAAAACCTTTGGGCTTGTAAGTAACATTACCAAAGTAGCCTGCGCTTGTGGTAATATTCGATGCTATACATGATCTAAGATGGGGATACTCTAAAAAGTTTTCTTCCTTGAGATTAATAGTATTTGAGAAATATGAAGATATGAAAAAATATTCAACTCTTTAAGAGGCTTTGAGTAGTACTCGGTCTCCAAGTCCAAAATCCCTATAGATACGCTCTTGCTTATTGCTCTAGTGCTCTCAACCATTATGAGGCATAAGAAGTATGAATGTTGAGGTTGGTAGGTTGAGATTGCGAAGTTAGCATAAACTCGATCTTGCCACGAATATATAAAACTAAATGCACATGCACACATCACTTGATTCATAGTCGGTAGTGAATAATGGATATCTTATGAGCATGACTAGTATGAGTTGACTTGAGTTTCTTGTGTAAGTATGATTTGACCATAGAAAATGTTGTCTTGGGGAATGACTTATTGATGCTTTGTTCGGGACGATCAAAGTCTAAGTGGGGGGTAGTTGATGACGGTCAAATTATACCCATAAATGTCATCAACATTATCCTTAAATCGAGATTAATAATATATATTTCATATTAAATCACATGTTTATATTTATTATTTAATGTTAAGTGATTATTAATATGATATTTGGTATTTTAGCCGATTTCATTATTAAAAGCCGATTTATTGTGCGATAAATGCTGATTTTGTAGATCACGACAAATCGAGAGGATTAATGTCATTCAATCAATGGTCTCAAGATAATAGAGGAAGAAAATCGGAGCATTAAATGAAAGATTAATCATATCAACACGCAAGCGTGCAGTGGGGAACAAGTCAGACAAAGAGACGCGTTTAACACATGTAAAAAGGGCTCGGTCGACCGAGTATGTCGGCTCGGTCACTTTTCGGATTTTTTCGTATTTACCTTCTAGATCCTTCATAAGTCGGCAGAAACCCCTATATAAGCAGCAGCTACGAGAAATTGTAAATCATCCCTTAATCCCTTCATTCTTTCTTCAATCTTACAATTCATAATACAACTTTGATACAATGTAGAATAATTTGAGGGTTTCCATCAATTTAAGGGCTGCAATATGTAAGCTCTTATTTTCTGTTTCTTCTATTTTAAGTAATTAATCCCTCACAATTATGCTTTATCGTTTGAATTAGTAGCTAGATGATGTAGATCTAGGCTATGACATTAGGGATGTGGCGACACCTTGTCTATAGGGATCCCATAACCTACGTCATCTACTTAGTTTCTATCCATGAATCTGCATTGTTTAATTAATGTGTATCTAAGTTAGTTTATATGAATACTTTATGAATTACTGTTTAATCTGTTCTGTATGATGAAACGCTGAGAGATATGTTCAGGGATGTAATCTGGGGACGAAATTGATTCGGGTGACCGAATGAGTTCACTCGGTCGACCGAGCCCACCTATTCGGTCGACCGAGCCCTGTTTTCATCCGTTAAATAGCCATGTCTTTATGGTTAGGTTAACTTAATAGAATTTATTATCTCAATAGGTATGGCTATGGCTACGTTACTCGCTTAGTTTAATTAAAACGTAAAAAGGAAATACCAATATAAAACTCTTAGGTAGGCTTATGAATTGATCTTGGACGTTCGGCGTTATCAAGCGGAGTTTATATTTGGGAATTGCATGCACCGCTTATACGCACGTCGTAGATTAGCATGAGACTATAACTTGGTAATTGCTAGTTGGACGAGAGCTTGAGTGATCGTTTAGAAGTACGCCTAACCATAGGAATGTTGTCCGGACGAGGTGTACGGTCAATATCGGCATCCTAGAGTCGTAAGCGTGTGAGTTATATGAGATGGAGGCACTAAAAGGCGAAGTCACGTAACAATATCACGTTGATTTAGTGACTTACCGGTGCTAAGTCAAGTTAAAGAGGATGACTCCGTAGCCAATCTAAGATAGATACAAACGGATTGACAGTTAATAAGTTCAGTTTATTATATAAATTATCTAGGTCCAAACAATAAAGACTATAATTGGGGAGGTTAATTACGTTGTGTCGAGTCGTGTCTTTACTTTTCTTGTCTTATGTTGGTCGTAGACTGCCTCTATGTCCTTGACATGTTTAGTTAATTGTTTGTATATAAGATGATCCACAATTGGTTCCCTCTGGGATCGACCTTAATTCACTATAGCTATACTACGATGGGCCTAGTCCTCTTGCTAGTACTGGTTTATGGTGGTCGAGTATATTATAACCTGATTGACCCCGATCACTGCGTTCCCGCGTAGATTTCCTAACAATTTCTTGTAGCAAGTTTCTTCAGTATGGCCATTGAAACCACAAAAACTGCACTTAACCTTCTTGGGATTTTTAGGCATAGAGCTGATAGAAAGTACAAGACCAGATCTGCTGACTGCTGAATGCTGACCCTGTCCATTCTTCTGAGAGAGCAGAACCATAAAATCTTGATTTTTGGCCTTATTTGCCACACACAACTCATGTCTCTCGAATCTGATGGCCATTGCAAAGACACCATGAATATCTGGAAATGGCACCATCAACATTTCCTGTGAAACCATAGGCTCAAACTCATCTCTCAAACCCTTAAGAAATTTCATAACATGTTCAGTTTTCATATGATCCACCAAAGTATTGATGGTATTGCGGTGACATTGAGGATCACAGAACACACTGCTGGCATGGGCCTAATGTTCTTGATTTCTTCCAGAGAACCATCAATTTTGTAAAATAATAATTAACAGAATGAGTGCCATGTTTCAAAGCAGATGCATTTCTTGAAAAAGATCTAAAAGCCTCAATGCATCCACATTAGAAAACCTAACAGCAAAATTCTTCCAAACTGCATGTGCACTCTTGAAGTACATCAAAATTTGTGCAATTGCTTTCTCAACAGAATTCAAAATCTAAGATCTCACCATTGTATCACACTGTCTCCATGAACCAAAAACTGCAGAATCTGCTTCTGGTATCTTGATGTGCCATCTACAAAACCAATCTTATTCTTGGTAATTAGCACCATCTCCATTGACATCTTCCATGGATTATAATCGTTTTCATTCATCAACGGCTGTACAAGAACCAATGACGGATTTTCATTAGTATGAACATAGAATGGACTGGATGGGATTAGTTCTTGCTTTTTAGCTGCCATGGCTATCAAGAACTTAAGAAATATATCAGGTTATAACAATGGTGGTGAAAATGATCAAAAAATGAACAAAACAGTAGATAACCATAATTTTCTTTCAAGAAATTGCGGAAAAACTCAAAAAAGTAAGAACAACGATCTCAAGATTCTTCAGAAATCAGAAGAAAACACAGAAAAGCATTAAACTCTTAAGTTTCTGCTCTGATACCATGTTGAAGTTGTGAAATACAATGAAAACGAAAGAAAGAAAGCCGAAGTATATTATTCAAAGAATAATTCAAGAGTTAAGTTATAATTGTACTGATCATGGAGTATTTATAGCTCCATACACCTCACGAATCAGTTAAAGGTAAGTTATGAGTGGTTATAATAGAACTAACTAAATAACTATTTTCTATCAAAATACATTCTGCTGATTATCTCAGCAGGCGGGTGAGTTTTTTGCAGGCTGGTGAGTCTTCTGGTAGTTTGCTGAGTCTTTAGGTAGTATGCTGAGTCTTCGGCAGTTGCACTCGGCACTTCCTTCAGCTCATATACTGTAACAACATTGTCTCGTAGGCATATGTTGATGACTATCACGCATTCCAAACTTCTTGGCTTTTCTTTAATTAAAGAGACAAGCTACTGATTTTGATTTTGCTTCCATATATGTTGCATGTGAAAATTATGGATTTAGTAAATACTATAGACATAAGGGCTGCTTTTTCAAAGAGAATAAATTGTGTGTGCCTAAGTGTTCTACACACGAGCAACTTGTACGAGAAGCTCATGGTGGTGGTCTGATGGGTCACTTTGGTGTTCGTAAGACCTTAGAGATTCTCAAAGAACATTTCTTGTGGCCTAAAATGACGTCTAATGTTAGGCATGTGTGTTTAACCCGTATTGCTTGAAAATATGGTAAGTCGAGAATAGAACCGCGTGGTATTTATACCCCACTGCCCATCCCTACTGTTCCATGGTTTGACTTATCGATGGATTTTGTTCTTGGAAAGCCTAGGTCTAGACATGGACATGACTCAGTGTTTGTGGTTGTTGATAGAATTTCTAAAATGGCACAATTTATTACTTGGCATAAAACTGATGATTACATGGTTGATTTCTTCTTTAACGAAATTGTGCGTTTACATAGTATGCCACGAACTTTTTTCAGTGACAGGGATACAAAAAATTTTAAGTCATTTCTGGCGTGTCTTGTGGGGTAAGTTGGGCACGAAACTTTTATTTTCCTACTGCATACCACCCACAGACGGTGGTCAGACTGAAGTCATCAATCGAGTCTTGTCTCAATTGCTTAGCGTGGTACTAAGTGATAACGTCGAAATTATCACGGGTGTTCAGCGGTTGTTTAGAGGTGGATATCTGGTTGTAACGATATTGTAAATGTGGTGGTGAGTGGTGGCTCTGTGTGCTTAGTGATGAGGATGATGGTGGTGCAATGCAACAGTAAGAGAGTGCTGAGTTTGCCAGAGTTTGCCTTCTTTTATAAATTAGAAGCCCCCTTTTCAGATTACATTTGGAGCCCTATTTATAGGGTGGGAACCGACTAAGTTCAACATAATTACAACTATGGAAATAATACAACAAAATCTGCGGTGATTGGTTGGGCCGCTAAAGGTTGATGGCGGCACGGATCCGTGAGCTTACGTTGCATGCCCTCAGCCGGCTGGCTCCACAGTCAGTCCTCCTCCAAGGATGTCGAGGTGATCCTTGACGGATCCCTCAGTCTTGTGATTGAGTGTGCCTCGCATCTGACTCGATCATTCTGGTTGTGGGTTTGCCGACTAGGCCCTGCGCGGTGGTCGGATTAGCCTTCCTTTCTGATCATTGACTTGGCCGAGCATGAACTCCCAGACCGCCGCCCTGAATCTCATCCCCGGGTTTGGTGACCCGGATAGTGGTCGAATTCGGTCGGCAATGGGCCGACCTATCCCTAAGTAAGAACTTGAAAACTTGGGAGGAGTCATTGCCTTTTGTTGAATTTTCTTATAATTGAACTATGCACGCTGCTAGTTATTATTCAACTTTTGAGGTTGTGTATGGTTTTAATCCTTTGATTCCTTTAGATCTATTACCTTTCCCTATTGATGAGCACGCTAGCCTAGATGTCATGCAAAAAACCTGAGCAGGTACTCAAGTTGCATGAGAGGCAAGCCAACAAAGGAAGGAAGGCTGTCATATTTGAGCCAGGAGATTGAGTGTGGCTTCACCTAAGAAAGGATAGATTCCCAGAAGAACGAAGATCCAAACTACACACCAGAGGAGATGGTCATTTTCAAGTGGTGGAGAGGATTGGAGACAATTCATATAAGCTGGATCCACCAAGTGAATATGGAGTGCATGCAACCTTCAATGTTTCTGATCTATCCTTTTTTGAAGCTTCCGGTATAGATTCAAGGACGAATCCTTTTGAGGAAGGGGGGAATGATAAAGACCAAGAACAAAGCCTCTTGGTGGGTCAGCCCGAGGATGATCCACTAAAGATTCCTATTGACCCAATAACGAGGGCACGAGCCAAGAAGATACAAGAGACGTTGGAGAATTTAGTAGCCAAGGTCCAGGACACGATGAAGTGTGATTCCTTAATTGATTCCTCTACAACGGTAACATGTATTTTAACAGCTAGGTGGCAAGATGACCCACCTGAAATGAAAGCCGTGATTCACTATGGGCCTTATTATTTTTATATTAGTTATTGACTATTTTTCTTCCTCAAAAAAGAAGTTATTGACTATTATTAAATTATTTTGGAGTTTTTCTTAATATTTATTTATTTTGTATCTCGACCCAATTTAAGGGAAATTTATCTCTCTACTTCTCGCCAAGACGCATCGTTGTTGGATGTAAGTCGTACGCTATGAAGAAGACAAATTAGTTTTGTTTCAGACACGCGACGCACATCCAACGAGAACGACTTGTGTGACTCCTCGGATAAATTTCCCAATTTAAGGCCCAATTATTTTGTTGAAAGCCTAGGACTTCACTCAAGCATGTATAAAGGCTATCATTGTATTTTAGAGGACACGCTTGAGTTACTATTTACGGTTGATGCTTTTGCATTGATAGATCGTTTCTATTGGATTGGAAATTCTCCTTTGGATTATATCGTTTCTCTTGCTGAGTTTGTGGGTATCCGCGTTCCTTATGACTACTCACAGGTTTGTTAGGAGTCTAGGAGGCACCCCAATGAATGTGATCACAGATTGATCAGTAGTCGAGGTATGCTTGTTTTTCGTGTTCATGTGTAGGTTACCTTTAACGGTCTTAAATCACATCACTTTTTCATCTTCCTGTAACTCCGTTTCCCATAAATTCTCCTCCCATTACTTCTTAATTTTCTTCTATCCCTTCTTCACAAAATTGTTGTTGTTGTTGTTTTTTTTTCTTCCGTACCCCACAACAACAAAAAAAAACGTGTCCACAACATTGAAGCAGAAGACAGCCCCAAGTTTTTCATCGCTTTGGCCATTAGCTTTCGAGATTCCTTAGGCATGCTAGGGTCTTTTTAAGAACCTGAATAATTCCGACAAGAAAGAAGATTCATCAATCTTCTTAGGACAAAATCTATGTTTCGTTTTTTCAACCAAACACAATGTAATGTCTCATATCGATAAAGAAAGTAAACGCTTCTCATATAAGATGAGAAATAAACGTCTTGTCAACTCTGGCAATTTTTTTGCAGGCCAAGCGGCGACGGCGGCTTCAAGAAATGATGGGACCATTTATGACTCATTTATATGTCCTCTTTTTTGCTACAAAGTAGCAAACGACAACAAAGACTACAATAAACTCCTCAACTACATCTTCCAAACACATCGCTTTCCGCTTCAGTTATATTTTTTAATGCCCAATTGTTTTCCTCTCTAAAAAGCAACCTCTATACATCCTCTAAAAACCTTTTTTTTTTGCTTTCATCTACAATCACATTGAATTTTCCACCACATATTTTGGCTGGAGAGAGAAAAATCTTCTTTTTACCTCATAAAATGCATCTAGAGGACACCCGATACATGGAGGTTGGGTAGAGAAATTTACAAGTCGGGGGTGAAGTCAATGCATCATTATTGTTTTGGGGGTGGGTTGAGGGCACCATTGTGATTGCTCTAAGACGCATTGGAAACTCAAAACACATCCACCTTGAAAACCACACGAGATAAAGTCCTCTAAATATCAACATCATTAAATTGACAAAGAGAATTAAGCATTAGTATATCCTTCTTGTTTTCATATGCTTTAACTCTGAAGTCTAATCAATAAGCTCTCATTGATTTCATTTCTTCAATTCCACTTGCAGACCAAGCAACGACACAACTCGTGCATTGCCATTCATCAAGAGGACGTTTATTAAGGTTTTTTTTATTTATTTATTTAAATGTGGATTGAGATGATGATGTATTGATGTGTGACGAAGAAAATGGAGGTTAGAATTGGTGTATGATTGATAGGTGTGAGGATGTTGGAGGGCAAAAATGTGGTGTCATGCAGTGGCGGATCCAGATAATTTTTCTAGTAGGATCATCCGACCGTAAAATTATATTTTTTATCTAAAAATTTGTTTCAGTGGGTTACCAGAGCCTAAAACTATATTTTTAACAACAATTTTTTAAATAAAAAAAACTACATCGTTTTAATATTAAATAAATTATCCGGATCTCAGTGAGTCACATGACCCCACGTGAGTAAACACAAATCTGCCAGTGGTGCCATGGGTAGGGGTTAATTCGTAAACTTCAAATACTTCAAAGACTATATTATACTTAATTAATTTATCAGGACTGTAATTTAATTGACGAACGTGGTACCCAAGTAGAAATGACAATATATGAATTAAAATGTGATGCAACGAGTTTATGTAAAAATCAGTGTGGTACCTTATGTAAAACAACATATGGAGGTGTGATGTCTATTAATTTAGATGCCTAAATATTGAATGTGAGGTGACCTTAAGAGCTCCCTTAAATTAACTACATCTAATTATTTTAGACGGCTTATATCGGCACTTATTTTTATTATTGTTTTTTAAGTTTCAGCACCACATGTATTTGTGTTATAATTTTTTCTTTTTTTGTGCCTTCGGCATGACGCTTTGAACGTCAAATCCCACTGACGTTACTCTTCAAAAACAATGTCAGTGAATCTTCTGACATTACGCACCAAATACACTTTTATGACTATAACGTCAGTGCTACCATGTTATTTTCTGGAGACAAAAGAAAGCGTCACTGCCGATGACGATATTTTTCGGAAAGTTATGTCAGTATCACTGACATTATTTTCGCGAAAAATAATCGTGGTACTCGAATTATTTTCGGAAAGGTTTAATGGGCTCACCCAAAAAGTCTTCGAACCTGGGCCTTTGGAGGACTTGGGTATTGATCTTTGTTTTCAAGCGGGTAATTAGCAGCAGCCGCCCATACCATAGCAATAACCGCGAAAGACAGAAATGTCGGCTGAGCCGTTTGGTCAAAATGGCTAGAACCAGAGTCTTCATGCCACGTCACATCATTCACGACACTTCTTTAATATCCTTTGCCAAGTTGCCCCCATCCCCACTTTTTGCCTCCTCCCAACCAATCAATTGTCCGCCACAGTACTTCCTCCCATACGTTCCCAATCAGCAAATCCAGTTATTCCTAGCCTCCCAGCCTCTTTCCGCCTCATGCCACCCCCGCCGTAGCCGTTGCCGTTGCCGTTGCCTTTGCTTCTGTAGCAGGCTATTGTCGCCACCACACCCTCTCGAACCCGGCGCATAAAAGAGAAACACAATTATTTGATTACAGTATGTCACTTCTGCGGAGGAGGAGAACATCAGAAAATGAAAAACCTCATCCTCCGGGTCCTGATTCAGAGCCGGAAATTGAAGAAGACGACAAGAAGAAGTATGGCAAAGATAGTAGCAAAAAATTGAAACCTAAGACGTCTAGCTGGTCATGCGTAGATAATTGCTGCTGGTTCATTGGATGCATCTGCTTGGTGTGGTGGACATTGCTGTTTTTGTATAATGCGATGCCGGCCTCGTTTCCGCAGTATGTGACCGAGGCAATTACCGGTCCCTTACCTGACCCTCCAGGTATCAAGTTGAAGAAAGAAGGACTAAAAGCAAAGCATCCAGTGGTTTTTGTCCCAGGAATCGTCACGGGCGGACTCGAGCTTTGGGAAGGAAATGAATGTGCTGCAGGATTGTTTCGGAAACGGCTCTGGGGAGGCACCTTTGGGGAAGTTTATAAACGGTAAATTGGCCCCTTAATTTTAATATTTTATCTACAATGCACTAGGTTCGGTAGAGATGCTAAGAGAATTAAGTTTGATATGAATTTTACCTCTTCCTACATGTTTGGGAAATGTTTGTTGATTGGGCTTAATAAAGCAATGCACAGCTCGGGTTTGGGAACATTTTGATTTTGACCTGGCAGCTTGTTCCTATGTTCAATTGAGACAAGAGAACATTATGTTGTCTTTTTCTTTTCATGTCATTTGATGAATACTTCAATGGACAGTGGGTAACCAAATAAGGAAAGGATATAGCATTTAAGTGATATGAATCAATTACAAAATGATGGCATCATTGCTTTACTTGGAATTACCTTTCCGGGTGGATCTAATGAAGGAATATTTGTAGTGAAATGGTAAGGCTTGCCCACTACTACCTCCGTCCCTCGATGAGCGTCAGCTTTTTGTTTTTCCAGCACTTTATTCAATACCTTGTTTTGGAAGGTGAAAGGATTATGGGTAGTTAATGGGTAGATGATTAAGGGCATGCTTCAAAATGGATTAATATATAGTGCATTGATTTTCTAAAATGACACATTATAGGACAGATTTTTCAAAAAAAAGTGAGTTATTGGGGACAGAGGTAGTATTCTTTCAAATGCAACCAAACAAATCGACTTATTGTCTGCATTGCCTGACATGTTGGGTTTTGAAAATAGGATCGTGATTATGCTTGAGCCAAGTCACTTAATGGGATAGGTTGAGTTTTCTTTAACACGCCTGACTATCATTGAAACTATGAAGCCAAAATGTTGCTACTTTTTTGTCAGTTTTACTGATTGAGTTGTTATTCTTTACAGAAGTAACACTTTTAATGACAAAGGAAAACCTAATCCTTTATTTCTTTATCTTCTTGGTAGTCAAATTCCCATTTCTTGTCAGTACTATCCTTTTCAAGATTCAGTCTTTACCCAACCCGTAGTTTTTTTCTTTTTCTTTTTCTTATGCAGAAAAAGTATCACTTTGTTACTTCATGAAGTTACGAATGCAATTTGTGAGTTAAATATGTTTAAGTGAATTGCAAGTATTGTATAGTGATCCAAAGCCCTCTGCTGCAATGTAGTGAGTGATGACATTATTCGTACGTACTTTCCCAATCCATGTGTATGTATGTATATATTGTCCAGTTATTTTTTAATGGAGTCACAAGAAATACTGCATAACTATATATGTATGTATGTATGTATGTTTGGTTCTGTTTTCTGTTATAAAAAAAGGCTCCAAACACCTACAAATTTGGCTTGTGCTTCTCGAATTCTTAAACTGACGTTAACTCGTCTTTTTTAGACCTTTATGCTGGGCAGAGCATATGTCCCTGGACAATGAAACTGGTCTGGATCCTCCTGGCATAAGGGTCAGGCCCGTCAATGGACTTGTCGCTGCAGATTACTTCATTCCAGGATACTTCGTCTGGGCAGTTTTGATTGCTAATTTGGCTCGTATTGGGTATGAAGAGAAGACAATGTATATGGCTGCATATGATTGGAGACTCTCATTTCAGAATACTGAGGTACATGTCCTTATGTCACTGTTATGCTTTGGAACCATAATGCCAACTTTGGGGTTTAGCTGAAACGTAGCATTCTGAGATGAACTTTATGGTTGGACAGGTGCGTGATCATACACTGAGCCGGATCAAAAGTAATATAGAGCTGATGGTTGCTACAAATGGTGGCCAAAAGCTGTAGTAATTCCTCACTCCATGGGAGCCCTGTACTTTCTCCATTTTATGAAGTGGGTGGAGGCACCAGCTCCAATGGGTGGAGGAGGTGGACCAGATTGTGCGCCAAGCATATTAAGGCTGTCATGAACATTGGTGGACCGTTTTTAGGTGTTCCAAAAGCCGTATCTGGTTTGTTCTCTGCCGAAGCCAGGGATATTGCTGTTGCCAGGTATAGTGAAAAACTCAAAAACCGATGCTTCTTTCTCTGCCCTGTAACAGAATAATGATTTTCATTTTCTCCTCTTCTTTTGGTGATTTTGGTAGACGCAACGTTAATCAGTTGGCTTGTATATGTCCTCCAATTTACTATTGAAGATAATTAACCCCATTGGTATGCATTCCATAAAAACATTGGGTTTGGGTTCGTGATTCCTGAGCAGTTTTACATGTAACTCTAATCCACAGGGCATTGGCTCCTGGTGCTCTGGACAAGGACCTGTTTCACTTCCAGACCTTACAGCACCTAATGAAGATGACTCGTACATGGGATTCAACGATGTCAATGATTCCAAAAGGTGGAGACACTATTTGGGGTGGTCTGGATTGGTCACCCAAGAAAACTACCACCCTGGAAGTAAGAAAAGGCAAATACTCAATGACACTAACATTTCTGACCAGAATGAGGATGGAACTGAGGAACTTAAAGGAAGGCTTCACAATTATGGAAGAATGATATCGTTCGGGAAAGATGTGGCAGAAGCACATTCTTCAGAAATCCAAAGGGTGGACTTTAGGTAATCTTGACAGATTTATGCTTGTGTTTCACTGTTATCCTTCAATTTTTTTCGTGCTTTCTGGTCCTATGCATTTCTTTGACTCCATTCCTTCTACTCAAAGTTAATGTAAGGAGTTACTGACAACCGTATCTGCCCTTCATTTCGGTAGGTTTAAGGTAAAATAGTCCTGAACAGAATAAGAACTGCAAGAAGAATGAAAACTAGATTTGGGACCCTGGATATTTATTGAGTTATTCACAGAATTGAGGATGTGGGATTTAATTTTGGATATACCAAGACTGGACGGTATATTTGACTAGGGATTCATTTAAATTGCCGTATTGTGTCAATGTGTTGTTATTGCCTTGTAAAATATCATTGTACTGACAGCAGACTTACTAGGTACTACCTCCGTCCCAAAATATAAGTCCATTTAGCTTTTCTGTTTTGTCCGTCCATTTAAATAACCAAGAAAGCATTTATTACATTTTTCTCTTTTTACCCCTCATTTATTATCTACCCACCCATTTTTCACTAATCTGCATTAACAATAGTGAAAGGTCATTTTAGACTTTTCCATCAAAATTAATGACTCAACCAATTTAACCAATTTTCTTAATCTCTGTGAAAAACCCCAAATGGACTTATATTTTGGGATGGAGGTAGTAATTGTATTTGGTGGTGCTGATTTTGTAGATTGTGTTTGCAAGTGATCAAGTTTGCCAAGATTTGTTTGTTTGATTAGTATCCTATGTGCAATACAACTTGCTGAATATTCAAGCCTATCGCAATTTTCTATATTCATAAATTTGATCTCTCAGATTGTTTCCTCCTTCCAGGATGCAGTTAAAGGAAGTAATGTTGCAAACAGTACCTGCCGTGATGTTTGGACCGAGTATCATGACATGGGCTTTGGTGGGATCAAAGCAGTTGCAGAATACAAGGCTTACACAGCTGAAGATATTTTAGATCTGTTACATTTTGTTGCCCCGAAAATGATGGCACGTGGCAGTGCGCACTTCTCTTATGGATTAGCTGATAACCTGGATGATCCTAAGTACTCACACTACAAATACTGGTCAAATCCTCTGGAAACAAAGTAAGAATCTTTAATAAGTAACTCTTTTGGAGAACACAATGTATAATCTTTTTGTAGGTCCATTCAAATTGGAAACGGAAACGGAAACTTTCTCAATATTCTGTTCAGCCCGGTTTCTTAGTAGATTTCCATTGCTATTGATCTGTCAGGTTACCAAATGCTCCTGAGATGGAAATATACTCGATGTACGGGGTCGGAATACCAACGGAGAGAGCGTATGTGTATAGGCTTGTTCCTTCAGCAGAATGCTATATTCCATTTGAGATTGATACTTCAGCATCAGAGGAAGGAGAGGAAGGCTGTTTGAAAGGTGGTGTCTTCAATGTTGATGGAGATGAAACCGTGCCTGTTCTAAGTGCTGGCTTCATGTGTGCAAAAGCATGGCGTGGTACAACTAGATTCAACCCTTCAGGAATCAAAACTTACGTGAGAGAGTACGATCATGCTCCCCCGTCTAATCTTCTGTTTGAAGGCCGTGGCACGCAGAGTGGGGCCCATGTCGACATCATGGGCAATTTCGCTCTGATTGAGGACATTATGAGAATTGCAGCTGGTGCCAATGGTGAAGAGTTGGGAGGTGATCAAGTTTACTCAGATATCTATAAGTGGTCTGAGAAAATCAATCTGCCTCTCTAAATCAGACACGGTGACGGGTTTTGCATCGGAAAGTAAAGGGTTCCCATCCCCGACCACCTCCTTGCGCGGCAGTGGCGGTGGCGGTGGTGGCACTAACTTGTGTATAATAGAATGAATGAGATCAGGTATAAAGCTCATCTCTCTGGCTTCTGGAAAAATACCATTACTACACACATAGCATCTGTATACACTTTGAATATTTTCACGCGTGTGACCGATTCTTGAAAGCATTGATGTTTGAAGATTTATGCATCGTCTTTCCTCCTGTACATTATAATCATGAAGTTTGTGTTGTGAATCATATAGGTAGGTGGTGTGGCATTGTTGTGTAATGTGTGGTCTTTGTTAACACGCCTTGTAATGATTGAGAAAGGAAACAACCCCCTCAAGGCAAAGTGATCCTTTTTAGGGAAATGATAGGTGCGTAACGTTGTGTCACACTATATATTTGTTTTTCTTTCTCTTTAAATGAACAAAAGTTATATAGATTTATGGTCTGTTGTTTTTCTTCTCTATTATTGTACCGTTGGAAATTGTTAAGTGGAGATGAAAAGGAGTTGTATTCAATGAAAGGTTTCTGGGATTGATATTCATTCACGACGACAAGGAATATGTAGAATTGGTAACGATTAAGGGTGTAATCGAAGTTGATACTTCTCAGGCATGAATTTCTACTCAATTAATATTAAAACTCGAGCTCTGCTCGTTAATTATTCGAGTAAAGAAATAAAAAATGAATCGAGTCGCAGCATAAGAAATTCACGAAGAAATTTCAAATTCATTCAAATTTTAATAACGATTATGTAGAATTGGTAACGATCTTTTTTTTCTTTTCCAGAGGACTATTATCCATACATACACGCGACTCGAACCTATGGCCTCTTCGATCACATAACTTCGTTTAACCACTGGAAAAGTTCTTATCGGCAATTGGAAACGATATTATTGTTGGAATCTACGCTAAACGCAAATAATTCAAAATTTTATTTCATTTTTACCAGGATCAACTTCGTTTAAACAACAAACATAATAAGTTAGTAGACAGTTGTTACCTCGCTCGATCTAAAAGATCGACGCCTTTGACCGCCTAGGAGAGTAGTGCACGGAGCCGCCCAAGCCGTTCGGCCTCTACCGCTAATCCACACGAACAACCCCCGGAATCCACCATTGGATTGCTACTAGAAAAACTCGGTTGCTAGACCGATCTTTTCTCTCTCTCAAAACTCTCACTAGGAAGTTCTCTTATTTTTCACAAGAACTATTAGTCTCTTTGAATTATGATGTACCAAAAGGCTAGTCAACCACTTTCTTATATAGGGTGTTGGGCGCCACTTATCAATCTCAATCTGATTGAGAGAAACTTCCCAGTAGATCAATGAGAGATAAAATATTTTCCTAATAAAATAAGTAAAATCACTTTGATTGATTTATCTATTTTAATTTAATATTTTATATTAAATAAATTTAAGATATTGTCAATATCTAATATTGAATATATTTATCTTATTACCATAAATCTATTTTTCGAAAATAATTAATATCCAATATTAATATATGGTAATCTCATTAATTAAATTACACAATCCAAGTGTATCTTAATCACTAGTCATATACGCCCCTTTGACCATATTCTTTAATTAATCAATATGATTAATATCTTGTATTTAATTTATTCATAATAAATAAATATCACCATATTAATTTATCACTATAACATTTTATAGTCGAGATAAAAATTTCCTTATTTGGTTATCACTATAACCGCATTTTAATCTGGCTAGATGTTCTTATGTGTGTAACCCAATAGGCTTCCGAATATGTTGGCCGTAGACACAAAGTGTAAATTACGAAAATGCCCTTCATACCTAACGATCACGGGATAGCGTCTAGCAACACACCGTGACACCCAATCATTGAAAGAGTCAAAAGCAATGACTACTACCCTTCATGTGAAACGGTTACCGTGTAAATACAATCATATCGCTGTAGTAATATCCATACGGTCGTACGTCGAGCGTCAAACATCAACGACCGTATCTTATAATCTGGATATCCTACTCTCTCGAAGTAATATTACTTCCGTTGTGCAAAGACTTTCGAGAATAAGAGATTCCTTATAAAATGACCATTTCGGATATTCACCTATACTAATAGGGTACGCGATTTCCAGACGAGCAACATGAATCCTATGCATGCTTCAGTATCACACCCGATCACTACCGTATGATCGCCCCATGGCTAGGGGAAACCTCAATAGTGTCAAAATATGACAATCCACACCGTGATGTCATGAAGACTTCGGTCTCAGGATAATTACACAACCGCCACATAGTTTGACATTTAATAAAGTAAGTTGGCCAGTCTAACGTACGCATTCTCTAATACACGTCCACGTACAATCCAAGTGTCCCTACATTTTGATATACGAAATCTATCCATATCTTTAAAAGACAGAAGACATCCAATACGTGCTAGTCTAATCGTACTATTAATGTCATGTTTAATAGCCCATACGACTAGAGACATTTAAGTATCAATCCCTTTAAAGTGAGTCGAGATCTCATCAACCATAATCACTATTATGATTTCTCTCACAATTTGACACTAGGGACGTTATCATATATCTAATCACAAATCTATATATATATATTTAGGAGAGGAAATAAAATTGATTTTGACTCAAACCCGGAAAATACCCGATTGACCCGCTCCAAACCCGGTATTAAATACACAAGTCAACTTAAAAAAGTTTTATAATAATTAAAAAAAAATAGTAATAACTCCTAAAAATAACTCCCCATTCAATGTCTCGACAATAATTTTGGTCAAAATATTCTAATCAATGTAATAACTCCTAAAAATTTGATTAAAAATACACAAGTCAACTTAAAAATTTGATAAAAAGTAATAATTAAAATAATAGTAATAACTCCTAAAAAAGCATTAACTCCCCACACGGTTACAAGATTTTGGAAAGATGAACCAAAAAATCTGTATGATAAATGTTAATGATTTTTCACACATAGATCCGTGAGCTTATCATAGGTGAAATATATCATGAAATTAATCTTTTATTTTATTTTATCAGAATTCATAATAATAATAATAATAATAATAATAATAATAATAATAATAATAATAATAATAATAATAATAATAATAATAATAATAATAATAATAATAATAACAATAACAACAATAATAATAATAATAACAAATAGATTGATTAACAAATCGGGAAAGATCACTCGGTTTTAAATTTCAAAAATTTGGGAATCTTCGCTCAATAAATATTGTATCAAATCAAAATGTCAAATCGGAAAAGATCATTCTCAGTTTTAATTTTAAAAATTCGAGGATCTTTGCTCAATAAATATTGTATCAAATCAAATTCTAACCAGAGCTTTCCTTCCTACCACAAATTTTCCCTGATCTCCTTCCATATGAAGTGTCGCAACCATTTTAAAAATTCTCAATCGAAAAATAACGATCTTTAGTGCTACAAGAATTGATTTTTATTTTTATTTATTATGTTTGGTTGTTGTTCATTCCTGATAAACATGTTTGAAATTCATCGGATGTTTCATGTGATCATACCGTATGCGCTATAAATTTTTTATCCATTCACATAAGGTCTTTCTTGCTGCATTCATGATTATGTAAGTTAGTTTATGGTTTTTGTTCCATATTTGTGCAGGGTGTTTGGATAGGTGCTGATAGTTAGTCCTACAAAATTTTGTCCAATATGTCAATTTTCAATGGAATGGGCAAAGGGAAAAATAGGTATGAGGATGTTTTGGTCTGTACTTTACACAATTTTCGGAAAGATTCCTATGATTTTTTTCTCTCTATTGGTTATGTTTTTAATGCTATTTTGTCATTAGTCCCCTTTTGTTATTAGTCTCCCCTTCTTTGATGGATGCCATGAAATATAGATAACAATTTTTTTAGTTTTTTTAGCAATTTTGTGTTTATAGGTACGATGATTAAGTGTTTTAAATTTCTTTTTTATTTTATTTTTTTATTTATGCAATTTCGGGTTCTGAGTTTTTCTAATGAGTTTGGGTAAAATTTTGGTTTGAAAGTTTTATTCTTTGAATGCAGGGTAAAATTGTGGTTGGAAAGTTTGTTTGTTGTATTTTATTTTGGGTTAGTTTTTCTGTTTTGTATAGACCCTTTATTTTTATTTAAACTTTCAAATATTCATGAAGTCACAATTTTCGAGTTGGAATTAATTATAAGTCATATGAAGCTTATATGTTGTGGTGATAATGAGGTTGTTGGTTGCGAAATAACAATTGGTGAGGAACGGTGAAGGGGTCTTTCTTTATGTTGATTGAATGAAAGGTATGCATCTAACAACTTTAATAAAGATTATTTTAATAACAGGGTTTGCTCAAAATGGTAGAGATCATGGTTGTATATTTTTTAGTGGGCAAATGTTGATGCTTTATGTTCACATGGCATCAGTTATGGTTAGCATATCAACTGTATCAAGAGTGTCGTCTAGAACTTAGTTTATGGTATACAATTGCCTATGCTACTAATCCTATTCATATTTAGTTTTATTAGTCATCTCTTTGTGCTTTTTCAGAATTATTCATCAAGAATATATCATTTGTAGGTTCATATATGAGAGTGTATGCTTTGGATGTAGTGATGTTGCTATGCTGCTATGTGCCTAATATAGATGTTTTCAGAATTGCAACAAAATCATGTATGTCTTATTACTATTGTTGCGTTCAGCAATAAACAATATCTAAATTCGTTTGTTCATTCCAATTGGTTTAGTGAATATCTTGAAAAGTATGCCATAAGGAAATAAAATAGACTATAAAATGTTGAGAATATTGTACTTTTCCCTCAGTTTTTAGTTATTAAAGGGTGGACTATTGTAGGAAAAATAGGTGGTGGTAACATATGGGGCGCAGGAGAGATCATGGTCGTTGAAGTTAGATAAGGCGCCGAAAGATTGGAACAACATTATTTGACAATCAAGGTCATATGAGGTTATATCTTGTTTGTCGATAAATTGATTTGCTTCAAAAAAATTATATTTTTATTTTTTTATAGAAGATTTGCATCTATTTTGGCTATGCTTAGATTTGCGCTTGACACTCCGTTGCGCTCTTAGTATTCCGACGGGTCATTATCCACAAACCAGTGCGGTGTTCGTGCAACGTGGCTTTGAAATATCTTTTATCAAGTGAAAATTTTCGCCATACCCGTGCGAATAGTATTTTACACGCCTAAATAGCCGTATGATTGATTCAACAAAAAAAATCATGTATGAAATATATCTTTAATTCTTATATATGTTTATTGTGTATACTTAATCCTGTGTACAATATGATACATGACAATTTTGTTGTCGTTTTTCTTGAAAAATAAACGTTATGTGTGTTTATTCTCATGTTCAATATATGTTTAATAGTTTGTAATGGAAGATTGTTTACATTATTTACAGTATTATCATTTCTTATCTTCTATGAAAATTTATTTCATTCACTGTTTTATTTTACGTTGAGTTATCTCCGTGCATAGCACGGGTAAATTGCTAGTATATATATATTTAGGTGACGAAATAAGATTGATTGACCCGTTTACCCACATAACCTGCACCAAACCCGATAAAAAACCCGCATATTCCATCATTAATGCCAAATATTCCATCATTTCCTTCATTAATGCCAAATATTCTATCATTCACCCACATATCTCTTCTATTTACATATATATCATTTCCCTTCAAATCACTCGAACCCACTTAAAATTGGGATTCACTTTATAAACCAAATTAAAACATATTTTCTCCAAGAACCATTTCCCAATTTTCCCAGGTACATTTCTTATTCCTTCCTTCTTCTTTTTTTTTTTTTCCTTTCGTAGCTTACATATCACTTTAGATAGGATATATATATATATATATTTAGGAGAGGAAATAAAATTGATTTTGACTCAAACCCGGAAAATACCCGATTGACCCGCTCCAAACCCGGTATTAAATACACAAGTCAACTTAAAAAAGTGTTATAATAATTAAAAAAAAATAGTAATAACTCCTAAAAATAACTCCCCATTCAATGTCTCGACAATAATTTTGGTCAAAATATTCTAATCAATGTAATAACTCCTAAAAATTTGATTAAAAAAATACACAAGTCAACTTAAAAATTTGATAAAAAAGTAATAATTATAACAATAGTAATAACTCCTAAAAAAAGCATTAACTCCCCACACGGTTACAAGATTTTGGAAAGATGAACCAAAAAATCTGTATGATAAATGTTAATGATTTTTTCACACATAGACCCGTGAGCTTATCATAGGTGAAATCTATCATGAAATTAATCTTTTATTTTATTTTATCAGAATTCATAATAATAATAATAATAATAACAATAACAATAACAATAATAATAATAATAATAACAAATAGATTGATTAACAAATCAGGAAAGATCACTCGGTTTTAAATTTCAAAAATTTGGGAATCTTCGCTCAATAAATATTGTATCAAATCAAAATGTCAAATCGGAAAAGATCATTCTCAGTTTTAATTTTCAAAAATTCGAGGATCTTTGCTCAATAAATATTGTATCAAATCAAATTCTAACCAGAGCTTTCCCTTCCTACCACAAATTTTCCCCTGATCTCCCTTCCATATGAAGTGTCGCAACCATTTTAAAAATTCTCAATCGAAAAATAACGATCTTTAGTGCTACAAGAATTGATTTTTATTTTTATTTATTATGTTTGGTTGTTGTTCATTCCTGATAAACATGTTTGAAATTCATCGGATGTTTCATGTGATCATACCGTATGCGCTATAAATTTTTTATCCATTCACATAAGGTCTTTCTTGCTGCATTCATGATTATGTAAGTTAGTTTATGGTTTTTGTTCCATATTTTTGCAGGGTGTTTGGATAGGTGCTGATAGTTAGTCCTACAAAATTTTGTCCAATATGTCAATTTTCAATGGAATGGGCAAAGGGAAAAATAGGTATGAGGATGTTTTGGTCTGTACTTTACACAATTTTCGGAAAGATTCCTACGATTTTTTCTCTCTATTGGTTATGTTTTTTAATGCTATTTTGTCATTAGTCCCTTTTTTGTTATTAGTCTCCCCCTTCTTTGATGGATGCCATGAAATATAGATAACAATTTTTTTTAGTTTTTTTTAGCAATTTTGTGTTATAGGGTACGATTGCTAAGTGTTTTAAATTTCTTTTTTTATTTTATTTTTTTTATTTATGCAATTTCGGGTTCTGAGTTTTTCTAATGAGTTTGGGTAAAATTTTGGTTTGAAAGGTATGCATCTAACAACTTTAATAAAGATTATTTTAATAACAGGGTTTGCTCAAAATGGTAGAGATCATGGTTGTATATTTTTTAGTGGGCAAATGTTGATGCTTTATGTTCACATGGCATCAGTTATGGTTAGCATATCAACTGTATCAAGAGTGTCATCTAGAACTTAGTTTATGGTATACAATTGCCTATGCTACTAATCCTATTCATATTTAGTTTTATTAGTCATCTCTTTGTGCTTTTTCGAATTATTCATCAAGAATATATCATTTGTAGGTTCATATATGAGAGTGTATGCTTTGGATGTAGTGATGTTGCTATGCTGCTATGTGCCTAATATAGATGTTTTTAATTGCAACAAAATCATGTATGTCTTATTACTATTGTTGCGTTCAGCAATAAACAATATCTAAATTCGTTTGTTCATTCCAATTGGTTTAGTGAATATCTTGAAAAGTATGCCATAAGGAAATAAAATAGACTATAAAATGTTGAGAATATTGTACTTTTCCCTCAGTTTTTAGTTATTAAAGGGTGGACTATTGGAGGAAAAATAGGTGGTGGTAACATGGGGCCGCAGGGGAGAGATCATGGTCGTTGAAGTTAGATAAGGCGTCGAAAGATTGGAACAACATTATTTGACAATCAAGGTCATATGAGGTTATATCCTGTTTGTCGATAAATTGATTTGCTTCAAAAAAAAATTATATTTTTATTTTTTATAGAAGATTTGCATCTATTTTGGCTATGCTTAGATTTGCGTTTGACACTCCGTTGCGCTCTTAGTATTCCGACGGGTCATTATCCACAAACTGGTGCGGGTGTTCGTGCAACGTGGCTTTGAAATATCTTTTATCAAGTGAAAATTTTCGGCCATACCCGTGCGAATAGTATTTTACACGTCTAAATAGCCGTATGATTGATTCAACAAAAAAAATCATGTATGAAATATATCTTTAATTCTTATATATGTTTATTGTGTATACTTAATCCTGTGTACAATATGATACATGACAATTTTGTTGTCGTTTTTCTTGAAAAATAAACGTTAGGTGTGTTTATTCTCATGTTTAATATATGTTTAATAGTTTGTAATGGAAGATTGTTTACATTATTTACAGTATTATCATTTCTTATCTTCTATGAAAATTTATTTCATTCACTGTTTTATTTTACGTTGAGTTATCTCCGTGCAGTAACGGGTAAATTGCTAGTTGGTTCATATAGATAAACAGAATATATAATAACATTAAAATCGTTCATCATATGTATAACATAAAGAAATAGTAGAAATGATCCGACCCGATCGGATGAAAAATCTAAAATGATCTTTGACTATTATTAATACAAAATAATGAAATTTTGGATAGGTAAATATTTAGTGAGGGGTTAAATGAAAAAAATATAATAAATGCTTTATTGGTTATCTAAATGGATTTACATTATGAAACAAAATAAAAAGGGAAAAAAATCTTTTACCCCTTCGTGGTTTATCAATTGAAGCTTTTACCCTCTCGTAGTTTAAAAATATACGGTTGACCTCCCTGAGGTTTTCCACAAACCCTTAATTAATAATTCCGGTAGATACATAAGAATATTCCATCAGAATATTCTTATTTTTAATGTTATTCCCGTTTTACCCTTCTTTGTAATAATCAAATTGAACCTATCCAACACTAGCTAGATATATTTGGGTCTTTTCTCCTTCGCCCAGCACTCTATTTCCTTCGGAGTATTTTCATCTCCTGGTAAATCTCCTTTTTTGCTTTTTATTTATAAACAACTGCTACCATTACTTTTTGAGTTAACAAAGTAGACCTCTAATCTTGAATTCTAATCTTATCAATTTGGGTTTCCCTGCCTCGTGGTACATTGGCTTAAATAATTTAATTCTTGATTGATACTCCCTCCGTCTCAAAATGTTTGGGACGTTTGACTTTTCAACCGCTTACGAAACGTCTAATTAATCCTTCGAATTTCATCAAATGATCTAATATTTTTTACATTTATGTACTTTAAGTTTCACTTTATCATAACCCTAATAATATTACATCAATTAACGAAATTCCAAGGATTAATTAGATTTTTCGTAAGAGGCTGAAATAGTGAAATGTCCCAAACATTTGAGACGGAGGGAGTACTATTGTAGTAATTTTATGTTTTGTTGGCCTAGTAAAGGTTCAAATATTCCAAGTAATCCAGCATTTTGTGTTGTTTGTCCAAGTTCAGAGAGCTCGGGGTTGAAGGATTTGCTTACTAGTCTCACGGTGGCCGATAAATTTTGGTTAATTGAGATAAGAGTGTAGTTTTTTTTTAGCAAAAGAGAAGAGTGTAGTTGAGGGAATAATTTGCACTAAGGCGATAGAATATTTATATTGAGTGCAATTTGAAGGGCAAAACTGGAATAGCATTGAAAATAAGAATATTCCGACAGAATATTCTAATGTATCTACCGGAATTGTTAATTAAGGGTTTGTGGAAAACCCCAGGAAGACAAACCGTATATTTTTAAACCACGAGAGGGTAAAGACTTCAATTGGCAAGCCACGAGAGGGTAAAAGGTTTTTTCCCCAAATAAAAAAATAAAATAGAGTTACATTTTGGATTTAAATGAACTTACATTATAAGATAAAATCAAAAAACCAAATGGCCTTACATTTTAGGACGGAGGTAGTACTAGAATACCCAATATGTTTTTCACCTCAAATGTTTTTTCATCATGTGTAATCTCATAAAAGTTTTTCTTCATAATTTAATATTTTATTTAAAATTCATTAAATGTGATCCTCATAGGATAAACATCAGCCATAAAACACGTACACATGAAGGAAAAAAAAATACCGTGAGATGAGTTAATGATAATAATAATTTTTTTTTTTTTTAGAAAATATAATAATATATTATAATTTTTTCAAAAAAAATAATATATTATAATAATATACGTATTACACTTTTTACTATTCGAGTTATAAGAAAAAAAAATGAAGACTTTTTTAAAAGGACAGAAACAATTCAGAAATTAGCAAAAAGATAAGCACAATATGTTTTTTTTTAGTAAAAATGACAAACTGACGTTCGAATGATAAAATTACCCTCAAATCATTTTTTTTTTAAAACTTCCGCATGAAAGGTGTTTTTTTTTTTTCGTTTGACAAAACTGCCGCATGAAAGCTATATGTCACCACGTTTATATCTTTTAATTTATATTTTTAATCATCATAATTTTTTTACCATAATTTAAATTTTTTCGTGATCGTTATTTTGATATCAATATTGATATCTTTCCGATATAGTTTTGAAAATCTTTTTTTTGTGTGAATAATTCGTCATTCAATTTGTCACTATTATATCACTGACACTAGTGAAGATGTGTCACTAGTGATAATAATAAATTTCAGATATATAATGTGTTTTTATAAATAAAAAAGATATATAACGTGTTATTACTAATTATCACAATCGTTCGACACTACCATTGAATAATTGTGATACCATGTGATAATATTATTCGACACTACCATTCGATATTGTGATACTTATAGATTGACATTATAACAACATTAACAACACCATGAGACAATACTTATTTGACTTTTACCATTTGGCGTTATGATACCACACGACACTACTATTTTTTTTTAAAGATGAACTTGGTTTTTTTGGTGTTGCTTTTTATTTTCCAAAGAAAACGTGTCGGTTTTTTTTTTGTTTTGTTATATATAATTTTTAAGAAAACATGGTAGTTTTTTAACGGGTGAATAGAGGGGCAAAATTGTCTTAACACAAGACGATTTGCCATTTTTACTAAAAAAAATTAAGTGCATGTCCATTTTACTAATTTCGCAAATGTTTTTGTCCTTTTTCATAATTTTCTCCAAAAAACGCCGCCAATTTTGCTCTGTTTAATACTCGACTCGCCAAAGAGTTCGACTCGATTTGGTTTTCTTTGAGTTCGAGCTCGAGTCCAGCTACTCGAATAATTAACCGAGCCAAGCTTGAGTTTTAAAATATGATAGTCGAGTAACTCGCGAGCTTATCAAGCTTGATTAAATAATTATTTAATCAATTAAATTTATTATAAAATATTATTTTTATAATTCAAATAATATTATTTGAGTCGAGTATTAAACGAGTCGGGCTCGATCTTGTCATATTTCATTAAAAATTGAATGAATTCTAACAAAATAATCGAGCTTATGAGCCGATTCGAAAAGCTATATCGAGTACTTAGCGAGTAGAATTCGATCTTGCTTTTTTATGGCTCGATCAACCTCGAACCGAGTTTCGAGTCCGAACTTTTTTAGTCGAATCGAATCGAGCCCTAAGGAGTATCGACTCGACTCGGCTCAATTACACCCCTAGTTTAATGGTAGTATTGATTATTTAAATGAACGTTAAATTGGAGTACTACTAGGAGCTGTCATAGTTACACATTGTCACTTAGGCCGATCTTGATACTAAAATTGATGCGAAATTAAGAGACTAAAGCGAGGTGAAAGGCAATTTGCTCTAGTATAGTGTTACGGTTTTAGCGATTTTGTCTAAAAATATAACGGTTTAATTTGTTTAATGTGGTGACAATTCAAACTTTAAGCATCGCCAAACTCTACGGTGTTGTGAGTCTTCTCTTCAACAATGTAAACTATCGGTGTATGCTATGGAAATCACGTACAGTATACTTGAGTGTTTCAATTTCCAAGTCTTTAAGGAATTTATAGGAGAAAAAGCATTTTTTTTCCTTATGAAAGTACGAAAGATTATATTAAAACTAGACTAGCGTCAGTAAATACAAACACCAAGCCGGACCACACTGAACACTTCCTGACAACCCGGAAGACCCTAAAACACTAAAGATAAATACATCAAACTGAAACAAACAACTAGAAAGCCTAAACAAAGAGAGATTACTGTCAAAGCAACAGACTCCGGAGAGTAACTTTGACAAACGGAAAGCCCCATGGAAGCCATACACCACTAACCCACATAAACAAAACATAGAAAAAAAAAAACAAACAAAGAAACAAAATGCCCCCAGGAATCCGGCAGCCAACTCCACTCCACGCCGTCACCGCATGGTACAAAGAAACCCGAAAGAATGACATCCCCTCATGCATGAGTGAACAACTGGACCCGAATAGCACATGAGAGCCACCATCGGAAATTAGAGTGTCAGTACCTACCACTAAACACTGGACAAGAGGACCCGGTAGAAACGGAGGTAAACTGCAACCAAAGCAATAATACACCGGAGATGAAGTACTACCCGAACCGGAAACGGAGACACCGCCGGAGACAGGGCCGGCCCTCATGTGAAGTCGGAGAGACGGTCGTCTTAATTAAGCCCAACGGTGCCGGGAGGGCCCAACGGTACATGATTTGCTAAAAGAAAAAAAATTCCGTGTAGATTCAATCCGATCCAACCTAATATAATATGTTTTTTTTTTATAAATGCCCAATTTTTTTTTACTCCAATCGATAAAGGTCCCAATAAAAAATTTTAATTGGCCCAAAAAAATTAGACATACAAACAAGTTTTATTAATTTTTTGTTTGGAAAACTATAGAAATTAAAAGAATATATTATTATATATCTATATAAAAAAAGCAAACAAAGAAAAATAAAACAAATATGCTAAAAAAGACTATTTTTTAGGCACGTTCTGAGGCTATCAATAAATTGAATTTTGTATTTACGGATGTTAAAAACGCGATAAGTATGTATTTCAAAAAAAAAAAAAAAAAACTTCAACTAAAAGACCTAATTCGAGGATTTGGCCTTAAACCCAAAAAATGTCAGGGCCGGCCCTGGCCGGAGACAATAAACATCACCACACGCCATAAACGGGAAAGCGGCATACAACAACCGCCGGTGAGAGGGAAACCCGCCAACCGCCAAGCCAAGATTGACAAACCAGCCATTGTTCGCAACCTCCACGACAAGCAGATCTAAAACCAAGAGAGCCTGATCACCAAAAAAGGTCGTCGGAGAACGGAAAGAAGCCACTAACCGGGAGCCATGGAGATCAGCGGTGAGAGAAAGGAAGGAGAGCAAACCAAGCAGACATGAAACAAACAGACAGAAACTGAAAAACAAAAACTAAAGTACTAAAAGCCACATCCAGCGGGACGCCGGAGGGGTGGTGGTGCTAATAAAACAGATGGCGGAGAAGGTTTTGTGGGAGGATCAAAGGGAGAGGAAAAAAATTGCCGAAATGGCATAGGAGAATCGCAAATTTTATCCTGGTCCTGGACCAAGTATGACTTGGAGATCCAGGACCAATAGGAAATCAGAATAACACGCAGATCCGACCGTATAAAATATAAATGCTATAATTTTACAATTTTACCCATCTATTAAGAATTCCTATTGGAGAAACAACTATGACATGGTGTTTTCTAAAAAAAAAAACTATGACATGGTGTCCTCGACCACCGTAAAACTACCGTAGGAGAATAAACATTGGCCTTATCCACGGGGAGTTTTGAGCGTGGATATCCTTTAAACAAATTTTGTGAATGTGTTCCAAACCATATTTACATATATTTTCCAGAAAGAACCTGAGGGCATTCTTATCAGAATCATCATATTTTATCCCTAAAATAATAGAAAATAATACATATCCTTATTTTGCAACATCTCAATTCAAAAACCTCCACAACAGCATCCATATCCTTATCCCTATGAGGGCATTCACACCAGGTGCATCATTTTTTATCCTTAAAATAATATAAAAGAATACATATCTCTATTTTACAACATCTTAATTCAAAATACTCCACATCATCATCCTTATCCTTATCCCTATAACATTTCAAATACTATTAAATAATATATATTTTACCTCACAACTCTATTCATACACATTAAATATTTATTATTTCACTCCAGCAGCATCTCTATCCTTATCCCTATAATTTTTAATAATTAAATATGTTTAAGGACGTGAATAGTGCATCATCACAAGTAGGGATACACTGTTCATATCCCTAAAAATAAATAGGGATAGAGACTCTGTTGTTGGAGCTATTTGGGGTAAATAGGGCTTCTGCTATGAATGCACTGACATTTCAAATAATATTAAATAATACATATTCTACCTCACAACTCTATTTATACACATTAAATATTTATTATTTCACTCCAGCAGCATCCCTATCCTTATCCCTATAATTTTTAATAATCAAATATGTTTAGGGACGTGAATAGTGCATCCTCACAAGTAGGGATGCACTGTTCATATCCCTAAAAGTAAATAGGGATATAGACTCTGCTGTGAGAGCAATTTGGGGTAAACTCTATTTTTTATCTTCATTTTAGGGATAGGGCACTATATAGTGTTTCTGCTATGAATGCCCTGACACAACTCTGTGCAGGGCCGTTCTTGAGTCATTTGCGGCTCTATTCCAAAAATGAATTGGGCCCTAAACCCATTGTAATTAAAGAGTTAAAAATGCAATTTTATTAAATATATTATAAACTTCATGAGAAGAAATCAATATAATTTTTTGCCAATCAAATTGTTAACAAAAGGTATCGATCATTTTTAGAGGAGTCTAGTTGTTTGTATTTAAATGATCCAATATATATATAAATTGAGTCTAGTTGTTTGTATTTAACTGATCCAATATATATATATATATATATATATATATATATATATATATATATATATATATATATATATATATAACCACTGGATCTAAATTTTACAAGGGGAGTCAAATTTGTCCATGAATTTTATGAAGCTTTAAAGTAGCTTGTAAGCCTACTTTTGACTAGTTAAGGGTTTGGCAGTATGCCAAGCCATTTTATTGTTAATTTTATATTTTTTTTTGCCTGCTAGACGTTTATATAGTTGAATCTATCTTTTATTTATAATTGCTATTGCATGTTTTCAACGTATAAACATAGGTGGAGTGGACCCAAAAATGAATCTAAAAAAAAATAATAATAATTGTCGGTCAGTAAAATCAAGAAACCAAAGTAATTATTTTTATCATATAACATATTGTTGTGACTAATAATATACCCTTTTCAAAAAATTTATTATGCTCCAGACAAAAATATGACATGTTCTACCTTATCTAATTGAATTTAGAGATGCTTACAAAAACTATCCCAAAATCACAATATAGTCTCCATTATTAAACAGTGGATCATGTATGATATAATGTAGATGAACGACAATAAAACTAGTTTATACCCTTACCATTGTATTGACTGAAATGCTATAGCTTTGATTCATCCGGTGTAATGAGGAACATTGAGCAACAATTTTTGACTTGAACTAGTTTGGGAAAACTGAGAACTTGAAATCATCTCAATCAAATCCATGTCGTTTCTTGCATGAGAAGTATTCGTTGTCTCCATACTCACATTCTTTTGTTATTGGCGTAAGTCTCCTCACAATATCTCGCTACACCGCCACTGGATCCCTCAAACAATTTGTGCAAGGTAACATTTTTATCTTCTCTGTTGCAATTATTGATCTGAAAGTTGGCTTCCGAGGACGAGGAAGATGATGTAAAAAATGTCCCAAAATCAAAATCCATTTTCTTGGTAGGTGAGCTAAACCCTAATGAACTTATCGCCTTTGGGTTTTGGTTCGTGTCATGTTGACTTGATTCGGTGGAGTTGTTTCCAAATAGATTCTGCATGAAGTTCATTTCCTCATCAAATGTTTGTGTTAGATATGAAGTAGAATCCTCTGAGGTGGATATGACTGGGTAGACAATGGGGTCCGTCGAGGCGGTTATGGGAAGTTTTTGTGAAGTAACTTTAGAGGTGGAACAATCCACATTACACATTTTCGTGTTAGGTTGAAAATGTGTGGTATAGATTGCTCCGTTGGCGGTATCATATGTGGAGATGTTACTGAAAATGTTCTCCCTTGTTAAGGTATTGTAACTTGCTATTTTTGAGACAGAATCAACGAGTGGGGATAAGGACACGGATGCAGACACGCGTGAAGGGGAGGTATCGTTTTTGGTGGGACATATGCTCCAAATGTAGTCTTGTAATAGGGTGGATTGTTGTCGTTGTTGATCATTGGATTGAGTTTTTTTTTTTTTTCTCCTTGAATTTTGTCTTCTTTTGGTTGCATTCCAATGGTTCTTAATCGAATTCTCGGTTCGACCAGGAATTCTTTTGGCGATTTCTGCCCATTTGTTCCCAATCTGCCGATGGGCTTCGATTAACATGAATTCTTCTTCTTCTGTCCAATTGTCCTTCTGCAAAATTCTCCGACAACATATGACAACTTCAGGATATATATATATATATATATATATATATATATATATATATATATAGTATATGTTACCATGAGTGCAAATAATAGATTTAAAAAAAGAGTAATGTTATTCAGAAAAGAAAAATAAATAAAAATTGTTCCATCAGGGTTTTCTTATTTGATAACATCACTTGAGAGATTATTAAATTAACCAACAAAAAAGCAAATTAATAGAAATTAAGTTTATAAATTAAAGGAAAATAAATTAATTAACCTTAATAACTTTTCTCAAAAATTTTTTTTTTTTTAACCTTAATATCAGGACGCAAATGGTTATGCCACCTCTCACGACACTGTTTGCCAGCTCTACCAACCATTTTCTCTGCAATTTGTGCCCATTTCTTCACTCCATATTCCTTTACCAACTTACTTAGCTTCCTGCACCCAAAATTGAAATAAAAATATATAATTAAATCACCTGTCATTTATATATATAGAGAGATATCAGATATATATAGATATACACTTGTGCATGAAAAAGTAAACTTGGATTGTACTCGATCCTAGTTTGCCCTAGAAAACCCAAAAAAACTTGATCTCCTGCGGTAATTAAGAACAATTTAGAAATTAAAGAACACACTTTTATATCATGTTATATATTAATATATAGCTAGGAAATATGAATGCATGACATATGATTTATATGTAAAAATGTGTTGTTGTAGTATAATATAATATCCAAATGGAAAAAAAATAAAAATTACAGATTGGAAGGGATGCAAGAAAAAATTATTCAATTAGTGAATTAATTTAGTACCTGTCTTCTTCATCAGTCCATTGCCCTTTGATCAAAGCCAAAGAAGATCCAGTTTTTTCAGTTTTGCCAAGATAAACATTTGGTTTCAAATAATTGATCACGTGATTATCTGCTGCAACGTAATTATTCCCAAACAAATTCGTTTCCGGAACCCGTTTTGGGGTTTGATTACCAGCAGAAAACACACTCTTATCTTGAACCAATGGCCATGGAAGAAGCCTACCTGCTGCATGAATCTTACTACAAGAACTAGAATATGAAGAAATCAAACCACCTTCACCACAATGATGATCAACGTTCACATCTGGTAAAAGGGTTTCAATTTTATTCAGTTTTTTTGCCATTTCATCAGGATTATGAAAGAAATTTTGTGTTTGTTGGCTGTTCAACAACTTATCAATGGCTGTTAATGGCGGTCCTGCAGCACGATGAATATTATTACTACTAGGAAATCCAAAAGGAAATCTACCACCACCTTCTCCTACTTCCATGAAATTAGACTCCATCATTACTTCAATTTCGATGAGAATACAAAGTATTTATTTAATTTCAAGCTAGCAAAATGGCAAAATTTGTGCTTTGTTTTGACTGTGTTTAATTGGAAGAGAATTAGTTGCCCCAGGTAGTAATGAGCTGCGCGCATACCCCTGCCAGACATTGATGAGAATATTGATCCAACGGTTTAAATTACTATATGAGCGTAATAACCCCTGGCTTGCCTTCATGTTAATTTTTTTTTTTTTTTTTTGGGACGAATGCAAAACATTCGCACGCACACATACTTTTATCCTCACCGGGCCTCGAACCCGAAATCTTCAGATTAATAACCACAAGATTTTCCGCCGACCAACGCTCGTGTTGCTTCTTCACGTTAATTCTTGTAGTTAATTTTGCCAAAGGGATAATGAACAATGCACATAAGTTTTGTTTAAAATTTTCATTATTTTTCATTGTAAAACTTCATTACTTAGTATTCAAAAAAAAAAAAAAAACCTTCCTTACTTACTTGCTTTTATATTCTAAACTATTTTTCTTGTTGGGTTATGCATGATGTTCTTTCTGGTAATCAATGTTTTATATATATATATCCTAACTAATATATACAAAGACAAGGGGGGGACTTTGTGGAGCTGCCACTTGTCACCCCCCCATTGGTCCAATATATTTTTTTTTTTTTAAAAAGTTGCATGGCTTTTTCGATTTTTTAGCTTTTTTTTTTTTTTTTTTTTTCCCCCTTTCTCCTATATCTCTTTCTATTTACAAAGTCAGGGGGAGAAGAGGAGGGCCACGTGGGGAAATAAGGGGGAAAGGGCAAGTGTCTTTATATTTTATTTTGTAGTTTAAGTTTTTTATTTTTTATAATTTTTTTTTTGGGGGGGTTTGAGTTATGTTGTTTTTTTTTGCTTTTTTTTTTTTTTTTTTTTATATCTCTTCTACGATACGACTACGTGATATTTCAATATATTAGAGCTTGTTTGTGTGTGTATGTATTATTTTTCTTTTTTGTGTATGTATATTTTATAATGTGTGTCTATATCGGTTTTTTTAGGGGCATCGGTTTTTTTAAATGCTACATATATATTATTTTTTTTCGTCTTCGTTTTTTTACTTCTATATATTTTTTTAGGGGCATCGGTTTTTTTAAATGCTACATATTAATAATTTTTTTCGTCTTCGTTTTTTTACTTCTATATATTGTGTGTGCCGGATTTTTCGTTTGGCCAGTGGTTTTTTTTTTTTTGCGAATTTTTTTCCCGGTTTTCGGTACTATTGGGTTTGGTTATTCAATTTAATGTTATTTTATTTTGTATATTCCGTTCTCTCTTATAATTATATAATAGCTATATATAAAATGATTATACTGAGTACAACTATTCTTTGTTCTTCTTTTGAATTGTACTATTGTATTTTGTTTTGTTGGTTTTACGGTTTTTTTTTTAGTTACTTTCCTATATTAGCACGTGTGTGTTTTTCGTTTCATCATTTCATTTGTCATCGATTTTTATATATGTAGGATTGCTTTAACAAATTGTGCTACGTATATATCCTAATCCTAATGTTACTAAAACAACGGGGAGCGAAAGAGGGGAGGACACGTGTCAGTATATATCCTATCATAATACGATACGACTACGCAATATTTTAGCGTACTAAAGTTTGTTTATATACATATTTTATATACTGTGTCTACGATGATTTTTTTTACAGGCATCGGTTTTTTAGGTGCTACGTATTCATTATTTTTTGTTCGTCTTTGTTTTTTTACACCTATATATTGTGCGTGTGTCGTTTTCTTTTTTAATGAAACCATATATCTCTGTTATTTTTTTTTAACATTGTTCTTTTGATAATTGCCAATTTTCCAATTTCCTTTTGACATTAGAAAAGCAAAAGCCATGAGCTGGAGGCCCGTTTGTATGCCAGGTATTGGAACGGAGGGAGGGGAGGGGGGGAGGGGGGGGTTTAAAGTACTTATTTGATAAAATAATGTTTCTACCGTACCTAGGCTATACTAAACCAACAACTCCATTTAATACACTTACTTACCACCACCTACCGCTTTCTCTCTCAGAAGCCCAACCGGCACATCCACCCCTCCATCACCCACCCCTTTCAGCCACTCCTCCGGCACCCCTTTCCAATCAACCGTGTAATCTCTGTTCCAAATAGAAGAAAAAAACCTACCACCTGATGTGATGCCGTTCGATTGTGACGGAAGTGTACCAGCTGCGAATTTGAACCACAAAAGAAGCTATAGCTATCATCTTTATAAGGACAGAGAGAAATTTGGGTCATTTTGTACACTTAAACTGCAGCACAGGTAGATTTTCATGTTCTTCCCCCCACAGTTGCCTTTCCATTAACTGCATGCATCTTCGGCTTTTCCATCTGAATTTTTCCCCTTTTACTGTGTTTTTTTCCCAGCTATGTTATTGGCGGATACGGTTTGCTAGCTTCTGAAGTCTTGCACAAAAAAACCTGCGCTTTTTAAGGTCCGTTCATTTCACTTTTTTTGCCCATTCTTCTGTTCATGTGGTGAGTCGAAGTGCAGCCTGCTGTGGCTTGCTTCCGATTGTGTCGTGTAGTACGGTTAGGACCTAGGGTTTGTGAATTTACTTGAAAATTTTGAACTTTATATGTCTTTTGTATGCCTGTTCTTGTGCGGCCCAAATTTAGGGTTTCCATTCTTTGTGTTTGTGTTACAGATTAGGTCTGTGCATCTTGTTTTCCATTTGACTGTTTGTTGTGTTTAAAACTTAGAATCTATAAATCTAGGTGGGATATTTTATCTTTAGGTCTCTTTGTTATACCTGTTTTTCTGTGAACCATACTTATGTGAAAAATCTATGCTTTCTTATAAATTATAATGAATATGCTGAAAAATAAGTTTATGTTCAAACAGGTTTCATATTAATGCTCAAACAAAGATTAATATCCATATAGAGAATAATAGGTTAATGGCAAAAGTTTATGGCAAAGGTTTATGTAAAATAAGTTTATGTTTACACAAGTTTTACAAATGGTTTCTGTTAATGCTAAAACAGAGATATATGGTTTCATTTTAATGGACTATGTTTAAAATATATGGTTTCATTTACTCCTATCCACATATATATTAATGGATACGGTTAATCAAAGCTATGGTTTGTTTTAATGCCCCATTTATGTTATTTCTTGTTGTTTCCCATTCTAAGCCCTACCAATCATAGACAACTGTTGACACTTGTATTATTGTTTACTAGCTACATGTAGAAAAATATTGTTCCCTTTACTGTTTTTTCCCCTTCCTTCATTTTGTGTTTTCCACTTCAGCATTTATACTTTGTTTGGGTAATTTCATGCCTTGAACCTGTTTTCCTTGTTTTTTATTTTAGCTCCCAGTATATGCACTGCAGGTATGGTTTTTCCCTTCTTGGAAACCCACTTACCTATCTGGTGTTCTTTACAGGTTTTTGGAAAGGGCCTGTTGTGGTTTCTCTACCGACTGAACAAAGAAATTGCTTCAGGTTAGTGTAGTTAGGGGTACTACTGCAAACCCCAATAGTTAGGGGATCTATTGCAAACCCCGTAGTTACAGGATCTACAGAAAATCCTTATTTGCTTGCACACGCTAACGCTTCATACTTGTTTGTGACTACACTATATGCAGTACTTGTGTTTGTTAATAATCAAATAATTATAGTATCCAAATGTATAAGTGTTTTGTAACTTGATGTTTTCTCTCTCTGCTGTTTTGATAGGTTTAGGTTGATGGTTATAATAAAAAAGATTTATAATTTCGCTGTGATCTGACATAATTTTAGGTTCCTGTATAAAAGCAAACTAAAAATAAAAGTGCCAAATGAAAACAAACAGCGCTGAATGCTGGATTTTTTTCCCTCTCTTAGATTTTCAAGGACTTGGTTTGCTGTTTAAAATGTTTGATTCTGAGCCTGAATACCGTACAGTTTTCTACATGCCTTTTTAGGAGCAGTTTTCTATATGCCTTTTTAGGATTTGCAGTAATCAATTTAAACCATCTTTTTACAGAAATACATAGGATGCCAGGTTTAGTACCATTTGACCATGAATTAATGTGCCGGACTCATTTGAACTTCTACTACATTGCTTATTCTTTTCACTTAGATACTTCAATAACTAAGCTATCACAGCTTCTTCTTACTGTGTTCTCTAGCTGTTGTCGATACAGGCATATAGCAATTAAAAAAATCCGGTTAGAAAACTCAAGAATAAACAACTCAATAGACAGAGTAAAGAAACAATTTATGTACGTTTCAATAAAAAACTGAAAATGTGAACCTGTGCTCACATAATTGCTGAATCAAATATTATGTTTACACGTTCTGCGTTACAAAAAAAATCAACCAATACATCTTAAGCATGATAATATAATCATTCCCAATATTCAACCAGATTATAAGCCCTCAGTGCCTTTACTTGTGGTTTCACTTGTGGATGTTTTCTTGGCACTATTCTTTGATTCATGCAGTTGGTAAAAAACACTGTTTCTGTAGCTTGTTTTATTAAATAACCGTAATGTAAAGTTCTTAAATGAGCACAAATAAACTTGATTCATGCTTGAAATTTCTTAACCATTTCAACTGTCCATCCACTGTTTGCACCCACTCATGCATTAAAACTTTCTTCCTTGTGATTTATTTTAACTGCCGGTATATGCACTACGAATATGGTTTTTCCCCCTTTGAAATCCCCTTACCTAGCTGGTATTTCTTTACAGTTTTTTTGCGAAGAAGGTGTTGTGGTTTCTCTTCCTCACGAACAAGCAAATTGCTTCAGGTCAGTGTAGTTAGGGGTACTACTGCAAACCCTAATAGTTAGGGGATCTATTGCAAACCCCGTAGTTACGGGATCTACAGAAAATCCCGCTTTCCTTGCACGCGTAAACACTTCATGCTTGTTTGCACCTGCAATATGTGCAACTGTTAGCTTTACAGTTAATAGGTTTTCTATGTAGGCCTTTGTTTCTTACATAATGGTATTGTAGGCTCCGCCTGTAGGTTATCTTTCTGTTTCAGGAGTTAGTAGATATAGTAATTACTCTTCCCTTTGTCAGTAGCTGTAACAGTTACGTAGTTTCCTCTCTGTTTCCTTGCATTTTCTTTAAACCTGATCTGACTGTTCTACTTTTCTCTCACACTACTCCACGCTGTTTCACGCGGTATCTAAGAGCTATTCACGGTACCAATACATAAAGCTTCCTTTTAGCCTTTGTGCTGCATCTACACTGCTGTGTGCACACTGTACTGTGTTCTTCACATGACGTCAAACTTTAGTTGTGGTGATATTTCACCGTGTCATGCTTACAGACAACTAGCCATACTTAGATGGCAAGAGAAAAAACAACAAAGAAAAAAAAAACTTAATCAAACTTTAAATACACGAGATCGAAGTGCAAAAGTTTGTTTTACCATTGACAAACCAAGCGTTATAACCAAACCAAAAAAAGGACATTCACACGTTAGTGTACATAAGAAAGGCCATCTTCCAGATCTGCAACCCAGACCAACTGTTTGTTCTGTTCAACCACCTGTTGTTCAAGTTCTTGAGCCGGCTCTTGTGCCGGCCTCATGTCCTTCCTCAACCATCTTACCAACTATCCGTGCAGTCGAGCATCATTATTCAGCTCCTCCTTTGCCTTCTCATGTTTTGCCTGCCCTCATTTCCACTGGTCTAGCTTTTGCCCGAAATGGACTACCTGTTACAAACATGACAAACCCTGTAGTTGGTGTTGTCCCCAACACCTTTGACATGCCAGCAAGTCCTGCAATACCACCCTCAAAAAAAACCCACAAAAAAAAAAAAACCTTCGAGCGTTACCGTGATGCCCTCAACCGATGCTTTTCGCAACATCCCGCTCACAAAGCAGACATATTACCTTGTGCCCGCACCTGCAATTCGTGTGGGGCAGTCAGATTTGCCCATGAGCCTCCTAGCTCGTGCTGCAATAATGGCGATATCGCTCTCATTAATACTCCCCTTCCAAGTGTCTTGGTTGATTTACTGGTTTCAAGGTCTGATGAATCAAAAAATTTCAGATCTTGCATAAGAACCTACAACAACCATTTAGCTTTCACTTCCCTAGGGGCCAACTATGACCCTAATTTGTCCCGCCGGAATAAAGGCATCTACACTTTTAGGGTTCAAGGACAAATGTACCACTTCATGCCGTGTTTAACAAGTGAAACTGAATCTGCTAAAAACCTGCAGGTCTACCTTCACGATACTGAACACGAGCTCATGAATAGGTTGGCACAGTGCCCTAGACTGTATGAGATGTCCCTCCAGAAAATACTTGCTGTCTTGGAGGAAAACCCATACGCGCGGTTTTTTAGGAGCCTTAGACATGAGACTAACCTCAAAGACCATAAGATTTTCTTGTATTGTAACCCAGGCGTTGACCAGCGTGTATATAACAGACCTACCGTCGGTCAGGTTGCAGGGATCTTAGTCGATGGTACTGAAAATCATCATAGAAGCATTAAGATATACACTCTCAGCGGTCAATCTCATTCCATACAGTATTATTATGCCTGCTATGACCCTCTTCAGTATCCATTGTTGTTCCCATATGGTCAATTAGGCTGGCACCAAGGTATCCCAAAGCAAAGGTTGACCAACAGAGGTAAAAAAAGAGGTAGGACTGAGTTCAACGACACAGCACTAGATCCTACATATGTGTCTGATGCTCAGTCTTTGCTTGAACATGAAGAACATGCAATGAATGCATGTGTCGAAGACCCTAATTCTGTGTCCATACGCGAGTACTACTGTTACAGATTCCAAATTAGGGAATCTGACCAGTCGTATTTGCTTCACTTTGGTAGGCTTTTCCAACAGTATGCTGTAGACATGTTTGTCAAGTTGGAAACCCAAAGGCTAGACTACTTCAGGTCTCAACAAGACAATATTAGGCATGAATTCCTGCAGGGTGTTGCCGACGCTTTTTCCACCGGGCGAACGGCTGTGTTAAAGTAGCGGTAGCGTTGTCAGTCGCTCGCTACTTTCATCGGTGGTCCACGCCACATGAGGAAAAAATATTTGGATGCTATGGCTTTGGTCAAAAAATTTGGCAAGCCCGACATTTTCCTGACTATGACATGCAATCCTAATTGGCCTGAGATCAAAGAACACCTGAAATATGGTGAGCTGTCTCAGGATAGACCTGATATCGCTTGTAGAGTATTTAGGGCTAAGCTAGAAGAATTGAAAATGAGTTGTTCAAGAAAAACATCTTTGGCAAGGTCGCAGCAGTACACGTATGTTGTTGAATTCCAAAAAGGGATTGCCCCATGCTCATTTTCTTCTTATCCTGAAGCCACAGCTCAAGGTACATCGCCCTGAAGAATTCGACACATTTGTTTGTGCTGAAATTCCTGATAAAATGAAATATCCCCACTTGCATAAGTTAGTTGTCAAACACATGCTTCATGGACCTTGTGGTCTTCAGAATCCTACAAATGTGTGCATGAAAAAAAATGCCACATGCAAGGACTTCTACCCAAAGTCTTTCTATGATGAAACCAACATAACTGATGATGCATACCCAAACTACCGTAGGTGCAATAATGGGGTTAGAGAAAAAGTCAGGGGTGCTTGGTTAGACAACCGTTGGGTTGTTCCATACAACCCTTACCTGCTCGCTAAATTTGATTGCCATATGAACGTCGAAATTTGTTGCACCATCAAGGCTGTCAAATATATATATAAATATATATGCAAAGGCAGTGATCGCATTATGTTCAATGTGGCCCCTTGCGATCAGCCTGACCAGCCTACTGACCGTATAAACCAGGTCAATGAGATAGACCAATACAGAAGTGGACGATGGATTTGGCTACCGAGTCTTTATGGCGCATATTTCGCTTCACACTTACTGAAATGAAACCTCCCATTATCCAGCTACACCTCCATCTTGAAAACTACCAACCTGTAACCTTCAAGCAGCGCGAACTTCTTTCCACTGTTCTTGATAACCCAACAAATAAGCGAACAACGCCATCGAATTTTTTTTTCATGAATAGGATCGACTCAAACGCAAAAGCAAAGAATTGTCTCTATTCGAATTTCAGATTACTTTGTCTCTGTTGCCGGACAAAAGAAGTGGAAGCTTCGCGCCGAGGCAACTCGGTTGGTAGAATTGTCACGGTTCACCAATTGAGGAGAGCGCTACTTTCTCCGCTTGCTTCGAGAGCAAAGTACGGTGCCAACATCATCATACACATCATCTTCAAGATCAATGGACGTATCGTCCCCACATACCGCGAGGCTGCCTTAGAGCACGGCCTGTTAGAGCAGAATAACAGCCAGGAACAGTGTATGGCTGAGGCTGCACTCTACAATATGCCGCGGGCTTTGAGAAAACTTTTTGCGGATTTACTGGTGCATTGTTGCCCCAGTAACCCTACAGCTCTGTGGGATAAGTTTGAATCCGACATGTCTGTAGATTTCACCTTTCACACAAACACCTCAACTCACTCAATAAGGAGAAAAGTGCTTGAGCATATTAACTCCTACTTAGTTGGCATGGGTAAAAGCCTTGGCCATTATAATATATGCCAAGATTCATTTCCAGAAATTGCGCTTCACTCCAGTGATAACTCAAAAGATCTTACATTAGAACAAGCCATTGTCGTTTCACCTTCAGATCTAGCATCCCACCTCTTGCTTAATGTTGAACAAAAAAACTCTTTCGACCGTATACTTGCATCCGTCTCACCGAATAAGCCGGAGTCTTTCTTTGTTGATGGACCAGCGGTGATCTGGAAAACATTTCTTTACCGTGCTCTTCTAGCACACGTCAGATCTAAAGGCCACATAGCACTAGCTACTGCCACATCAGGCATAGCTGCTGCACTCTTACCCGGAGGACGGACAGCTCATTCTCGATTCAAAATACCCATTGACCTTGAGGACGCTACTTCATGCAGGATTAGTAAACAGTCCTCTTTGGCTTCACTCATTAAAGAATCGAAACTGATCCTCTGGGATGAAGCTCCAATGGCGAAACGAACTGCTGTTGAAGCTTTGGATAGTTTGCTAAAAGACCTAATGGAATCTGACCTAATGTTTGGTGGGAAAGTCGTCGTCTTAGGAGGCGATTTTCGCCAAACATTACCAGTTGTTGCTAAAGGCAGCAAGGCTGAGACTATCAATGCATCATTGATTAGGTCTCCACTATGGCCACGCCTTGTGCGACTCCATCTTTGCACAAACATGCGTGCACTCTTAGACCCGCAATTTACTGAATTCCTCCTATCTGTTGGAGATGGCACCAAACAAACCAAGGACATTGAAATTACTACACTGCCTCCTCACATTTGCTACACACAGTCTTGTCCCACCACTGATTTGGAAGATTTTATTTCTCTCGTTTACCCCAATCTTCAAGAAGCGACCCGGTGGTAGTGGCCCGTTCGAACCGAGCAATCTTGACAACCAAAAATACATTTGTCGATTTAAATCAATCATATCATCATAGACAAATTTCGTGGCCACCCGTCGAGTACATAGGATTTGACGAAACCATTGACCCATCTGACCAAGGCCTGTATGAGGACATGATAAATAGTCTGTCCCCAAACGGTTTGCCCCCCCACAAACTTGTTCTGAAACAAAACGCACCAATTATCTTGCTAAGAAACATAGACCCAAGTGAAGGCCTTTGCAACGGCACACGCTTGCTTTTTGAAGCTTCTCTAAAAATGTCCTTCGTGCAGAAATTGTAACTGGTGATTTCGCGGGTAGGCAAGTCTTCATACCCAGAATACCGTTACAACCAATGAAGGGAGAATTTTGCCCCGTGCCTTACAAAAGAACACAGTTTCCCGTCCGGCTGTGTTTTGCAATGACAATCAACAAATCCCAAGGACAGACCCTAGATTTCGTAGGCGTGTACCTTAAGGAACATGTCTTTTCTCATGGCCAATTGTACGTTGCTTTGTCTCGTGCCCATACCTCTTCCCATGTAAAAGTTTTGATCTGTAACAACGCTTACAGTGTATCAACAAAGACAGAAACACGCAACGTTGTCTACAAGGAGGTCTTGCCCCGTTACTGACCTTGCTCCTTACCCACTACTCCTTTTTTGTGAATACACATACCTGCACACTCAAAGACAGACACTTCTATACAGTTGAACCTGCCTTTAAAATTTGAACAAAACTGTCTTGCCTAATTCAAGGTTCAATACAGCCACTGCTACTAAAAAAGAAATGGTTATTCTGCTTCTACTTCCCACACCAAACAATCACAGTTAGCGCGCTTTTCATATGTGCTCGGCCACCACAGCTACAACATGATACTAAATGTTTAATCTCTTTCTTTCCACTGTTCCTTCAAGCTGAAAGTAGCATGTTATAATTTAAACAAACAGTTTGGCCGAGAAATTACCACCAAAAATAAGAAAGCACACTTTCACTCACAAGTTGTCATGTTCTCAAATGGAACATATTTGTCTGTCCATTTTCTGCATATTCTTGCCTGTACATTTACTACACAAATATGTACCCCACACATTTCTAACACAACCAATGACACCTTTGTTTCCTTTTCCACTTAAGGCCATGCAAAGATCCACTGTCCATGCCAACCAGGTTACCTCCTCATACACAGGGAAATGGTGTGTCCTGGTTCAAGTTATTGAGCGCCGCAAACCAAAAAAGAAACCAAATGGCCCGCTTTACAGGAACCATGTTGTAACCGACACACAGGTAGCTTTCTTCTTTCTTCGAAACTATCTTCTTTCACTGTGTTCACACGGCTACCATTGCATCATCATTTCATCGTAGGTACCAAAGTGCCGATTATGGTGTACGATAAGCAAGTGGACTTCTTCGCCCACACACTCCACCCATACAAGCGTTACTACGTCTCCAACACAATAGTCAAAGAAACTCCACCAAACTACAGGTCCCTTCAATACCCATACACCTGGACTTTGCACCGCAAGAACCTTGTGGAGCCATATCCTGAGGCAATTCCACCTCCGCTTCCTTGCACTTTCCCCTATGACAGCTTCAGCGACTTGTACCGACATGCTGATCAAGACCGTTCAGTCTGTAAGCATATACTTCCATTTAGCACACACAACATACATTTTTCACTGACAACCTGTTTTCTGGCTGAAACATTTATGCATTTGTACCTAAACAGGTATCAAAGCATTGCTTGTCCAGACTTTACCACTCCAAGAAAGCGAAGGCTCATCTTCTTACAGAGACTGTGTTGTCGTTAATGAAGAGTACGTTTACACGTTCTCCTTCTTTTCTACAGCAACAAGTTCATTAACTAACTTACCTGTGTAAACACTACAATTCCTTTTTTTACTGACTGCACTGTTTGGCCAGGAAAATCCCTATGATCTTACGCGTTTGGGATGATGTGCAATTTGACACTGATGTGAACGTGTATGCACGCTACAAAGTGCCAGCATTGATTATCGCGTACGGGCTGAAAGTCATAACACACCACGGTATACAACAATTTAAAGTTCACAATTGTACATGTCATTGTCTTTCCCCAGCTTCAATTTTTTACTACCATTGTTATTAGTTTGTCTTTTTGTCTAAGATTTACATCGTATAAAACTGACACTCCTAAAACTGGCAAACCATAATTAAACCTATTTAGCCTAAAAATGCAAAGCACATGGCTGCTTAACTAAATATATTACGATGCAGGTCTCTCGCTCCGCACAAAGACAAGTGCCTACATCATGGAAAACCCACCATTGACTGATGATTTGTGTCTAAAAGACTGGTAACCCTGGTCATACATGAATTTCCCTTTTGTCAAATATTACTGTCTTTAACACATATTACATCCATTCACCAGGTACACTTTACATTCGACGGAGATAACCACACTTGTTGAGAACCGAGCATACCGAAACCCAGCTTATCTGTTTCACCCACCACGCACTGCTGAAATACACCCATTAAGCTTTGCAGTCTCGGCCATTGAAAATGTACTGCCTGCAACTTTTTTCCCCCATTTTCTTATGTTACTGCCTCCAATTCTACTAACCCCACCCCACAAAACAGGTGAAAACAATCTGGACTGAAGGAACATTGACTTACTTGCCTGGAAAAGAACGTCTTTGGTTCGAAGCGTGTGAAAAATGTCGGACAGAATTAGATGTGGACTCCGACTGGAAAATTATGTGTTCTTATTGTAAAGAATATACTAATGTCACTGTCTGGTAACAAAATACTTTCTGTTCTTTCACCTTTTCTTTAAATTATTACCACTGCCACTAATCCTAATTTCACTTACACCATTTTTAGTAATATATGTATCCACACACTTGCAGCTATGACATATCTGTCTTCTTAAACCATGGACCTACAATCGTTGAGGCAACCATCAGGTCACCTGAGGCTGAGAAATTGCTGCCCTTCACAGCCAATGAGCTAAGGCTGGCTGCTGCAGAGGTATACCCCCAAAGATTAATTCAATACCCATTTACACATTCTCCATTTATTTGCAGCATTGCTAATGTAATTAATCTGCAACATTCAGAACAAGCCACTAACAAAACAGGTTGAGGCAGCTCTCGAAAAGAAACATGTGATCTGCTTCCTAAGATACTATGACCGAGACAACCGAGGCATCGGACTACGTTGTTACCCCTTGGTCAAAATTTATACTGAAGCTGAGGTGCATGAATATGAACGCATACAACAGGCAGCTGCACTTGCTGAGGCTCTGGCAGAAAACACTGCACCTACTGAACATATTGGCTCATCATCGTCTACACTTGCGAGTATGCCTGATAAACAGCTTCTTACACCAACCATAAGAGTAGTACTTGAACAAATCGGTGGATCGCTTCGCACTGGATCCCCACAAATGCATGCGAAGTTGGTGTAAGCAACGACACTCACCTTTGATGAGCCTGAAACTGTCCAACCAGTAGACCCACCAACACAGCAAAATCCACATACTATGCCTCCTCCATCAACAAGTGCCTCTACTGAACAACAATCTACCAATCCAGCAGAAGCCACACCACCAAAGAAAGCTAAGGGCAAAGAGAACAAGTCCTAAAACCTGCCATTCTCAGCATTCAATGGGAAAAGACTTTGGCTATGTATATAAATAACCACCTACTCCTCTATGTAACTACCAGCAGCATATTAGATTATTAAGAATCAATCTCCAATGACTCTTAATGATCAGTAATATGTTGTTTCTTTCAGTTTGAACCTAAGTACTTAAACTTCCCGGGTCAGTCTTTTGCAAATACCAATGCTAACTGTGTTCCATCAGTTAGCATTTGTACTACGATATCTATGTCCTTATGAGACCCGTTTTGTAATCCAATAACAACCTTATCATTGTATAATATCCATGTATGTTATATCTTACTACCTTTCTTGTGCACCAAAAAATTGATATACTGTTTTAACTAACAGCTGCTATTTACATGCTACCACAAAGGATTATTTCCCATACTACAAACACAATATAACAATAATACTGGAATGGGCATTGACCGCGCATTGCGTGGTCTTCTCCACTAGTATATATATATATATATTGATAATGTCGGTATTATCACAAAACAAGATTAAGCGGTGTATATCAAGTTGATTAGGCTCAAATTCGTATCTTGTATATATGTCATTTATACCAAGAACAATATGAAGATCAAGTACAATGGAAAGGGGTGTTTCGGGGGATTTTGGCTGAGCCGATGTGACTGCCTACGTACCCTCAAGTGTGAGGGATTAAGCCAATGACATAGTTCTGGTGTGTGAGGGGACATCGCAATTTATAGATGTTATATTCGGTGTTAACAATAGGCCGGTAAAGTACGTGTGTCGCTGGGCGAGCTCTGATGGACGGGCTTATGATGAGGCTATTGTGAGCTCTTCAGATTCATGGGTTGTTTGTCGGGCTTGGCATGTCAATGGCCCCCTACTCATTGATTTATTCATGGTGCAATCATGAATACGTCAAAGAGTAAGTTTCTATTGATTCACCGTCCACCGAGCTATGTGTTGGGCCGGAGGAGCCGGGCTTAAGTGTTATACGCTCGAGGGCGTGTCCAAACAGGGCCATGTTAAAACGGGCTTAGACGTGCTACGCTCGTGGGCATGTTGCCGAGGTGCCGTGTTAAAACAAGCTTAGGCGCGTTATGCTCGAGGGCATGTTTGCTCGGTGCCAAGCCAAAGCGACCGGTCTTAGGTGCTTGAACGCTCGTGGGCGTGTCCGCACAGTGCCGTGCCAAAGCTGTTGAAATATTGTCCTAAAACAAATCGGGTCGGACCGGATCCGACCGGGTCGAGTCTTTTACGGTCTATTTACCCAATGTCAACAATAAAGTCTTGAAGTAGCTCATTCACGCCCATATTGTCACTCCCGTGTTCAAATGAGAATCCTCGATACATGTCTCTATGCTTTTTCTTCTTACATCATATTCCCAACAACATCAACATCTGGCTCTTCATTAACATTCATTTCAACACATGTCTCTTCATTGACAACAATTTCAACATCTTTTATCCCATTCCCAACAACATCAACATTTGTCTCTTCATTAACATTCATTTCAACACGTGTCTCTTCATTAACATCCATTTCAACACATATTTCTTGAGTTTCCGACACATATATTACTTCACATGTTTCTTGACTTTCATAAACCTCGGTATACTTTTCCTTTTCCTTTTCATTTTCCTTCAAACATATTAATAACGCATCTTCTTTTAAATTACAAACAGATATAAACCGAGTCACAAGCTTATTGCTATTAAGCACCATCGGTCTAGCTTTACTGATGAGGACAATATATTTCATCTCAATATCATACAATGTTGTATTGATTCCCAACTCATTTACCATGTCATACAATTCTTCAAATGTAATGTTTTTCTTGACACTCAAAATCGCCGAGACTTCTTCGGATTCACATCCTACATATTTACAAATCCATACACAATTGCCGTTTTTTTCAACCTCTACCGGGTAAAATATAAAAGGGTGCCTTTAAGGGCACCACACTTATTCTACTTGGGCACCCAAATTAGAGGGCACCACATTTTCATATGTTGTTTTACCTAAGGCACCGCACTGATATTTATATATACTCAATACACTACAGAGTAATTACAATATTATCATTTCTACCTATTGCACCACATTTATCAAATTTTCCACTCCAACAAAATAATATATACAAATAACCCTTATTTCCTTCTAGCCACCATCCCTACCAGCCTTGCCACCTCCACCAGCCCCCAGTGACGGACCCAGGAAAAAAGTTCAGTGGGGGCACAAACTGATAAAAGCCGACAGATTACAATTTTTTCGGGTGAAAAATTAGAGTAAACAGTCGATGATTTACAATTGTTCTAGACACAAAATTACAATACATTAGACAACAAATTCCAAATAATCCGTACACAAAATTACCAAACATAGCCCATGATTACAACTGTTTGAGGCACAAAATAACCGTAACCAATAAATTATAATTGTTCCCTACGAGGCTTCATGCTTTGAAATCGTTTAATTACAACATCGGTTGTAATACTACGTAGCAAATCTTTTTCAATGTTACAAATAAGACAGTCATTCAGAAATTCATCAGACATTCGATTTCGCAAATCTGTCTTAACGAGGGTCATTGCAGAGAAGCTTCTTTCTACACTTGCTGTTGCTACCGGCAAAACCAATGCTAATTTCAAAAGCCGATACACCAAATAATACCCCATATGCTTTTTGGTCTGCACCAACAATGTAGATAGATCGCCAATCCCATTCAACTTGCTAAATCTGATATCTGATCTCATATCCATGATATATGTCTCTAGTTGCTCCTTTAAAGTCTCACATTCAAGATAAGAGAAGTCATTGGGATAAAACTCGGTTAACTTTATCAACCTTTGCAAATAAAATGCAACAAAATTATCAAGTGGACTCAAGCTACCGATACAAATAAGCAACTCAGAAGTGATCTCATTGAATCGCTCATTCATCATTAAAAGTTGCATATCCACAATTCCATAAAAGCATTCCACACGATAATGAAAATCATTAGTAATGTGCTTGTTTGGATACCGGCGACGACTAGCTGGAGTACCATATTCAACATCCATCTTCAAACAATCAATCCCATGCTCATTGCAAAATGAAGTGATACTATTTAAAAGATCCTCCCATCCATGATCTCTTAATGCTTGCAACCGGCACTTTGCATGTTTAACATATATCATAGCATTCACAATGTCTTCTTCTTTCTTTTGCAAAGCTTGTGACAACACATTCGTGATCTTTAATATTTTCAACATCAATTGCAAATAGAAGACAAAATCAAATGATAAAAGATAGTTCAATAAACCGTCTTCTTGGGCCTCTTTTGTTGAATGTGTAGCATCACTTGAAACAATTGTAAGAACATCAAGAACAGTAGAAAATAAATTAACCAAGTTTATCAAAGAATCATGATGAGATCCCCAACGTGTATCTCCGGCTCTCTTAAGACTTAACTCTTGGTTTAATCCTTTCCCCGTGTCAATCAAACCACTATTGATGCCTTCCACTATGTAGTCTCTTTGGCTTTGTCAAATCATGTCTTTACGCTTACAAGAGGCCCCGACAACAGTCACCAACATGGATGTCTTTTAAAAGAAATCTTCAACATCTTTATGTTTTCTAGCCACTCCAACAAGAGCCAATTGAAGTTGATGAGAAAAACAATGAATATAATGTGCAGACTCGTTTTCTCTCAAAATCAAAGTTTTCAACCCATTGAACTCACCATTCATATTACTTGCCCCATCATACCCTTGACCTCGGATTTTCATTGCACTCAAGCCGAACTCAGCAAAGAATCCATCAATAGCAGATTTTAAGATCAAAGACGATGTCTCCGTCACATGTACAACCCCAATGAATCTCTCTTTTACATTCCCACGAGAGTCAACAAATCGAAAAACCACATCCATTTGTTCTTTTCCTGATACATCACTCGACTCATCCACCAACAATGCAAAATAATCAGCTTTAAACTCTTCTGTTAATTAAGCAGATGCAGCTAGATGACCTGGATCTTGCACAACCACCTGAAGAAGAAGAAGAAGAAGGTGGACAATCGGATTTTATTAAAGGAAAGGGAATAAAGAAATAGAAATTCGAAAAAAATAGGTTTTATGTATTTTTCTTAATTATTTCAGCAAATAAGGGCATATTAGTCCTTTTATAATTAGGGCACAATTAGGGCTTTACCATCTATTTATTTCCTATTTAAAGGTTGTAATGTGGTGCACGATTTATTATCGAATATAGTTCATTGTTCCTCTATACTGTGTTCCTCAATTCTTCATGGTATCAGAGGCAAAACACTCTTAAGCCATATATACCTTCTGCTGCTTTCTCCACTTTCGTTGTGCTACTATGGCCAAGGAATCTGGATTAACTATACAACAATTCCATCAACGCTCGAGTCTGATTTCAATCAAACTCAATTTCACGAATTTCCTACTATGGAGATCACAGGTGATTCCGCTGATCAAGAGCCTTGGTGTGTACCACCATGTCTCATCTAGTGAACATCCTGTACAGAAAACCAAAAACCAGACTGGGGAAGAAATTGATAACCCAGATTATCTCACTTGGACGGTCAATGATGGCCTCCTAGTTTCATGGTTGCTAGGCACCATGAAAGAAGAGATCATCGACATGATCCATGAGGAGGAGTTTCATCGCACATCGCCTTTGGGGAGTCTAGAGCAACAACTTCTCCCCACACCGTAGAGAAGGAAGGAAATCTAAAGAACATCTTGATGGGAATCAAAAAGGGTAACAAGACTGTGGATGAGTACTTAAGGAGTTTACGTCGATCCGTGATAACCTAGCGACTATCAAGAAACCATGGCGGAGACATGGATAAATTTTTCCGTTTGCACATGGGTTAAGCGATGAATCTGGTGATTTCGCACAGCCATGCTTACCAAGGCACCATACCCTACGTTTGCACAATTTGTCATGGCCCTTCAAGGTCATGAGCAAACAATTCAGACCCAGAAACTTCAAGAAAAGTCGGTCACTGATCAACTGCATGCCTTCTTCACACAAAGGGGCCGTGGCAGAGGCAGAAGAGGTGGTGGAAGGAACCAATACAACTCCAGAGGCAGAGGTTTTGCTCCTGCTGGGAGATCTAGAAACTCACAAGGCAACCAGAGGAGATCTGAATCCCAGGAGCAGAACAAAAGCAACTTACCAGAAATTAAGCAAAATCAGTCATCAACCCTAGTCTTCCAAATCTGTGGAAAGTTCAACCATGCAGCTATCGATTGCTGGCATAGATTTGACTATGCCTATCAGTCAGAGGAAACTCAAAAAGCATTTGCTGCACTCACAACAGCAAACCAGACTGACACATAATTCTTTGCAGACACTGGGGCTACTTCCCATATGACAAACTCAGAAGGTAATCTAATCTCTCCTAATAAATACACTGGTTTTGATAAAGTTTTTGTGGGTGATGGCACAGGACTTGAGATTTCTCATTCTAGTGATGCAAAAATTGGTAACCTACACCTAAATGATGTTCTAGTTGTGCCTGATTTAACTAAGAATCTGTTGTCTGTTGGAAAGTACACTGCTGATAATCTCTGTTCCTTTGAATTTGACAAGTCTAGTTTTATTGTTAAGGACAAAAACAAGAGGATCATAGCTCAGGGGCATAAAAGAGGCAATCTGTATGCCTTGGATCAAGGAGTTCAGGAAGCCCTGGCAGTTGTAAGAACAGGGAAAGCCACTTCCACTATATGGCACAAGAGGTTGGGACATCCACATCAGAATTTGATGACCAAGCTCAAGCAGTTAGGAAAAATAAATCTCAGTTCATGGGAGAATAAGGACAGACTATGTACTAGCTGTCAACTAGGGAAAAGTTGTAAACAACCTTTTAATAAAAGTACTTTTGTTTCAAAAATGCCCTTGGAAAAGATTCATTGTGACTTATGGGGACCTGCCCCTGTTTTATCTAATCAAAATTATAAATATTATGTTGTGTTCATTGATGACTTCTCAAGGTTCTCCTGGTTGTATCCCCTAAAGAAAAAATCAGAGTTTTTTTATGTTTACATCAGGTTTCAGAAGTCAGTTGAGAATCAACTGAACCAAAAGGTCAAGATCTTTCAATGTGATGGTGGTGGAGAATTTGCTTCCACACCTTTCTTACATCATTTGCAAGAATGTGGGATAGAACTAAACATATCATGCCCTTATACACCAGAACAAAATGGTGTGGCAGAGAGAAAACACAGGCATATTGTGGAAACTGGGTTAACAATGATGTTTGATGCAGGCACACCTCTTAATCTGTGGGTTGAAGCTTTCAACACAGCAGTGTATCTTATTAACAGGCTACCTTCCTCTGTGATAAAGTTTGAAACTCCTTACTTTAAGTTGTACAAGAGGCATCCTGATTACAGTGGCTTAAGAGTGTTTGGATGCCAATGTTTTCCTTCTTTGAGGAACCAGGTAACATCCAAGTTTGCAAAGAGGAGTTACCCCTGTGTTTTCTTAGGGTATAGCCCAGTCCACAAAGGGTACAGGTGCCTAGATCCAATCTCTAAAAGGGTGTACATTTCAAGACATGCTGTGTTTAATGAGCAAGTTTTCCTTTTTAAGGGAAGCACTGTTGAGACTACTGAGGGTCTATTTGACATGTTTGATTACCCAGATTCTGATGAGGGACTCACACAAAAATCTGATGAAAGTGCCCCTAGTCCTGACTGTTGTACATCTATGCCTATGCATGATCCTACTTGTGTTTCTGATCCTGTGCAGGAACCAATTATTGATGAACAAATACAGGAACATATAGGTGATGTTTTGGTTCAACAACAAGATCAGGCAGAACCTCAAGATGAGCAGCAAAATGACAATGCACCATCTAATGATGCAGATCTTATACCAGTCCAAAGACCAGTTAGGGAAAGGAGACCCCCAACATATCTTCAGGACTATGCAACCCTAGCCACTCACATGGTTGTAGAACCAAAGACCTGGAAGGAAGCTCAGACAGATCCTAACTGGCAAAAGGCTATGGAGGAAGAAATGCAGGCACTATACCAGAATGAAACATGGGATCTGGTTCCTAGACCTCCCAATGCCAACATTATTGGGTCTAAATGGGTTTTTAAGATCAAAACTACAGAACATGGGGATATTGAAAGATATAAGGCAAGGTTGGTGGCCCAAGGGTACTCTCAAGTTTCAGGTGTTGATTTTGAGGAGACTTATAGTCCTGTAATTAAACCTACAACCATCAGATTGGTCATAGCAGTGGCAGTATCACAAGGGTGGCCCATGAGACAATTGGACATAAAAAATGCCTTCCTTCATGGTACTTTCTCAAGAAAGCTGTTTTTATGAAACTTGACCTCCTGGTTTTGTGGATCAAAGGTTCCTGAGATCATGTATGTTCCTCAAGAGATCCTTGTATGGACTCAAGCAAGCCCTCAGGGCTTGGTTTGACAGACTATCCTCTTCTTACTTCACTTGGGGTTCTTATGTAGCAAGGCGGATCCTTCCTTATTCACTTTCATGAGCCTCGAGATCACTCTGGTCCTACTCATCTATGTTGATGATATCACGCTCTGAGGAATCATTTACAGTCAGTCCACAACCTAATTAATACACTGAGTAAGGAATTTGCAGTCAAGGATTTAGGGTCCCTTCATTTCTTCCTAGGGATGGAAGTCAAACCTACAAGAGATGGTATCTTCCTAAGTCAAGCAAAGTATGCACACTCTGTTTTGACTAGGTCAGAAATGATAAATAGTGCAGCAACATCTACTCCTCTTGCACTCAAGGTACAAGATTGCCCAGATGATTCAACCCCCGTCGATCCTTATACTTATCGAAGTCTAGTGGGTGCCCTACAATATTTAACATTCACTAGGCCGGATATTACACATCGCGATAAACAAGGTGTGTCAACATTTCTCTCAACCCACAAATAAGAATTTAAAGGAAGTCAAAAGACTACTTCCTATGTGAATGGAACTACAGATCACGGTTTACATTACAGCACGTTCTCCTCCATCCTTGTATGCATTTAGTGATGCCGATCTGGGTGGATCTTGACCACCGTAAGAAGAATCTTGGTGGTTTATGTGTCTTCTTGGGGGCTAATTGCATATCTTGGTCTTAAAAAAAACAGCCCACTGTCTCCCGGTCGAGCACTGAAGCAGAATACCGCTCCATGGCCTCTGCCACTGCTGAGCTCACGTGGGTGACCTACTTGCTGCGTGATTTGGGGATCCGATTGTCTCAGCCTCCTCAACTTTTATGTGACAATCTCAGTGCTGTCTATCTGTCTGTGAATCCATCTCTTCACTCCCGATCTAAGCATTTTGCTCTTGATTTCCATTTTGTTCGTGAAAAGGTTGCAGTCAAACAGCTTCTCACTCGGCATGTTCCTTCATCTTCCAATTTAGCGGATGTCTTCACCAAAGCTCTCCCAAAAGCTCCGTTCCAGCTTATTCATCACAATCTTCGTGTCTGGCCAGCCTCCCACGTCAGATTGAGGGGGGATGTTAAGCAGATGCAGCTAGACGACCTGGATCTTGCACAACCACCTGAAGAAGAAGAAGAAGGTGGACAATCGGATTTTATTAAAGGAAAGGGAATAAAGAAATAGAAATTCGAAAAAAATAGGTTTTATGTATTTTTCTTAATTATTTCAGCAAATAAGGGCATATTAGTCCTTTTATAATTAGGGCACAATTAGGGCTTTACCATCTACTTATTTCCTATTTAAAGGTTGTAATGTGGTGCACGATTTATTATCGAATATAGTTCATTGTTCCTCTATACTGTGTTCCTCAATTCTTCATCTTCAACTATCCTTTGTTGTATCTCTTTAGCACAACACTTAATAACATCTTTCTGAATTTTAGGAGATGTCATTTGTTGATTTTTTGGAGCATTTTCAAGGACAACTCTGTGAATAGCCTCACTTATATCATGCCAGAATATTCAAGTAATGCAATAAAATTCCCCTTATTTAAAGAATCATCGGACTCATCATTACCACGAAAAGAAAACCCCTGATGTAACATAACCCTACATAAATTAATAGTAGCACTTAAGCGAACCAAGTAATCATTTTTTTCAACATATGTATGCTTATGAAAAGAAACCTCAATAGATCGCTCTTGCTTCATTATATCCCCACATGTCCTCAATGACAAATTATGAGAACTCTTAGCCGTTCCAACATGGGCTTTTAACCTCTCTGTTTTATTCCAATAACTAAAACCTTCACTTACAAATGCACCGCCACTACCTTGATTACCAAATTCATTTCTGAACAAATAACAACACAAGCAATATGTTTTGTCTTCTATAGTGCTGTATTCTAACCAATTAGAATGTTCATCAAACCACTTCACATTAAATCGACGATCTCTGCCACCACAATTTGTCAAAGGAAAATCATGACCACGGGGTTGATAAGACCCCTTTAACAAATAAGCTCTTCTAATTTCATTAATTTGATTGGGATGATATTCAGTTATTTTTTTCCTTAATGCAGGATCTGCTGGCAGGCTATTTAAATCAACAAATTCTCACAGCACCACTAGCTAAACCGAAGTCATAAAGCGATGCCGCAACACTAGATGCATTCACCCCGAATTCTCAATCTCAATCGCATTTTTCTCCGGTGCTTTCCGACACTTCTTAAAAAAAGGATGTAAAGAATGATCATGTTCCATTTTTCAATTATCTGTTAAAAAAACCATACTTTTACTACTTATTATCAATCGAGACTTAAAAAAGATGAAGATGTATATTGTACATTCTACATTGTATAATACATTAATACCTAACAAAAACGCCTAATCAACTTAACAAATACTTCTCCAATCTCAACTTCAATTAAACATTTAAGTTGTATACACTACTACTACACAGTCTACACTATTACAATATTATTATTAATTTATCCCAATTCCCCAAATCACAATGCACCTAAACCCAATTTCTCTTATAAAATATTAAAGACTCAAAACATTCACACATCACACTCTCCGATTCCAACTTCATAAAGTTCAAACAAAGTAGTTCCCACAAAGGCCGATTCCAACTTCATAAAGTTCAAACAAAGTAGTTCCCACAAAGGCACAAGCTGACAAAACATAAAAGCTGAAAAGCATTTATACTTAATAAAATTTCATTAATAGAAATACATAATACATTACCTGGCTACCTGCTCCCTCTCCCTGCTCCACTGCTGAGCTGCTCCTGCTGCAAAGTCTTCCGTCCCTGCTCCACAGCACAAAAACGAACGCTACTGCAGCAAAACAAGAAGCCGATGAATGTAAATCGGGTCGGGGTTCTCCGTCCTCGGGGAGACGATTAAGAATTTAGGAGAAGGTGAATTGAAATGGTGAATCAGTGAATGTAAGCCGCTGATTCGCTGAAGAGGGGAGGAGGTGCGACTGATCTGATTTTTTCGAATGAAAATGGTAGGTAAAAACGATGGAATGGAGGGATTAGGGTAAAAAAAATTACTGAAAAGCAAAATGACGTCGTTTTGCAACAAAAAATTCTGAAAATCCAGTGGGGGCCATGCACCCCCCCCCCTGTATACGCTCGATCCGTCCCTGCCAGCCCCGCCACCTCCCAAACCCACCAGCCGTGCCACCTAGCACCCTCCACCTAGCCTAACCGCCCTGGACCAATCTTCCTCCACCATCACCGCCACCTTGCACACTCCACCACCATCAATTTTGATTCAATTCAAAATTGTATTGAATCAAAAGAACACTAGCATGGAAAAAAACATGGAGAAAAGCAGGTTGAATATTAAAATTTTTTTTTTGGTGGTTATCGCACTTAATTTTTACAACTGTTAGTAAGTCTCAATTTTGACTCACCTCAAATCTCCTGTTTTCCTGCAAAGTTGTAGTTGATTTTTTCTTTTTTCTTTTTTTTGTGCCCTTAACGAGGTTCGAACACTGGTCTTCATACATGCATTATAGTCTAGCACACCACTGTATTGATTATAGTTGATTTTTTTAATTTTTAATTTTATTTGTTTTTGGATTCAAAACACGAATGGTGATTATCATTGTTTGCTTGGCGATTTGAGGTGAGATGGTAGATTTAATCGATGGATTGAAAGTGAATAGTGGGTTTTTGTTGTGGTAAGAAGTGGTGGAAATGGTGATATGGGTGGTTGAAAGGTGGAGAAGATGGTGGTTAGAGGTTGAAGAAAAATGTAATTGTTTAAGGTGAAAGGATGTGATTATAATAAAAATATTGGAAATAGTAAAAGTAATTTGGATATAAGATACTTGAATTTTAATATGTGTAGTGTCATGAGTAGATTCATCATTTAAAAAACCCATGTGTGGTGCCTCGAGGTAATCACCTATTTTTTATAGTCTTTGTGGTGCTTTTTGGTAGAAAAAATGTGGTGCCTTTAAATGCACCCAATATAAAAATGCACCCATTATCTTCCATCACGCTTCACCGCGATCCTGTTTTATTCAATACAATAATTACAATACAATGATTACAAAACAATATACACATACACAAAATCCATAACTCTTGAATGTAGCAAATATTTCAATTTAAAGCACAAATCAATTTCAATTCAGTTCAAATAGCCATTAACTAAAGGTAAACACACGGTATCACCCCAGAAATGAGTTTAAAATTGTGTCACCCCTGGAAACGAGTTTAAACTTGTGTCACACCTGGAAAGTTAATACGATTACCATTCACCTAACCATTAGGTAAGAAAACCAAATCCAAAGTATAGAATTGTTCCCTAGCCTGATCTTCTCAATGACTGTCTCCAATGGTTAGGTGAATGGTAATCATATAGATAGTCATACCGGGTAATAACTGCACAAATCACCAATTCAATCAAAATATAACCAACTTTGATTTCAGTTCAAATAGCCAATTAACTAAAGTTAAACACATAGTTTAAGCTAATCCCGCAATTATTAAAGCTAAGAAACTCAATTTGCCTAAACCGTATAGTTTAAGCTAATCTCACATCATTCAACACCATAATAATTCACAAACACATCTCCTTAATCTCCAAAATCATATACATAACATAATTTAAAACTCAATCAAAACTCGTTTAATTAATTGCAATTCGTGGGGTGAAATCAATTTACATTCACACACCAATTTGACCAGCCAAGAACGGGAAAAGGGGCCCACAGCCAATTCGCCACACACCTCTGGTCAGAGAAGAAGAAGAGGAGGGGGTGAAACTGTTGATGTTGAAGAACCGTCAAATTCGTATTTAGGTATTGAACGGGGAAAGGGGAAATAGGGTGGGATGATTTTTCCACGAAAATTTGGGGGTATATTTGGGTGAAAGGGGACATAAGGTGGGATGATTTTGTCGTGAAAATTTAGGGGTATATTGGGTTTTCAAATGATGCGGGTTGGGTACAGGTCGGAGCAATTGTACGTAAGGATTAGGGTTTCGAAATTGAGGATTTTATTGAGATACAATAAAGGCATTTTAGGTATTTCGCACCCTTAGGGTATTCATACCAGTTTCCCTATCTCTATCCTCACAAATACTATTAAAAAATACATATCCCTACTTTACAGCAACTAAATTCACAATACTCTACATCAGCATCCCTATCTCTATTCCTACAACAATAAAAGCAATGAAAAATATATGGGATAGCTTCTGATTCACCCAGGATGTAGAGGAGTGAATCAGTAGCTATCCCTTAATGTAGGGTGGGGATAGGGATTCTCATGCTGAAGCTTTCTTTCTTCTTCCCTATTTTTTATCCCTAGTGTAGGGATAAAGTTGAAGATAAAGAGTCTGATGCTAATACCCTTACAATATTCGAAACTTGTATATACAAGAATTTATTTCTCCGGCCTATTCTTAGAAGGAATTTAGTCGACAAGCTCAGATAGTATCTGTCATGCCTGAGTTCTACATTTTCTTTCAAATTTCCTTCAGCTATAGTCCCGGTTGCCGTCTATCGGTAGTCGTCGACTCGTAGCTGCCGTTGATTAGACAGGCGGAGAAGCTGGGCCAGTGCAATTTGCGTTGTGTTAAGATGAGGGCATCATATAGTTTCCGCTTTTATGGCCATTTGTCTCCGGCGGCTTATGGTAAGAAACCCTCCCGCCGTTTATGGACCTTTGTTTCAGCAGCAGGGTCTTCACATTGTCCCCAGTTCAGTAAGCAATTAGATTTGAACGAGCACTACTACATTAGAAAATCCCTCAAGTTTTGGAACAAATTTTACGAGCAACACAAGAACAAGGTCAGTGTTTTCCTCAATTTCTGCCATCAGCTTTTTAACTTGGAGATTTCTGATGCAAGCGAAACTGCAGTTCTTCAAAGACAGACACTATTTGGACAAAGATTGGGGGAAGTATTTCTGTGACCATGATGATAATAATGATACAAAATCGCAAGCTGGAAAAGTCGTTTTGGAGGTGATTCACATTTCTTCGTCGATTATTATCTAATTTTTCTGTGAATTTAAGGCAGCATCATCAACCATTTTCAACCAAGGGAGGCTCTTTTCACCATCAAAACATCAAATTGATGGAAAATCCTACTCCAATGGTCATGTATTTTCTCCATCAAATTGGTGGAAACATGAAATTCTCCGGCAAATTTGCTTGTGGATTGACCACACACCGGCAAATACTGTTCCTTTTTTTTCTTTTTCTTTTGTGAAAAATCAAACAACTCTTTTGAATATGGATATGGAATATACCAAGAATATTCCTTTTTGGTGTAGAACCATTGGAGTTGATGGATAAAATTTAGTGTAAAAGTTACACCAAATTGATGATTTGGTGTAAATCTTGATGAGAACGCTTGGAGTTGCTCTTATAGTTGAGTATTTGGTAATGGCAGGTGGGTTGTGGATCTGGGAGTTCTGTCTTCCCTCTTATTGATGAATATCCTGAACTTTTTGTTCATGCTTGTGATTTTTCGCCCATGGCTGTTAATCTTGTTAAGGTTTGTGCTCGATTATGATGTGACTTTCAATTCATTCATGTCAATTTCGGCTATAAGAGATTCACATGAAGTGAATGCAGCAAAAATTTGATCACTGAATATATTTCGGTATGCAGTCAAATTCGAGGTTCAACAGTAACCGTGTCAATGCATTTGTGGCTGATGTTACAAAGGATGACCTCTGTACCCATATCGAACCCCATTCTATAGATGTTGCTACCTTGGTAAGTCAGTTCTTTATGTACAAGATTGCAGTTTACTTTCCCTTTTCATCTCGCTACATACTCTGAAGTAAAATATGTTCACTCATGTATGTGTAGAGTATAAATTTCGGTTTTCTTATACATCAAAAGTTTGCGTATATATGTAAAAGTATATAATGGAACTAACTTGTGGGACAGGTTTTTGTGCTGTCTGCAGTTTCACCTAGTAAGATGCCTTTGGTGTTGCAAAACCTCAAAAGGGTACTAAAGGTGCATTAACTCAGTAATGGACATTGTTTTGCAATCCCAGTTTTTCTTTTGCTACTTAAATCCATTTACATTTAGAAGGCTTGGTATTTGATTATATAGCCAAACGGTCATGTTCTGCTACGTGATTATGCCGTTGGAGATTTTGCACAAGTGAGTTACTGATTTCCACTTTTAGATTTTCAGCACTTCTATGTTTTCTATTGCCTTTTCTTATTAAGCACTTTTTGTCAAATCTAGCATGTTATACTCAAGAAATCCGGATCCTCTTCTAGGAATATGGTGTAGTGATCTGCATAGTGAGCTATGTTTAAAATCATCATAAATATGAGCATGGAGGATCATTGCACCCAGGGGCGGATCTGTGTATACTTAGGGGGGTCACGTGACCCCACTGAGATCCGAGGAATTTTTTTTTTATTAAAACGATGTAGTTTTGTTGTTAAAAAATATAGTTTTAGGCTCCGGTGATCTCACTAGAACAAATTTTTAGAAAAAATAATATAGTTTTACAGTCTGGTGACCTCACTAGAAAAAATTCCTGAATCCGCCTCTGATTGCACCAGTTTGCTGTGGAGGATCCACTGTGCACATGTTTAAGCCTCTTGTAAATTTCTTTTGTTTTTCTCACCCCTCACATATTAGTTTACAAAACTGTAGTGGAAAAGGAAGTTCTTGGAACCTAAAATGTAGCTTCCATTGCAGGTAAAGTTGGAGGACCAAAACCAGAAAATTAGTGAGAATTTCTGTTTCCGACAAGATGGTACAGTAAGTATTCAAATGCGTTTATCAACATTGCGAGTAATGAATGCATCAGAGTTTAACTAACTATACTTATTCATGTCTTCAGTGCTCATTTTATTTCTCTGAGGAATTCCTGTCATCGTTGTTTGTTCAATCTGGTTTTAGCGTCGTGGACATGAATATATATTGCCGACAGATTGAGAACCGTTCCAAGCAAATTTCCATGTCGAGGTATCTATACTCATGAACATGTATCTATAGATTCCAATTCAATTCATTAGTTTTGTAAAATAGAGAAAACTGCTGTTTGGGTGTATAAAATAGAGGGAGACTGATGCAAATGACACTGTTTTACTTGCATTTCAGGCGCTGGATACGTGCATCTTTTTCGAGCTGCTCCTAGTGCTAAATTCTCCATTCTTTTGCTTCATTATGGAGATCTAGCTAGAGAAATCTGATATATATATATATATTGAGTGGAAGAAATCTGGTTCTTAATCCACCCGCTCATAGAACCGTTAATGAGCCGAGCCAACCCGAGTATCCGTTGTTCAAGGCTTCAAGCTTGTGTTCGTTTCTATCATGAATTTGCTCTTTAATAAACAAAAAAAAAAGTTAAAGCTTAGTTCGTCAAGGTCACGAGTTTGTTCGCGATTATTTGTTTAATAAACGAACAAAAGATTATTTTCAATCTCAGCTCATTTATAAAGGAAAATTGTTTGAGTTTGTGCTCGAGTTTGACTTGCTACATGTATTTTTGCCTTCTAACTTGAACTTGGATCAAGTTTGGCTCGTCAAGATATAAAAGATGAACTCCAAATACATAAATAACAAAACATGAAGCAAATATTCAAACATAATAGTACCAAAAGTTCGGAGAACTTTATAAAATTAATGTCTGTTAGATTTGTAGTTTGCTTATCATTCTGTGTTCATGTTAGGTTGTACATTGGTTAATGGTTATCTATATATATAAGCAGGTTTACAAACATAATCGAATATTCACGAGTATGTTCGTGTTCGTTTGTTTAAGAAACGAGCATACAAGTCTGTTCAAGCTTGATTAATTAAGGTAAAAAAAAAAAACGAAAGTTCACAAACACTAACGAGTCGAACATGCATTTGTTTATGAGTGACTCTGTTCGTTTAACAACACTACCGCTCACTTGATTACCCAATTTGATTGCCAAATTAGGTTTGTCGAATTTTAGCCGTTGTCTTTTTGACACAGAGTCTCTAATAGTTGCAGGCTTGCAGCTGAATCATTGGCTAGTGAAACCTCAGAAACTCGGAGGGGATCGATTGCCATAAAGGAATATGCCACGGTAGCCATTAAAGGTATTTTCAATGCCTCGTTCAAGAGTGACACCCTTTCCGTCTGTGGGTGGTATTTTTCGTGATCACACAGGCACAATCATTCGATCTTTTACATGTAATATGAGTACCTCCTTTTCGGTTCATTCAGGTGAAGCTTACGCTATATACCATGGCATTACATATGGATTGGCTTATGGTTTCAGAGAGCTGATTATCGAAAGAAAGCGACTCCCTTCATGTTATATAGAAGATTAATTCAAGTGATGAAGACTTATCCGAAGTGGGCGGCATCATTGCTGCTTGTCTCCATTTGTCCACCTTTTTCTCTTCGTTGTCTTTCGATTATGTTAATTGACAGAAAAACAATCCGGCTCACCTCTTAACTGGTATAGGATCCTCATTAGTCTCTTTTGTTGGATGGGGTAGTTCCCCTCGCTCTGATGTACCAGCATGTTGCATCTCCAATATTAGCTTAACTAGTCAAAAACCCGTGCATAATGAACGGGATAATTTAACCCTACAAACTAACCCTAAAATCAAAATATGTAAACAATGAAGAGCACGCTAAAACCAACTCGATTAAAGAAGTAGACGTCATCGGCCGCGGTGTCTTTTTTCGTGAATTTTCATCTGCAAAACCAATAAATGTGTAATCATATATTTGTGGGAAAATAAACCATACGTGTAATTAAAAATCATAATGTTTTGAATTATATCGGAGCCGATACCGTAGAAGCCTGCGTCCCATCTTGATCTCCATTCTCAGCCACAACTGGATAAGGTACATGAGGAAAAGCAACAAAAATCTAGTACATGTCAGGACACCATTAAACAGGGGAAACGGAGGAAAAACGGAAAACATTTCTACGCATCAAAACAAAAAATAAAATGAAACCTATTACAATAATAGTAATCACCAATATTACAGAAAATTAGAGACCCCTCAAGAAAAAAAAATAGAAGCGAAGCTCATAGAAATTAGGAGGAACATACAATCTATTTTCAACACATTCGTCAAGCGGAGTTCTCGATCGTGACGCGTTGAATATCAGATTTTCCATGTAGGTCTTTACAAACCTTCATTCCTGGAAATAGTGACAGTAGAAAATAAAAATATAAATAGGACACCAAATGCAGAATGTTGTTTCAAAGATGATGTTTAAGAAGGAACAATGCAGAATGTCGTTTCAAGTCGTAACTGTGCTGCTCCTATCGGTTCATTCCGTAGAGGTAGGTAAATCATACCATAAAATTAATTTAAAAAATGAGTCCCATTAATAACTAAATCGCAATAAACTGATTGAGCAAGTGTAGCAGAAAAGGCAAATGAGGACTGTTTGTATATTTCATATTCATCTTCCTTACACCTAATACTAAAGGTAAAACAATGAAACTATAGAAACATTGGGTGATCAGGTTGAATGATACGGTCCATACGCAGATTGAAAGTAATAAAAGAAGAGGCACAATAGTTAGTATAAAGTAAATTAGAAAAAGCAATAATTTACATTTGAAGAGGGATAAGAAGAGTTCTGCATCGTCCTGTTGTTGAGTAAGTGTAGCAACCAAACAGCCGGTCCTTCCGAGTTCCGAAGCCTGCAAAACAAATTTAGAATAAAATTCAGAAAAGCCACAAAATATCCAAAATGAAAAGCCACAAAATATCCAAAATCCTATTGTCAAAATGGAGACATAAACTGGAAGGAATTTTCCATAAGTTTGTACATATCACCCCGGTCCACTTTCGGTTGAACAGCAATTCTACGTACACAAATTGACAAAAGAAATTACAAAATTTAAAAAAATAGAAGAATAACAACAAAGTGGACACAAATTTGAACAAACTAAACGCTAAAACATGATGCACACATTAACAATATACTGGAAGCCTTATACAAACCCACCATCCTAGGAGTCCATCCTCTGTAACCTGTACACATGTACACATGTACATATACTTACGTTTTTTTTCTTGACTAATTTTTTGAGCCATACCTCAATTTTTTTTTGCTGTGAAATGATATTAAATGTAGAAATCTACAAAAACGCAAACGGATTAAAAGGTGTCAAAAATAAGTAGTAAAATCATACAATTGGGGGTTAAAACTCCCTCAACTTCTTCTATTAGGTCTTTGAAACAAACAAAATGTACCGGATCGGAAGCATCTTGGACAATGACAGGGTTTTTATCGGAAGCGTCTTGGGACGATGACAGGGTTTGTTTATCCTTGGCGAGGTTCTTTATCTTTGACGGCTCTTTATCCTTCTTTATATCATTCAATATCCCTATCTCATTTCTTCTTCCTTGCAGATGCATTCAAAAAAGTTAAACCGGGAGTAAAACTTAAGCTTTTTCTTTTTACTCGAATCAAGCACAATAAGATACCATAACATAAATTGCACGTTAAAGTTCATTGAACATTGAAGTAAGTATTTATTTGAATCTAACAAACCAAAGTAGGATAATGATAAAATATTCAAAGCTAAAACAATTCATTAGCATTATCGTAATTGAAGCCTTCCTTGAAATGATAAAACAACAAAAAAAAATTTCAACTTTCATAAATTATGTTGACCAAAGATATGGCTTTACGAAAAGTTTTACCTTAAAAAAAAAAAAACTCGATGAAGCCCTCGATATATTCAAACAAGATATCAAAATGTCGAGGACTTATTACGATGATCTTATAGTATCCATCAAACAACAATCACTGCTAGGGGACCTAACAAAGGCGAGAACATAGATTTCTCATAGCAAGCATGATTTTGGAAGTCGGTGTTTGAGAATTCGATGCAGAGATCATAAACCCTATAATTCATCAAAGCGAATTCACCTTGCCACATTGCAAATTGAAATCGCATCAAATTCGAATGAATTTAAAAGGAAGATAGTGGGACATTATCTCAGATCTCGTATTAAAATGGATTTGAAATGAAAGGATTGGATATGAGGTGGTTAACATCAATATGTATGCGAAGATACTTGATTTTAAATTGATTGTGGAAGAGTTTGTTAAGAGGAAAAAATGTAGAAGGGATTTGTTGAGAAAAATCTGGGAAGAGTTTGTTAAGGAGAAAAATCTGGAAGGGATTTGATAGGAGTGAGAATGTGCGTGTTTTCTATTTCGGGTGTAGATCGGGTTGACAACGGGTTTTTGGGTAAAATTACGGGTAATCGGGTTAAATTGTGCTTTCAAATATATATAGATATAGATATAGATAAAATAGCTCTTTTAGTGGAAAAAAAAAATTAATTCGATATTTCACCAACAAAATGAGTACCTAATTTGACGACATAATAGGTGATTTGATCGTATACTTCGAAATTTTAATATACCATTCTATTTCTATTCTTCATTAGATATTAATCGTACATAAAACATTATTTCTACAATAAACGAAAATACTTCGGATATCATTTGAGAATACATATTCTTGTTGCTCCAAAAACAAGTTTTTTATTTTTAAAATCATTAGTAGAAATAAGAAAAGGATTCCATGGATCCATTTGATTAATTAAACGTTCCATGATCAGGAAACATGATTTACTATGGTAACCTAGATTTTTCAACAAAATCGATCAATTTAAATACAAGGATGGAAAAATTGAATTCTCAAATTACTAATGAAAACAACCAACATAGCATCGTTCTAGCGGTAAATGCTACAGTCATTGGTTCTCTCCTATGAGACAAAAAAGTGTGCACATATTTCTTTTCTTTCCGTAAGAAATTACTAATGAAAACATGGGTTATGAAACAAGTTGTGAGTTGTGACCCAATTGCGTCCATAATAAAGCTACTAGTGGGGAGTGGCCGTGCGTTGCACGATTACTGCCCTCGAGTCAAGCTGTGATTTGTTTGTTACGTAGAGGCTTGCGTGGCTCTTTATATTATCCTGTTAGGTAAACTGACTTTTGGAGGACTATAAGAGAAAATATGTTACAGCAAAAAAATTACATATGGGCGTACATAAGTTATTGTCAGAACATAGAGACCTGTTCATTTGTCTACTTATTGTATTTGAGGGGAAGGTAAAAGTGATTATGTTACATAACTTATATTACACGCGTAGATTTATTTATTTTACACACTTGTTTTCTCTCTTCGCAACACTTTTTGTTGGTCTTGACTTGAGTTTTTTAGAAGGATTGTTTGCTACGCCACTGGGTGACGTGTTTTCTCCGGTAGCATATTGCGTGTCCATTTCTTGGTGTTGTGGATGTTGATTTGTCTTCTCACGAGTTTGTGACCTCATGATGGTCTGTGAGCAAGTGGAGGAACTTGGGTTGTCCATATGAACATCGTCATGTGGTGCATATATGTGAACACGAGAATATATTAATTATTTTGTGTACTAATGGTGTAACATGTGTACCAAATATAAGATTATGACAGAGAGAATGGATGCACGTGGTAATAGTATGTAAATGTAATTTATAGTAGTAGTCTTAAATTAAATGTTGAAATTGTCATTAACATAATCAATGGTGAATGAATGTATTTTCACCGTGAACCTGGGGAATAGGGTAGTAAAGGTTGGTTACCCGAGCTTGTTGTGGTTTCGGACTTTCAACAAGGCATTGTCTCGAGCTTTTTCTCGTGAAGTCTTTCTGGACCATTTCGAACCGTGTAACGAATAACACGGTCTCAGATTCGCATTTCGTTGGGCCTTCACCTCTGCAATTGTTGTTTGTTCTTTTAGCCACTCTTCCGTCTCGTTGAGTAGTTCGGCAAACCCCTTATATTTCAAAAAGATTAGAATAATATTATTACCACCGGCGCATACATATGTGTGTCTATATATGTAGACATAAACATATATATGTTTGTGTGTGTGTGTCTATATTTGGGTGTGCACGCTTCTTGTGCTATGCTGCATTACCTGGTTTTTCATTCTATGGAGTTCGGACGCCGTCCGGTGTAATAATATCTCTGCATTCTTGTCAAAGAATGTTGATGTTATAGTTCCGGATTTGTCGCTAAGCCGTGCTTGTACTTTGCAACTGTTTATTGCCACATTGAAATGGTTTGCATGAGGATCGTGAGTATAAATGATTGTGAAATAGTGTGATATATGCCTCTATTAATGTGTAATATTTGGTGGTTATCAGTGGTGTGTGTGTATGTGTGGATGTGTATTTCGTCTAAGTAAGTGAAATGAGGATATAATACCGTGGCAGAACGCATGGGAGAATTGATCAGACAGAAAATTTGTTCGTCTAAGTTTGGTAGTTCACGACTTTGTTTCAGAAACATAGTGTAAGGATTTGAGGCCAAAATTTCCATTAACTGTTTCATAATGGATTCATTGAATTGTGGGAATGTCTTAAGACGGTGATTAAGCTCGGTTTCATTATCGTAAAAGTAAAGCTGGATTCCAGAAGGAGAGCCTGTATTTTTTTGCAGTGGCTGTAAGTAATGATACACTTTACCCTGCACTTTGAAGGTGTAACCACCTTTACAGTTCTTAAGTAGATCACGATCGCTTTTCTTTGGGAGGAAGTGGTGAAAGCGAGGTTATTGTTGTAGCTCCGCACATATCTTTTGAATTCTTTGGCTTCAAAGATTATCACGATGTATAACAATGCCAAAGGAGTCGGCAATGTCGGAAAGACAATTTTACCTCGCCCTCACTGTAGCAGAAGGAGGGAGGTTCTAAATAGAACCGTTTGGCATCGTAGTATTCACAGTTAGGAGCCAACGGCAGAATAGAAGGAATGCTCGCTGCTCTTATCCTAGCTAGTGCAGCTAAGTCTAAGATGTACTTCTTGCCTTTCCTCACATGGTAATAGAGTGGTCAATGTGTGCACGAGGTCAAATGCTAGAACTATTTTTCTTCACAATGGTAATAGACCTGGCTAATGTTTCACTGGATTTATAGGATTTCATAAAAGTAAAGTCTAAGCTAATGCAATATTGGGTGTAGTGATAGGAAATTCGATGTCTGGGACATGGGTACTCTTATTACCTTTTCTTTCATTGAATTGTAACCTTTACGCTTTGAGAAGGCGATTCTTGGTCGAGTTGCATTGCGGCAGTAGTTTAACGGCGTTTAGCATTTCGTGCTTCTCAAGCATTTCTACCACGAATAAGTAACTACCTGGAGTGAAACGTGTGTGCGGAATCTCGTGGAGTGGAAAAAGCATAAAACACAAGAACAAGACTTTGGCGAGAACAACAATGGATTATTTCTATCGCACTCGATAACCGTAATACATGTGTACAGGTAATGTGATAAGCCAAACGAAAGCAAGGTGGTGTGAGATCGAACATGATCTAAGGTTGAAATTGTTTTGTATTCTTTGTTCATTACCTACGCAGATCAATGTTTACTATTTAGGTTTGTGGATCAAACAGAGTCTGCACGAAGTTTAAAGATCAAGTAGCCAAACAGATTAGAGAACTAAATCATTTGACAATTTTTCCCAGAGAAGAAAGTGATGTGATTTTAGAAATTAATAAGCAAGGGAAGGAAATGTAGTTATTTACATAGCATTGGACATCAGTGGTGTGAAACCGAAATCGTAAACCTCACTGATGAGAACATTGGAACATACTATTAATAACATAATAATGTGTGCTCTTAACCTTATGTGTTGATTTTGCTCTTGAATGCAGAACTGTACTTTGTATGTGTAAGTAACCTACTATGATTGATACATTAGTTTTTTCAAACCACATTTATTACCTAGTATGGGCTTTTTCCTAGATTTTAAATTTGAATACATAAAGCAATGTGTACTCTTAACCTGTGATGTTTATTTTGCACTTTCATGTGAATCTGCACATGTGTGTAAGTCATTTACTATAATTGATTCATTAGTAATGCTAAATAAAATTTGCTAATGCTTAGTCTGGTTGTGGTATTGAAAACAAACCACAACAATCTGAGAGAAGCATGTAGAGTCTACTAAGTAGCCGGAAACCACATTCATTAGTATATGTTGGTGGGTTGGAAACACAGAATCTGTCTACTCAATGCAAAAGTCTTCAAATCGGTTCAGAAAACTATTCACAGCAGTAAGAGATCATTACCAAGGGTGAGAGGAGTTGAACATACACGAGTATTGTTACATGGTCATTTCTCAAATCTTCATAACATCGTGTGATCTCGCAAAATCCAAAAGTATACATTCGATTATGAGAATCGATTACATCATCGCTCACGACATCGAAAGCACCAGTTAATTATATAGTGAATTGACCGGACACAATGAAAGCAAAATTTGTCACATAGAGTTTAATCAAATCTTCAGAAAGATGACAAATAAAAGCAAACAAATCCGTATGAAGAAAAGTAAATCCGCAGGGCAATCAAACAATCAACAACTGAATAAATAAAAACCCCTTTTCTTTTTCTTAGAGCAAATAGAAGGGAAATTCACGCAGATTCATTACACGAAGAAGAGACAGACCAAACGCAATCCCAAAAAATCAGACATCAGAAATAATGAAATCAGATCAGATAAAGAATACTACAGATTGAATAAACATCTAAGAATGCTCGCCTCTGGTGTCGGAATGGGTAAAAGTGCAATTGGATTTTCCACAGAAGGTTTGAGGTATGTGAAGACGGCGGAACCGTTGAGCTGTCACCGCAACAGCAATGAACAACACTAAGCATGAAACGATTGGAGCAAATAACCGGCGTGGACAGCAGAGCCTAGCACGTATGAAAGAGAGCTGCTTGCCTGGCATGGAAAACTACGGCGTCGATCAAAATTCCCCATCGGAATCGGCAACAGAGTGGTGGCAAGTTGGAATACAGAAGTAAGGGAGGGGCGTAAAAAACAAACAAATAATAATGAAGGAGGCGAGGTAAATATCTGATAGAAAATAAGGGGGGTAAAAGGAAAAAAAGAGGAAAAAGAGGAAAAAGACAAAGTGGACGACGAAACAGCGCAAATAACTATAACCCCCAACTACACTGATAAGATGAACCGCAATCGGTTATATACTCTATTCAATAAAATAATAAAAACAAAAACAAAGAAACGGTTATAATGACAAATATGGAAGGGTAAAATTGAAAAAGCAACAAATTGGACAAGGGTATCAGGGTTTTACAAAGCGCCGGCAACGCAGGCCTATAAAAATGCGGGGAAACAAACATTTTTATTATCAAACGTGTTTTTACATAAAGAAATTGTAGGCTCTCTTTCAAATTCGGGTAGGTTAGACAGATGCCGCCGTTTTGTGCCTCGATTTTTTGCCTGCCTTTCTTCTGATAATGAGATCCCTTCCGTGGGTTTATTTTTCAATCTTTTCTCTGCTATTTTTCTGATCTAATTGCGATTTTCTTGAAGAAAAAAAGAAGATTTTTTATTTTTATTTTATAATTTGTATAGAATAGAATTGTTTATGATTAATGTTTTGTGATATACTAGGGATTGTCTTGATTGTGTTTAATTATCAGAAATGAATGTTATGTTTGTAGTTGTATATCTGTCATGGTGAAGGGGAAAAAGGCGAATGGGGCTTGTTTGCAGTTTTAAACCAAGCAGGCACCTGCCTCTTGAATTTCCCCGAAATTAAAGAGCAGAATTATCATTCTTGTAATCGATATACCACCGTTTACAAGTTTGGCTTTTCTGTCACATCTCTCTACTAATAATAATGCCTATGTTTTCATTCTCTTTTCCATTTTATCACTATAATAGTATTATTTAGTATATGCCCTGGGTTGTCTATGGATAAAGATAAATATAAAGGCAGAACAGAACAGAACAGGTTTCTGGAAGTTTGTTATCCGAAATATTTGAATTTTTTATATTGTCAGCCCCTTGCAAGCTGGAAATTACTTGAATTTGCTAATATTGTCAGCCCTAGTGGAAGAAATTTGGCCGTCTTGAGGCCTATAGTTAGACGTGACCGGTTCCGGGTCGGTTGCATGACCCTCCGGTTCCAGGTTCAAAATGGAACCGAAGCCGTCGGTTTTATTTTCTAGCCGGTTCCGTCGGTTCTCGGGAACCGACGGGTTTGGCGGTTTTCCGGTCCGGGTCTCGGTGGTTCCCCTGTTCGGGTCCGGGTCTCGGCGGTTCCCGGGTCAGACGGTTCAGATCACGGTTCTGATTACGGTTCCAATCACGATTTTAATCCTGGTTCCAAAAAAAATCAATTTTTTTTATAAAATTTTTATAATTTACGTTAAAATTAATAATAAATTATAATTAGTTATTAAACTATATATAATATTTAATTTCATAAGTATGTTTTAAAAAAAAACACACGGCTTGTATAATATTTAATTTCAATCAATTTATATATAATATTTTATTTCATAACTTATATTCTAGATAATTTGTAAGTAAATTAAATATTATAGTTTTCTAATTGTTTATTTTTTATGATTGATTTGTAAGTAAATTAAACTTATATTTCATATAGTGATTAGGATGATTTATACTTATAATATTATGTATATAAGTTATATAAGTTGATATTATATCTTAATGAATCGAGGCAAAATATACATAAAAGTTGTTTTCTAATTGTTTATTTTTTGAATATATATCCGTTGTTAATCGTTGGTCAAATTGGAAATTGGAATTTTGGCAAATTTTGAAGGAAAAAGAAATCGGAACCTAAAACCGGGTAGGAATTGTGAAACCGCCGGGTTGGACCCGGGAACCGGCGGATTCGAACCGGATTTGGAACCGGCGGGTCCACGGAACCGGCGGTGTTTTAGGTTCCAACGGATCCGGCCCGGCCCGGAACCGGCGGTTCAAGGAACCTGCCGAAAAACCGGCGGTTGAACCGGCCGGAACCAGCGGTTTTAATTTTTTTTTTGTTTTTTTATTCTTTTTTCTTTTTCTTTCAAAATTTGCCCAAGATTCCAATTTCCAATTTGACCAACGGTTGGCAACGGATATATATTCAAAAAATAAACAATTAGAAAACAACTTTTATATACATTTTGCCTCGATTCATTAAGATATAATATCAACTTATATACATAATATTATAAGTATAAATAATCGTAATCACTATATGAAATATAATTTTAATTTACTTACAAATTATCTACAATATAAGTTATGAAATTAAATATTATATATAGATTGGTTGAAATTAAATATTATATGTTGCCAAGTGTTTTTTTAAAACATACTTATGAAATTAAATATTATATATAGTTTACTAACCAATTAGAATTTATTATTAATTTTAACTTAAGTTATAAAAATTTTGTAAATAAATTGATTTTTTTTGGAACCGTGATTGGAACCGTAATCGGAAATCGTAATCTGAACCGTGATCTGAACCGTGATCTGAACCGTCTGACCCGGGAACCGTCGAGACGCGGACCCGGACTGGGGAACCGCCAAACCCGCCGGTTCCTGGGAACCGGCGGTTTCGGTTTCATTTTGGACCCGGAACCGGAGGGTCGTGCCATGGACCTGGAACCGGCCCGGAACTGGTCACGTCTACCTATAGTGAAGGAAAATGTTTTACTCCCTCCATCCCATTTTATTTGTCCATGTTTCCTTTTTCGTTTGTCCCCAAATAAGTGTCCATTTTGTGCATTAATTGTTAAATTCTTCAAATACCCTTCTCTCTTTACAATATTTACAATAAAAAATGTGTAGCATTAAATGCTCTAACAACAACTTAAAGGGCATAAGTGTAAAAATATTGGATTATTTAATGTGATTCAAAGCATTAACTACACTTTTCTTAATCTGTATAAAAAGTCAAACATGACAAATAAAATGGGACGGAGGGAGTAGAAATTTGCTTATATGTGGTGCAGGTTTTTTGATTTTTATTTAAATTAGAAGGGCGTGGATGTAAAATTGCCCTATCACCTTCCTATAGTGAATACATGTGCAACATATGAACTGATGATATGGCGGAGAAGTACACACTATACCCTATTCAACATAGACTTACCTTGTTGTTGAGCAAAATCCATCTTGAGAAGTACAACCTTAACAACATTTTGAAAAATGGGAAAGAAACAATCACAATTAAATCTTTTAGTGCTCCCATAGATAGAAAGTGTGTCCAGTATAAATGAAAATAATTCTTGATATTGCACGTGTAAACTTCCGAAGCATTGGTGGTAGAATAGAGAATGTATAAGCAACTTTCTTGGAGAAGAAATGTATAACCAAACACACCAAACACTATTTCGGTACATAGAATTGAAGCCCATAATCGTGTAAACCATGGAATTGAAGCTAATAAACCTGTAAGCTAGAGCTGTCTCGGTACATAGAATTGAATCCCATTATCGTGTAAACCATTGAATTGAAGTAATGAATGTGTAAACCAGAGTGTCCATAATCGTGTAAACCATAGAATTGAAGTAATGAACGTGTAAACCAGAGCGTATGTAATCCAAAGTGAATGTAATCTGGGCGTCAATTGAAGAATGCTACTCTTATCAATTTCTTATGCAAAATATTTGTGCTTAAGTCATGACTCAATTTGTGACGACCCTGATCCGGATACCGAGTCCTTAACTTAGGAAAGACGCCCGCACGTATATAACTAAAATAAATCGATTATATACGTAAGCCTAACAACAACAATAACAGAGAACATCGGAAAACGAAAACAAAGACTCGGGAAAAACTTTAAAAGATCACTACAACGACGATCGACAAGTAACACAGTAATGCAACTAAAACAAAATCCCAATAAATAATACACAAGATTGAATATCCATTCAACTATTTCAAATCTTTTACAAGCCAAGGTACATCTATCTTATCTATTACAAAAGAAAAGAGAAGGTTCTATACCATTGCTACAACAACAAAAGAAAGGTAGAAAGAAAAAGTATACTTCAACTCTTTGGAACTTGGAATCAATCTTAAGCGATCGCGAACTCAACCTACAACAAAACCACCTTCTCGGGGGTGGGAAGAAAAACAACAAACTAAAGGGTAAGTACAAACGCATTTTAGCAAAGGGTAGAAGCACCGAATCTACACCTACTATAAGACAATGATTAACATTAATAACAATACTAGTAATATCACAAGGCAAGTCAAACAATCATGATTACATATATGTTTCACTCGCCACCACACTCTACTAGTACTCTCACTAGTTGACTCAACCATATAAGACATTTGTTACATGTTGACCAAGCGGTACTAAGCGGAATGAACGTGCATCCGAACACATTCAACACCATCAAGTGGCATGATGTCAAGATCATGTGGAAGCATTGCACAAAACTTGGATTCATAGCCATTTCGTATGGCAATGATTCCATGTTGCGGGGTTGAAACGTACCTCACCATAGATCAACACGTTTTAGCTTTTAGACACGTCAAGTACTTATTTAAGTGGTTAAGCATTCACCAATAGATTACACATAAAAGGATTCTTAAGGACTCTAAACCCTAGACGACCTTAGATCATAGCTTAGCACATTGCACAGAAATATTAGATTCTAATCTAATATCCACGAGGCTAAGAAATAAGGCTTCCGGTGATCCCGAGTATCTCCCCGCAGAGGGTCTCCACAAGGTCTTTGAGCCGAATACACCAGAAACGGAACCTTTAACTTCGTCATGTTACATTTACGACATTGAACTCAAGTCATCATCTCATAAGGCTAAGTGTAGAGCGTTCCAATGCTCCCGTGAGACACGGTGCGAAGCCAAAGCCACTAGAACACGTACACCTAACATTACAACACACCACATAATGTTTTACACTAAAACATGCTTCAAAACGGGCTTAAAAATACATTTCTCACACAAAAAGGTCGTGAGTGGGCTTGTAAGTAGAGGCATAATCTCGAGCATTCGCCAGGCCAGGAGTGGGCTTGTAAGTGACGAGCATAATCTCGAGCATTCTCGCCTGTGCCGAGTGGGCTTGTAAGTGATGTGCATACTCCCGAGTATCCTGTTTCATTCGCTCGTCAGAGTGCGCCGCCTCTTGCAAAGCGTGGTCCCGAGTATCTGTTTATTCTGCTCGTCGAGAGCGCGCCTCTTACAGCGTGGTCCCGAGCTTGCAAATTATCAAAACAACAACTTTTAACTGTTTCCATGGCGATTTTGCCACCACTTTCAAAGACCAAAAATCTTACCAAAACATGCTAGAATCTTCACTAAACATTATCATATTTATTCATATCAAAAGCTAGATCTAAAACACGAATTTACACATTTAGATTGCGGTTGAACACCTTTTACCTCGAATCCTTAGACCAAGTGATGATTCTTCAAACTTGAGCTTCAAAAACACCAAGAACACCATGAAGAAAGCTTGAAGATTCAACCACCAACTCGAAGCTCTTAAACAAAACAAGGTTCTACGATCATTACAACCTTTAAAACATAAAAAGCTAAGGAAAGCTCAAGAACACAACTTAGATCTAGAAAATGGGTTTTCAAACTCTTACCCGATCGTAGTAAAACTTATATCAAAACGAAGCTCTCGACGAGGGAGCATTTTTGGTGAATATGGTTGTTGTGATTCCGACGGTTGGATTGACCGGAAAGGCGAATCTTCCCTCTTTTCTTCTTCTTCTTTCTTTCTCTTTTTCCCTCTTTTTCTCTCTCAATTGCAGGAAATTGGGGTGGGAAGGAGAAAATGAATAGGATTTGGGTTATAAGGGGTATTTATAGAGAGCGTAAAATTCATGTTTTGCCCATGCTAAAATAACACGTTTAAAATACCGAAAATACCCTTTAACAAATATCTTGACTCTATTTATTTAATTAAAACATAACTCATTAAATTATCGAGACACACATAAAATCGTAAAAGACATTTATACCTTTACGGAGATACGGGTATCACATTCTTCCCCCTTATATGAGTTTCGTCCTCGAAACTCGCTGAAGTTGCCCGCCTTAAACAAGGCTCAAACCAACAAACATTTCCAAACTTAAGCTATCCACCACAAAGCTCTCCACGGTTCATCTCTAAGGTCCCACTCACATCCAAACTTAATACTACACAACCACACCGGAAAACATTTCATGCTTAGCATTACACTCCTCCTTGTCTTCAAAAGATTCTAAGATCCAGATTAAACTTTTCTTCATCAAACACTCTTTCTTACCTCAAGATACATACATAAGCCAACATGACGCTTCAACTTAGCTTGCACTATCCCTTACAAAAACACTTACGGTTTAGTCTATCAAAGACTTCACATCTTATCCAACATCCTTAAAAGAACAACTCCAAAGAGAGACATCACACAAGAAGGATCGGGTTTCGAGCCTACTAGGTTTTTCCTCAACCTAGTCCACCAACAAGAAATTTCCATACCTAAGATCAAATCACCCTAGTCTTACACAAATCACCTTAAACTTCAAGAGATACTTCCTGAATCAGAAAACTTGACCACAACCAACTTGACAATCTCGCCAATACTCGTTATATCATCAAAACCACATCCCGGTCCAAACCTTTGATGAAACCATTCATCCTTCAATCTAATATTAACGCTTAAGGTGTCTTCCAGAACTATTCCATTAACCGATTTCTTCCTACCTCGTCTAACCTGGAAAACAACACTTACAAAAGGACTTAAAAGGTCTCCTCTGAAACTAAGGGCAACTTCAGGTAGCGAGTCCGAACTCCAAGGGAAAAACAAAACACTTTCGCATCAAAACTAAAGCATCAAGTTTTAAAAGGTATTATTGAATAAAACTTGAAATTAAGCATAGATATGAAAACACTCAAAAATCTAAAAACAAATTTTGTTTCCGTCAATTATAACATAGGGCTTTAAAAGAAAGTACTTCAAAAGCACAAAAGACAAGGTGAGGTACTTTATGAAAAAAAAATCTTTTGTCGGTTTGAAAGGAAAGAAAACAACATCCACACACTGTTTGAAGTAGAAACCACAAAATATAACATATTTACCGAGTTTGAAGCGTTTCATATCAAAAGAGAGAAATGAAAATTGATCTTGAATAAGGGGTAACATTGAAACAAACTTTTGATGAACCGGGTTTAAGATAACCATTTCAGAAAGGATTAAAAACAAATGTTATTAGGCCACAAGAATTAAAAGGTGGAGAGTTGTGCACAAGTGAAATAAAACAACTAGGCAAACTAAAAAAGAGAGTATGAAACCCTTAAACAAATAATATGTCTGATCAGTCACCAAGAAAAGATAAACTTAAAGTAATGTGCATGACGTCATTGAACGCCAAACAGAAGGTTCCCAGATTGGGTAAAATTTTCTTACTCTGAAAAGGTTAGGTGATTGATTGGTACATCAAAAGGAACTTTTTTTTGTTTTTTTTTTATTTTAATTAGCACTCGGGAAGAGAAATGTTCCAAAGTTGATTCAAAAATGACAGATGGGAATTGAATTTAAAAAAAAATGCTCGAGATGAGTTTAAAAAAAAAAATTAGAAAACTCCTTGAAGTTTGAGATTCTTTAAAAGAATAGGCATCTCAGTAAAACAAGGTGGTTAGAGAAGAACTCTTGTTGGCTTGAAAAGCAATGGACATTTATAGGAGTGTCAAGGATTAAAACCAAAACATAATGTGTCAAGCATCAAACTTAAGAACATCCAAAATCGAAAGAGAACGTTTGGACTTAAAACGATTAGTTTGAAACTTTAGTTATTGATTAGATTGTCAAAAGAGTTTGAGTCCACAAGAATCACGAAAAAGATTGCTTAACAACAATGGTTGGAAAAACAAGTTCGAGCACCCAAAGATGAAGAACAACTTGAGGGAAGCCAAAGAAAAGGATAAGAGTTTTTACCATAAAAAGGTTCTTTGGATTAAAATCAAGAATACAATTAGTCATGAAGCGATGCAAAAGAAATTACTGAAAATCTTCATGTGGATGCAAATTGAAGACCAATCACTTAGAAGAAAGTTTGCATCGAAGGAAACTAGTAAGCATAATTAAAACAAGGGACAAATTGCCAAAAACCAAAGAGTGCCAACTTGATAAAAGATGAGATAAACTAAAGCTACATAGAAAGAAACTCAGTAAACAACTATCTTTTCTTGAAACGAGAATCTAAAAGTTCATACAAGGCAGGTTGTGGATACACCCAAAAGAGATTGTTACAAAAAAAATTGAGATGTAACCAAACACAAAGATACACACTTAAAAGAATGCATTATTAAGAACAAAAGATTAACCATAACAAAACATCCCTTTTACAGCTAAAGATGCACACAAGTAAACCCAAAAAGATATTGTCAACTCGATTGAAGAAAGAAGTTGTACATTTAATACCACAGTCATAAAACTAGAAAGAAGTTTGTTTCTTTAGTTCAAAATAGTAGAACATTGAAACCCCATTTTTTTATAAAGAAGGCATAGGGTAATATACTTTTAGGACAAACAGGGCACATGGGTGGAATAATTTTTAACTGAGGTGGCAATTATTCGGAGGAAACTTGGTTGGTGAAGGTTAGAAGGAAGCAAAAACGTACGTGGGGCGATGGAAGATAAATGCTTGTTTACTCACGACCGGAAAAAGGGTTAAAACGAAAACCCACACAAACTTCTTACTATACGTCTCAGGACTAGGAAGAACTTAAACTTAGAGAAACAACTCCTCAAAACTATTCTTCCGAACACAACAAAACATATACCACAACCCTACAACCATAAGGTGGGGTTACCATTTCAAATCACGCAAAAGAGAAATTGAAATTACTTCGTGCAATATGATTGAAAATTAAAGACATGGATAACTCAAATGAAAATGATTTTGAAAATGAAGAAATATGAGAATTGCATATTTTGGAGTTTGCCAAATGATAACAAAAATCGGAATGTCTATGAACATGAAGGGACTAGTCAAATACAACTATCTTTGTGCAAAAGAAATGTTTATCAAATTCTTTTTCCATGTCAGTAGACACTAACTTGGGTTACAAATTGTTTTCAAAGCTAGAACGAATCGTACTTGGGTTAAAAGGGAGAATGTAGATCATAGTGTTGGTCATAACACATTCGAAGATCAAATCATTGAACATGTATGAATTATTAAGAAAACGGATTAAGAAAAGATGATCAACACTATTTCTTGTTCAAACATAAATTCCAGATGTTGTTTTGAAATTCAAAATTGTAACTCTTTTTGAAAAGTTACGTAGATGTAAAAGGAGAACTTTTAGAAAAAGAAACCTTTCATGATGAGTAGAACTTCCAATTTTTATCAGGTAAGGAAAACGGTTGTGCAGTAAAAACAAACATGCAAATTAAACCACGTGACCGTGATGCTTAGAGTAAAGTTACAAAAGATGAGGAAATTGTATGCTAGAAGCAAAAGCATCCATCATTGAACATTTTGAATTAAGAGGTCGCATTATGAATGAAAAAGCTTGAAGGGCTCAAGTGCAAATGACAATGCAACATCATGATCAAAATAAAAGTTTGAATGAAAATTAATAAGCCGGAATCCTTGAAAAATGATGAATCAAACAAAAGAGAACATTGATGAAAAAAAGATCCGTAAAGTTTAAAGAAAACTGAGAGATTTCATTAAAGGTATTTTAACGAAGCCCAAATTGAAGGTTCACAACCTTAAGACGTGAGGCACGAGACTCCTACCTTAAGAAGGTTCACTTAAAAGACTCACACTTAGCTTAAGGTCACACTACCCAAGTTGAGGGATTCTAATCTTACGAGTTCTAGCACTAAGAAGATCTAACTTAGGAGGTTAACACTTGAAAAGTCTAACCTCAAAATCTACAACTTAAAGGTCTAAACTTGATAAGATTACATCTTAAGACATCTAAACTTATGCGTGGTGTTACTTCATTCTCTCGATACCAATCGTGACGACCACGATCCGGATACCGAGTCCTTAACCGAAAAGGGCGCCCGGCACGTATATAACTAAAATAAATCGATTATATACGTAAGCCTAACAACAACAATAACGAGAGAACATGCGGAAAACGAAAACAAAGACTCGGGAAAAACTTTAAAAGATCACTACAACGATCGACAAGTAACATTGTGGTACGCAACTAAAACAAAATCCCAATAAATAATACACAAGATTGAATATCCATTCAACTATTTCAAATCTTTTTACAAGCCAAGGTACATCTATCTTATCTATTACAAAAGAAAAGAGAAGGTTCTATACCATTGCTACAACAACAAAAGAAAGGTAGAAAGAAAAAGTATACTTCAACTGCTGGAACTTCGGGAATCAATCTTAAGCGATCGCGAACTCAACCTACAACAAAACCACCTTCTCGGGGTGGGAAGAAAAACAACAAACTAAAGGGTAAGTACAAACGTACTTAGCAAAGGGTAGAAGCACCGAATCTACACCTACTATAAGACAATGATTAACATTAATAACAATACTAGTAATATCACAAGGCAAGTCAAACAATCATGATTACATATATGTTTCACTCGCTCACCACACTCTACTAGTACTCTCACTAGTTGACTCAACCATATAAGACATTTGTTACATGTTGACCAAGGGTACTAAGCGGAATGAGAACGTGCATCCGAACACATTCAACACCATCAAGTGGCATGATGTCAAGATCATGTGGAAGCATTGCACAAAACTTGGATTCATAGCCATTTCGTATGGCAATGATTCCATGTTGCGGGGTTGAAACGTACCTCACCATAGATCAACACGTTTTAGCTTTTAGACACGTCAAGTACTTATTTAAGTGGTTAAGCATTCACCAATAGATTACACATAAAAGGATTCTTAAGGACTCTAAACCCTAGACGACCTTAGATCATAGCTTAGCACATTGCGTAAATATTAGATTCTAATCTAATATCCACGAGGCTAAGAAATAAGGCTTCCGGTGATCCCAGTATCTCCATGCAGAGGGTCTCCACAAGGTCTTGAGCCGAATACACCGTAAACGGAACCTTTAACTTCGTCATGTTACATTTACGACATTGAACTCAAGTCATCATCTCATAAGGCTAAGTGTGTAGAGCGTTCCAATGCTCCCGTGAGACACGGTCAGTGCGAAGCCAAAGCCACTAGAACACGACACCTAACATTACAACACACCACATAATGTTTTACACTAAAACATGCTTCAAAACGGGCTTAAAAATACATTTCTCACACAAAAAGTGGTCGAGTGGGCTTGTAAGTGAGCAGGCATAATCTCGAGCATTACGCCTGTGCCAGAGTGGGCTTGTAAGTGAGTGCATAATCTCGAGCATTACGCCAGGCCGAGTGGGCTTGTAAGTGACATGCATACTCACCGAGTATCCTGTTTCATTATTCTGCAGTCGTCAGAGTGCGCCGCCTCTTGCGGCGTGGTCCTGAGTATCTGTTTCATTACATTCGGTCGAGTCGAGTGCGCCGCCTTACAGCGTGGTCCCGAGCTTGCAAATTATCAAAACAACAACTTTTAACTCGTTTCCATGGCGATTTTGCCACCACTTTCAAAGACCAAAAATCTTACCAAAACATGCTAGAATCTTCACTAAACATTATCATATTTATTCATATCAAAAAGCTAGATCTAAAACACGAATTTACACATTTAGATTGCGGTTGAACACCCTTTTACCTCGAATCCTTAGACCAAGTGATGATTCTTCAAACTTGAGCTTCAAAAACACCAAGAACACCATGAAGAAAGCTTGAAGATTCAACCACCAACTCGAAAGCTCGCAAACAAAACAAGGTTCTACGATCATTACAACCTTTAAAACATAAAAAGCTAAGGGAAAGCTCAAGAACACAACTTAGATCTAGAAAATGGGTTTTCGAAACTCTTACCCGATCGTAGTAAAACTTATATCAAAACGAAGCTCTCGATTTAGAGGAGCATTTTTGGTGAATATGGTTTGTGATTCCGACGGTTGGATTGACCGGAAAGGCGGAATCTTCCCCTCTTTTCTTCTTCTCTTTTCTTTCTCTTTTCCCTCTTTTTCTCTCTCTCAATTGCAGGAAATTGGGGTGGGAAGGAGAAAATGAATAGGATTTGGGTTATAAGGGTATTTATAGAGAGCGTAAAATTCATGTTTTGCCCATGCTAAAATAACACGTTTAAAATACCGAAAATACCCTTTAACAAATATCTTGACTCTATTTATTTAATTAAAACATAACTCATTAAATTATCGAGACACACATAAAATCGTAAAAAGACATTTATACCCTTTACGGAGATACGGGGTATCACACAATTTAGGAAAGAAATTAGAACCATAAGACGGTTTTTATCAGTATCACGAAAATACTCACGGTATCATGATTGCTTTCAACACACTACAAATCACTCTTGACATTATATTGAATATTTTTATTATTATGAACATCATAACGTCAGTGAAACTGATGCCCGTTTGCTGTACGAGTGTTACTGCCATTGATGTTGGTTTCAATGTCAACGTCAGTGACACTGATTTTACAGTTATAAATGCGTCATTGGTGTAAAACGTCAGACCCACCGACGTTCTTTTTTGCCGGAAACGAAAGGAGGGGGGATTCGAACCCTGGACCTCCCACTGGAGGCCAGGGTAGACCCTAGTGCCTTACCACTAGGGTAGACCCACCGACGTTTTGAGTGAAAGAAAACGTCAGTGGTTCTGATGCCCCTAACGTGGTGTCAAAAAGAGATTTGGTGGTGCTAAAAAGTAAATAAAAAATAATGATAAAATATGTCAATAGTAAATTGGTGGTGCCAATAGAACTCGTTTAATAATTTAAGGTTATAATGAAACAATTACAAGTTTGAGGTTTAATGTGTTATAAAAACTCAAGCTCGAGCTTGATCAAGTCACTAAAAGGTAGGATCGAACTTGACACGTTAAGTACTTGATATAACTCGACTCGGTTTGTGAGCTTGGTTATTATTTCAGAATTCATTAATTGTTTTCTATTAAAATATAAAGTAATGATCGCGTGCATGTCACGACATTAACAAGAGGATTAGTGCAATCGTAGTATAGTAACGGCGAATCAAGGTCGATCACATAAAGACTCATAATGATACAATCAAATCAAGATTGAGAAAGATAAAGGTGGTCTTTGACCAAATAAAATACAAGAAAAGTAAATAATGATCACCCCACAAGAATTACACAGATATGTTTCTATGAGTTACTAAAGGATTAGTCGTAACTATGAGCAGTTAAATCCTTCCCCCAATCATAAATTTATCATCCTCGTGGTGAATTTTAATTTGTCAACCGCTACGGGTGCTAGCCTAGGTTAACATGGTGCTAACCTACCTGAGGCCATATTAGCATCACACTTGAGAAGATCTAGGGATGACCGGCTCAAACTAAGAACCTCCCTAGGAAGCCATCGGCGGGGACTGACACGTTCCTAGATATTGATAAACTATGTCCTAACTAACACTTCAAAAATATTGCATCATGCTAGTTTACGAAAACATGCAAATAGTTGATCATGCTAAGAACATGTAAATTAAAACTGATTATCAGATGTAGCTGGCGCCGACAATCATGAAATATGATTTACTAGGTATCTCGATGTGTCGGTAAAGACCGCCGACTCGTCAAGAGAACGCAACCTTATTTCATGATTTCTTCACCAACGATTCAAATATACTCCTAACTGGGGAAAACAATTTAATTAACAACTATATAGCAGGACTAATATGAAAATTAAAACAAACTCATCACAGAAAAACAGATCTACATTTAGAAAGTGGAAGAGTAATACCCTCGAACTCGAGCGTATATCCTCCTCAGATCGCTCCTTAGGTAGCGAATTCGTCAGATCCGTGACTAGCACTCATAGAAAATATAAAAGAACAAATAAAAACTTTTATTCCATAATAATCTTGTAGTACATGTGTAGGCATATTTCAAATGGGTCCGCCGACCTAGTTGTCTCTAGAAACCTTAAAACCTACTTATCGTCCAAGAAAATGTGTAAACTCTATTCTCGAAGCTTCCGACGCATCGAGGGCGGCCACCGCCTCATCGAGGGCAATTTCATACTTTTCTTCTACCGACTTACTCTTGGAATCATCTAATGCCTAGGCCCGATTCTTCAACAGATCCACTCCATATCTTTTTTCTTGACACCCGGCCCATTTCGTTTCCTACAAATAATCCAAATATACACGAAGTAATACCAAATTCGGTGATAATTATTAGAAATACCAAATTCTCGACTCGTGAGCCTCATAGATAACATTCAACACAAATGACTCATATTTAATTGCCGGAATGACTAATTTTAACTCATAATAGGTGTAATGTTGATGCTGTAAGATACCAATTTAACTGTCATCAACTACCCCAGTCTTAGCCCTTTGATCGTCCTGAGTAAATATTCAAGGTAGAATGTACTCGCTCTTCTCGCTTTCAGATTCCTGAGAACAACATAAAACCTTAATCAGGCCGGGTGGACTCGGGGACCGAGTAATATTCAAAGGTCCTCGATGTTTTGATTTTTGGGCATGGGCCGTACGATTTTCGTATTGAATCTCTTTAAACATTTCTATACTTTGTCTATGTTTTTATTTTTATTGAGTCAATAAAGTAGCATGGCAGTCGAAAAGGTTTTTTATCACGTGTATCTATCGTCCCTAACAATGGATATACATGGTTTTTTTCTTAGTGATTCCCACGTGATCTCATTTAAAGTTTATCGTGTCTATCTTAGGTCAATAAGAAATAAAGTGGCTTTAATTGTTTTTGCGCATTCCCTTGGTATGCTCAATTACCGCCACCATATTTACTCATTGCCCTTCGCATGTTACTCATGTTTTGCAAAGTTTTTGAAAGCGCAAGTTAATTCTTGGATGATGGATGGCCTTGGACTAGATTCACGACGATCTGGCTCCGTATTTTGTAATTCACTTGGCACCATTTTCCTTACTTTCTCTTTTTCATTCATTGAGGACAATGTGTTGTTTAAGTGGGGGTACATGCGGCCTTAGGTCAACAAGCGATAATTTTTTTTTAAAATTTTAAACTGACGTTAGCTTGATTTTGAACGTCCTGAGCACGGAATCGGTAGACTAGGAGCCCAGGAATAGTTCGAAGTTGATCACTTGCATATTCAGTTTAGTATGAAAGAATGAATGCATGTTACTTAATTTGAAGTAGTGACTTATTGATTGTTATTTTACCTTTGTTAGTTGTAGTGCCCGAAAGACAATTTGTGTAATTGTTTTTAATAATGGATGACATAATTTATCTCACCTTATTACTTGCTTTGTGCTTGTAAAGTAATACACTGCTGCAAACCCTAAGTATATCGGTATAATAATCGCTTAACTTTCGATGTAATACGGATTACACGTGAGGATTGAGTTAGTGGTGATATACTTAAAGCTGTTAGTTCATGGTGAACTTAATCGATTTTAGTGGTCTCTTGATTAAAACACCAATAATGCGCCGAGAACACCTTAGGGTGTGATAGTCTTATCCGGACTGTCGGTAGAGGGTACCTCACGTGGGGCATTTATATATGATGGCATTCATATAGGATTTGGACCGATTTAATTTGTATTTCTCGGTATAATTCCGTAATCGAGGAATCTTATTAAATCATTAGATGATCATATATGGATCAACCTTAATCTGAGGTGATCACGCTGTGGTCTCGCTTGTCCCGGGGTAGTGTTTGATGTGTTAGTTACGGTTCACTTAAATATGTGTTCCAAGCCACTTCTCATTGGCACTATCTCAGGATGAGTGAGTAGTTCGATTTTCACAGACATGGAATCCATTCCTTCCTCTGCGGGAAGTAGAGAGACATCCCTTATTTGTTTGCCCTAAGAAAGTGATCGATCCCGGAGTTCACATTTGACTAATTAGCTACTAGTCGATATGTGCACTAATTGATCATCGAGGGGTTAATGGTAAATAAGGATAAGATATTCGAAAGTCGGGTTCACGGAGACTTCCCACTCAGAATGGACAGTCTATGGAGGGTTAATCCGTATATAGTGATTATATCAATGGACGCTTATTCACTCTATGGGTTGAGTATAAGTATACATCTATAATAGGTAGAGTTCAGTTTCGGGTTTATGGTGGCGTAATCCCGGAATTAATAATTAATGTACTTATTCTGTTCGATGAATAATTAATTATTGGAGCTACTGGTTATAGGTCCATGGTCCCCGATGTGGCTTCTGTAATTCGGACTAATAATCTTGTTATTTGGGTCTCAGTGATAATTGAAGAGAGTTTGAGAATGTGATAAACACAAGAGTAAACTTCAACTTATCTTTTATTCATTGATAATGAAGGAGTATAAATAGATACAATTTGGAGAGAGACTAGCTAGCTAGGGCGGCCACTTGAGTATGTAGATGTGGGCGGCACAAAAGCAAAAAGTAAAAGTACAATCTATGTCTATGTCTATGACATAAAGTAAACTAGAGTTTGACATATTAATTGTTTATATGTATCACAATTAATATGTCTTTTACAAATAAATAAAGTGTACAAATAAAGTTATGCACGACATAGTCTGCTGTGATCATGAGGATCGATGAGCATCACGATCACCTCTTTGAGACTCAAGCAGATCATTGAGTGATATATTTCCACACCCCCCCTCAAACTGGGCTGTATATATTGATGCAGCCAAGTTTGCTACTTAGTCTGCTGAACGTAAGAGGTGGAATAGCCTTGGTAAGAATATCAGCATTTTGATCTTACGAGGAACATACTGGAGTTGAATAATCTTGGCATCAATCTTCTCCTTGAGAAAGTGTCCATCAATGTCCACATGTTTTGTTTTGTCATGATGGGTGGATCCTCTCGCCATGCATAGTCTTTGAGTTATTATCACAACAGAGTGTGATAGGTTCTTTGAATAGGTTCTTTGAAGTTCGAGTAAGTACTCTTTTGAGCCAAAGAGCTTCACAAATGCCTAAAACAAGTGCCCTGAGTTCAAACCAAGATCGCTTCTAGACACGATGAGGTTGTTTCTTGCTCCTCCAAGTAACAAGATTGCCCCATACATAGGAACAATAGCTGTGGTAGACCTTCTATCTATGTGGCATCCGGCCCAATCAACATCAAGATATACCTTGATAGATCTATCGCCAGACTTGGTGAAGTGTAACCCTTGGCCAGGAGTGGACTTCAAATACCGTAGTATTCTATTCTTGCATCCCAATGTTGCTCAAGAGGGCAATGCATGAATCAAGCTAACGGTGATCGACACCATATGCAATATCCGGTCTTGTATGGGATAGGTAGATGAGTTTCCTACAAGTCTTTGATATTGTTCCTTTCTTACAAACAATGTCACCATGTAGCAGGTATGACTGGGGGTCACTGGGGATACTGAGTTTGCACCCCAAAGATGCCGATTTTTCTTCAAAGAGTCCAGTACATATTTCCTTTGGGAGACCGAGATTCCTTTGATGTTTCTAGCTACTTCCATGCCAAGAAAATACTTAAGTAAACCCAAGTCTTTAACACGAAATACCTTTTGCGATTCTTTCAAGTGTTGGATCTCGCAGGTCATCTCAAGAAGGATGATATCATCCACATAGACAATAAGAATAGACCTCTTTTGGTTGGTTGTCTTGATGAACATAGTGTGATCGTAATTGCATTGGTGATATCCAGCAGACTTTGACCACAATTGTTAATTTTCCAAACCATGCCCCTTGGTGATTGCTTCAGCCATATAGAGATTTCCTCGGTTGCACACCTTGCCTTGAGTATGAGGATTGATAAAACCAGGAGGTATAGTCATATAAACCTCCTCAGTAAGGTCCCCATTTAGAAAAGCATTTTTGATGTCCAATTGATGAAGAGGCCAGTCAAGTTGGACAGCTAGAGAAATTAGTACCACAGACGGTGTTGAGCTTTGCCTTTGGTGCAAAAGTTTCTTTATAGTCAATGCCATAAGTTTGAGTGAATCCACGGCTACCAATCGGCTTTGTACTTGTCAATAGTGCCATCGTGAGTGTACTTGATAGTGAATAACCATTTGCGGTGATTGTCTTCTTGCCTTTTGGAAGAGTTGTGAGATCCCAAGTATGATTATCCGGGAGGGATATCTCTGCTTTTAACAAAGCAGACCTTCCACTTATCATTTTGAAGGGCCTCCTGAATATTTCTAGGGATAGAGTGAGAGTCCAGGTCCTGTGTAAACATGGCAAAGACAGGAGACAACTGATCATAAGATAAATAAGAATGAATAGAATGATCAGTGCATGATCTTTTCCCTTTCCTTAGAGCAATAGGTCTGTCATCCACTTCAGCAGACTGCTGAGAGTCAATAAGCTGAGGTCCAGCAGACTGCGGTTCGATGGGTTCTTTGAGGTTACAGTTCAAGAGCTCTGGGTCGGCGAGAGACTGGGTCGCCAGACCGCCGAGGGTCGATAATGTGAGTATCCGCGGGATCTTTGAAGGTTATGAGTCTGCTTGTGGGTTAGGACTCTGCTTGAGGGTAAATGGTTTCTTTGAGGAACGGACTTAGTTCAATCTCAATCAGTTTCCATCGATGGTGGCTCAAGAGGGTTCTTTGTAATATGGAGTCCTTTCAAAGAATTTCACATCCATAGAATTGTAAAATTTCTTTTCGGTGGGAGAGTAACACTTGTAACCTTTCTGTCTGTGCATATCCAAGGAAAATGCACTTATGAGCTTTAGGATCAAGTTTACTTGTGTTGAGCATGGATATAAACAAACACAAGTACAACCAAAGATCTTTGGAGGCAATTGGGTAATAAGATGAGAGCAGGAGTGTGTGGTCGGCAGGGTTTGGAGAGGAGTTTTGAAGCCTAACACTCTCTTGGGAAGTCTGTTGATTAAATATGTTGCGATCAATATAGCTTCACCCCACATGTATTTAGGAACATGTGTAGTGAACATGATTGATCTGGCCATTTCAGCCAGATGCCTGTTCTTTCTTTCTTTCAAAGAACCCCATTCTGTTGAGGTGTTTCCACACAACTACCGATATGAACAATTCCTCTCTGTTAGTCAAGAAGTTACCGAGGTTAGACTCATAGTATTCAGAGCATTATCGTCTTTAAGATCTTGATCTTAGTATCAAATTGGGTGGAGACCATGTGATAAAATTCTTGGAAGATAGGTCCAACTTGATTTGTCTTTCATTAAGAATGACCAAGTGTTTACGGTATGATCATCAATGAAGGTTACAAACCACCTTTTTCTGTTATACTTTTCACTCTTGAGGTCCCCATACATCACTTTGTGAATTAGGGTGAAAGGGAAGAGGGCAAGTGAGGTAACTTAGCAAACACAGATTTGGTGAGTTTAGCAAATTGACAAATATCACATTGAAGATCATTAAGATTACATCCTTTAAACAATTCAGAATTAAAGACTTTAAATAACCAAAACTTGGATGTCCTAGTCTATAATGCCATAACATGATATTGTCAAGTTTTTGAGTGCAGTGCGAGTCTTGAGGCGGATTCTGTCTTGATCTTCTGTCTTTGGCGAGGTTGATCACAAACAATCTGAGCGAGGTGGTTTAGCTTGCCCAATCACTTCTCGAGAAGAAAGATCTGGAATGTGCACCGATTCTTATTAAAAACAACAAATCCAATTCAGATCTTTAGTGAGTTTCTTGTGAGATATAAGGTTACTGATCTAACTTTGGAACAAACAGGACATTCAGTAGATATATCGATTATTAAGTTTAACCTTCCCAACACCTTTTGCATAAGAAGCAGAACCATCAGTCTTAATTTCGTGAATTTGGTTGCATGGCATATATTGGGTAATAAGGTTTTTATTACAGTCATATGGGAAGACGCCAGAATCAACAATCCAAGTCTCATTACTAAGAGGTGAGTAAAATATACTGCTTTTAGCATGAGTGGCCATTCAAAGTAGGGGAGCTACCTTCACGATCTTTGAGCAATAAAGGCTTTAAATGCAGCAAACTGAGCATTCAGCTTACTGTCATTCTCCTCTTCACTGACAAGTTTGCCTTGACTTTCCCTGGTTGGTTTTGAGGTTTTAGAGGGGTTAGGTTTGCCATGTAGCTTCCAACAATTGTCCTTGGTGTGATTTGTGCGTTTGCAGTGATCATGAAACGACTTCCAGATTTCTCAATAGGCTTCCTGTAAGTCTCATTAACCTTCAGCAGGGCAGTACCTTCAGTAGGGTTGTCAGCAGGGAAGTTCAGCAGCATCACTTTCCTCCTGCTTTCCTCATGTTTGACCTCAGCAAACATGGATTTGAGATTTGGAAGAGGTTTAGTAGCAAGAATTCTACCTCTGACATCATCAAGAGTAGGATTCAGTCCAGTAAGGAATTTGAATACTCTCTTTTTCTCAATAATGTCTTTAAAAGTGCAAACATCTTTAACATCATTCCAGGGTGAGTTTCCAACATATCTAGGTGTTGCCATGCCTTAGATAGTTGATTAAAGTATTGAGTTATTCTGAGACATATCCCCTGTATCGCAATTTTGAATCTGAGTTCGAGTTCATAGACTTGGATGTGTTGTCTTTTTGAGTAAAGGTCTCGGCATTGTCCCAGATTTCCTTAGCGATGTCATACATCATGAAGTTCTCATCGATCTCTTTTGTCATAGACCTCGTGAGGATGGTCATGACTTGGTTATTTTCGTGTCCCATGCTTCAAACTTGGGGTCGCCAAAGAGGGGCGGAGTTTGGAACGCACAGATATCCCATCTTGCCCTGGCCGGAGATATACATTTTCATAGACCTTGACCATAGCAAGTAATTGTTACCATCAAGTTTATGATTTGTAAAGAAGAGTGTTCGATTATCCCGATCACTTGAGGCAATTTGTGAGTCTTGAAGAAGATGAAACTTCAGATAATGTTGACATTTTTCTGAAAAAGAACTGAGTTTTGCAGCGGATTTTAGAACTCAGTAAATCTCTGATACCATGAATAGAGTTTGAGAATGTGATAAACACAAGAGTAAACTTCAACTTATCTTTTATTCATTGATAATGAAGGAGTATAAATAGATACAATTTGGAGAGAGACTAGCTAGCTAGGGCGGCCACTTGAGTATGTAGATGTGGGTGGCACAAAAGCAAAAAGTAAAAGTACAATCTATGTCTATGTCTATGACATAAAGTAAACTAGAGTTTGACATATTAATTGTTTATATGTATCACAATTAATATGTCTTTTACAAATAAATAAAGTGTACAAATAAAGTTATGCACGACATAGTCTCTTTGTGATCATGAGGATCAAGTCATGCAGATCACTCCTTTGAGACTCAAGAGATCACTTGAGACTCTGCAGATTTCTTTGAGTGATATATTTCCACAATAATTAATTGGCTGGGCTAATTAATTGATATGCATGGATATTATTTAGTTGGGCTAAATAATATAATACACATAAAAGACATTTTGTGTGGACTTATTAACCCTAAGTGTGGCGCCATTTTAGTCTTCATTTAGCACAAAAATTAATTTTCTTGTGTTATGGAAAATAAAAGATATTCTTGTTATATGATTGGTTGGATGACTTGTTATTTGATTTCGTATTGGTCAATACATGTCACAATTAGTCATTAAGGAAAATATCTTTTTATTTTGTTTAATTAATTAATTATTTAATTAATTAAAACTTGGAGACCAAGGATTTACTCTCCTATAAAAGGAGAGTTATTCCAAGGGTAATTCGCAATGGAAAATTTCGACATACACACTTGTAAAAAAGAGAAAAAATTGTTTTTCTTGTCTAGGGTTTTAGAGGAAGAAAAACATGGAGTTTTTCTTGGTGTTGCATATCAAGGAGGTTCGCTTATCAAGAAGGGTGTCCACCAACCGCCGTTTGGAGAACACATCGGAAGATCAAGGCTTCTCTTCCCGATATTGGTAACATAAACTTAACCCTCTTGTAGTAGTTTAAGTCCTTTAACTATGTATTGTGATATATACGTCGTGATCCATCCGCTGCGCGTAGATCTAACTCGTTTAGATCTAAGAACCTGCATCCTACATGTGGTATCAGAGCCAGGTTCCATGATTTATGTAGTTATGATCATAAATAAACGATTTAAAGGAGTGGAATTGCATGTAGATAAATTTTAGCTTTTTATATGCATAGATAATGATTGGTTGTTGTGGTTGAAGAGATGGATTGGGGTTGACACTGTTTACCCGTTAGATCTATTGTAAACTCATATAAACGAAGAAAATTCGTTCATATGAGTATAGGAAATTATGTAATTTATTTGCTGTTGCAATTTTAATTTCCTAGAAGTAGATCTGTTTTGTTTCTGTTTGGTATTTTCGATTTTGCCGTTGATTGAACCGTTGAAACGATAATCCCTCCGGTCAGAATTAAGGTTAAAAGTTGAATAACAAGCGGTACAAATTTGGGGTCGATCGGAGTCCGTTTCAATATCCGTTCGTTGTAATAAAGTGGCTGCTGTAACCGAAAAACACAGGAATCACAGAAACCCTAGCTGTGACTTCCTCGAATTTCTGGAAGAGTTTGGACCGTTGAAACGCAAATCCAACCAGTCAGATTAATAAACATGGAGTTATTGACATTTCATAAAAGTTCCAGGTCGATCGGGTTTCATCTCGAATCCCGATCGGCCTCGGGAAGTCACTGGTGCGCTGCTGTAAGAGACAGTTTCAGCAGCAAGTTAGGCGGCTCACTGGAGAAAATTGACAAGTCAAAACTCCGATCCAACCGTCCATATTGAAGTCCGAGGAGTGAAGAACAGATCTGGAAAGTTTCGTCACGATCCGAGTTCGTTTGGTCTCACGATCATCGAAGAATTTGAACAGCTGCAGATTATGTTAGAAAGTAGTAAACCCTAATTAGGGTTTGGTTATTTTTTTTCTTTCTAATAGGTTAGATACGGGGGTGCCAACGGTCCATCTCGGTGTTTATTTTCCGCACTAGAATACATGTTTAGATTGTATGTGTAGAACCGGAAAATTGTCATGACATGCATCATATCATGAATTCCACTCCATATGCATACATGTAGAAATTAATTCGAGGAATTAGTTAGGCATGTATACAACACGCAATTAGTTTTTATTAATTGTTTGATATTAATTAGAAACTAATTAGGGTAAAAAAACGAGGATCACGGGTTTTTTCAATCGTTGAGGTTGGGTGATGGATTCTCGGTGAATCCTACTCTGCGAAAGCATAGGGAGTAAAATCCCGAAACCTCGTGGTTAAGGTGTTGGATTCTCGGTGAATTCCACCTTACCTAGACGAGATTACGTTTTTTGTTCCGTAGTGTCTACGTGAAAGTTTGATGTTTAAGGATTGGATAATCACGGGCAAACATGGTTCGAAAGTGGTTTAACCATGGTTGGGTGGTCAACAGTAGCTATGGCTCGATCGACTTCACCCTCCACGTGTGGCGTTTGCGGGGTCAAAGCAAAGGTGAGCCATCCGAAGAGCCACTACGGCTCAACGGAGCTCCCTAGTCTTGACCCGTCCGGCGACCACATATGTTCCAACGATTAGGTCGGGTGGGCTAGCCCACATAACCGACACCATTCGGAACTGTGATTTATTGTTCCTTAATGTAACATCAAGTCCAAAAATGTGATCGATAAACCCACCACTTTTTCAAAATATTGAGTGGGAGCGGGAGGCGACGGCCGACCCCACGGCCTCTCACTGTTGACACAAGCAACGTGAGAGAATGGTGACGCCTCGTGCCGGCACGGGACCGGCCTCCCCAGGAAGGCCTTCACCGCTATCAAAATTCAAGGCTTGGTCTCGAAAGGATAGGATTTTAGGTACTCGTCGGGTCACCGACCGACCCTAAGGCGCACACACACTCGGGGTCTACCTAAAAAATCGAGATGATGAGTCACACTCATAAAGGTATTTTTGGTAGTACATTCATTTGAAAAAAGGAAAGGTGATTGACGATCACAAATGAGATGTTTGATTCTCAATTTGATCTTCAATATTAATCGAAACCTCTTTGACCTACCCTAAGGCGCAATCGAGGTATTAGATTAAATCCTTGGAACGGTAGGATAGACTATAAGTACTTAGTTTATAGTTCCTAAAATTTATTAGTAGTGTATGATTTGGATTTATTCTATCAATTTTATTTACAACTGTTATACATATCTCTCTAGGGTGCTAGACTGCTAGTGTAAAATTGACTAGTAATGACTTCGTTAAAAAGTGGTAAGTAACTAGAACGTTGTACTTATTAATCTCACATGCGATTAATTTTTCGGAAGAGGTATTTCTCTCGAGACTTCAAAACGCCTTCAAAACTTAAGTGATGTAAATAAGTATGACATCCCACAGTTCACGAGTAGTGTCTATTCAAACGAATTGCTAGTTCAAGACTATTTCCTTTTAAGGAAAGTCAAGAATGGGAAGAATGTCTGCAAGTGTTAATCATCAAAACTAAGTTTGAGGCTAAACCGAAACATTAATTAAAGAAAGTATAGGATAAGGAAAGTGATTTCGGATCACTTAACCAATGAATCCTTAGCGACTTTCTTAACCGAGTAACTTGACTCGGTAGCTTAGTTCTTTGGAAGAACTAGGAAGCTGTGCATTAACAATTAATAGAGTACACAACGGGCAGTTGTTTCAGCTAGAATAGTGGGAGTGATATAAGGAAAGGAATTTCGGATTCTATCCTTGAATATCACAGAAAAATTTATTTTTCTGTTTACAGATTCGTTGAAACAAGTGGATTCACTTTCATCTCGATACTACAATTGCCTTAAACAAAGTGAAGATGACATTTGTAGTACGAATCTGAGACTCGGACTTTTGTTTGATAAAGACAGAACCACTAAGAAAAGCTGAATAGGTATGTGTAACACATCTAAAACTATTAAATGTAAAAGGTTTCCATATTAAGATAAACGACCCTTCAATATCTATTAATTAGTGCATATATCCTAGAGATAAGACCTGACGACTGGCTAAGGGTGATTCCTATCTCCCAGTCTAGGAACACTATCTAAAATGAACAATGACTAAGTTTCCTTTCAATCGGGAGAGGGTAATAGATTTGAAGGGGTAACATAGCTTGTTCATCATGACCTTCGGGGTCTAGTGAGAGACACAAGCTAGTGGGAGTTTTTGAGTGGTGACTTTTTGTTTGATAACTACTCGAAACGCGATTTAGTTTATCGAAAGAATACGAGGAGGAGTCTCTGATTTTAGCAGAGAATAGAGTATTCCATGCTCAGAAATAGGCTATCGATAGTCTTTGGGTGATGCTCGGCCCGCCTTCAAGTGGAGTGATTTTCACCGAGAAAGAAACCGTAGCCTCGCCTTGCAGAGTTATTTATGTGCTACAATATACAACGCTTAACTCGATTAAGATATTGTTGCGAAATAACGGTTAACATTATTATGCAAACCGAGAAGTCTACCTAGAAGATGCTTGTGAATTTATGGAAAGGGATGAATTCGGTTTACTCCACTTCCGTAAATATAAGCATTTAGCACTTAAAGCTTGAAGGTAGGATGGAGATTTTTGCATACATTTAGATTATGACGTTTCGTGAAATATCTTAATGCGACGAGTGAAGGTTGGTTATAAGGTTATTGAGATCAGAAATTGATGGTTGAACTGTCACAAACCTTCTGAATAGAATCTATAAGTAACAGCCTTAAGCCTTGGAGTACGGTTACTCTAGGAAGTTACTATCTGATTTAGTCAGGCCACGTGCAACATCGGATGTTGGTGACTACACTGATAAATACTACTAGATCAGAATGTCAATCCACCTAGAACGTAGTGGGAGTATGGTTTAACCATTGACCCATTGTGGTTTTGTGGACTTTACAATCTGCTGGGGTGATTGATAACCTATGGCTCTTGGTGGGCTGTATAGGATTCTGATCATAGAGGTTGGTTTGAAAGCCTTAACCCTGTGAATGGAGTTTTGGTACTCGGTTCTTTCGACCTCTTGTAGAACCACCTGAGTGTCTCGGGCCCGTGGGAGTAATTGGATCTACGCCTAAAAGAGTCGAATGAATAGGAAAGTTTAACTTTTTCGACACAAAGTGAGTGGTCTAGTAGGTGATTCCTTAAAAATAGAGAGTTAACCAGACCTTGAACTCTCTCACCACTCAGTCTTGCTAGATTTCGTTAGAAAGCGGAAATAGGGGTGATTCCCTGAGACTTTCTTGCCGTAGAACGGAGTCTGGATTCATTCGGAATAGAAGGGTCTTGGTTAGAACAAATGGCAGGTTGACTGCCGGGACTTATGTCCTTTGTGGATGTAAGAGAACCTCTCGGTCATTAAAAGTCGTATGTTTTAAAATATGTGGACTTGACCAGGATATTGATAAGTCTTTTGTAGATTGGGTATCAGTATTGGTAAAGTAGTAGTATTAGTGTTCATGAATGTTAACACTGAAACGGTTGGAAACAACATGAGTGTGTTATCTGAAGTCGGAAACTGACACGCCTAGATTCTCTGGATGAGAGAATTGGACTATATTCTAAGAATTTGATTCGGTCAAATTCACAAGAATGAGTCATTGGCTATCCCACCTATCTTATTGAATAAAATGATTATGCATATACGGTTGCTGCATTCATCGAGAGTAGTCCTACCCTACCTCTCAGGAATGATTCTCCAAATCTTCGGATAAAGAGAAAAAGGGATAGAGTCTCTCTGGGATAAGGGCAAGTCAGCTTAACACAAGTCAATTGCAATCGAATCTTGGATTCGAGCAATAGGTAGTGGTTTAGTACGTCCTCAAGTATCTTTAGAGAACGAGGAATCATATGCTTGTATATTCAGGTGCAAACTTGAATATGGTTGACTACACTGATTCCGACTTGTAGTCAGATTAAGGATGATCATTAAGTTGATCTCGGGCTCAGTGTTTACTCATAGTGCTTAGAATTTCCTTTTGTTCTCGGGAGTAACTCCAGTGTCGATAAGCCGATATCACTTCATTGTGAAAGCTTGGTGAAGAGATAGCTTAGAAGGATCTTCTCGACCTTTAGAGGTCAAAAGCATATTGAGAGAGAGTACCGCCTGATTGGAAGGACCGGCAATGTTTCAATCCTAAAGATCGTCTCGAGTCGACAACCTAACTAATCAGTGTACCAAGTCGAGTGCTTGGAGGGTATGGCATTGATGGATATGTCTCATCTTCTTTTAGAGCAAGTGGGAGAGTGTTGTGAATAAGATGAGAAAGGGTGTGCTCTAAAACAATCATTGCTTGTCATTTCGTGCAAGTGGGAGATTGTTAGTTGTAGTGCCCGAAAGACAATTTGTGTAATTGTTTTTAATAATGGATGACAGAATTTATCTCACCTTATTACTTGCTTTGTGCTTGTAAAGTAATACACTGCTGCAAACCCTAAGTATATCGGTATATAAGCGCTTAACTCGAAGGTACGGATTACACGTGAGGATTGAGTTAGTGGTGATATACTTAAACTGTTAGTCCATGGTGAACTTAATCAGAGTTTAGGGTCTCTTGATTAAAACACCAATAATGCGCCCATAACACCTTAGGGTGTGATAGTCTTATCCGATTTGTCGGTAGAGGTACTACGTGGGGCATTTATATATGATGGCATTCATATAGAATTTGGACCGATTTAATTTGTATTTCTCGGTATAATTCCGTAATCGAGGAATCTTATTAAATCATTAGATGATCATATATGGATCAACCTTAATCCGAGGTGATCACGAGGTCTTTGCTTGTCGGGGTAGTGTTTGATGTGTTAGTTACGGTTCACTTAAATATGTGTTCCAAGCCACTTCTCATTGGCACTATCTCCAGGATGAGTGAGTAGTTACGATTTTCACAGACATGGAATCCATTCCTTCCTGCGGGAAGTAGAGAGACAGTCCCCTTATTTGTTAGCCCTAAGAAAGTGATCGATCCCGAGAGTTCACATTTGATTAATTAGCTACTAGTCAGATATGTGCACTAATTGATCATCAGGGGGTTAATGGTAAATAAGGATAAGATATTCTGAGTCGGGTTCACGGAGACTTCCCACTCAGAATGGACAGTCTATGGAGGGTTAATCCGTATATAGTGATTATATCAATGGACGCTTATTCACTCTATGGGTTGAGTATAAGTATACATCTATAATAGGTAGAGTTCAGTTTCGGGTTTATGGTGGCGTAATCCCGGAATTAATAATTAATGTACTTATTACATTCGATGAATAATTAATTATTGAGAGCTCTTGGTTATAGAGTCCATGGTCCCCGATGTGGCTTCTGTAATTCGGACTAATAATCTTGTTATTTGGGTCTCAGTGATAATTAATTGGCTGGGCTAATTAATTGATATGCATGGATATTATTTAGTTGGGCTAAATAATATAATACACATAAAAGATATTTTGTGTGGACTTATTAACCCTAAGTGTGGCGCCATTTTAGTCTTCATTTAGCACAAGAATTAATTTTCTTGTGTTATGGAAAATAAAAGATATTCTTGTTATATGATTGGTTGGATGACTTGTTATTTGATTTCGTATTGGTCAATACATGTCACAATTAGTCATTAAGGAAAATATCTTTTTATTTTGTTTAATTAATTAAAACTTAGAGACCAAGGATTTACTCTCCTATAAAAGGAGAGTTATTCCAAGGGTAATTCGCAATGGAAAATTTCGACATACACACTTGTAAAAGAGAGAAAAAATTGTTTTTTTGTCTAGGGTTTTAGAGGAAGAAAAACATGGAGTTTTTCTTGGTGTTGCATATCAAGGAGGTTCGCTTATGAAGAAGGGTGTCCACCAACCGCCGTTTGGAAAACACATCGGAAGATCAAGGCTTCTCTTCCCGATATTGGTAACATAAACTTAACCCTCTTGTAGTAGTTTAAGTCCTTTAACTATGTATTGTGATATATAAGTCGTGATCCATCCGCTGCGCGTAGATCTAACTCGTTTAGATCTAAGAACCTGCATCCTTCAACCTTTGCATTGATTATTTGCACGCATAAACTGGAGTGAGAGGTATTTGAGATGTGATGAAGAATTATTTTGACCGGGAATCAGTACTTATTTGTAGATGTACTTTAACCAATTGTTGTAGTACAATGGAAGCAATTTGAACACCAGAAAAGGTAAACCGGGATAAACCGGGCTTGTGAGTGAAAGTTAGCTTCAAAGAAAAACAAGAGAAAAGATTCTGCCAGAAAAAGGAATTCTTGTGTGTAGCTTCTTAGCTTAATTTGTTCTCTCTTGTTAGTGAAAACCATCTACGTTTTGTTGAAGTCAAGGCCATTGGATTGTACCATTTCATCCAATCCACCCTTAATATCATATCACATCCTCTCAACTTGATCAATCTCACATCTTATTGGAACTTAATCCCTTATATGATCCATGGCAAGTTTGGACACTTAGACTCAATCGCCATTCTGTTCATATCTACTACTATGATTATAAACATGTGGTGAGTCATTATGTCACATTGCACCTCCTTGGCAACATGTTGCTCTAGGAAAGTGTGAGATGCACCATTGTTTATGAGGATAGTAATTGCACCATCTTGATTACCTTCACAATTGATTCCATTATCACACATTGAATAACGATTTAAATTATACTAAAAAAGTGCACTAAATATGGAGTGTTCCTACTCTAAGTTGCGTGCATGCATGTTGTGTTGTAATTCACGTAGAGTATGTGCATGTCCTTGTTGTAACATTGAATCTGAGGTCATCCCCGAAGTTGATCTCTACAAATAAGAACCTTGGAACCTCCTTGGTTGGTATCTCTCTATCTATCTATTTACTTTTTTGCATAGGCCCTATTGAGGTTGGTAACTATATGCCTTTATTTTACATTTAAAAAATTCCAATATAAAATAAAACCCAAAAAAACAAACAAATTAAAACAGGAGTTTACACAAACCGGTTTTACGAAATCCACTTGCAAACAATAAATCAAACAATGAAAATTGAAACGAAGCGCACTAGGATTAATAAGATTATATATATATATATATATATATGCACACAACATCAAAACCTAATTGGAATCTGTTTCGAGCTCGTTACTTGAAGCAATAGCGTTGAATGTCTAGAAAAACTTCACGTCCCTAGTAAAAGTAATACGCATTATTTCTAATGACTATTTTAGATGCTAACCTCTAACCTAAGATGATGACGGACAATTTCTCCTTTGATCCGAAAGACTGCCAAAATGAATAAAATATTTAGAATCTTGTGATAACAGAAAAAAGATGATGATGGTGCAGAATTGGTCGTAATTCAACGTGTGAGTATATTTTTATAACAAAGGGGAAGGAAAATCCTATCAATGGTATGAGAGGGAAATATTTAGAATAGAAAAAGAATAGAATAATAACGAATTGATTATTGATCTAGATAGGAAATCCTTCACGTGTGCTGATCTGTCAATATTGATTTATTGTAATGAGAAAAAGAATATAATTGATTAGATAGATTTATTTATATAATATAACAATGAGATAATGATTTAATCAATCCTATCAATTTATGGTTTTTATCTATGATAATCGTTGAGTTAGTGTAATGACAAAAATGATAGAATTGATTTGACAGAATAAATTATACAGTATAATATAATTATGGTGCCTTGTAAACCGTAGACATAGAAATTAGTACACATACCCGCAAAAAAAAAAAAGAATAAATCTTTACACTTTTTTTCTAATGAAATTAGTCACTTACGATTGAAAATATATTAAATTGTGGACATAATGAATTATTGTTAATGAGATAATGACTATTGCTGAGATAATGAGATAATGATTTAATGTATTTTGATGTCTTTATGTATATATATCTTTGGTGAATTTGATCACTACCTTTTCTTGTATAGGACCACGTTTCAAATTGGGCAACCCGCAAGCTGTTGGACGGCTGTTTCACACTCTTACAACAATGGAGTCTCGGAAGCTGGTACTTTACTTATTTTGTTCCACGCACGCAATTGTAAAATTATTATTTTTTAGGGGGAGTTTTTTCTTTTTGGAAACATAAGGTGCTATACTCTTTTCTATGGCATGGATTTTTTCACACAGGGTTTGCCAACCATAGTTTTTAAGGAGGCAATGTCATGTTTTGTCAACGTCTTTTGGTATAAGGAGGAGCCAGAATACGACATGTACAAACCTACTTTTATTTTTTAATAAAAAGGTTTTCGTTTAAAAATACACTTAGAATAGTGTATTTTTTTATTATTAACGTAATCCCTTTTTTTTGCAATGCTAATCCTTTTTTTGTGTGTTTTCATGTGACTGTTTTTTTTTTTTTCAATGCTTATTAACGTAATCCTCAATCCTATTTTTTTCGCAATGCTTATTAATCTCAATCTTATCTAGTTGTTGTTGTTATTATTATTATATTATTATTATTATTATTATTATTATTATTATTATTATTATTATTATTTTAATTTTAATTTTTATTAACATAATCCTTTTTTTTGCAATGCTAATCCTTTTTTTTTTATCTTGGTGTTTTCACGTGATTGTTTTTTTATTTATGGGAAATATTAAATTATTTTATTATGAAAGAAACTCTTTTTAGGAGAAACACGGGAGGGGGAAACAATTTTGAGGGGAAACACATCGGCTCTTTTAATATAGTTAATGTTTTGTTCCAGTTTCTCTTGTGCTTCACCAAGTGATAACAACACGAAGCATTCGTTGCTCGAAGCATCTACACTTATATTCTCACTAGGTCTCAACCAGTGGTAAAAACTCTGCATTTGCACATGTAATGTGATGTCATGGTGTGGGCATCTTTCTGTGCTTCTTTAAAACGCTCCCACGCTTCCTTAAAACATTCACCTGGTTTATGCATGAAATTCATTATCTCATGTCACATTTGAAGGATTTCCCTGGTGGGCCGTATTATTCATGAATTTTTGCGTAGAGTCGAGTCCATGATTGAATTGAACATCTTTGGGAGAGGCAGAAGCCACTTTGCTTGGACTTATTCTTCAGGGTGACTGGGAACAACTCCAGCTTAATGTTGTCCTCAGGCACTCCTACTGGCTTCACAATGCTTATAATCTTCAGAAAGTTGGTGATGTGAATATAGGATGTAATATCGTTGGATGGATCCAAGATCCACCCGATTCTGTGATGGAGGATATCAGATCTAGATCTAAAAAAACAAAATACATGAATAATAAATCTAACTTACGAGGGGGTTAGATTACCAACCTTTTTAAGGTGCAAAACTCCAAGAACAAAAGGGTCAATTCAATCCCAGCTAGTTGAGAGCCTAGTTGAGAAGCCAAAGTCTTCCAACGTGTGTATCCAAGCACCACCAGGTGGATGGTGTTTCAAGCCGCCAGACCTCCTCGATATGCTACCTTAGAAAACCTGAAGTTTTCTAAAACTCGAACCCAAGTACTTAAGGCCGAAAATTATAAGCCTTAATACTTCCTCAAAACCGAAAATTATCTCATCATAAAGGCTTGGGAGAACTCTCTTTATACATGAGAGTAATCCTTGTCCTCCAAGGATTTAATAATTAAAAGATAATTATTAAATTAATCCTTAATTTAAATAAAAGATAAATATAATAATTATCCCAAACAAATTAGGATAAATAATATTATTATCTAATATTCCATGATTTATCACTTAACAAATAAATGATTAAATCATACATTAAATAATTATCCAAGAAAACTAATTTCCCAACAATTAAATAATACCCACTAAAATGCGGCACCTAAACCCTATCATACAAGGGCCACACATTTTGACATATTAGCGAGTCCACTAAAAATGTCTTTTTCATGTATTTAATTATTTAGTCCAACTAAACAATTAATCACATATCTATTAAATAGTCCGATCCAACTATTTAATATTAATTGAGTGAAATGACGAGAAAACATATGCATGTTAGGAGCCACGTCAGGGACCATGGACCCATATTCAGTAGCTACAATAAATTAAATAAAATTATCCGTCATACCGAACAATTATATTCAATCTATTAATTCCGGGATTACACCACCATAAACCCGAAACTGAACTCTGCCGAATATAGATATAAACTTACACTCAACCATGAGTTGATAAGCGTCCACTGATATAATCATTACATACGGATAAATCCTCCATAGACTGTTCGTTTCGATTTGGGATATTTCCATAAACCTTTCTCGAAACCTCTTATCCTTATTTACCATTAACCTCCTAGTGATCAATTAGTTCATAACTAATATAATATGAACTCCTAGAATCGAACAGTTTCTAGGATTAACAAATAAGGGAACCGTCTGTCTACTTCCCGCAGGAAGGAATGGATTCTATATCTGTGAAGTCACAGACTACTCACTTATTCCAGAATAGTGCCAACGAGAAGTGTTAGACCACATACTTCGAAGTGATCCTTAACTAACACATCAAACCCTACTTTGGACTAAGCAGCAGACTGTGATCACTCAAGATTGAGATTAATCCATATATGATCATCTTGTGATTCGATAAGACTTCTCGATTACGGAATTATATCGAGAACTCAAATCAAATCGGTCCAGCCCTATATGATTATCATCATATATAAATGCCTCACTAGGTACCCTATTACCGACAGTCCGGATAAGACTGTCACACCTAAAGTGTTATGGGCGCATTATTAGCAAATTAATCTAGAGACCCGTACTCAGATTAATAAACGCTACGGACTAAGTTAATTTTAAGTATATTTCACAAACTCAATCCTCGTGTGTATATACCTTTGAGCTATGTGATTACATAATCAAAATACTTAGGGTTTTACGTGAAGTGTATTAATATAGGCATTAAATGCGTATAAATGAGATGAAATAAATTCTATCATTTATTTAAATAAAACAATTACAATTGTCTTCCGGGCATAAAACCTAACAGTGAACACTATGATCTTCATTACGTACTCCATGAAAAGGTAGTGCAAGTCGTAACCATCTGAATCACGTTTGGCTTAAGATGAAATACTTATGCCGTATTTTCAAGTGGTACAATTGCTGGTACGAATTGTTCAATCGTCGGAAGTACATAACTTAGAAGCGTTCGCCTTTCCGCAACAACCACTGCTCCTGCTCCTTTACGAGCTCTATTGACTCTATCTGTCTGTTTACTCCGTTTCGAGCTGCCATCTCTTCTTCAAGATCTTTTAACGGTGGAATCCCGTCATCCTCGCTCCGATCTTCGTCGTACGTATTAACATCATCAACCAGCCTCTCAATCTGCTCTCTATCTTTCTTTTCCAATCTACACTTTTTCTTAGCAAATTTCTCGATCTCCTTCTCAAGCTTGGCTGCTGAGCTTCTTGTAGCGTACTGCAAAACAGAGCCAAATAGAAAACTGTTAGATACTTGCCTCGATGGCTGTTACACTCGCCTTAGCGGACACGCAAAATAAAGACTCTGAGTACTGACTCAATTCTAACTAAACAGAACATATTCTACAGATTCTTGTCAGTCTTGACGCGTCGATAGTGTAAGTTGCCGAGTCGAGCAATACTTCTTCAGATTCAAACACAACAAATAATGTTATGACTTACTTATTCACAGACAACTAAACATACTCAATAATTACATAAAACTAATATATACAAATTCTCAATCTCAAATGCAAAAGTATTCTAGACACGAGTCCCCGGCAACGGCGCCAAAATCTTGATCGCGTGCAGGTCATGACACTAGCACGAGGACTAGTCCAATCGCATTATAGTAACGGATAATCAAGGTCGATTCCACATAGACTCGTAAATATACAATCAAATAAGATTGAGAACGATAAAGGTGGTCTTTGACCAAAAAAATACAAGAAAAGTAAATAATGATGACCACACAAGAATTACATAGATATGCTTCTATGAGTTTCTAAAGGTTTCTAACTAACTATGAGCAATTATATCCTTCCCCCCAATCATGAATTTTCCTCTTGGTGAATTTTAATTCGTCAAAAACTATGGGTGCTACCCCTTAATTTTACCATACTTTCATTGTAAGGACAACAGGTGCCTATGTGCAGCGAATCTACCTGATGCCATATTAGCATCACACGCAGTAAGATCTAGGGATGGCCGGCTCAAGACCGAGAACCTCCCCTGGCAGCCATCGACGGTGACTGGCACGTTCGTAGAGACCGAAAAACTATGTCCTAATTAACACTTCAGTAATACTCCATCATGCTAGTTTACGAAAACATGCAATTAGTTGATCAGGCTAAGAACATGTAAATTAAAACTGATTATCAGACATAGCTGGCGCCGACGATCATGAAATATGATTTACTAGGTATATATATCTCGACGTGTCGGTAAAGACTGCCAACTCGTCGAGAGAACGCAACCTTATTTCATGATTTCTTCATCAATGATTCAAATACAGTCCTAACTGGCGAAAACAATTTAACAACTACATATCATGGCTAATACGAAAATTAAAACAAACTCATCTCATAACAACAGATCTACATCTAGAAAGCGGAAGAGTCATACCCTCGAACTCGAGCGTAGATCCTCCTCAGTTGCTCACTAGGTGGTGAATCCAACAGATCCGTGACTAGCATTCATAGAAAATATAAAAGAAATTTTATTGCATAATAATCTGGTATTACATGCAGGTATATTTCAAATGGGTCTGCTAGGGTTACTTATGGCGTATTTCAGTCATTGTCTGGTTTGACTAATAAATATCATTGAAATTGTATCATCTGTGTAGCTTTATGTGATTAATAAAATATCCTCGTTTGTCCGTGTGGAACCACGTTAAATCTGTTCATGTTTCTGCGTTTGTTTGATTGTTTAAATATATGTTTTTCTCACAAATCACCATCAAATATCCTTGACGATCTGTTTCAACACGGCTGTAATTTAATCCAAAGAATGATAAGTGATCACCGAAAGCATAGAATTATCATGTCGGATATGATTTAATTACTTAGCCCTTATTCAGTGAATATACTTGAACTGTTCCTTGGGTTATATCACTAATCGCATCAATTAAAGTAGAAATTATGTTTTGTGGGGAGAAATGTAAAATTACTTTATTCAGTAAATAAAGTTTGTTATAATGATGTGAATGATTTAAATGATGTGAATAGTGGTTTTGAGTAAAGGACAGACTTCCCTCATTGGATTGTCATGAAAAGAAGAACGTGGGACGGGGGGCTCTCAAGTCTTCACAAGAGTCAAGAGAGCATTATTTCTCCATGCAGTTCTGGAATTTGTTCCACTATTCTTTTGCAGAAAATGAAATAAGCATTGTCTGAATTCAAAGATGCCATAAGTTTCTTGGTTTATATTTTTATATCTAAGCTGTCTTGAAGGTCTTTGGCTCTTTGCTATATATATATATATATATATATATATATTAGTCAATAACCCGTGCATTGCACGGACACGTATGAGATAGTATAAAGGCGAAGGGGTGGGTAGCCCTATGCCATACCCCATTCCACCCTACCTCTCTTCCCGCCCTACCCAACGCTACCATACCCTACCCAACACCCTATCCTACATCACCGTATCTTAACCTCGACATTCTACCTACCTAACCCCCATCACCTACTCTACTCCACTATCACCCACCCCTTCCCTACCCTACCTTTCCCATCATACCACTCTACCTTACCCACCACCCCACCCTTACCTACCCGACCCTACCTACAACCCCATCGTACCATACCCACCACCCAGCCCTACCATACATTACCCACTACCTTACCCTACCTTACCATACCCACCACCATCCCACCCTACCCACCACCACACCCTACCCTACCTTACCCACCACCCCATCATACCCTGCGTTACCCACCACCCACCTTATTCAAATACGCTTCCTACATACCTTACCTACCTTAGCATTAAATGAGGTGACTAATTTTTAGGGGATGATCTAATCTAAAAATATATCGTATTAATTGACATATTTGAATTTAGTTATTTTTCAAAATATAATTTAATTTCTGAAAATTCTGTATCAATGGAGGACTCTTACTTGTACATAATTAAAGGGAGTGGCTATTTTGCAGGGAATGACTTTAATGTAAGAATATTTTGAATTAATTGGCAACCTTGAATATAGTTATTTTTTAAAATATAATTTAATGTAAGAATATTTGAAATTAAATTAGGTAGCTAATTTGTAGGGTTCCTAATAAATAATTTGTAGGGGATGACCTAATCTAAGAATATCTCATCAATAACCCGTGCATATGAGGTAGGATAAAGGTGAATGGGTGGGTAGCCCTATGCCATACCCCATTGCACCCTACCTCTCTTCCCGCCCTACCCAACGCTACCATACCCTACCCACCACCCTATCCTACCCTACCTTACATCACCATATCTTAACCTCGACATCCTACCTACTTAACCCATTACCTACTCTACTCCACTATCACCCACCCCTTCCCTACCCTACCTTACACATCATACCACCCTACTGTTACTATGCGGGAACGCAGCGGAATTCAAAATTTTATTTCCTATCGACCCAAGATCGACTTCGTTTAAGCAATAAACAAATAAGTAGTAGACGGTGGTTACCTTGGTTGATCTAAAAGATTGACGCTTTGACCGTCTAAGGAGAGTAGCGATGCACGGAGCCGCCCAAGCGTTCGGCTTTTACCGCTAGTCCACACGAACAACCCTCCGGAATCCACCATTGGATTGCTACTAGAAAAACTCGGCTGCTAGACTGACTTTTCCTCCCTCATAAAACTCTCCTAAGAAGCTCTCTATTTTTCTCAAGAACTATTAGCTCTTGGAATTATGATGTGTAAAAGAGCTTGACACCCACTTCCTATTTATAGGAAAGTGGCGCCTCAGATAGAGTAGAGAGGCAGAAAACCTTTTACTAGTAAAATAAGAAAAATATAATTGATTGATTTATCTCATTATTATTCAATATCTTATATTAAATATTTTCTCAAGATATATATCAATATCTTATATTGAATATATCTTTATCTTATACCATAAAACAATTTTTCAAAATCAATTAATATCTAATATTAACAATATGGTAATCTTATTAATTAAATTGCACAATTCAAATGTATCCAAATACACAAAAACTTGCGCCACATGCATATATAAATATACGCATATTTAATTATAATAACATGATCAAATAGTTTGGCAAAATCTACGTGTGTCACAAACACATATTTTTCGGCCCCATATATATATATATATAATTATTTAATCAACCTAATTAATATCTTGTATTATATTTATTCATAATAAATAAATATCACCATATTAATTTACCACTATAACCATTATAATCTCGAGATAAACTTTCCTTATTTGGCTATCATCTATAACCACATTTTAATCCGGCTAGATGTTCATATGTGTGTGACCCGATAGGCTTCCGAATGTGTTGGCCGTAGACACAAAGTGCAAATTACGAAAATGCCCCTCATGCCTAACGATCACGGGATAGCGTCTAGAAACAAGCCGTGACCCCCAATCATCGGAAGAGTCAAATGCAATGACTACTACCTTTCATGTGAAACAGTTACCGTGTAACTTATAATCCCATCGCTGTAATAATATCCATACGGTCGTACGTCGAGTGTCAATCATTAACGACCGTATCTTATAAACTGGATATCATGCTCTCTCGAAATAACTCATTTACTCCCACTTTACAAAGATTCATGAGAGTAAGACATTCCTTATAAGAAGGCCCTTTCGGATATTCACCCCTACTGATAGGGTACGCGATTCCCAGACGACCAAACATGTATACTCCGCATGCTTCAGTATCACACCCAATCACTACTGCATGATCGCCCCGTGGCCAGGGAAAACCTCAATAGTGTCAAAGCATGACAATCCACACCGTGATGCCATGTAGACTCCGGTCCTAAGAATAATTACACAACCGTCACATAGTGTGACAGTTATCTGTGTAAGCGGGTCAGTCTAATGTACGCATTCTCTAATACACGTCCACGTAAAGTCCAAGTGTCTCTACACTTCGATAGACGTTCCCTGCCCTTAAAGACAGAAGACATCCAATACGTGCTAGCCTGTTTATACTATCAATGCTTAGTTTAATAGTACATCAGCCTAGAGACATTTAAGTATCAAACTTATTAAAGTGATTAGAGATCTCATCAACCATAATCGCCTATCATGGTTTCTCTATCACGGTTTAATACTAAGGACGTTATCATATAAAAATTCATAATTGGTTCATTAAAAGAACATATATATGACAACATAAAAGCCATTTAATATATGCTTAAACATAAAGAAATAGTAGAAATGATCCGACCCGGTCGGATCCGGTCCAACCCGATTGGGTTTAGGACACTATTTCAACAATCTCCCACTTGGCCTAAAACCAATCACTCGCACACACAAGACCAAGTTGAAACACAAGAATCTCATGCAATACTCGCAACCAGCTCTAGCCATGAACGGATCGCTATCCGTGGGGACTCGTACTATTTCATATCATGTTCCAAATGACCAAGTCAAAGAAACCGCCTCAACACACACATGAATCTCTGACGAGACCCTGGTACTAACCATTTGTTTATGAATCATGTGGGTGATACGTATCTTATCTAAAGATGACTAAAATACCCTTTTATGAAAAGGTTATAAATTCTAGAAAAATTGTCTAAAGCCTAAACATACCAATGTTTGTTGGTTTATGACAATTAATGCCACAAATAATTGTTTATTAATCTCTACGACTATTTTTAGAAATAGTTGAATGTACTTATTGAAGTACGACAATTCGGAAAGCTCAAAAAGTTCGAGCTAGTACGAATATGAGATTGATGAGCTACTTAGGAATTAATCTTCAATTGGATTGAAGTAATTAATACATGAAGGGTGTTTCAGAAGTCGTCTGAAAAGGAATAAGATTCTCCCTTGAAGGATACCATTTTTGGGATGCACAATTGGATTGTGTTCCTGAAATGGAAACAACACTTTATATGATAAAAGTGTGATGCAAGCCATGCGAAGTATCCCTTACCCATTTCGGGATAGTGCCCTTATACTTAACCGAGTTTCAATGAATAAAGGTTGAATAATTCCATATTAGATATGGAAGGGGATAATGTCGAACCTATCTTAACCGATGATTTGAAGTTGTCATACGCAAAGTCAGAAAGACTTAGAGCCTAGTACGACATATGCAACTTTCTAGTACGACATATGCAACTTTGTGGAATATCTTAGCAAGTACGCTAGATATTATTTACTTGTCCGCGGAGCAAAATGTTTGTCTCCAAACATGCTGTCTTCTAGAGAAAGTGTTTCTTCCAAAAGAAACAGTGGGAGTAAGTTAGATCTCAAAAGAGTTTGAAAACCACAAATATATATTCAACCATTGGAACGTGAGCAGACGCCACATAGCGATGAGGTGTAGAACACTGCTCAGTGCACACAAAAGTTCTGTAAGTCCGTGGATAACCTCAAGCCTGAAAAGGCTGCTGGTATGTTCATCTAGAAGAATGAATATTGATGAGCGGATTTTCTACGGTCCGGTCAAACAAAGACTCGAAACCTTAGCAGAATCTACCCTCTAACCGGCAGTATACCGGGTCGAGTGTAGGATAGTGCTTGAGGAGTCCGAGGTCGATCCCACAGAGATTGGCTTTGAGTACCACAGTTGACTTATTTCTCAGTTCAGGTCAACAAGATAGATATGGAGTTATACTATTGCATAAAATAAAGATTACACTACTCGGAATTCTAAGCACAATTAAAAGAAGTATGGCGAACTACGATCCAAATGGATTACTTTACCATTAGAATGATTGCCCGGGAGTGTGCCTTACTCTACCTTGCCGTCTAACAATAACTCATAGGACAAACCCCGTATTGGGACTAAACTTGATGACTAGGCGTCAATCTAGTACACGGGTAGGTGTCGACTACCTTTCAAGCCCAAAACTTCTACGGTCCGAAACCCCGTTCCCACACGTCGCGCAACATACATTTATAAGCTAACGTGTGTGCAACAATGAAAAAGGTTGTCAATCTCATTCAAAGCTATTAAAACAATCAAAACAAGTTTCGTGATGTGAATTATCGATTAGAACGTTAAATTACGCGCTACACTACCTCCCGGTTCGTCTCTCTAATGGTGTTTCACCCACCTTCACATAGTTCAACCATACGAAGAATCTAGCTACTCATAAACGAATCTATGTTATACAAACAAGATAAAAGCATCACAACAACAATAAAACAACAAGAACACATACCCATTTCGATTCAAATTGAAGAACCAAATTCGAGCTCCAAAAAGGACAAATCTTGTCACTTGAAATGTTACAAATCGAAGCTAAAAGTTGTATAATCAAAGAGAGGATCGAAATATGATTCTAATGATATATAGCACATTATCTAACACCTTGGGACGAAGAAAATCGCCCAAAATCGCCTAAGAGAAGTTGGGGGGCGGCTGTTGTTCCATTAGGGTTGGAATGAGGGAGTATTTATAGGTGGAGCAGAAAAATATGCAGCAAACTGGCCCTGGACGCCAGTCCAGCCATTCTCGACGCTTGATCCAGGGGTTTTCGGACGCTTGATTCACTGAGTTTTGCATGAAGATGGAAGCTTGTTCTTGAGTGGACGCTCGTCCAGAATGGCCTTCAGTATTTCCACCATAACTTCACTGCTAGGGATCCAAATGAGATGATTCAAGATGCATTGGAAAGCTGATTCATTCCTCTACAACTTTCATCAAGACAACTTTCCCTGAAAATGCCTACAAGTGTGACCAAAATGCCCATGAAGTGACTGGTTCTGCTTTGAATCGCTTGGGACGCCCGCCCATCGAAGATCTCAACTCTCGAATCAAATTGGGCATTATGGACGCCCGTTTGCACATCTGGACGCCCGTCCACATCCCCGGACGCTCGTCCACTTTTTCGGACGCTCGCCCACTTGAAGTCTCAACTCTCTCTGCATCAAAAGGCACCCTGGACGCCGGTTCATATTTACGGACGACGCGACCCGTAACCCAGCTCCAGTCTTTTGCTCATAACTTCACTTCTAGGGCTCCAAATGAGGTGATTCAACATGCGTTGGAAATATCTTTCAATCCTCTACAACTTGCATCAAGACACCTGGACCAGAAAATGCCTCCATCATAGGCCAAAATGCTGCTGAAGTGAACGTAGGGTGAGGGCAACAATTATCTTCTTCCTTTTCTTCATTTTCTCCTTCTTTGGCTCATTCTTGCACCTTGATGATACTTCTCATCATAAATCTTTGCCTTCCGGGTTCTCGAGACACCCTAGTCCTGCATCCATATGAAACAACAAGCAAACGTGTAACCCCGCAAACTACGGGTGCTCGGGAAAACGAGTATAAAATGCTAAAATAAGGCCGAGTTTAAGGAAAACCGACAGTCACTCGCCGTGCAACAAAACTTCATTTCATACTCAAAACAGGGTCTAAACTTACCCGAATCATGCCAGAAATGTGATAATCATGGGCTAAACTGTACATAAATGTACAGTAAAGTTGGTTCCTATCACCACCCCACACTTAGCCTTTACTCGCCCTCGAGTAAAATAGGCGTTCAAACAATACCAAGGAATCAACTTTACGGTACATGCATGTGTTTCAAAATATCGAGGTAAAAGGAATTTAACTAAGTGAATATATTACCTTGACTCTACCAGATCGTGACACGGAGTGAGTGTGTGTTGAATGACGACGACTTGTGCTTAAAACGATTTCCGGCTTGGAATACCGGACAAATGACTTTACACAATCCTGCCCTTCCTAGAATCTCCACTAATCGGGATTAACCAAGGTTAAACACGGTCCAGCAGGACTTGAATGGTTATAACGTTAGGCTCGGGAGAGGGCTAACCGAAAGGATAATTTGGGAACTGGAGAAGAGAAAATACGAGTGAACCAAATCAACAAGTGTATCTCCTCCTTGCAACCATACAAATCAACACCAAACTCCTCCGATCATCAAACAAATCAAAACAACTTCCAAACTCAACATTATATGGACAAACAATACACGTCCGCACAAGGCTTTCTTTGACTCAACACTTATTCACTTTATTCGAACTTTTATTTCACTTCATTTTTTTTTTTCAACTTTTCTTTCTTTTCTTCTTTGAACCAAAGGCCTAAAAAGATCACTCGAGCTCCTCCCCTTCTTATAGCTCTAAAACTGAGGAAACAACAACCCGACTCAAAAACAACATCTCCCCCCACCCCACACTTGCCTTGGCAAGTGTGGTTTAACAAGAGACTAAGTCCACTCGTAGGGTCAAATGAAGGGAATGTGACCAAAATAAGGCTCAAGGGTAGGTTTCTGACTAAGTAACGAAATGGCTATAAAGCGAATGGTGGTCGGACCATTCTATCAAGGCTGAGAGGGGCTACGAAGGTCAAACATTCGGCTCAGGCTTATTTGGCTAAAGTAGGGTCAAAAAGAACGCCAAAACTGTCATCCCGTGTTCCTACCAAGGCCAATCCTTCTATTTCGCCTCGAAACTAGGGGTACAAGTGTGTAAAGTAATCGTGATAAGCAAAAACGTCGTCAAACGTGTACTAAAAAGTGTTCCGTATCATGACAATATAGACTCACTGTGAGACATTCACAAAACTAAAGACCTTTCACCACTCAATTGTGAAAAGCATGCATGCATATAACGTGGTGTTAAAATCTTGGAAAATTTTGAAAAAGCGCCTAAAAATCTACTCGAAAGCGAGTAAAACCAAGTTTATCACATCACGGCATAATACTTTTAAGAACAAGCGAATAAGCTAAGTCGTCTCCCCCCCTTTTAAGTGAAGCACCGTCCTCGGTGTGTGAACGAGAAGGAAAAAGAAAGACTTAGCTTATGAGCCCGGCAAAATGGCGCGATCAAGTCCCGTAACGTTCGTGAAAGTAGTCCATCCCGAATCCCTAGTCATTGAAAACATCCAAGAAATACATGCACGGGACATGGTCCACGTGCCAAAACATAAAATATGGGGGATTCCGGGGATAATAAAAAGAACGACCTCGTCACGTCAGAAAACTTGAACAAGTATGTCACAAAGATAGTTAAATATGATTCAAACATACAATAACAACCAATCACGTCCAAACGTGCCCAACACAAAATCCACAAATCCAAGACAAGTCACATGAGGCATGAAAAAATGAAAAGTACGTGCCTTATGGCTAAAAGCAATGCAGGCAAAAGAAAGTAGCAATAAAACCACCGCCAAAACAAGCAAAGCGGAGAAACGGGTGGGTTGCCTCCCACCAAGCGCCTTTGTTTTACGTCGTTGGCTCGACAAAGATGACTTATACTATATCGTTTTTTCAAAATTATACCACCGATACGGGCGAGGAAAAGCGAGGTGTAGAAAGAAAGCGAACGGTGAGTTATAAGGTGAAAATGTCATGCATTGGAGTCCATGACAGGACTAAACACTTGGCTTCCTCTATCTTAGGATCCTCCAAAATCACCACTTCGAGAGCTTCATCAAACGGTAACTTTTCATACTTCTTCAAACGAAGGCCATTTGTGATTGAAGTCCCATGCTTGGGGTGCTTTATTTCTACAGCCCCTGAGTCAAAAATCCTCTCAACTGTGTAAGGTCCCGACCATCGAGACTTCAACTTTCCGGGAAAAGATGCAAACGAGTATCATACAATGTGAACCTCATCTCCTACCTCAAACTTCTTTGGCTTTATCAATTGATCGTGGAGAAGCTTGGTTTTCTCTTTGTATCTTGCCGAACAATCATAGGCGCGTAGTCGAAACTCCTCCAATTCAACTAACTGAACCATCCTTCTCTCTCCACTAAGAGTCTCGTCCATATTTAACTCTTTAATAGCCCAATGCGCTCTATGCTCAACTTCCACTGGTAAATGACACGTTTTTCCAAAGACTATCATGTACGGCGACATACCAATTGGAGTCTTGAATGCGGTTCTGTGAGCCCAAAGAGCGTCATCCAACTTTTTAGACCAACTCTTAGAATTTCTATCAACAGTTCGTTCAAGAATCCTTTTAATACCTCGGTTTGAAACCTCCACTTGGCCACTCGTTTGAGGGTGATAGGCCATTCCCAACTTATGAGTCACCCCATACTTAAGAAGTAGCTTATCTAAGTCTCTATTCGCAAAATGAGTGCCATTGTCAGAAATGATAGTTCTAGGTACTCCAAACCGTGTGAAAATGAACTTTTTTAGAAACTTAATGACCACGTGTCTGTCGTCGTTAGTGGGGTTGCAATCGCTTCTACCCACTTCGAGACGTAATCACAAGCTACCAAAATGAACTTGTTGCCAAAAGAAGAAGGATAGGGTCCCACAAAGTCTATTCCCAAAGCGTCGAAAACCTCACAAACAATGATAGGTCGTTGAGGCATCTCATTTTTCTTAGAAATTCTCCCCGAACGTTGACACGCGTCACAGGTTTTTACATAAGCATAGGCATCCTTAAAAATTGTCGGCCAATATAGCCCGCTTTGCAAAACCTTCAATGCGGTCCTTTGTCCCGAGAAATGGCCCCCGGCCTCTCTATCATGGCAAAAGGATAACACGCTCAATCTCTCGCCCTCAGTTATACATCTTCTCGAGCGCCATCAAGACACAATCGAAACAAGTAGGATCCTCCCAAAGCGAAGTATCTAGCCTCACTCACTAACTTCCTCCTCTGATTCTCGTCTAACTCCGACTCGATAAATCCACTTTCCAGGTAATTCACAATCGGTGCAAACCACGGAGCTCCCTCCTTTCCTTTCTTCAGAAAATTCCCTCGTTTTTCCGGTAACATAGTGTCTACCACAAAAAGTCGCTCATCCGGAAACGAGTCATCTATTTCAACCCTTTCTGATTCGTCACCCTCAACTGGCTCAATCCGACTAAGATGATTGGCTACCACATTCTCACAACCTTTACGGTTTCTAATTTCCACATCGAACTCTTGAAGGAGCAAAATCCATCTCAACAAACGCGGTTTCACATCCTTCTTAGCGAACAAATATTGCAACGCGGAGTGGTCCGTATGGACAATCACTTTAGACCCCACCAGATAGGATCTAAATTTGTCGAAAGCAAAAACTACTGCCAACAATTCTTTCTTAGTCGTAGTGTAGTTCTGTTGCGCCGGATTCAAGGTGTGACTTGCATAATAAATCGGTCGAAACAACTTATCCACCTTTTGTCCTAACACCGCCTCATCGCCAAATCGCTAGCATCGCACATGACCTCAAACTCTTGCTCCCAATTTGGAGCTATCAAAATAGGAGCCTCGGTTAAAAGATTCTTAATCTCTAAAGCTTCCACACACTCGTCATCAAAAGTCACATTTACTCCCTTCTTCAATCTAGAGGTAAGAGGTGTAGCCTTTTGGGCAAACTTAGGGATAAATATACGATAAAACTCCGCATGTCCTAAGAAAGATCTTAACGATTTCAAATTAGTAGGCATAGGCAACTTAGAAATAGCATCTACCTTAGCCCTATCAACCTCTATCCCCTCAGCTGAAACCTTATGACCTAGGACAATTCCCTCAGTCACCATAAAATGACACTTCTCCCAGTTCAAAATCAAATCGGTCTCCTCACACCTAGCGAGTACCCTATCTATATTAGCCAAGCATGCATCAAAACTGTCCCCAAAGACTGTAAAATCATCCATAAACACCGCCATACACTTATCAATCAAATCAGCAAAAATGGCAAGCATGCATCTCTGGAATGTCGCGGGTGCGTTACACAACCCGAAAGGCATTCTTCGAAATGCAAAAGTGCCATAGGGACAAGTAAACGTGGTCTTTTCTTGGTCATTGACATCGATGTGAATCTGATAATAACCACTAAATCCATCGAGAAAACAATAAAATGCATGACCAGCAAGCTTATCTAACTCTTGATCAACAAACGGGAGTGGGAAATGATCCTTCCTAGTCTTTTCATTCAACATGCGAAAATCAATGCAGACTCGATGACCCAAGAATGTAGGCGTCTGAGAAAAGATTCACCTTGCTCATTTGTTAGCACTGTAATGCCGCCCTTCTTAGGTACCACCTGTGTGGGACTCACCCACTCACTGTCCAAGATGGGGTAGATGATGCCCAACGTCAACATCTTCACCACTTCCTTTCTTACCACTTCCAGTAAATGTGGGTTTAGTCTCCTTTGCGGTTGACGCCTCGGTCTCGCCCATCCTCGAGGATGATTTTGTGCTTACATATGTCGGCACTAATCCCCTTGATATCCACCATTTCCATCCAAAAGCTCGTTTCCTCTTCTTCAAGACTTGAACTAGCTTTACTTCCTGCAAGGCTGTTAGTGAAGCAGATATAATAACTGGAAGTAAATCACTACCTTCAAGAAAAACATATTTGAGGTGTTGAGGAAGCGGTTTCAATTCCAAATCCGTCGGTGGTTCCTCAATGGATGGCTTTGGCATATCCTCTGGCGAACCAAGATCCAGTTTCTTAGTCCAAACTAGCTTCCATGATGAACTCGCCCGCCTCGAGATGCATGGCATAAACTCGCATCACCCGGTGTCGTCAGTCACCTTGCATGATTTCATCAAGCATTTCTCCAATGGTTCCTTGTGCCCTGCAAATTCACATTCTCCAAAACACACGGGTGGATGACATTTATCGAAAAACAATCGTTCATCTCATTCTCGGGTGTTTCATGGTTTTGTACACATTAATCTTGACACTATCTTGACCAACTCTTAAAATTATATCCCCTCTTAACATCTATCAAGGTCTCCCAGAAGATTTAGGAAAGGCCGACCTAACAAAAGAGGTGTCTTAGAATCAGAGTCCATATCAAGAACCACGAAATCAACTGGAAACACAAATTTATCAACTTGAACCAACACATCCTCGGCTACTCCTAGCGGTGTCCTAACTGACCTATCCGCCATTTGCAAAGTCATGCCCGTTGGTTCTAATCTCCCTAGGCCCAGCTTATCATAAACTGACTTTGGCATCAAACTAACCGATGCCCCCAAATCGCAAAGCACATTTTTGAAAACAGTCTCTCCTATGGTTATTGGGATAGTAAAACTGCCCCTATCTTGAATTTTGGGAGGGATTTTATTCTCAAAAATGGCGGAACATTCATAACTCAACTGAACCATCTGTTGCATTTTCTCTTTACTTGAAAGCATATTCTTTAAAAACTTGAAATATGATGGGATGTTAGCAATGATATCCAACATTGGCATGGTCACTTCAAATTTCCTCAACATTTCCAAAAATTTGGCTTGACTTTGGGTCAAGACCTCCTTTTTAGTTGTTTTGGGAGGAAATGGTAAAGTGGTCACGTTAAAACCCGGGGAGGAGGGGAATTTTACCTTTACTACCTTTAGGCTGAGTGGTGGCGATGGCTCTTCTTCCTTCACATCAATGATTATCGTATCCGACTTTGGCCTCGCCGCTTCTTCCCACTTTCGCTTGTATTCTTCCACTTCCCTTTCCAACCTCGAGATTCTCTCTTTTCAGCCCTTTTCTCAACATCCTCATCAAAACCTTCTTGCTCACCCAACGGCCCTTTGTAATCACAAAATTTCTCTTTCTCGGAGTTTGGCACCATCTTCTCAAGTTCTCGACCTTGTTGACCCGTCTCTTTACCACTCCGGGTGACTACCGCACAAACATCTTTAGATTCCTTGGGGTTCCTCTCCGTGTTACTAGGTAGCCCCGTACTCAAAGGCGGTTGAGATCTATTCTCGGTCAACTGGCCCATCTGAATCTCCAAATTCCGTATGGCCGCTCTCTGTTCAATCACAAGCTTATTCAACTGATCAAGGCCTTCTTCCGAAGACTTCCTTTGACTTCCCGGACTACCCCCTTGTTGATTATTGGAACTGTTTTGCTTATGGGCATTCGGATTTTGGTAAGTCTCGGAATTTTGATTTCCAGCTTGTTGAGTATTCTGCTGGTTGCTGCCTTGTTGCCCTTGCTCTCGACTCCCATTATCTCTATTCTGATTATTGCCCCATTGGCCTTGTCGATTCTGACCCCAACTCTGATTACTTGAATTTTGATTTTGGCTTTCATAACCTTGGTTGTTGGAGTTTTGATGTTGTCGACCCCAACTACCTTGATTATTCTCTCTCCAACCACCTTGGAAATTCTGAGGGTTCCCTTGCTCTCTATTCTGATTCCAACCTCGGTTGCCTTGGCCTTGATTATTTTGGTTCCACCCTCGGTTGCCTCGGTCCCAATTCCTTGGCCACCTTGATTTCCTTGGTTCCAATTTTGGCCTTGCTTGGTTGTTGTTCCATGAATTCCCAAAATTCTCGGTTCCTTCCATTATTCCCAGAATTGTTGTGATTCCAGCTTCCTTGGTTGTTATTGCCTTGGTTCCAATTCCCTCCAGAATTATTTCCAATGTAATTCACATCATTCGGTTGCATCTCTTCTTCCATGCCAAGTCCCATTGATGATTCAAAATCTTGATAGTATGGTGGAACTTGCAAGTTTGGATTATTACCCCACTGATTATTTGGATTCACTGGCCCATCAAAACTCTCTTTGTTGCCAAAGCGAGGGTTCTTCTCGGGACTTTGTTGACTACTACCACTCGAGCTTCCCACTCCCCAACTGCTGAGTGCGGTTACCAACTCTTCCACCATCGCTTGAAGTGGTTGTGGGTGAGACACACTTCCTATAGGTTGTTGAGGAATCGGTGTGGGGCCGGTGTGGTGTCTGTCCGAGGTAATCGCCGAGGACAAGCCGACCTACTCGGATTCGAACAAAGCGAAGTGAATGATTACCTCCACATAATCGACAAAACTGTAATGCTTCTTCCATTTTCTTCACCTTGGTTTGCAAAGTGCCAACAACTCATTGTGTGTGCAAATTTGTCTCTTTGTCCAATGTTCTTCAAGTGCCTTAACAGATTTGGTGAGACTCATTCGGGTTGTCTGTCCCTGAACTTGAAACCCATTCATCATCCCTTTCAATTGCATCATTGATATGTTGCATAGCCAACTCGGGATCAATCCTTGTCAAACCCTTTCCACTTGCCGCATCCAAAAGATTTCTATCCGATTTATCCAAGGCTCGATAGATTTTGATAACTTGCTCAACCGTACTCAAATTGTGGGGAGGGCACTTCTTCAACAAAGCCCTAAACCTCTCAACGGTCTCTTTCATTGTTTCTCCTTTTCTTCCACTAAAATTATGAATTTCACGCTTCAAATCTTCAATCTTTGCCGGAGGAAAATATTTTTTCAGAAAAACATCGCGACTTCCCGCCCAAGTAGATAGAGAGCCATGTGGTAGGGTATTAAACCATGTTTTTGCAGCCCCTCTCAAAGCAAACTGAAACATCATCAACTTGAGTGCCTCCTCGGTCACTCCATTATACTTCAATGTCGAGATTATTTGTAGATAATTGTCCAAAAACTCATTAGGATCCTCATTCCTTTGCCCATACAAAACCGCATTCTCACTGATAAGATTTATAACATTCTGCTTTGGTTCCATGTTGTTAGCATGGATAGCGGGAATTCTGATTGGATTGTGGCTATCCCTTGGTATGGAGTAACCACATAATCTCTCTGAAACAAACCCTTGATTGGCGGTGGGTCATTACATTTCTTTGTTGATTCGCGTTATTACGATTAGCTTGGAGAAGGCGATTACGTGCCGCTAATTGTTGAACCAATCAAGTAAGTGCCGATTGTCCCGACCCGGTGCTTGTTGTTGAAGTTGTACATTCCCTTCCAAGGCGGGATCGAACAAATTCCTCCCATCGTCCCTGAAACCAAAGGAGGATTTCTTTCACGTGGAGGAGGGGTGTTTAGATGGCCCAATCCTCCAACTTGAGATGTATCATCACCATTCAACCTATCTCTTCCATTTGGTTGTCATACTTTCTTCCTCTCAAGAAGAATCGAAGCTTCTTGTCCGTCCACGGTGTCTCGAAACCGAGGTAGGCGATCTCTTCCTCAATTGGCTTGCGTGCCTATCAATCTCCGGGTAAAAAGGCTCTAGAGGCGTCCCAGAACTCCGGGTCATACACTGCAAGTCAAATCAAACAACAAGAAAACAATAAAAGAAAACAACCTAAGCCCAAGCTTTCGGTCAACTTTTATGATATCAAAGTGTTGCCAATCCCCGGCAACGGCGCCATTTTGATGAGCGGATTTTCTACGGTCCGGTCAAACAAAGACTCGAAACCTTAGCAGAATCTACCCTCTAACCGGCAGTGTACCGGGTCGAGTGTAGGATAGTGCTTGAGGAGTCCGAGGTCGATCCCACAGAGATTGGCTTTGAGTACCACAGTTGACTTATTTCTCAGTTCAGGTCAACAAGATAGATATGGAGTTATACTATTGCATAAAATAAAGATTACACTACTCGGAATTCTAAACAGTTAAAAGAAGTATGGCCGAACTACGATCCAGCGGATTACTTTACCATTAGAATGATTGCCCCGGGAGTGTTCCTTACTCTACCTTGCCGTCTAACAATAACTCATAGGACAAACCCCGTATTGGGACTAAACTTGATGACTAGGGCGTCAATCTAGTACACGGGTGGGTGTCAGACTACCTTTCAAACCCAAAACTTCTACGGTCCCGAAACCCCGTTCCCACACGTTGCCGCAACATACATTTATAAGCTAACGTGTGTGCAACTATGAAAAAGGTTGTCAATCTCATTCAAAGCTATTAAAACAATCAAAACAAGTTTCGTGATGTGAATTATCGATTAGAACGTTAAATTACGCGCTACACTACCTCCCGGTTCGTCTCTCTAATGGTGTTTCACCCACCTTCACATAGTTCAACCATACGAAGAATCTAGCTACTCATAATCGAATCTATGTTATACAAACAAGATAAAAGCATCACAACAACAATAAAACAACAAGAACACATACCCATTTCGATTCAAATTGAAGAACCAAATTCGAGCTCCAAAAAGGACAAATCTTGTCACTTGAAATGTTACAAATCGAAGCTAAAAGTTGTATAATCAAAGAGAGGATCGAAAGACGATTCTAATGATATATAGCACGTTATCTAACACCTTGGGACGAAGAAAATCGCCCAAAATCGCCTAAGAGAAGTTGGGGGGCGGCTGTTGTTCCATTAGGGTTGGAATGAGGGAGTATTTATAGGTGGAGCAGAAAAATACGCAGCAAACTGGCCCTGGACGCCAGTCCAGCCATTCTCGACGCTTGACCCAGGGTTTCGGACGCCTTGATTCACCTGAGTTTTGCATGAAGATGGAAGCTTGTTCTTGAGTGGACGCTCGTCCAGAATGGCCTTCAGTATTTCCACCATAACTTCACTTCTAGGGATCCAAATGAGATGATTCAAGATGCATTGGAAAGCTGATTCATTCCTCTACAACTTTCATCAAGACAACTTTCCCTGAAAATGCCTACAAGTGTGACCAAAATGCCCATGAAGTGACTGGTTCTGCTTTGAATCGCTTGGACGCCCGTCCACTGAAGATCTCAACTCTCTGAATCAAATTGGGCATTCTGGACGCCCGTTTGCACATCCTGGACGCCCGTCCACATCCCCGGACGCTCGTCCACTTTTCCGGACGCTCGTCCACTTGAAGTCTCAACTCTCTGCATCAAAAAAGGCACCCTGGACGCCAGTTCATATTTCTGGACGCCAGTCCAGAACCCAGCTCCAGTCTTTTGCTCATAACTTCACTTCTAGGGCTCCAAATGAGGTGATTCAACATGCGTTGGAAATCTCTTTCAATCCTCTACAACTTGCATCAAGACACCTGGACCAGAAAATGCCTCCATAATAGGCCAAAATGCTGCTGAAGTGAACGTAAGGTGAGGGCAACAATTATCTTCTTCCTTTTCTTCATTTTTCTCCTTCTTTGGCTCATTCTTGCACCTTGATGATACTTCTCATCATAAATCTTTGCCTTCCGGGTTCTCGAGACACCCTAGTCCTGCATCCATATGAAACAACAAGCAAACGTGTAACCCCGCAAACTACGGGTGCTCGGGAAAACGAGTATAAAATGCTAAAATAAGGCCGAGTTTACGGAAAACCGACAGTCACTCGCCGTGCAACAAAACTTCATTTCATACTCAAAATAGGGTCTAAACTTACCCGAATCATGCCAGAAATGTGATAATCGTGGGCTAAACTGTACATAAATGTACAGTAAAGTTGGTTCCTATCAAATATCTCACAACTTATGAAAGAATGTTTGAAAGGCAAGTTTGAGAGATATGGTCAGGAGCCATAATATCTGAATTAGACTCCATCAGTGACAATCAGGTTAAGAACCTAGTCTGTCTTACCTAAAGGGAATGTCCTTGAAGGGCTGACATAGATGGTAATATGATTACAACAAGGCGATAGTGACGGCTGAAGAGTACGGGGTGTAAACCTTGTAGTCTTTATGCTGTCAGCTGAGCCCAGTTCTATTCAGACTATGCTTGTTATAACTTCGTATCATGACTATATGATAGTGTTGAAGATGTTGGGCAGAAAGCTCGATGTTCATAGACGATGACATGATATGTAAGCCGACGAGATCCATTTATGGACCCAAACAAGTTTCTCTAGGCGATTTCTTTGTTTGATAATCAAAGGAGTTTGATTTAGTCAAAAGAAGAATATGCCCAATGTGCAAGATGGATAATGGGAGTGTGTTACGATTTTTGAGTAAGGTATTGGATATATCTCTCGAGAATTATCACCCCATGTCACAATCAATTAATGTTTGGTAGTTCAAGGTCTTTACGAAAGCAATTGGATTAGCAGTTCTTATTTTTAGAAATAAGAATCTATAGTGATAGATTTAACTGCTGTTAGATTATAGTTTACCTATATAGATGTGATGCTAATAGAGTTTAGCATAGGTCGTGACCGGGGATACTGCTAGCCAGTGTTCTAAAGATCTATCTATGTTAGGACGTTAGTCCTAAAGATGAGGTGAAAGATGATGCTTATAGAAGGTTTCGCTACAGCGATATGAACCATCATAAAGGTAATGCCGGATGTTCAAGGTCCATGAATAGTCATGAGCAAGTATGAAAGTATAACTGGTGAATGTCGAGAATATCCTTAAACGAGTTAAGGAAGAGTTCCTAGTTTATTGAAACTTAGAAATAAATAAACGTAGATATACATACGTATATCCGTCTTATGAAGGCGAGTGGTGCTACAGTCTGGGTTTGTAGTCACTTTGATTAAGTGATACAGTTAGCTGGAAATGTTCTTAGCTATGGGTCACTGTAAATTCTACAACCAGGCCAAAACACAGTAGTGCCTTAGAGGCACAGCGGGAGCAGTACATGGATCTAGAAAGTTCATTCCTGAATCTTGTACGGTTCTTCCACCTTTTCTATATAGCTGATATAGTAAGTGGATTCATTGCTTAAAGCAAGTACCAGGGTCTCGTCAGAGATTCATGTGTGTGTTGAGGCAGTTTCTTTGACTTGGTAATTTGGAACATGATATGAAGATAGTATGGGTCCCCACGGATAGCGATCCGTTCATGGCTAGAGCTGGTTGCGAGTATTGTATGAGATTCTTGTGTTTCAACTTGGTCTTGTGTGTGCGAGTGATTGGTTTTAGGCCAAGTGGGAGATTGGGGTTTAATAAAATGGTTCATTTATTTCCAAATGTATTACATTTCCTTCGGCCCATTCAGAGAATCTTGTATTATCCCTGTCTATAGCTATTCTGTAACTCTGATCTGGGTTACATAATACAATACATGGTATCCCCCTTGGTACTTTTTTTTTCTTACAATACTTGTCGTTTACAGTAAAGTCTTTTTGAGCACCTAAAAATTCTTTCTTGTAAGAAAAAAAATTAAAGGGGATATCGTCTATAATATTATACAGGGCATGTACATCATAACAAGAAAAATCTATACTACCACAAAAGTAATTATGGCGGCCCAAACTTCTAGCCCAAGAAGTTTTTCCAGTTCTAGAACAACTACAAATATCAATGATAACAGCCATACAAATATTTAGTTGAGATCTCATCACATATATCAACTATATAGTGACATCAATCTAGTATGTTAGATTCAGTAACCTTCCAACTTTATCGGAATAACATTTATTCTTTACAATTGAATATGTCTACTAAATCCTAACAAATAACTGAAAGTATGTTCTTCATAAGAACCGGAACATAATGACATTTATTTAGTTCCCTTATCGCTTTTACTAGATCCGTAACGTGGTAAGTGTTACAACGCTTGCTTCACCTTCCATATCTGTATTTAATCTTTCTAATTTAATCACACTCACAAGATATCATATATCTAAGAGTTGACTTGAACTTAGATAGATTTATCTCAACTCACTTGCCTAGAATAGAAACTTCAATAAGTTCTCTATTTAAGCACATGCCCTAACTTTCCTTTTTAATCCTTTAAGAACTTGAAAATGTTTCTTATTGTAGTCTTCATAAGACTTAAGAAAGATCACAAGAGCCATGTCTTTAATTTCCTTTCATAAAGAAAATCTAAAGTTTATTAAATAGTTTATTTAACCTTTTGAATCGTATTCAAAATATTGACTATTTAATTAACCTTTAAGCAATGATAGAATTAAGTCGATACTTAAATCTTACAATTTTGAAAACAACATTTCCAAAATTAGATGTGGTCATTCTTATCCAACGTTTGAATTAATTGTCATCGTTTGACTGAATGATCATCTTGGATCGTATCCAATAAATGATTAATTCGTTGAAACTTATTTCAAATGATTCAATCATATCATGAGCATCCGCTTTCATTAATAATTAAAGCCTTGGAGTGTTGCATCAAATATGTAGTCTCCTTGTCTCTAACTACTATAACGGGATTGCTCGTGTCATTGCTTATTTTAAAAGGATTAAAATTACTTAACCATATTTGAGAACGTTTCTCAGAAGGTTACAGTCATAATTTGGTTTTACTAATCGAGAATAAAACATAAATATAAAAATTTGCTAAAACTACAACATAAAAATGAAAATAAAAGAGTGTTGTTGTTTATACATGAAAAATAAAAAATGTTCTTTTGGTTTATGATTTTGCTCCCACTAGTCAACTACTCCCAATTGACTTTCAAGAATTATTAATTTCTTTAGTGGACAAGATCCCACTAAACTACCGCGACCCCCGCTTTGGTTGGTGGGCCGAAAATAGTCTAATAGGGAGACGACTATTTGTCAATCTTATCTATACGACTCTTGTTGTTTGACTAGTCAACTCTTTGACAATTTTTATCTTATGAAGTAGTCAAACTCTTGCCTCTAAAATCCAAATGACCCTGCTTTGGCTGGTGGCTGAGAGAATTCTTAGTCAAGTCATAACCCCAATATTCGTGAGATCTCATACAATCATATCTCGATAATGACGATATACCCGAGGTATGTCAACCCCCCTGCTTTGGCTGATGAGTTGGATCCGAACAAAGGCTCTTCACCGTCATTATAATATGGGGAGGCAATTTCAACTTGATTCTTTTGAGGTGGAAGTATTTATGTAAATTAATTCACTTAATTAATTTTAATTATGGTCTCATCAAGTATATCTATCTCTATAGCCATACATCCTACACATTCATCTAGATCGTGTCTAGTCATGCATCTATCGTATCATATAAAATAAATACAAGCACAAAATAAATAAAAGCGTAAAGTAACCGGTATGATCATGGACTTTTCCTAGGTGCAGTTTAGAATACAAACTGACGAAACCGCGGGTGACAATCTAAGGGTAGCTGCAACCGCCAATAGGATCTTTAATGCGCCATCTCCAATGGGATCTTTATTCTTCTATCTTTGGTCTTCATCTTCTGCTCAATTCTTGTTACATTTAATTCTATTTAATAAAATAAATACACCCGCTGCAGAAGGGGGGAGCTAACGGGAATGGAATAAATACAGAAAATAAACTAGGTCACATTCTTTATAACGGCCTAGGACAATTTTAAACCAACAGAAAAATTAAATCATTCACATCTATCCTATCGGTCGAAATCAATGATCAATCGGGGTCCATATAATCATATTATATCTACTATATTTAATCCATACAATAACATCTTATGAAAAAGATAAAATTAAAATTTAACTACTTGCGTCTTAATTAATCAATTAACATTTAATCTATTAAATAATTTTATCCAATCAATTAACTAATTAATATTTAATTAATTAAATGATTTTAAACGAAATAAAATTAACGGTTAATTTTAAAAGATTTTAATTTCAATTTTAATTAATTATAACTATTCTAAAATAAATCAAAAATAAAATTAAGTCTCTTTTGTTTCTTTCCTTTGGATTCATAATCAAAAGGGGTGTCTTTGGTTTCCTAAACCAAAAGACATCTCCCTTGGTCCTTTCCAAAATCAAAATTTTGAAAAGGGCCTAGGCCTAAGCTTTTTCCAAAATCAAATATTTTGAAAAGTGCCTAGGCCTATTTCAAACAAAATTTGAAAAGACCAATATTTTGGTTAATATGCCTGCCTACTTTCCAAAATCAAAATTTTGGAAGTGACCTAGGTCTAGGACTTTTCCCAAATCAAATATTTGGAAAGGGCCTAGGCCTATTCCAAACAAAGTTTGGAAATGCCATTATTATTTTAATGCCATATGGCATCCCAATGACCCAAACTATTTAAACCATTGGTTAGTCACATGACACAACTAAACAAAAGAGGAATTATCAATCATAACTATGAACCATATTGAAAACACAAAATACACAAAACAAAATTTAAGGATCCACAAAAAATGCACTAGCCGACGTCGACCGCCCCGGGGGGAGCCGCCGCCGCCGGTGCAATTTCCGGTAGGGGTGCCACCGCCGATCGGCCGGGCACCCCAAAAGCCGCCCTTTTTTTTTTCTTTTCGTGTATCGTTTTGCGAATAAAAAATCTTTCATCTTTTAATTACGTGATTTAAACGATAAAATTAACTGTGCAAATTAACATGCTTATTGCTTAAGCTCGAAGCTCGCTCCGATACCACTGTTAGGAAATTTACGCGGGAACGCAGCAGAATTCAAAAATTTATTTCCTATCGACCCAAGATCGACCTCGTTTAAGCAATAAACAAATAAGTAGTAGACGGTGGTTACCTTGGTTGATCTAAAAGATCGACGTTTTGATCATCTAAGGAGAGTAGCGATGCACGGAGCCGCCTAAGCGTTCGGCCTCTACCGCTAGTCCACACGAACAACCCGCCGGAATCCACCATTGGATTGCTACTAGAAAAACTCGCCTGCTAGACCGACATTTCCTCCCTCATAAAACTCTCCTAGGAAGCTCTCTATTTTTCTCAAGAACTATTAGCTCTTGGAATTATGATGTGTAAAAGAGCTTGACACCCACTTCCTATTTATAGGAAAGTGGCGCCCAGATAGAGTAGAGAGGAAGAAAACCTTTTACTAGTAAAATAAGGAAAATATAATTGATTGATTTATCTCATTAATATTCAATATCTTATATTAAATATTTTCTCAAGATACATATCAATATCTTATATTGAATATACCTTTATCTTATTATCATAAATCAATTTTTCAAAATCAATTTAATATCTAATATTAATAGTATGATAATCTTATTAATTAAATTGCACAATTCAAATGTATCCAAATAAACAAAAACTTGCGCCACATGCATATATAAATATACGCATATTTAATTATAATAACATGATCAAATAGTTTCTCAAAATCAACGTGTGTCACAAACACATATTTTTCGGCCCCATATATATATATATATATATATATATATAGAGGAAGGGTTTTAACCCAATTACCCGTTAATTGACCCGGAAAAAACAATATAAAACCCGTTTTCCATACCCGAAAACCCGGTAGAAAATAAAAGAAAAATATTATTAAAAAAAGGATAATGGATTGTTAGTGGGAATAGTGTGTTTGTTATGTGATTGTTATATCTCCACTTTATCCTGCGGTTTTTTTTATCTTTTTTAAATATGTGGCCGGTTTTGGGAATAGTGTGGCAGTTATAATGAGCGTAGTGTTATAGTGGGAATAGTGTCTTTGTTATGTGATTGTTATTTGTTTTTATTATTATTTTTTTCCTAATTGACTAAAGAATGTGGTAGACGTGAGGAGGCGGTTGTTTCTCCTTCATGACGTTATTGATTCTCATCTCCTCCCTCCCTCCTCACTCACGCTCGCAATTCTCATATCCCCGCCTCACGATCCGCTCAAAAAAGAAACGGAAAAAAAAACTCCCCACACGCCACGATCCCTACTCTGTTCGCCTCTTCAAATTTTCGGTCGCCATTCAAATACCAAAAGGCAACGTGGTCGGTCAAATACGCGAATGCTCGGATGGGATCAAATATGCGCAATGAACAGAGGAATTTCAAGGGCGAAGGCGGCGAAGCAAAGGAATTTCATGAGCAATTCATGAGCAAAGCAAAGTGGAATTTCGAGATGAAAGATTTTCGTTGCCGGCAATGAACCATTCTCAAAAATTAAAATCGGGTTTGCAGATTATGCAATGAAGGCGAAGCTTCTCTTGTGCCGGGAGGATTGCGAGATGCGCTCATGAGAGGAGTTTCTAGGCTCTCTTCAAACTTCCTAAGGATTGTGTCGAGAGATAGCATTCAATTTCATTGATCTTTCTCCTGTTTATACATAGTAGTCAAGGTAATATTCAATATCATATGTGTTTAGACATTGCCGAGGATTGCCTTTTTTTTTTTTATTTGAAAACATTAATGGTGTTAACAAATTGTTTTCTATTTACTCATACCTATGCTTATTTTTCTTAGTTGGTTGGATTTATGTTCATGAAACGGGCTCATGTATAGGTTAAGGATTTTTGATTGAAGCAAATTTCTAGCTTTTGCTTCTATTCCTCTGTTTAAATTTTTTTTCCTTCACGATATGGTTTATTTGCTTGGCGGCTGAAAATCGGTTTGACTGGACTCAAGAATTACTGATATTGGTGGCTTGGGTTTTACTTATTATTTGTTTCTACATGATGCGGGAGAAATGAAAGCGGCTCATTGTTGGAGGTTTGATGAGGTATTTTATCATGAGCTCTGTGTAGTAAATACATTTTTATGCTCAAGATAAATTCATAGACTCGTGCTATGTATATAGTAACTATCGTATATGTTGCCTAAAATCGTTTACCTAATCCACCGTTTTAAAATTTGGGGTTGATACATTTCGTGCATTATGTAGAAGAGTAGAAATCAAGGCACCCTGGATTTATCATTTTAAGCCTTTATGTATGTTATATAATCCATCCATGGTGTGATCTAATATGGATATTCTATTGGTAATGGCCTTACGGTGCATAAAATTCGATTATGCGGCTTATACACATTATCGTTAGACATGGGAATGATTCCAAGGTCCGCTTCATCTACAAATTGAAAGTTTATTTCCGTTTTCTTACTTGATTATTGATTTTGTGGCCAGTTGGGTTATTTTTATTTTTATTATTTAGGTTCTTGAGGCCATGTGAGTGGATGGACTATGGAGGTTCCTCGAAACCGCTTACAAAGTGGTGGTGGATGTGGAGGAGGAAGATGCGAACTTAGGTGAGCTGAAAATTAGACACGACTTCTCAAGCAAATTGCTTCAAATGTCTCAAGTGTTGTATGATACAATATGGGTAAGTGGTATATCCATAGATAATGCAAACATTTAGTTTCTTTGGGGTTATTCATGTTGTTTTGTTTGATGTTTATATTTTGTTTTTCTCACATTTCGATTTTATTGCTTTTGTTCTCTAATGAGTTGAAATTCGATCATCTCGTGATTTCTCTTCAAATTTTCGCAATGCCGTTGACGAAGAGGTTGAAGATATATGCATAAAAAAATCAGCACAACAGTATAATCATCTTATGTCCATACAACTTATGCTTATCCATTTTCCACTCATCCATAACAAAGAACCGCTATTTTATCTCCACATTGGGGAAGGAGGGAGTTCATTGTCGTCGGATATCGTAGGTCAAACGACGTCAATTTTCGATCGGAATCGAATCAACGATGCCGCTGCTAAATCAACAATTCTTGCTTCTAATGGGATCATGTTGATTATCTTATTTCATCATATTTTTTTGGGCAATTTTGCTTTTAAATTTTCAATATGTTAATTTTTTACTTTCTTTCTACTTTTTCTACTTTCAAATTTAGCAATACACCAATCGAGCCGCAGAGGACAAAGATGATCCAGCTATTTTCTCGAAGGTAAAACTTTTTTTTCTAAATATTCTATTTGTTTGATTTTTTGAGTTGAAGACATGATTTATGTTCCAATTCATTTATTGACTTCAATGGATTTGTTTGGTGTGTCTCGTGAAGTGGAATCATGTATTTGTCTTAGAGTAATTTTACTGAATTTCTAATGAAATGTCATTTGTGTTTGTATATTTTGTTCCTCTAAATTCTTGAGAGTTGGGAAAGCCTATTTTAGATATATTTTTTTACATGTATCTGCTGAACAACTATGGTATGGGGAATTTTTTGTGCAGCGAATGTAAAAGAGAACCTTCAACCGGATTCGAAAAGTAGCAGATGCATGAGTTATATATTTACCAATCTCCTTCAAAGGTACTTTGAAATTTCAACCTCTTTTGAATAATTTATAATTCCTAAAATAATTTTTTTTATCACCCGTGCATTATAACAAATTCATCGTCAGGTTAATGAATTATGCCAACATACTATGAGGTTCATATGTGGTGGTGGTGGTGGTGGTGCCGCTTTAAAGGTAATTTTTATCTCCTCCATTTTTGGCTTTCATTTTCAATTCACCCACTAGCGACACACATACATGCAAATACTGTGCAAAGATTGGAACTTTGGTACAATTTACCGCTCTAGATGACATTGGGTTTGCAGAAATTTCCAGTTTCCTCATTTGCTTTGTAACCCATAGTGTGTTGTGGTCGCATTTTAGAACATAATTAGTTTTTAATCTGCTTTGAAATTTACTTGCAGCCACGGTTTTGTTTGCGATGTTGTTCTGTGGTTCTTATTTTTATTTTGCAGGTATCAATTAATCATAATGGATCCAAATCTTTTTCAGACTCAATTCTCTCTTTCCACGACCAATCAAACACCATGAAGCAAGTAAAGTTGAACATATTTTATTTTTTTAAATTTGTTTAATTTTTTTTTTGTTTGGAGTTTTATGTTTTGGTTCATTCCTTAGATTTTCTTATTAATCATTTTTTTTGTTAGTTTTGTTCTTAAAAAATAGTCTTTTTGCACATGTATCTCTCATTCATTGATGTGGTGCAATATAGACTCATCATACATAATTTTCCTAACCAATGATCCCTTTGAATTAAATGTTTAACTAGATCATATGTGGTACTTTTTAACAGGAGTTGCTCTGAGGAGACAATGACCTCATCTCGACGATTTGACAAGATGTTCTCATTGAGATGAAACTTTGTTTTATATTCGTCGCAAATGTTTTTGATGTTATATTGTCTACATTATTTTAAATAATCGCCTTGGCCGTAAATTAGGAGTAGGACGGGTTTTACTCGAAGATGCAATCATTTTGGTTAAAGTCGAATTTCTTTCAGAGGCATTGGATATTGAATTTATGCAATTCATTGTAGGTGATGTAGGTGAGATGTATGAAGAACTCTTCACTCTTGGCCAATAAACTTGAAGGAAATGAAACAAATCCTATGGATCGTACTGTTCTTGGACATAGTGAGATGCCAAATTCTACCTAATGGTATTATAGTGATCCATTAATATAAATGGTTGAGACAACAATCGAGTTCACAACTCCAAATACCTAAAATAAGAAGTTAATAATTTTTGTGTCCAACAAGTACAATAAAGCCCTTCTTTTTATACCTTTTCTCTATATTTCGTTTTTACAGGTATATGTGGTGATTTTGCATTTCCAAACATGTTTGAAGAATTGTTGATGATTGGCGAGTTACAATGATGATTTATTGTTATTCCCCAGCGTTGTGGTCAAGGTTGTGGTGTAGAGGTTGTACAATATTAAGATCCTCGGGGTGGAGGGCTTTGTACCTTAGGATAGAGCTATGAAATCTTCACGTTTTGTTAATTTTTGAACAAACAGTGGTGTGGTTCTTTTGTAATATTGCACTGGTGTAGTTCTTTTATAATTTTTGAAGAAACAATGGGATGTGAGTTTTTGTCATGTTGTATTAAGGCTATTCTTCTAACGAATTATGTTTGGTTTTGAGTGCATATTTCCCATTTGACATATTTTAATTGTTTTTTATCACCCGTGCATTATGCACGGGTTAGTGACTAGTATATATATATATATCTATACTATATATATATAGAGGAAGGGTTTTAACCCAATTACCCGTTAATTGACCCGGAAAAAACACTATAAAACCCGTTTTCCATACCCGAAAACCCGGTAGAAAATAAAAGAAAAATATTATTAAAAAAAGGATAATGGATTGTTAGTGGGAATAGTGTGTTTGTTATGTGATTGTTATTTCTCCACTTTTTCCTGCGGTTTTTTTTATCTTTTTTAAATATGTGGCCGGTTTTGGGAATAGTGTGGCAGTTATAATGAGCGTAGTGTTATAGTGGGAATAGTGTCTTTGTTATGTGATTGTTATTTGTTCATTTGTTTCTGCGGTTTTTTTTTTTTTTTTTTTTTTTTTTTTTTTTTTTTTATAAATATGCGGGCGGTTTTGGGATTAGATAATGTGCACACGTGACCTGCTTATTTTTTGGGAATAAGATATGCTTATTTTTTTGGGAATAAGATATGTTTGCTCTTTGTTGTCATCCGCATGTTATTTTTTTTTTATTATTATTTTTTTCCTAATTGACTAAAGAATGTGGTAGACGTGAGGGAGGCAGTTGTTTCTCCTTCGCACGTTATTCAGATTCTCATCTCCTCCCTCCCTCACTCACGTTCGCAATTCTCATATCCCCGCCTCACGATCCGCTAAAAAAAGCGGAAAAAAACTCCCCCACACGCCACGATCCCTACTCTGTTCGCCTCTTCAAATTTTCGGTCGCCATTCAAATACCAAAAAGGCAACGTGGTCGGTCAAATACGCGAATGCTCGGATGGGATCAAATATGCGCAATGAACGGAGGAATTTCAAGGGCGGCGAAGCTAAGGAATTTCATGAGCAATTCATGAGCAAAGCGTGGAATTTCGAGATGAAAGATTTTCGTTGCGGCAATGAACCATTCTCAAAAATTAAAATCGGGTTTGCAGATTATGCAATGAAAGGCGAAGCTCATCTTGTGCCGGGAGGATTGCGAGATGCGCTCATGAGAGGAGTTTCTAGGCTCTCTTCAAACTTCCTAAGGATTGTGTCGAGAGATAGCATTCAATTTCATTGATCTTTCTCCTGTTTATACATAGTAGTCAAGGTAATATTCAATATCATATGTGTTTAGACATTGCTTTGAGGATTGCCTTTTTTTTATTTGAAAACATTAATGGCTGTTAACAAATTGTTTTCTATTTACTCATACCTATGCTTATTTTTCTTAGTTGGTTGGATTTATGTTCATGAAACGGGCTCATGTATAGGTTAAGGATTTTTTGATTGAAGCAAATTTCTAGCTTTTGCTTCTATTCCTCTGTTTAAATTTTTTTCCTTCACGATATGGTTTATTTGCTTGGCGGCTGAAAATCGGTTTGACTGGACTCAAGAATTACAGATTGGTGGCTTGGGTTTTACTTATTATTTGTTCTACATGATGCGGGAGAAATGAAAGCGGCATCATTGTTGGAGGTTTGATGAGGTATTTTATCACAGGCTCTGTGTAGTAAATACATTTTATGCTCAAGATAAATTCATAGACTACGTGCTATGTATATAGTAACTATCGTATATGTTGCCTAAAATCATTTACCTAATCCACCGTTTTAAAATTTGGGGTTGATACATTTCGTGCATTATGTAGAAGAGTAGAAATCTGAAGGCACCCTGGATTTATCATTTTAAGCCTTTATGTATGTTATATAATCCATCCATGGTGTGATCTAATATGGATATTCTATTGGTAATGGCCTTACGGTGCATAAAATTCAGTATGCGGCTTATACACATTATGCGTTAGACATGGGAATGATTCCAAGGTCTGCTCATCTACAAATTGAAAGTTTATTTCCGTTTTCTTACTTCAGTTATTGATTTTGTGGCCAGTTGGGTTATTTTTATTTTTTATTATTTAGGTTCTTCGAGGCCATGTGAGTGGATGGACTATGGAGGTTCCTCGAAACCGCTACACAGTGGTGGTGGATGTGGAGGAGGGAAGATGCAGAACTTAGGTGAGCCTGAAAATTAGACACGACTTCTCAAGCAGTGCTTCAAATGTCTCAAGTGTTGTATGATCCAATATGGGTAAGTGGTATATCCATAGATAATGCAAACATTTAGTTTCTTTGGGGTTATTCATGTTGTTTTGTTTGATGTTTATATTTTGTTTTTCTCACATTTCGATTTTACTGCTTTTTGTTCTCTAATGAGTTGAAATTCTGATCATCTGTGATTTCTCTTCAAATTTTCGCAATGCCGTTGACGAAGAGGTTGAAGATATATGCATAAAAAAATCAGCACAACAGTATAATCATCTTATGTCCATACAACTTATGCTTATCCATTTTCCACTCATCCATAACAAAGAACCGCTATTTTATCTCCACATTGGGGAAGGAGGGAGTTCATTGTCGTCGGATATCGTAGGTCAAACGACGTCAATTTTCGATCGGAATCGAATCAACGATGCCGCTGCTAAATCAACAATTCTTGCTTCTAATGGGATCATGTTGATTATCTTATTTCATCATATTTTTTTGGGCAATTTTGCTTTTAAATTTTCAATATGTTAATTTTTTACTTTCTTTCTACTTTTTCTACTTTCAATTTTAGCAATACACCCCAATCGAGCCGCAGAGGACAAAGATGATCCCAGCTATTTTCTGAAGGTAAAACTTTTTTTTTCTAAATATTCTATTTGTTTGATTTTTCAGGTTGAAGACATGATTTATGTTCCAATTCATTTATTGACTTCAATGGATTTGTTTGGTGTGTCTGTGAAGTGGAATCATGTATTTGTCTTAGAGTAATTTTACGGAATTTCTAATGAAATGTCGCTGTGTTTGTATATTTTGTTCCTCTAAATTCTTGAGAGTTGGGAAAGCCTATTTTAGATATATTTTTTACATGTATCTATTTGAACAACTATGGTATGGGGAATTTTTGTGCAATGAATGTAAAGAGAACCTTCAACGGATTCGAAAAGTAGCAGATGCATGAGTTATATATTTACCAATCTCCTTCAAAGGTACTTTGAAATTTCAACCTCTTTTGAATAATTTATAATTCCTAAAATAATTTTTTATCACCCGTGCATTATAACAAATTCATCGTCAGGTTAATGAATTATGCCAAAGATACTATGAGGTTCATATGTGGTGGTGGTGGTGGTGGTGCCGCTTTAAAGGTAATTTTTATCTCCTCCATTTTTGGCTTTCATTTTCAATTCACCCACTAGCGACACACATACATGCAAATACTGTGCAAAGATTGGAACTTTGGTACAATTTACCGCTCTAGATGACATTGGGTTTGCAGAAATTTCCAGTTTCCTCATTTGCTTTGTAACCCATAGTGTGTTGTGGTCGCATTTTAGAACATAATTAGTTTTTAATCTGCTTTGAAATTTACTTGCAGCCACGGTTTTGTTTGCGATGTTGTTCTGTGGTTCTTATTTTTATTTTGCAGGTATCAATTAATCATAATGGATCCAAATCTTTTTCAGACTCAATTCTCTCTTTCCACGACCAATCAAACACCATGAAGCAAGTAAAGTTGAACATATTTTATTTTTTTAAATTTGTTTAATTTTTTTTTTTTTGTTTGGAGTTTTATGTTTTGGTTCATTCCTTAGATTTTCTTATTAATCATTTTTTTGTTAGTTTTGTTCTTAAAAAATAGTCTTTTTGCACATGTATCTCTCATTCATTGATGTGGTGCAATATAGACTCATCATACATAATTTTCCCTAACCAATGATCCCTTTGAATTAAATGTTTAACTAGATCATATGTGGTACTTTTTAACAGGAGTTGCTACAGAGGAGACAATGACCTCATCGACGATTTGTGATATGCGTTCTCATTGAGATGAAACTTTGTTTTATATTAAATCATAAATGTTTTTGATGTTATATTGTCTACATTATTTTAAATAAACGCCTTGGCCGTAAATTAGGAGTAGGACGGGTTTTACTCGAAGATGCAATCATTTTGGTTAAAGTCGAATTTCTTTCAGAGGCATTGGATATTGAATTTATGCAATTCATTGTAGGTGATGTAGGTGAGATGTATGAAGAACTCTTCACTCTTGGCCAATAAACTTGAAGGAAATGAAACAAATCCTATGGATCGTACTGTTCTTGGACATAGTGAGATGCCAAATTCTACCTAATGGTATTATAGTGATCCATTAATAGAAATGGTTGAGACAACAATCGAGTTCACAACTCCAAATACCTAAAATAAGAAGTTAATAATTTTTGTGTCCAACAAGTACAATAAAGCCCTTCTTTTATACCTTTTCTCTATATTTCGTTTTACAGGTATATGTGGTGATTTTGCATTTCCAAACATGTTTGAAGAATTGTTGATGATTGGCGAGTTACAATGATGATTTATTGTTATTCCCCAGCGTTGTGGTCAAGGTTGTGGTGTAGAGGTTGTACAATATTAAGATCCTCGGGGTGGAGGGCTTTGTACCTTAGGATAGAGCTATGAAATCTTCACGTTTTGTTAATTTTTGAACAAACAGTGGTGTGGTTCTTTTGTAATATTGCACTGGTGTAGTTCTTTTATAATTTTTGAAGAAACAATGGGATGTGAGTTTTTGTCATGTTGTATTAAGGCTATTCTTCTAACGAATTATGTTTGGTTTTGAGTGCATATTTCCCATTTGACATATTTTAATTGTTTTTTATCACCCGTGCATTATGCACGGGTTAGTGACTAGTATATATATATATATATATATATATATATATATATATATATATATATATATATATATATATAATCAAAATAGTTAATATCTTGTATTATATTTATTCATAATTAATAAATAACACCATATAAATTTACCACTATAACCTTTATAATCTCGAGATAAACTTTTCTTATTTGGCTATCATCTATAACCACATTTTAATCCGGCTAGATGTTCATATGTGTGTGAGCCGATAGACTTCCGAATATGTTGGCCGTAGACACAAAGTGTAAATTACGAAAATGTCCCTCATGCCTAACGATCACGGGATAGCGTCTAGCAACACACCGTGACCTCCAATCATCGGAAGAGTCAAATGCAATGACTACTACCTTTCATGTGAAACAGTTACCATGGAACTTACAATTCTGTCGCTGTAATAATATCCATACGGTCGTACGTCGAGTGTCAAACATTAACGACCGTATCTTTCACAACCGTCACATAGTGTGACACTTATCTGTGTAAGGGGGACGATCTAACGACGCATTCTCTAATACACGCCCGTCGCGGTCCAATTCAATTGTCTCTACACTTCGATAGACGAGATCTATCTACCCTTAAAGACAAAAGACATCCAATACGTGCTAGCATGTTTATACCATCATTGCCCTGTTTGATAGTACATCAGCCTAGAGACATTTAAGTATCAAACTTATTAAAGTGATTAGAGATCTCATCAACCATAATCGCCTATCATTGTTTCTCTATCACAGTTTAATACTAAGGACGTTATCATATAACAATTCATAATTGGTTCATTAAAAAAACATATATATGACAACATAAAAGCCATTTAATATATGCATAAACATAAAGAAATAGTAAAATGATCCGACCCGGTCGGATTCGGTCCAACCCGATTGGGTTTGGGACACTATTCTAACACCTACCTTACCCACCACCCCACCCTTATATACCCGACCCTACCCACAACACCATTGTACCATACCCACCACCCAACCCTACCCTACCCACCATCCAACACTACCTTACCATATCCTAATCTAGTCATTAATTAGCATTATTGATATTAGTTATTTTTCCAAATGTAATATAGTAGTACATCTAATTTGTATGTATGACATTAATGTAAGAATATTTTGTATTAATTGGTAATTTTAAATATAATTATTTTTAAAACCATAATTTAATGTAAGAATATTTGGCATTAATTGAGGTGACTAATTTATAGGGATGTATTTAATGCTAAAATATTTCTCATTAAATGGCATATTTGAGATTAGATATTTTTCAAAATGTAATTTAATGTTAGAATATTTTGCATTAATTGGTAAAATCGAATTTATCATTTTTAAATTTTATAATTTAATGCAAAAATATTCGCTTTAAGTGCCATAAATTTAAGAATATTTGACATTAATTTGGAAACCTATTTTATAGAGACGTATAAAATATTTCTCATTAAATTATATAAAACCACAAAATGAAAAATGAATTAAATTAATTAAAAAAATATTTAAAAAAAATTGTAAAATGGCAAATCAGCTGTACTTTTGAATCATCTTATCTCAACAAGAGGTTTGAATACAAAAACGATAGATCAAAAATTACTTCAATAAGTATAATTAAGCACCTTTAGCATATTCGATTACGTTGTATTATTGAGTCGAAGAATATTTTCCATTGATTGGTAAAACTGAATTTATCATTTTTGAAACATTATAATTTTAGGTGATATTTCGCATTAAATGACATAAATTCAATAATATTTGTAATTGATTGGGATGAATAATTTATAGAAATGTATTTAATGTGAAAATATTTATCATTAATTTATAGGGATATATTTAATGTCTTCACGCTTCGCATTAAATTGAATATTTGAGTTTATATATTTCTTCAAAGTGTAAGTAATTATTATAATATTTTGAATTAATTGGTAAAATTGAATTTATAATTTTTTAAATATTACTTAGCTAATTTTCCGGAGATGAAATAAATGTAAGAATATTTTTATTGATTAACGAATTTGAATATAATTATTTTTAAAAACAAAATTTAATGTAAAAATATTTAGCATTAATGACGAATTTATTCTCTATTTTTATTAGGTCAATCAAATTTTAAATGATTTTTCTAATTAGGGCCGAATTTATTCCCTATTTTTCTTAGGAGAATCAAATTTTAAATGATATTTCTAATTAGGGTAGACGGATTTTGTAATTATGGTAGGGTTTTTTTAAAAAACAATTAGAAGAATGTGAGCAGAATTTATTCCCTATTTTTATTAGGAGAATCAAAATTTAAATGATTTTTCTAATTAGGGCCGAATTTATTCCCTATTTTTTTTAGGAGAATCAAATTATAAATGATTTTTCTAATTACGGTAGGTGAATTTTGTCATTATGGTAGTTTTTTTTTTGAAAAATTAGAAGAACGTGAGCCGAATATATTCCCTATAATTATGATAGGTTTATTGAATTTAGTTATTTTTGAATGTGAAATGAGATAGAGAAATGAGATGAATTTAATATGTAAGAATATTTGACAATAATTAGGGTGGCTAATTAGTTATTTTTGAACATTTAATATGTAAGAATATCTAGCATTAATTATTGTGGCTAATTTATAGGGATGTATTTAATGTGAGAATATTTCTCATTAAATGACATAAAAACGCAAAAAGAAAACGGGTCAAAATTAATAAAAAAAAATAGGTGCAATGATAAAAAAATAATTAAAATTTGAATATTTGGAATTAAATGAGGCGGCTAATTTGCCGGAGAAGACATAAATGTAAGAATATTTGTATGAATTAGAGAATTTGAATACAATTATTTTTAAAAACAAAATTAATGTAAGAATATTTAGCATTAATTGGGGTGTCTAATTTGTAGGGGATGAATTTGATGTCTAAATATTTCGTGTTAAATGACATGTTTGAGTTTAGATATTTTTCAAAATTTAATTTAATGTTAAAATATTTTGCATTAATTGGTAAAATTGAATTAATACTTTTTTGAATATTTTATGAGACATTACTTCTAAATTTAAAGCATCATCGATTGAATGACCTACAGACTTGCCAAATTGGTTATAAATATGATGCCAAAAACATTCAAAACACAACAAAATATGAAAGAAAGAATGTAGTTCAAAACAAAAAATAATAAACAAAAATTGAAAGAACTTAATAAGTCGATAAAATAAAAGAAAGTAAGATCTCACCAGACAATTCCTTCTTATGGGTGACGGGTTTGTCAATTCGGTCAAGAAATATCTACTGAAGAAAATATGCAAAACAAAACACAATTCAATCCCATAAAAAAAACACAGCTAAAGAAAACAAAAAAAATCCAGAATACAAACCAATCGTATTTCTACACCATAGGTTAGGTAGAATGTTTTTATTTCAAAATGAAGAAATGGAAAAAGGTTGTAATATACGAAGACTGGCTTAAATTTGTGATTTGCAGTCGCATTTGATTTGAATTTTAAATGAAAATCACATCGATTGAAAGACATTTAAAACATTCAATTCAACGTAGAAAATAAATTGAATTTAAACATAAATCATACCGTCAACCAAATGTTTCCTTGATTTTATTCAACACGGAGTGTACTTTTCTCGAGCTCCTCACGTTCATCTGCCATCAACTGGCCAAAATGCGAAAAGATGCTTAAAATCAACAGAAGAAAGACATGAAAAACAAATGCCCAACGAAGACCATGAAATCAAAAATCCAAAATCAAAGTTAGAAGGAAATCAAATTGTAAATATATCTCGCATACCTTGTGTATTCACACGTCCTAGGATGATCTTAGAATAAACAATTAAATGTAAAAGAGGAAATGACGAAAATTACAGAAAAATAAATCATACTGCAACTGCTTTGGAACCTCCACTCACATATGAAATGTCTAGCCTTGATTTTCTTCCCTTCTATAAAAGCCTCAATCAAATTTTGATAGGTAATTATGGTAGGTTTTTTTTGTAAATAGTTTTGTTATTTTTGTTATTTTAATTATTGTCGAATTTATTCCCTATAAATATGGTAGGTTTTTTTTTTCTTCATATTATACGGGTTTGGGTCGGGTCTAGAGCGGGTCAATTGGGTAATTGAGTTATTTTCCTTAAAATCCACACATTAAAAGTAAAGCTAAAAAATTTAGCTAAATAATGCTCTGGAAATGCTGGATGACAATAAAGAAACAAAGAAGAAGCTCACTTGAACAGGGAGTCTTTCAATTCTGGATGCTAATCTTCTGGCAAATGGGTCTTTGATATGTCAAATACATAATCAGTGAAAATTACAGAATTTTCAAAAAAATAGGGAAAGAACCTTTAAGAGAAGGACAAATTGAAATCATGGCATTCAATATACCCCAAAAGCACCTCAAATTCCGTTTACTCTTATCGCCAGGAAGACATCCTTTGAAGCTAAAGTAGCAGAACCATAGAGTCTGAACAACAGCAACACAACTGGACTTATTTCGATTCCAAGCACCTCAAAAGTTCTCGACGCCTTATACGTCGCTTAGGGAAACAAATTGAGTAGCTCAATTTAAGATGAATGTAGACGCGAAAATCATTCAGCTATTAATCTTGCTCCGATTGAGAACAATATAAGAACAGAGAGGTTGATTACCTTTATGAATAAAAAAAATTCCAGAATAAACAGAAGCCAAATTTATGAAGAATACACAGAATAAACAGAAGCCAAATTTATGAAGAATAACGTTTCGATGAAAATTCAATTACAGAGAAACCCGATATTCAATAATCACTATTCCAAAAGGGCTTGTCAAACTGCCTTCTCCTATGTGAAAGATAGAGGAATGTAATAAAAAAAAATTCCAGAATAAACAGAAGCCAAATTTATGAAGAATACATAGAATAGACAGAAGCCAAATTTATGAAGAATAACGTTTCGATGACAATTCAATTACAGAGAAACCCGATATTCAATAATCACTATTCCAAAAGGATTCCAATCAAATTTAGAAAATGCAAATATTACCTCAATTGTCTTCGATAGTTGGAATTTTTCAATAGCTTGAATGACAAAGATGGCTATTTAGATGAAGCCGTTCTCCTTTCTTCGAAAACCAAAGTTGATTTAAATGAATGAAAAATAAACCATAGTGCTTTGGGCTTCAGGACCTTTCTCATTCGACTCCATAAACTCCGCCTGCAACCTCATAATATCATTTCATTAGCATTATGAAATACAACATAATCCCCTAGTTGATGCACAAAAGTAAATATAGTAACCATGAAAGTCCCCTAGTTAGTTGATCACAATGATATATAATCACAATACTTATTTCAAAAACAGAAAATCAGAGTACATTCAATCCCCTTAAGACTAAGTTTGTATCTACTACTATATCAATTAGATCATTAAAAAAAAAATTAACAACTAAAATACTTCTTCAAGCTTCCAGCAGAAAAATAAAAAATTAATATTATAGTCTCATGATAGAGAAATTACCAGAGTTGCTTGAAGGTCAGTCAGTGCAGCTTCTAAACGTTTATGGCAATCAGGAACCATCATCCTAGATTCAGCAAGAACATTTCCTGCACAAATTAAAAAAATCATATCATGTATTTTCCTTTTATCTCACGGTAGAAGAAGCAATGGCAAAAAACCCCTCAGAACAGAAACATTTGCATTCTAAAGGCTAATCAAATGACAATACCTTCTTAAGATTGATCAGGTATGTAGCATAAGCAACAATAACAATATAACATTGTAACAAACAGCCAGCTCATTCACATACAACATCATTTGAAACAAAGAGAAAGGCATACTGTGTTCGAGGGCATTTTTAACTCAAACGATGAAAAGATACAATCGTATGCTGAAAATTCAGAGCATCCCTTCAACCCGCTAACACTTTAATTTAATCGATCATCTATAATGTTTTGAACAGACAAAAAAAATACTTTCAAGTCTAAGAAGCATACAACTTTCTACAATTGAAACAAAGAGAAGTATGAAAACTTACAGTTCTTAATCAAATGCTCTCTACTCATCTGTAGCTTGGAGAAAGTGTTCAACCTCATGGATAGCTTGGAGAAAGTGTTCAACACCTTTATAAACACACCCAAATCCACCTTCTCCGATCATAAGAGCCCGACTAAACCCTCTCATTGCCTTTTTGAGATCAGAAAAATCGAAAACTCGCAAATCATTGGCTCTCCTCTGACTCAAAAACCCATAAAACTACACAGAATCGTTGAAGTCCCTTGACTCAGACTCAAACTCAGACCGACGAACCGAGTCCATGCTGCTTGAAGCTATACTGAGAGATCGAGCCCATGTTACCTTCGATGGCCGTGACACCAATCCGTCATCATCGTCTTCGTTCAGATTAATAACCCCCGCAGGTAAATAGATTGAAAAAGAAGAAGAAAAGAAAGGAAATGGGAAGTATTACCTTGGCTTTGTTGCTTATCATCTGTGAATTGCGGACAAACGTCGTCATCAAAGTCCTCATCGTACTCCGGATCTACATGTTCATCTTCTCTCCCCCAAACACATAGAAAAACAATGCATTTGAGGTAAGTACAAAGTACTCAATAAGAGGTAGAAGCTACAAATTAACTAAGGTTTATAAACAAGTTTTATCATTAAATAAATTATCTTTCTGGGACCGACTCAATCTAGGGTTCTCTTCATGTCCATCAACATGTCATGACTATACGTTTCTAGCTTAGCTTATCTCTGTATATCAGCATTCAAGGGCACTACGTATGGTGCTACTCACCACGAAGTATCTGGGTGCAACATATTGGTGGATCACACCAATAACCACGAAAGCCTATTCTGGTAGACTCCGATAGTGCACACGTTCGGAGAAGTCCCTCCATACGTAGGGTCTCGGACTTACGGGGTGGTGTTCCTCCGTACGTAGGGTCCAAAGACTTACAGAGTTATTGACTTTCAGAACGCATACACATCGCGATATAGACTTGTGCCTTACCAAGAATGGATTGATGTTTAGTCTTATTACTATGCAAGTATGTAATTATTAATACTTATTAACTATCCACCTAAGTGTTTTCAAGTAAGCTCTCTCACATCCACTACTCTCTTTCCTAGACCACTAGACACGGACAAGTCCTAGCAATTACACAGACATTGATGAATGCTAATTCATCAAAGCACAAGCCCTTTCATGCTCTTCCGACGGATCCGAACTTCAACTCCCTTTAAGAGTATATTCGGTGCCGGAACTAAACGAATCGGAAGCTCAATCGAGGTTTATTCGTTTTCATTTAATCTTAGTTACGATCATTAACAAAACTACAATTCAAGCTAAGCATCAAAATAACACTAGCCACTAAATCCATCGTCTACCAAAACATATTTTTTTACCAGAAAAGAATTGACACAACTATATATTTACTTTTCATTTTATTTTTCAAGAAAGACAACCCATAATTTTATATCTATATAAGCATAATTTTGTCCGTCTTGTAGATTAACAACATCAGTGGCCACGGCAATTACGGTAGTAGACTGATTAAACTCTCAACGCCACAAAACCAAAAAATCATCACATAAAACACCAAACATTATAAAATATAAATCTATTCACATCTGACATCTTTTTACTTAACCTAAACATTATAAAACAACAATTATTCAATATGAAAATTCTCTCACTACTATTCAACACTAAAACTCAACCTAAACATTGTAAAACCGTAATTAATTCGTAGGAAGACCCTCTTACCTTTTAGCAAGCTATTCCTACCAAACCTTGACAAGGTCCTCACTTTCGGGTGTTGAATCGACGCTCTCTTAACGACGATTCCGCTGCTCTACTCTGATCTGAAAACCGTTAAGATCCGACTTAGAAACTAAAAGAAAAGCTCTTAGCCCTACTTTTTTGCTCTCACGCCGTCTCTCTCTTTCAAGGTACGAAGAAAATTTTGATTTCTTTTTTGTTGTGGGAACTAATGGGATTTATTTTACTTAAATAGACAAATCCAAAAATAACAATTTCTTATTATTTTCCCTCATTATTAAATAATCAGATTTCCCAAAAATACATATATATTTTCGACTATACATATATATATTTTTATCCACAAAAACTTAACTCCAATAAAAGAAATAAGAATAATAATATTTCGTTTTCGCAAAATGACACGTCTGTCCTTTCCTGAAAATCGGAATATTACAATCTATGCACGAGTCAAATGATGATCTTTATTTTCTAAAAAAAAAATTAGGGTGATGTCGATCTTCATCATCCTCAGTCCAAATAATTTTATTTTAGTAGTTTTTTCAATGAATAAATGATCTTAAATATAACACCATTATATTTTTTTTTGCATCCAATATCTGTTGCATCTCCTTTTTTAGATTCATCTGAATGCAGAGAGAAGAGTTATGGTACAACAGTGACTGGGGAGTTATACCAAGTGGATGGTTGTGATACAACCACCTAACACCTATACAAATTTACTATGTGAAAGTGGATGACTTGGATACATCACATCCATCCACTTTGTATAATTCTCCAAATCACCGATGCACAATAATTTTTCTCGAATGCAGATTTAATGGAACAACCGATCACAGTTGGAGGCAACAACACAACACAACAAGACTCCCGGAAGAGCCGATTCGAAATACGTGCACCGAGGAAGTCAAACATCATAACTAATGGACTCTGGAAGAACCGTCGGAGTGGAGATGCCCTCCAAAAACATCACAACTAATGGACTCCGGAAGAACCGTTGGAGTGGAGATTCCCTCCGAAAATCACACATGTTGGATATAAAATTTATGTTTTGATGATGCTTCATCGTATTTAATCATTTATCTTAATCCCATTGATGAAGTGCTGAAGCTAGCTGTTATAGTGAAAGGCTAAAAGATATCTAGAACTGAATGTATAGGTTTTACTAGAGTCTGATATTTGTATAGGTTACATCAGACAAGCACTCTAATAGATAGATCTGTCGTAGAACTGAAACCTGGAAATCATTTAGAATACTGGAACTTATCGTTAAACTGAAGAGATACACAATTTCAGAACTGAAAAAGGTAAGTTCGCTGAGGGACAGACTCAGTTGGCTTATCTAGAAGATTGAAGAACTGAGGGACACAGACTCAGTTATTGAAGATTGAAGAACTGAGGTCTCAGACTCTGTTATGAAAGCCGAGACTGTAAAGTTAGAATTCAGGCAAGTCTGTGGTGACCTGAACTGACTTTATGGATCTTGTATTAAGACCTAAGAGTCATAAAGACAATGAACTTTTAGAAGATATATTCTTACGGTGTACTCTGGTTAAGTTAATTATAATCAGATGTAATATTAGAGTACTGATTTTTTAAGAAAAGTAAAATCTCAGTTAATGCTCTAAGTCGATTAAAAAAGCGATAATCGACAAACTCAAAGATAAAAGCGATCAGGATACTCGATTTTATAAGTCGGTCATCCAACAAACCGATAAATGCAATCGAACGTTGTAAAGGAAGCAATTCTATTGGATGAAATACTGATAAGTCAGAACGGTCACAAAATATAGCCGTTACAAGATAGACGTTGATACAATTTGAATTCGGGCAAGATGAACGTTGGTTCTCACACTATAAATAGAGAACTTTGCACCAAGGATCAAACACCAAGAATTAACAAGATTACAAGCATTTTCGTGCACAAGTCTCGTTCATTCAAATTGCCATCATTATATGCGTTCTATATCGATCATATCTAGTTTTCTTCAAGTGTTCGAGCTACACAGAATTTACTCAGAATCAGACACTTTGAAGAACCACAAACAAGAATCAATGCCCAACCTTGATTCTCAATCAAAGGTTAAGACTGTGAAACAATCCGGTGAAGGATTTGCCAAGGACAGTTGTATCAGCAGTCGGGTAGACTGTGTTTGTGGTGGTAGCTAGTGAAGAGGCATACATAACCCTTCAAGGACCAGTGATCAAGCAATTGGAGAGCAGTCATCCTACCCGTTCTACAAGTGTTTAGATAGTGAAACTAGGATTAGTGAAGGACTATTGTTTAGGACTTTTTATAACAGCTCACCTCAAGAAGTTCTAGTGGAATTTTCCTCCTACACCACATGGGAAGAGAGGACTGACAGGATTACACCACCTGGAACCTCTATAATTCTTGCTCTACTTACTTTACGCATTTACATTTTGTTAATTACTATTACAACACTTATATTTGTTTATCCAGCATACTGTAATTGATTGTTATCAGCATACACCCAGCATACACGGTTCACAAACTGACATTCACCATAATTCAGTTCAGCATACTCAGCTCTTTCATATAGAATAACTAGATCCAAATAAAGTCTAAAGCTTATCCGCTGCCGGTTGACTCAGTTTTGTTATAAGTCAGTTTGACTTAAAACTCAGCCTAGTCAGCTTAACTCCACACAAGTTAAAACTGAACCTTAATTGAATTAATCCAGTTTTAGGTGTCAAGTTTATTCCACCCCCATCTAAACTTGTGTTAGCCTTTCTAAGGGACCAACAACACTACTAATGGACTTCGGAAGAATCACTGGAGTGGAGATGCCCTCCAAAAATCACAACTATGGACTCCGAAAGAACCGTCGGAGTGGAGGTGTCATCCAAAATCTCAACTATGGACTCCGAAAGAATCGTCGGTGTGGAGATGCCCTCCAAAACATCACAACTATAGACTCCGTAAGAATCGTCGGGTGGAGATGCCCTCCAAAAAATCACAACTATAGGCTCCGAAAGAATCGTCGGGGTGGAGATGCCCTCCAAAAAACCACAACTATGGACACCGGAATAACCGCCGGGTGGAGATGCCCTCCAAAATATCACCAGAAGATTGTCACAAAACAAATCCATCACCAGCACATTGTCACAAAACAAACTCAGCCTTCAAACTCCGGAATAACTGCCGGGTGGAGATGCCCTCCAAAATATCACCAGCAGATTGTCACAAAACAAACTCATCACCAGCACATTGTCACAAAACAAACTCAGCCTCCAAACCCGGTCTCGTTTGAGGGACGGTATTAGAAGATAAAATGGGATAAGGATAGTTGAAGACAAAATGAGATAAAGAGATGTCAAAAAAAAAAAGAGATAAATGTTTTATTATTAAGTTTAGATATAATTGTTTTGAATAAAAGGTTATTGTTTTATTTTTAAATCATCTTAGGATAAAGTAGGAGTATTATTTTTAAATTAAGACTTCTCTCACATATAAAGAGAAGTAGTGTAATCATTTTATTCAATTCAATGAAAGAACCATTTTAGAGTTTTGTAGGGTGCAATTCTGATTTTTTTTTACATAGATATACCATTAGATATATAGAAATACAAAGCAAAAAAAAAAAAAGATATATAGAAATATAAATAAAATGATACGATCAAAATATTTAAAACGTTTGGCAGTGGTAAGTGTTGTGTAGTTATTAATCCGGAAGTTAGGATTCGAGTTTCAGTAGTAAAAAAAAAGTGTGTAAAAAAAAAAAAAAAAAAAAAAAAAAAAAATATAAAAATATATATATATATATATATATAATAACTGTGAAACACACCATTTATTGATCTTTAATTATGTATCATTTATATACATTAAATTATATGAGCATATAATGTTTGTTAGGGTATATAGTCATAGAGGGAGTCATCATATATACCCACAACCTGTCATATTCACACAGACTGCAGAATTTTGGAGTCATTCAGTAAGGCACTTTGTTTGAATTCTCCATATATTAGGGCAGCAGATCGAGGGGAAAGAAACAAAAGTAATCCATGGTAGTGTCCTACGATGGCTTATACAAATAAAGCAAATAAGCCTAGAGCCATTAATTGTTGCATGTGCAACATTTATTAAGGACCTTGTTCGGTACTTCTTTTTCTTTCATCACAAGCATCGTAATTTCTTCTCCATATGCTTTGAAAATAGAGAATCATAGAAATATTTGTTCTACGTTTTTATCATAATAAAGTGTTACGACATATTTTTACACAATTTATCTTTGTGGGGCCCACAAAAATATAGAAAATCATATCATAATCATTAATATAAAATTGTATTATGCACGTACCGTCCCTGTCCAAATTTAGTTTCGGGAGAAAAAAAATTTATGCCCTTTTAAAGAAAAACAGTAAGCAAAAAAAAAAAAAATTATGCCTTAACAAGACTCAAACCCTGGTCAATTATAAGTTATACCTTAATGTTCACAACTAGGTTAATAACTTGTTGGTTGGTAAGTTATTGAAACATAATGTAAAAATACAAAATATATATGTTATTGAGTAAAAAATTGACGGACCCTTAAATTCGTCAATTTCAAAGATGGCCGTCGGCCATGGTCCCGCTGGCCCTCCCAAAGGAGCGCCCCTGATTGTGCATTTTGTTGTGTTACTTTTACGATATTCACTTCAGTCAATTACTATAACATTGTAGATCATTTACTACACAACTACTATTCATGCATTATTTCATGTGCTCATATTTCAATTCAGTGGTCTTTTTTTAAATTCCATATGTGTTCGGGTTATAGTAATTGTAATAAGAAATATGTGTACTGATCAAACCCGGTATGAAATGTACCGGAGAACTGTATGAGCCTTCTTGTTCTAGGATGAAAACAGAGAGTAGTTTTGTTATGGATGAACTTAGATCGTTTCGCTTACGTATCAAATATATATATTTGGAATCAAGTCCAACCGTAGTTCGAAGCGGTTATCTTTTTAAGTGGAGTTAGTGGGTAGTTATGTATTATCACCACGCGTCTCACGTCACGTCCGTAATTAACCGCTCCACTATGTACATCTGGATCTTCGATCTATTCTCTCTTGACCAGGGACTGTGACCGGTCGTCGATAATAGGGACTGATCCGTCGTCTTGACCAGGGACTGACACTGGTCGTCGACGACTAGTAGGGACCTGACCAGGTCGTTTTGACCAGGGACCTGACCTGGTCGTTTTGACCAGGGACCTGCCCTGGTCGTCTGACCAGTAGGGATCTGACCTAGTCATTTTGACCAGGGACTGCCCGGTCGTCGACCCGCAGGGATCCGCCTCGTCGTCTTGACCAGGACACCGCCTGGTCGTCGACCGATAGGGACTCGACCGATGTTTAACTCACATCCTGGTCCTAGTCTTTTGTGTGCCCAAGGACCTGCCCTGGTCATCTAATTTATCCACGGGATGTGCGCCACGTGGAGATATTCGGGTCAGCCTCAATCAAAGCCCCCCAGATCTTAATCAATGATATCTTATTTTACAAGCGGATTAAGATCTGAAGTTTATAAATTCTTTACGTGTACCATGTAGGTGGTGTAACCACCGTTGCCTCGGTTATCTCAAACGCCACCATAATTACATGTTGTAGTCTTTTCAAGCGACGCCTAGTCGAAACGTCATTCCTTTTGACTAAAGGCTATTAAATGATCAGGTCCGAGAGACTGTTGTACTTTAAAACCTGACCTGAGGTCTTAAGTTGGTCTGAGTTTTCACACTTAACAAATCATTCTCTCTGTAAGAGCTTAATGACTAGGTCTGAGACCTGCTGGATTTAAGACCTGACCTGAAGTCTTAAATTGGTCTGATTTTTCAGACTTGATGAATTTCTCTTTTTGTAAGAATTAATGACCTGACCTGAGGTCTGTTGCTTTTAAGACCTGACCTGAGGTCTTAAACCGCTCTCATGTTTCAGACTTGATAAATTTTTCTCTCTTTGTAAGAGTTAATGACCTGACCTGAGGTCTGTTGCTTTTAAGACCTGACCTGAGGTCTTAAACCGGTCTCATGTTTCAGACTTGATAAATTTTTCTCTCTTTGTAAGAGTTAATGACCTGACCTGAGGTCTGTTGCATTTAAGACTTGACCTGAGGTCTTAAACCGGTCTGATGTTTCAGACTTGATAAGTTTTTCTCTTTTTGTAAGAGTTAATGACCTGACCTGAGGTCCGTTGCATTTAAGATCTGACCTGAGGTCTTAAACTGGTCTGATGATCCAGACTTGATAATTTTTCTCTTTTTGTAAGAGTTCATGACCTGACCTGAGGTCTGTTGCATTTAAGACCTGACCTGAGGTCTTAAACTGGTCTGATTTTTCAGACTTAACGAACTTTCTCTTTTTATAAGAGTTAATAACATAATTGTATCACAGCCAACACAATTTCATTCAACATAATTCAAAGACTTAACATAGTATCACAAATCACAATGCATAAAAAATTTGCAGAATAATAAAACGACAATTACTTGCCTTAAACATAAAATTTCTTCAGATTAACTGCATTCCAGCTCCTACAACTTTTTGCCGCTTACTAGAATCTTGATCTTTACTCATGGAATCCACTATTTTCTTATCCTTCTGATCTGTCCTGCAAAGCATCTTTTTTATCCAATATCTCGGTTATAGGTGTCTGGACTATATCCCAAACCGATTTGCGTTTCTTATCCAATTTATCTTCTGATTTGTCCTTCCTGTGATCCCTTTTCCCTACCTCACGCTTGGCACGGTTGGCTTCTTCACCTTGATAGTGCTTGAAGGCGATCGCTAAACACTCATCCATAGTTCTAGGATTTTTCCCATTTAACTTAGCATGTAACCTCCCTTCCCGTAGTCCTGCTACGAATGAAGCTATTAAGAAACGATCATCGACGTCAGCCACCTGGGTTGACTCAGCATTGAACCTTTTGATGAACTGCAAAACGGTTTCATCAGATTTTTGCTTAATGGTAAGCAAATGAGTGCTATTTCTCTGAAATGGTCTCGCAGCAATGAACATACTCATGAATTTTTTGGTTAAAATAGCAAAATTGATTATAGATCTGGGTTGTAATTTATTAAACCAGTCTCTAGCCCTCCCGGATAAGAGTGCTGGAAACGCTTTACACTTCATTTCATCTGGAGCATTATACAACTGCATATGCGCTATGTACTGGTGCATATGATCATAGGGGTCCTTGGTCCCATCATACGGGCTGATTTTTGGAATCTTAAATCCTTTGGGACATGGATAAGCATCAATATATTCGGCGAAAGGCGAAGCCAAATTGAACTCATCTTCATCAACTTCTAGTATGGCGTCTAATTCAACTCTGGCTGCATCATTCGCTGGACGAGTTCTATCCTTGATAATCCGACAACTGGATTCAGCCGCCTGTTTATAACCGTCCTTTTCCTTTACTGGTGGGGATGGTTCCTCATTTCCTTTTCCTTTTCTCACACTCTCAAAAAGAGCCTGGAATTCAGCAGCCCCCATCGCTTTTAGAGCATCCACTAGGACCTGCCTAGCCGGATCCTGAGCATCGGATTGTTTTTCAGGACTGTGTTCACGATGAACCTCCTGCAAGTTTTCCAAATTATGGATTGTACTTGCTAGATCCTTTTCCAGTTGATTTTTCTTAGGTGGCATATTTAACTACTCTGCAAATCTACTACTAGAAACAAGAAATGCCCTCCTTCTAGCGCCAATGATCAAACCCGGTATGAAATGTACCGGAGAACTGTATGGGCCTTCTTTTCTAGGATGAAAACAGAGAGTAGTTTTTGTTATGGACTGAACTTAGATCAAGCTGCCTACGTATCCAAATATATATATTTGGAATCAAGAGAGAATAGATCGAAGATCTGTATGTACATAGTGGAGCGGTTAATTACAGACGTGAGACGTGGTGATAATACATAACTACCCACTAACTCCACTTAAAAAGATAACCGCCTGAACTACGGTTGGACTTGATTCCAAATATATATATTTGGATACGTAGGCAGCTTGATCTAAGTTCAGTCCATAACAAAAACTACTCTCTGTTTTCATCCTAAAACAAGAAGGCCCATACAGTTCTCCGGTACATTTCATACCGGGTTTGATCATGTACTACTATTATTATTTATTATACATACAAGACATTAATCTTTACAAGATTGTGAAAGTATCTCCCCAATATTCTCATAGTTTTCTCTTGATTATATTTTTTCTTATCGAGCTACCATTTAATTAAAAACTTCAGAGGATGATGTTACAAAGCAGGAGGACAGATACTATTATGCTTCTTGGACATCATAATTTAATGCATTATTCAGGCATGATACGTTGTGATCTCCAATGTGCACGAGTAAATAAATAGTACTCCTCACCTTCTCGAGTACTATTTATATTTATACGTTGTGGTAATTGTTGGCATACCACTCACCTTGTCGATATACCACTCCCATTTTCGCGTTTTAGGTGTTTTTGGAATCAAACTAAACTCTAATTAGAAAGGGGAACCCAATAGGGGATTTGTGTACCTTAAGATCGTGCACATTCATGAAAAAAATGAACGAAAATAGCGAATCAAAATTATTTGTTTTTGTCTTGGGTGGTATATTCACAAATTACAACAGAAATGGATTGTATATCAGGCAAAATCCGGGAGCTTTGCCGATCTACCACTACTTTGCCGGGCCATTTGTGCGACTACCACTCTCTTGTCGAAATACCACTCCCATTTTCGCGTTTTAGGTGTTTTTGAACCAAAACTAAGCCCTAATTGGGAAGAACCCAATAGGGAAGGGTGTCCCAAGATCGTGCACAAAGGTGAAAAAAAACGGGAGAAAATCGCGAATCAAAATTGGTATTTTTTGCCTTGAGTGGTATTCTCACAATTTGTTCCAGAAAGTGGTGGTAAACCAGAAAATATCCCGGCAAAATCCCGTACTCTGTTATTAGTGTCATTGTAACGATCGGTCTTTTTATAAGGGATATTATTGCTTTTTCTAAACAGAACTGATTAGATAATTCACCGAAATTATATTTTGTTCGGTTTACAATACCGCTAAATACCAAAGACTTAATTATTTAAAGATGAAGTTGAAATAAATATAACATTTTAAATGGAATTGGTATTGAATAGATAGAGAAAGTAAGTAATAAATAGATTACTTGAGAAAAGGATTTGTTCCATCACATAAAGGCTCTCAGGTGTGTTGTGTTGAGAGTGAGACGTGTGTTGTGTGTGTCGTGTGTGGACTGAAAGACAACCTGAAGGTTTTTTTTTTATATTTTATTTTTATTTTTATGAAAACGAAAGTTTTTACACACACCTTAGTTTTTTCCTTAACGGAACACAAACCCTGATCTCAATCTAGGTTATATAGCCCAGTAAAATCACTAGGCCGATACCTTGTTGATAACATCAAAAGTTAATTGGGTGATACAAAAGGAGGAAGGATCTTTGATTCACTTATACATATAAAATATATTATTATATGTCAAGAAAAAAAAAATTAGTTGGGGTCATATTCAGGTTGGATTTTGGAATTAGTTTAGTGAGGGTACTGGAGTTTAAAACTTCATTTTTTATACATAAATTTGTTTCAGTGTGGTTGTCGAAGTCTAAAACTGTATTTTTTTAAAGACAAATGACATTTTTTTAACAACAAATTAAACTGCATCGTTTTAATATTATAAACAAATTTCAGATCTTTGTGTTTTCACGTGACCCACCCTAACACACATAGATCCACCGGCGTTATATTGAAAATAGCATTTGTGAATCAATAACATGAGAGAATAGTGAGGCGAAGTTATGTATCGGTCAGGCGTACTGTTAGAAATAAAAATTTTGTTTTGATGATAATTCATCTATTTATTTGATCATTTGTTGTGACCCTTTTGATTGAGTGTTGGAACTAGCTATTATAGTGAAATGCTAAAAGATGTCTAGAACTAAATGTATAGGTTTATTAGAGTCTGATTATTGTATAGGTTGAATCAGACATGCACTGTAATAGTTAGGATTCAAAACTAAAAACTGATCACCGACCTAAACTGAAACTGACCCTTATCAAGAAAAGTTAATAAAGTCAGTTTACGACTGAGGGTTCAAACTCAGCTGACTTTATTATAAGTGAAACAGAAGAAGGTAAGTTCGCTGAGGGAATAGACTCAGTTGGCTTATCTATAAAATCTGAAAGCTGAGGGAACAAACTCAGCAATGAAGGCCGAGGGACACAAACTCAGTTATGAAGAATGAAGAACTGAGGAATTCAAACTCAGTGTATGAAGAATTTAAGCTGAGATTGTAAGTTAGACTTTAGGTAAGTTTGTGATGGCCTGAACTTACTTTATAGATCTTATATGAACACCTAAGATACATAAGGACAATGATATCTTAGATGATACGGACTTATGTGGTGTACTCTGACCAAGAATATTGTGATCAGATGAATACATAGTACTAAGTTTTGAAGAAAAGTAAAAACCCAGTTAATGCTCTAAGAACTGAACAACTCAGTTATACCAACCAAAAACTGACATACCCCAAAAACTCAGTTTCAAGCCAAAGTCATCGAAGAACTGAAAGCATTATTGGATGAAGGTCAGACATGTCAGAAAGGACAACTGACATATCTGACATATAGCCGTTGATAGCTACAAGGATTCAAATTCGAAGATTTGAAAGTTGGACTACACACTATAAATAGAGGAATTAACAACAAGGATCAAACACCGAATTTACAAGTTATTGAGCCTAAGTTCTGTTCATCTGTGTATTCAAGAAAATCGCTATCAACTCATGCTTACAATGATACATCAAGAAATCTTCAAGTGTTCAAGCTAAAAAGAATTAATCAATATATCAACACTTTGAAGAACCACTAGCAAGAATCAATTCGAAGCCCAACTTTGATTTTCAAATCAAAGGTTGAGACTGTGAAGCAATCCGGTCTAGGATTTGACAAGGACAGTTGTTTTTGCAGTCAGGGTACTGTGTTTGGGGTGGAGCTAGGGAAGAGGTAATACAACCCTCTAAGGACCAGTGAAGCAGTTGCAGAGCATCCATTCTACCTGTTCTTAGTTGCTTAGATAGTGAAGCTAGGGATTAGCCAAGGACTATCAGTTTAGGACTTTTGTAACCGACCTACCTCAAGAGTTCTAGTGGAAATTTCCTCCTACATCACAGGGGAAGAGAGGACTGACAGGATTACACAACCTGGACCTCTATAATTTATTGCCTTACTTATTTATTTTATTTACGTATTTACATTCCAGTTATCATAATTTTGTTTATGCATCAATCTATCAAGAATACAAATTGATTGAACCACACACATCATCAATCTATTAGTTTTTGCTTTGAAGCTTTTTCATAGATACAACAACATCGGTTTAAAGGCTAAAACTTAATCTGCTGCCAGTTAACTCAGTTTGAGCAAAAGTTAGTTGACATTTACTCAGGTTTGTTAGCTTAAATCCACACAAGTTTAAAACTGAATCTAGCTTTAATATAAGTCTTAGGTTTTTGGTGACAAGTTTATTCACCCCCGTAAACTTGTGTCTAGCCTTTTCAAGGGACCAACACGTACGAAGAAAAAAAAAAGGAGAAGTAAAAGAAGACGATCCGTTCATCGGATGATACACAGTTTTTTGGCCCGTTTCGAGAATAATATATAGGTAAGCGTTTTTATGATGTTTTGTTGAATTTGAAAGTTTTAGATTTGGGTTTGGGATTAAAGTTTGAATCTTTAATTGTTAGAGTTTCGTGATATTAAAGGGTTGATCAATAAAAATAGATCTTGCTCGTTTGTGTTTCGTTTCTGAGGTAATAATTCATTCTTTGTTGCAATTAGGGTTGGACTTATTTGGTTAAAAATCCTAGTTTCATTCTTGTTTCGTTTTTAATAAATCGTGATCGTAAAAACTATCGTAGATTTAGTTAGCTTTTTGTTACCAATATGTTCAAACTGGTGACTTCCGGCTGTAGGTAAATTTAGATGCGTTAGATCTTGCTTATAGGAAACCTACACCGAGGTCGGGAGGTATTCCGTTGATATAGCATTTTAATTTTATTCGTTTTTATAATTTCAAGACTTCTGTTGTGAAATCCTCATTTGTGTAGTAGGTTGCATAACAAAGTATGTTTTGTGGACAACCGGGGCTGAGAGTATAGGCTAGTGACCTAGGTGGTCCTCCTGACTCGGTTTTTTTTTGGCAATTTTGTGTTTATATACCTTTTTTTTTGCTATTCTGTGAATTTCTGCTATTTAATTCCAGAAACGTTGAATTAAATACTTTCTTCGTTGATTAGGAATGGTTCAATAGGTAGGTTCAAGGGTATTAAAGTGGGATGATGGCCCGAGTATCACGCATCTTCAGTTTGCAGATGATGTTGTTTTTTCTTTGGTACGAGGGATCTTGATAACTTGAAGGATTTAGGTAGAATTTTGCATCACTTTGCTTTGGTCACGGGTCTCAACATTAACATGACTAAAAGTAAGCTCCTATGTCTTCACCCTTCTAGTATTGATGTTATAGTCAGTGCAAATATCTTGGGGTATGGTATTGACAAGTTACCTTTCACTTATTTGGGGCTTTCTGTACATTTGAATATGAACTGAAAGTATGTTATAAAGGAGTATAAGGCTACAATCATGGGATTTCATATTAATGAGAATAATTCTAGAATATTGTGTAATTATGGTGAGTCAACAACATTAATGGTAATATCTTCTATACTCCCCCACAATCCCATGGGAATCAGATGGGCATGGAGTTTTGGCTTTAAATCAATGAATAGAGTTGTGCCAAGTGGCTTGGTCATGATGTCGGCAAGCTAATCCTTGTAGGAGATAAATGTAATTCGTAGCTGCATAGAGGAGACGAGCTCACGAACATGGTATAAGTCGATCTCGATATGCTTCGTGCGAGCATGGAAAACCACGTTGGCAGAGAGATAAGTTGCGCGCACCAATGTTGTCACACCACTGAATAAGCACATCGGTGAGTTAAATAGATAATTCAGGAAAGAGTTGCTTGAGCCATTGAATTTCAGCCGCGGCTTGAGAGAGAGATTTATATTCAACTTCAGTGCTACTCTTGGCAACTGTTTGTTGTTGCTTGCATCGCCAACTATTGATGTTGGTCCCCAAGAAAATGCAATAGGCAGAAATAATATGCCGATCATCAACATCAGTGCCCCAATCAGCATCGGAATAGGGCTGAAGTGCAGATAGAGAGGACTTAGAGAGGAGAAGGCCGTCAAAGAGTGTATGCTTAAGGTAACGGAGAATACATTTGAAAACAGCCCAATGGGAATCACGAGGTGCATGCATGAATTTGCTAACTGCATGAACAACAAATGCGATGTCAGGGCGGGAGAAGCTGAGATATTGGAGGCCACCTATAATGCTACGATAAAGAGACACGTCTTCAAATGGAGAGCCGTCTATTTTTAAGAGACGATAGTTGCAGGCCATGGGTGTTTGTCAGGGCTTGGAGTGGGCCATACCAGCACGTTGGAGGAGTTGGGCAATATATTTCGATGAGTGAGAAGAAGACCTTCTGGATGGTGGAGAGCTTCAATGCCAAGAATGTAGTTCAGGGGGCCAAGATCTTTGACATGGAAGTGTTGATGAAGTTGAACTACGATCCCGAGAGAAGGAGAGGAACCTGTAATGATAATGTCATCAACATATATTAAAACATAAATATAGTGAGAACCTGAGTGTAGAAAATAAAGAGAGGTACCCGCCCGAGAGGCTTGAAAGCCGAGGTGCAAAAGGACATTAGTGAAGCGAGAAAACCATGCCCGATGTGCTTGTTTGAGCCCATAGAGACTTTTCTTAAGCTTGCACACATGTGTCGAAGGTCAGGGTGTTTAAAACCTTGAGGCTGTTGCATCTACACAATCTCATTAAGAGTTTTTTTATAGGAAGGCATTTTGAATATCAATTTGGCGGATGGACCGGCTGCGTGTTGTGGCAAGAGAGAGAAGTAAGTGAATGGTGACCGGTTTGACCACCGGACTGAAAGTATCGGAATAATCAAGACCTTCGTGCTGATGATAACCCTTAACGACCCGACGAGATTTGTAATGTTCAAGACGACCATCTGTATGAAGTTTGATCTCGTAAACCCATTTATTACCAACTATGTTCATCCGAGGGGTTGGAGGAACTAGATCCCAGGTATCATTGGAGACCAAAGCATTGACTTCATCCTTCATAGCATCTCTCTAGGTTCGGGATTTAAAGGCTTCGGTGAAGTTTTTGGGTTCAGTGGGGGAAGCACGGATAGAAGGGCAACAAAATTAGGCGGAGCGTTTTGGGTTTAAGTGTATTTGTGCGGGAACAGGTAGTCATAGGATGAGGATGAGGTGAATCGGGAGAAGAAATATCTAGTTCTGTTGAAGAAGTGGGAGACGGATTGGATGGAGAAGAAGGTGAAGGGATGGCTGAGTTGGGGGAGATTGGTTCAGGGGTTTGAGCCGAAGGTGGGGGGCTGGGTGAGTGTACTTGAAGTCGGGTGGGTAATGAGGCGTAAGGTTGAGGGTCACCACTGGGGGGTGGTGGAGGTGTAAGGGAAATATTTTCGTCAAAAACAACATGGTAGGAAATATAAAGGCGGCCAGCGGATAAGTCAAGGCATTTGTAGCCATGGTGATTGGACGGTAACCAAGGAAAAAGTAGGTTTTGGAACAAAAATGTATTTTGTGGTTGTTGTATGGACGGATATTTGGCCAACATGCACACCCGAAAACACGAAAAATTGAGTAGTCAAGAGGCCGATGGTAATGGGTTTCATATGGAGTTTCATAGTTGAGGATACGGGTGGGAAGTCGATTGATAATATATGTCGCGTTGAGGAATGCATCTTCCCAGTATGGTAATGGGAGGTTCGCTTGAGCAAGCAAAGGTAGACCAGCTTCAACAACAGTGCGGTGACGACGTTCAACAGTCCCAACTTGTTCGTGAGTGTGGGGGCACGATAATCGGTGAATTCCAATATTCTGAAAATAAGTGGTGAGTTTGCAATATTCTCCACCCTAATCAGTTTGTAGAGATTTAATCTTAGTGTTGAATTGCCGCTCCACAAGCGATTGAAAACCATAAAATATTTTCTCAACATCTGATTTTAAAGAAATTGGATAAAGCCAAATAAATTTAGAAAAATCGTCCACAAAAATGACATAATAGCGTGAACCATAAACAGATAGTTCTGAACAAGGTCCCCATACATCAAAATAAATTAGCTAAGCGGAGCTGCAGCAGTAGAATTTTGAAATATATAATTACTGACGATGGCTCCTGGCCAGTTGACAGGCAGCACAGACAGAGTTGTGGTGAGACGTGGAGGCCTTTATTTGAGAAGCCTGTAATATATGGGCAACAGTGTCTTGGGAGCAGTGGCCAAGACGTTGATGCCATTGAGAAAATGAAGCAGAATTGGCAGCAATATTCGTAGCAGCAAATTTATTGAAAGACTGGTATCCGTTGTTGACGTAACCTCTATGAAGGACGTGGCCCAAGGAGTCCTTTACAAGAAAATGATTGGCATGAAATTCAAAATAAACATTGTTATCTTTGCAAAATTGGTGAACCGGGAGGAGATTTCGTTTAAGTGACGGTGCAACAAATATGTCATTTAGAGTAAAACTGCAAGTTGGCGATTTAATAATGGAAGTGCCAAAATATGTAATATGCAAACCTGAACCATCCTCAATTTTTATTTGATCAGGCCCGTCACACTGTTCAGCCTGAAGAGATAAGCTATTAAAATTGTTCGTCATATGGTGAGTCACCTCGGAGTCTAATATTCAATCAGTGAGTTTGAAGACGAAGCAGTGTGTGCCTGAGGCTGTCGTTTTTGAGTCGGTGGTGGCTGGAAATTTTCTTCAAATCGGTGCCAACAGTCCGCCGCTACATGTCCCACTTGGTACAAATCTGACAGTGAGGATGAGGATTGGATCGGCCTGCACGACGGCCTCCTTGGTTCTGATGACGCTCTAGCCTCTGTTGAAGCCATTTCTGTGGCCTCAATTTGCTGGGGCAGAGAAGTAATGGGCATCAGGATGCGGTGAAGAGGAAACAGCCGGTGCGAGAGCAAGAATGGTGGTGGCCGATTGATGCTAGAGCAGGCGGGCTTCAGTGGTTAGAAGTAAGAAGTAAAATTCATCAAGGGTTATAGTAGACCGAGTAGAAACCATGTCAGAACCGAGTCCGCGAGGATATCATTGGAGGTAAGGGGTGGCCGGCCATGGCTAGGTCATCGGTGATGCGTTTAATTTTCATATAATAGTCTGCAGCAGTTAAATTCCCTTTCTTGGTGGTGGCTAATTATGTGCGAAGGTGTACCAATTGTGCTCTGGATTGAGACACAAAGTAGTTGTGAATGCCGGTCCATATCTCTGCCGACGTGATGGAGTGAAAGACTTGAGTAAGAACATCGTCGGAAAGGCTGGAGGTAATCATACTGAGTATTAAATTGTCATTTTTGAGCCATATGTCATAAGAGGGGTTGTGCTTCTTTTCTCCGGCAGCGGTGGTTATGGTGGTAGTTGGTGGTTTAAGGGAACCATCAAAATAACATAAACGCCCTGGCCACGGAGGTAGGGAAGAGTTTGAGCTTTCCAGAGGGGGAAGTTTTGTCGGGTTTATTTTGTGATGTTGATGGTAGAAGAAGGAGTGAAGGATGGGTAAGGAGAGGTGGCGGTAGTGGTGTTTTCCGCCATATTTTCAGTGAGTTCAGACATGGAAGAGGTTGAAGGAAGGAGAGAAAGAGATGAATGAGAAGTCACTGTGATGCTCTGATACCATAAAGTAAAATAGGATCAAACATTTTATTCATTGTAGATTGATTTGCATTACAACTGATAGTATGTTATAAAGGAGTACAATGCTACAATCATGGGATTTGATATTAATAAGAATAATTCTAGAATATTGTGCAATTATGGTGAGTCAACAGCATTAATGGTAATATCTTCTATAGCTAGGTAAAAGGGTAGATTTCTCTCATTTGGTAGGCGATTGACACCAGTGAAATCTATTCTTGGTTGCTTATGTTGAAAGTAGCCCCTGAAAGACAATTTACGTAATTGTTTTTCGAATTAATAAATGACAGATTTATTCTCATCTTATTATATGCTTTGTGCTTATATATTATAAACTGCTGAAACCTCAAGTTGTATCATATGTAGCCATATAACTTAGTGTGTGTCACATACGAGGATTAAGTTTTTGGTGGTACACTTGAACTGTTAGTCTGTGGTGAACTTAATCAAAGTATGGGGTCTATTGATTAAGCCACCATTAACGCGCCCAGAACACTTTAAGGTGTGACTGTCTTATCCGGACCGTCGATATTGGTTATTGACGTGGCCTTTTCTAGTGCTAATACCAGTCCTTAACCGACAGTGTATCGGGTCAAACTGTAGTGCTAGTATGGTGAGTCAGAGTATCGTATCCTCAGGGAACTTTGTAATTCTTCCAAGTGTGGTTAAACACCAAAGAGTCATTATTAACTCAATCTAAATCTCGGTTTTATATAGCGACAGATAACTACTATTTTACTTAACATAAAATAAATGCGTAATTTAAAATTTATTCTAATATAATATATATAGATATATAAATATATATAGATATGCATAAGTTGCAAAATATATATATAGATATAAATATCTGAGATACGAGATATATAATTAAAGAACTAGCCAAAGTTTATATAATTGATTTATACGATTTTCAAAGTGAATGGAATGTGCTCGATCTTTAGGTTTAATTGAGTAAATGAAACGGTGCACTCCTGAAGTTAACAATTCATCCTCACATTAGCGTGTGAAATTGTCATAAGTCCATTGTCATCAGTCCAAAGTCCACAATCGTTATTACGGTTTTTACGAGCAGGTCCCGAGTGCGATTCTACCTTTGAATAAAAAGGAGTCATTCCGTCGTCAAACGGTCAATTTTATTTAAAGGCTCCGGTTGTCAAGGCGGGCGATTCAACTTTCCGGTTTAAGTTTCAATTAAAGCGATGATTTTAACATTATTACGATCTTGAGTACAAATTTTAATAAGATTCATCTTTTAGGACAAATCGCCTCGGTAGAAGCGGGTTCCGTTGTCACGTTTTCACTCGCCAATTTTACCCTCCGGTTTTTCTATTAACGAGTTCATAACTTAATTACGAGGTGTCAATTCATAATTAGATTATGAATTCTTTCAAGTCAAACTTTATCAATAGAAAAAGATTCAATTAACTCAATTTTATTCAATTTTACTTAGACAACATTCCTTTACCGGAAAGATCGAAATAAAACGATTACATAACTTTGGCTAGTTATTAGATTTAGCCTACTAACATTATACGAAAATATAAACAGACAAAACAAACATAAATACTTTAGAAATTTTACCCGATTACAACGATTGAATCAGAAACTGTATTCTTCCGGATGCTACAACAACTTCAACAACATTGATCTTTCGATAATTTCTCGAGCATTATAACGATACTACTTTATTTATGGCATAAGGCCTATATATATACATACTACTACTACTAAAAAGAGGTGAAAAAAATATATTTGGTACCCCCTTTATGTGCCTCGCAATCTCGCTTCTATTTATAAGCGATTTTTCCCAAACCGGATCGATCCGAGAAAGGGCCGGATCGATCCGGGAATAAAAATATTATCCCAAGATATTCTCGCAGGCCACATGCTGGTCTAATCATGATGTTTCCTCGGATCGATCCGAGGTAAATCCGATCGATCCGGATAGATTTTTCCAATCTTAATCCGAAACTTGATAAAATCATAACTTGAGCTCTGGATCTCCAAATGACATAATTCAAGATGCGTTGGAAAGCTCTTGAGGAGATCTACAACTTCCATGAAGACTTCTTTTTCAGAAAATGCCTTTTTGATGGGCCATTTGTTCGTCGAAAATATAACTTGATACTGGCGTCACGAATCATTGATCCACTTGAACTTTAAATCTCGTGGCACTTTCTTTATTCCTTCAAAAGATATGATTTTACTCCAAAAATGTCGTCACTGGGTCTTGGTTTACCTAAGGTCTGTAAAATACCAAAAATACCCACGTGAATCGACACTTACACTCCGGTTATTAACCCGGTACAAAATTTATAACTTTTATCATTTTTACTAGATTTTTATAGTATTTAGATTTATTCATAGCTATTAATATTTTATAAGATTATCTCGTTATAATTACTTATATTTTATATAAAAATAGTCGATAACGTATATAAAACATCGTAATTTTTATCATATAAATGTTATACATCAACTACTCCCACTTAGCTCTTTGATCGTCCCTCGAGCAAAATAAGCGTAATATATAAAAATTACGATAGAAATAATATAAGTGGTAGATAAAATTTTAAATTAGTAAAATATCATTTCAATATTATAAACATATTAATTATATCTTTCTTAGAAATTAATAAGATAAAAGTGTAGATAACTTTGATAAATTATTTATCAACTATTATTCAAATGAAATTTCACAAAATCTACTCAATAAATATAATTAAAATTCTAGAATTATTTTCCTATCTCAACTTATATGAAATATTTGGAATCAAAGACTAAGTCAAGTAATTGACAAGATGGCTAATACTTTTAGGATAGGACATTGGTTAATCGAAAAGATAGAAAAAGAAATCAAAAAGAGAAAGAGGCAAGTGCATTTACTTACACCTTCACGTTTGATCAAAAACGATTTCGATTAATAATATCTCCTTTTCCAACTATTTTTCAGATTTTTCTCTTCTTTTTCCATATTAAGAACTAAAAGCGTGAGTGTGTGTAGAAAATCAAATTTACAAGCATTGCTTCATCAAGATTGATCGGAGTAATACTCTTTCGATCTAAAATTACGAGTCCGGTTTCCTTAAACTCGTAATCATTCTTGAGATCTTATGATTCGAATTTTTATCGGGAGCTTTATACCTCATAGTGATATAGGACGTTTCTAGATAACACCCTACTGCACTCAAATCATTGGAAGCTACTACCGATATCATCGATCAAAGATAAGGAAGATACAGTATTCGATTAATTCTCTGTAAATATGGTGCTTCGTTCTATATATATATCTCTTTTTTTTTTTTTTTTTTTTTTTTTTCACCTCAAAGATACACCATCCTTAGCTTCAGTGCTATCATCTCCTTTCATAAGTACGCATAAACTCGTGGGATTTTTAGGAAATGTAGACCAAAATAAGCCAAGTGGTCGGTTATGATCAAAAATGGCTATTTCGAGTGAGGTCTTGATCACTCTAATCAAGGTTGAGGTAATTTTTATGGTGTCAAAAATCTCATCATTCCTAATCCGATTCCATATTCATATTTCGTTTTACAAAGAAAATTATTCTAAAAATTCATTATAAATATAAGTATATTTGCTAAAATTTCATATGAAACTTACTTGATAATATTTATGTATAGTTACATATACTTAAAATCTTATAAAGATCTAAAATTGACATATATAATATACTTATAATATATCTAATTTATTTTACTTAATTAAAATCTATTCTTACCAATTTATATTGTTTTTATTCATACTAATTATATACTATCTAATTATTTTGTTCCAAGAAAAATTAAACTAAGTATTGAGCAATTAAGTATAAATTTATATAAGAAAATTTTAATTTTTATTTACTAACTTACTTCCACTCCCCACTTACGAAATGACATCGTCCGATGTTGATGAGTAAATAAAACGTAGTTTGCACATAAAATTAAAATTTTATATGATTTTGATTATTATTTATTATTTTTAGCAACCATATATTATTTTGATTAAAGAAAATGACATATATATTAAACACTATTACACACTATAAATAAAAGTAACAAACAACAAAAAACAACTAATTTAAACAACTACCAACTTAACAACATAACTTCTAACTGATTATCAAACCGTAGATGAACATCCGGGAGTATCCACGGAAGTAATCCTAGCGAGAATCACGAGATGGAAAAATCTCTTCGAGAGCAAACTCAGGCACGTGATTGATTGGATACAAAGGTGAGAGATAACCAGTGCAAATGGTAGCGGTCTTCCCTATTATGTCTTTTCTTGCGCAAAATTAATTGCAGTCTTAAAAATCAAAACTCCCCAATCAATGTATGCTCCCACGGTTAATGCATACAACAAAGAAAGATCTCATCATCCGTAACCCCATAAAAATCTCTAGTTGGATAGATCCGAGAATTAATGAAGCGTTTCCACGCCTTAAATGAGGGGTAAAGCCGAGTTGAGGAATCATAGTTATGATCAAACAACGGAAATACGAATCGAAGGCTTCGCGAGACGATTTACAACATTATACGCATCCCCAAGTTCCCAAAGAAACTCGAAGTGTGGGTTTCGATCAAAAGTACATGGTGGGATTTGATAGATTTGATTTATGATGGTGGTGAAAATGAAATAACGATTCCCTAAGCGTAATAAGTTGAGACGAGGGCTTGTCGTTATCCGAGTGAGAGACGCAAAGAAATCCCTAACAATCGAAATGTTTATTCGACCTCTCAGGGAGTCCTTATCAACTTTTTCCACCCGCAACCTCGGATTAGATTACGCCCCCCCATCGATCAATTTTTTCAGTGTTTAAGCCTTTCTCCATCAGAATAGGAGAACGGACGAAATTTAGATGTCTCGGGACGTTATTATGAAAACAAGAGGCATGCCCTTCGGGAACCACACCATCAGGCGTATGTGGTTCATAACTATTAACCGAGGGAGAGGATCGGTTAGACATTTCTGATACATAGACTAAAAATAGAAGGAAGGGAAGAATGAGCAAAGTTTTATGGCTGTTGCTCTTTCCTTTTATAGAAATATATCTATCAAGCAAAAGTAGAAAAGATCTCTTTTCTGCGCGTTTTTGTACTTGCCGGATCGATCCGAGAAAGGGCCGGATCGATCCGGCCTCTGAACTAGTAATGCTGTCAGGTCGGTATACTCACATCGGATCGATCCGGTGAAAAGCCGGATCGATCCGGAACATTACTGTTCACGGACAGAGTTGATTTTGCTTGAAAAATGTCTAGTTTTTTCTAGGGGACAAGTTTTCTTCCTAGTTTTGGTTCATTTTCATTTTATTATAACGATAAATTTTACTACACGATGCGTAATACCATAACATGCAATGAAAACATGAAAATCGTATTAAAATAAAATCCTTCCAAAATCAAAATAACTTAAAGTAAAATGTTTTAATGTCAAAAATCATAGAATGTTTAAAAATCACTCCTCTTCATCACTCAGCTCGACGTGGCTTGAACTTGGCATAGCTTGAGAACGGGTCGATTCTTGGGATGGATTTTGAAAATAAGTTGACATCCGCACCGAACTATCTAGTCCCATCGAGCTCATCTCTCTCGTGATATCAGAAAAAGTGCTTCCCCATCTCGTCGTGGTATGGCCAAATGATCCAGATCCAGTCCATTCTGATGTCGCAGCTGCCGTAGTACCTGTCGAAAAATCCCCTACACCACTAGTTTGAAATCCAAAAGAATGTGGCATTTGTTGAAAATCTGAGGGTGGTGGCATCGGTGGAATGAAATCGGGCAAGGTATAAGGCTGGGTTTGGCATTGCGGAATATCCATCTCGGCATAGGTAGGGTTTTTGCGGTATATTCATTTGATATAAACCTCGTATGCCTTGACGTAAATCTTAAGACCATAATTTATTTCTTTCGCAAAAACAGCCATATTGGCATTAGCACGATGAACATCATAGGCCATGGATTGAAACATGTCGTAAGTGATGGTATTCGGAAGTTGAGTTTGAGTTTGACTGGATGAAGGAGGGACATCAGTGGATGGAGTAGGCTGAGGTCGTTGACGGTTAGGGTCCAAAAAGTTTATTCTTCCTGCCGGCCTAAGTGGTAAACTAGGACCTATAAGTGTGTCATCCACCATCATCAAATTATCACTTGGGAGCTCGGGGACTCTATCGACGACACAAGGAAGAAATAAAACACGGAAAAGGCATGTGGATTGCTGGTCTAGCGATCAGGGCAAATTCCTTGGCCCTTCTACACATTACTCTGCCTATATCCACAGGTACATCATTAACTATAGCCCAAGCAATACACAAATCCTCTTTACCAAAAGATGTAAAATGCCGAGTCGGGTAAAGAGTATGACTAATAAAACGTTTAATGGCTTTCATATCCCGGATACATTTCCCATAGGAAAACCTGTTTTCATGCCAGACAATGATGGGATCTAACTCATTCTGGGCTACCGAAACAATATGATCAAAGTCTGCTGGTTCATCCAAATTCCAAACTGTATAATAATCCTCATTCTCCGGTATATCAGGAATACCATAAATAGCATTTATAATGTGAGGAGTAAACGGCACTGTCCTAGTTCTTAGGTTGACAGAAGTTAACTCACCTTCTTCCGTAGCATTGTGAGTTGCTACCAAAGAATAAAATTCAGCTACTAAGGTGGTGTTAATTTCTCCAGACCTTAAACTGGCTAATTCCATCCAATGCCGCCTTTCAAAAATCTCCTTCACCTCCCTTCCCAAATCCTTAAAATCCAAACCCCTCTCGACTGCAACTAAACACTGTCCAAATTTATTTTTCAATGCTTTCTTAGCTACAGCAGACGCGGTTCTTTCAAAACTAACTGCCAATTCTTCTTCTGTTAAAGGCCTAGTTTCTATAACTGGAATTTGGGTAGGGATATGCGGTTTGCGTTTTTTACTAGCTTTTGATGATTCGGCCATTCTACGATAATGACAAAATAACAAAACAACAAAAAACAACACAAATGAGTTACACAAAATTTTGGAATTAAATAAAGACTTGCTTAAAAAACGAAATTAAGAAAATAAGTGACTACAATGTTACCTTACAAAGCTTAAAAAGGTTGAAATTTGGCCGGAAAAGATGGAAATTTCGCCGGAATAAAAGTTGAAGCTACCCTTGAAAAATTCTTCAATTTAAATGCAACTTTGAAGAGAGGAATGGAAAATGAGAAAAGTATAAGAGGTGAGGTAGTTTAATGGTGATGTTGTGTGATGATTTGAAGAAAAATTGAATTGAGGGAAAAGGGGGGCGGCTGTTTTTAGAAAAGTGGAAGAAGAAGAAGAAAGAGGACCCCGTCCCTTTTTAGGTTTTTTAGGTTCCGGATCGATCCGGGGTTAGGTCGGATCGATCCGACCACTTTTTTTTTTTTTTTTTTTTTTTTTTTTTTTTTACTTAATAAAACTTCTACAAAATTTAAAAAAAACTTTTTATAAAAACTTTATAAAACTTTTAAATAATTTCATAAAGATCCTATTTATAAAATTTTCAAAAGTTATATAAAAATTTTATAAATATTACAAAATTCACGAGGGTCCTAATTCCAATACTTCTAAATCTTCCAGAGTTCTGATGTAACTTTCTATCAACCTAACCTTAAGAAATGAGGCGTTCGAATTTTCTCTTTGATCTCCATCGGGATTTTCGGATAACCACCTAATCGTTCCTTCTTAACAACATTCAAACACTCATCCTGTGATTTGGTTGTGCTTTCCTACATTTCCCTTCATGCTCACTTTTTCCACAACTTTCTACACCTTCTTAAAAACTTTGCCCTTCTCTTTATCGAACTTCTCGATTTTCCATTACATAGTTCTTTTCATCTGATCTCTCTCAACAATTGCTTGTTTTTCTCAAAAACTGAAGCTTCTATTTTAAACGCGACATCTTTATCCAATCCTAATTTCAAAAGCAACATAAAAATTCCTATTCTATCTAAAAAAGACATCCAGGTTCTTTTACGTCTATCCGGTAAAAGACGAAACTACTTTAAACATAAATAAAACACATAAAAGTAGAGTAAAGATAGATAGCACTGGTATTCGGTGAGTTTAACTCTCTCGCTTTTCAGTTTCTTGATTTCTCGCTTTTTACTTTGTCGGAGGATCGATTAGTAGCATTATTTCTTCTTTCAAAGTGCGGTTCCTTCTCCTTCCACAAATAACTTTACTCTATGGCCATTGGCTATAAAAGTTGTATTTCCATCGATTAGTTCAACGACTCAGATTTGTAAACTCTCGTTACTTTAAATGGACTGTCCATCTTGATTTAAGCTTTCTGGAAATAACTTTAAACGTGAATTGTACAAGAGCACTCGATCACCTACATGGAACTCACGACTATAGATTCTCTTATCGTGAAAGGATTTCGTATGCGTTCCTTGTAGATTCGAAAGCGTTTTCATAAGAATCGAGAGACGGAATTCTTCTAGTTACATCAATTGAAGCAATCTATGATCACCGGCTTGACCTTAGGATCGAAATTCAAAAATTTAATAGCCGTAAGGCTCGGTGTTCTAACTCAACCTGGGAGATGACAAGACTTACCAAAAACTAACTTATAGGAGAACAACCAATTGGTGTTTTAAAAATTTTTCTATATGCCCATAATGCATCGTCTAGTTTAATCGCCGCTTTTTTGATTTGAATCCACTTTGTCTTTTCTACAATTCTTTTGATTTCTCTATTAGACACCTCTACCGACGACCTTTGGTTTGCGGATGATAGGCGTTCCTAACTTATCGTTACACCATATTTTTCAATTATCTTGGTAAATGGTCTATTACAAAAGTGTGAACCTCTATCACTAATGATAGCCCTCGGAATGCCATAACGTGTAAATATATTCTTTTAAGGAATCATATGACAACTTTGGTATCATTAGTGGGAAGAGCTTGACTTTCTACCCATTTGAAACATAATCTACCATTACTAGAATAAATCTTTTCCAAAAGATATAGGAATGGTCCCATGAAATCTATACCCCAAACATCAAATAACTCACATTCTAAAATAGGTTGCATAGGCATTTCATGTTTTTAGATACATTTCCCATTTTTGACAAGATTCACAAGATTTGACATACTTATAAGCATCTCTATATAGCGTAGGCCAATAAAAACCACATTGTAAAACTTTAAAAGCAGTTTTCCAACCTCCATGATGACCTCCGCGCCTCACGATCATGACAAAATGATAAAATACTTAAAATTTCATTATCAGGCACACACTTTTACGATTATCCCATCCGAACATTTACGGAAAAGGTGTGGTTCCTCCCAAGAATAAAATTTTAAGTCATAAAAGAATTTCTTCTTCACGCGCCAAGTCCAATGAGACGGAATATAATCACAGTTAAGTAATTAATGATATCTCCAAACCAGGGTGACATTTCCTTAGAAGGAATTCTATTCTTTAATATTTGCATGGTTGAAGGAGTATCTATTCTAAAAGTTGCTCATCAGAAATGAATCTTTAATTTCTATTCCCTTTTCTTCATCATTTTCCATTCTACTTAGATGATCTCGCTACTACATTCTCACTTCCCTTTTTATCTTTAATTTCAATATCAAACTCAAGTAAGAGAATCCATCTAAGAAGGCGTGGTTTCAGATCTTTCTTACTCATTAAATACTTCAAAGTTGAATGGTCTCGTATAAATTATTACCTTAGAACCAACAATATACGATCTAAACTTATCTAAGGCAAAAATTACACCAACGCTTCTTTTTCGTAGTTGTATAGTTCATTGAGTTGCATTTAACGTATGAGATGCATAGTAAATAGCTTTGAGAATTTTGTTATATCTTTGTCCTAAAAGCGCTCCTACTGCTAAATCACGGCATCACACATAATCTCAAATGGTAAATTCCAATCTGGTGCTATTAGCACTTTGGTGCGAAGAGTTAATCTCGCTTTTAAGGTCCGAAAAGCTTCTTTACATTTACTATCGAAGTTAAAAGGTACTTCCTTTTCAAACAAATGACTTAGAGGCTTCGCTATCTTTGAAAAATCTGCAATAAATCTCCTATAAAATCCTCGCATGTCCAAGAAATCCTCTTAGAGTCCTTAGATTAGCGGTGGTGGTAATTTTTCAATTACTTCAACCTTAGCTTTATCAACTTCAATTCCTATTTCAGAGATTCGATGGCCTAGAACAATTCCTTCTGATACCATTAAATGACATTTTTCCCAGTTTAGAATTAAATTGGTATCCTCGCAGCGTTGTAACACTCTTTCTAAGTGCGATAAACATTTACCAAAAGAATCTCCGTAAACACTAAAGTCGTCCACAAAAATTTCCAAGAATTTCTCAACCATATCGGAAAATATAGCCATCATGCATCTTTGAAACGTAGCTGGAGCATTACATAAACCAAACGGCATTCTTTTATACAAAAGTTCCATAAGGACAAGTGAAAGTAGTCTTCTCCTATCTCTGCTTTGCAATGAAAATCAGTAAATAACATGAATAACCATCTAAGAAACAGTAATATTTATGACCACTTAACCGTTCCAACATTTGAACTATGAATGGAAGTGGATGATGATCTTTCTTAGTATGATCATTTAATTTCCTAAAATCAATGCACATTCGATAACCTATAATTTCTCTTGTTGGAATCCATTCATTCCTATCATTTTCTTTCTTTGTGAAACCTCCTTTCTTTGGTACCACTTGAGTTGGACTTACCCATTCACTATCGATATGGGAAAAATTATTCCCATCTCTAATAGCTTAATGACCTCTTTCTTAACAATTAAGCGCAAATTTGGGTTGAGGCGGCGCTATGTTGAATACAAGGCTTAGCATCTTCCTTCGTAATTATCTTACTTAACGCAAATCTCGGGGCTAATACCTCGAATATCAAAGAATCATTGTCCATCCAAAAGCTTTCTTATGCTTTTTCAACATTCTAAGTAATTGATCTTCTTGTTGCTCGATTAAAGTTGATGAAATAATAATCGGTAATAGATTATCGTTTCAAGAAAAGCATATTTCGATTTAAAGGTAATGGTTTCAATTCCGTGTTCTTTGGCGGATCTTCTATTGACGATTTAAGAACCGGTCCTTCTAGTTCTAATTCCAAGTACTTATGCCATGGTGGTTTAAAGGTAAAACTTTACGTATCTAAAGAAAGAATTATCTCTTTCATTTCAATGTCTTCCTCATCTTCTTTATAGATAGACAGAGTTAAGCATTCTTCTAATCTGTCTTCAAAAGTTGGTAAATCGATTATCATAGACAGTAATGAATATCTTCTATAAAAGAACATGATTCTCGATGATGCATGATTCATAGCTTTGAAAATATTGAAAGTAACCGTCTTCATTGACTCTTAAGATTAATTCTCCTTTCGAACATCGATTAAAGTTCTTCCTGTAGCTAGAAATGGACGACCTAGAATAAGAGGTCTTTGAATAACCGTCTTCCATTTCCATAACTACAAAGTCTCTTTGGAAAATAGAATTTGTCTACTTTAACCAATATGTCCTTTATAATTCCTTTAGGGTACTTAATCGATCTATCTGCCATTTGCAGAGTCATTTCAGTCTTAGTAAGCTTTCCTATGCCTAACTTTCTATAATCCTCATAAGACATGAGATTTATACTCGCTCCTAGATCACATAAGACCTTCTTAAACAGAAATCCTCCAATTTCACACGGAATGGTAAAACTACCAGGATCTTTTAGTTTAGGTGGTAACTTATGTTGCAGAATTGCGGAACATTCTTCATTTAGGCATATGTTCTCATATTCCTCTAATTTTTTCTTGTTTGACAGAATTTCTTTCAGAAATTTTCCATAGGCAGGTATATTAATCAGAGCTTCGATAACAGGGATATTAACTTGAATATGACGAAAAGTGTCAAGGAAACGAGCATACTTCTTATCAGTTTTTGCCTTTTTGATTTGATCTTTAGGAGGGTAAGGTAAAGATTCTAGATCTATGACCCTTGGTTCCTTTTGTCAGTTTCTCTTTTCCTTTTCCTTAAACCTTTGAGTATTACTCAGTCGCCATGTTTCAGGTTCTTGAATTCTTTCTTTTAAATTGTTCCCTGAATCAATCTCTACTTCAGATTCCTTCATTTCTTCCTGTTTTTCATCCTTGTTTTCATTATCTTCCATTCTAATGTGTTCCTTAAATAAAGTCCTTAAATCTTTATCCATGGGATCTTTCGTAATCCTTGGGATTTTTACCCAATTTTTCCTTTCACTTTCAGGTTCGAACTTTTATTTCTTTTCAAGAAATTGTCTATAATTTCTTCTTCCTCATCTGTAAATTCAAGTTCATCTTTAGTTTTATCATTCTTACCATCTAAGTCATCTTCTACTTCATTATTCCCAAAGTTTTCAACTCCATTACTTCCTTTGAGCTTCCTACTTCTCGTGAACTACAACATTTACCTCTCTTGGGTTCCTTTCGGTGTTACTTGGTAATCCTCCTGGGGTCTCTGTTATTACGTTCACCTTCCCTACTCAAATGATCTTCCATATTCCTTAATGAGGTTTCTATCGTTCTCATTACGTATCATGTCCACTCATAGATGTTTTCATTGAACTCATATCCTTAGTGACTGTACCAATAGAAGTCACCATCGTTTCTATATTTTTAGCTTGAGTAGATACTACACCCATCATATTTTCCATTAGTTTTTCCCATTTTTCAACTCCTTCTCGCAGTTGAGTTGAACATTGAGTTCTTGGTATACTTTGAGTGGTATGTTGAGGATAGGATCTAGGTAATGATTGTAAATTCGATTAGATGTGTTTTCTTGATAAACTTGATTATTATTCAAGTTCCTATATATGAAGCTGGATACGGCGGTTGTCCTTGCTTGCTAGGGTTTTGGACCATCGATAAGTAGGGTGATCTCTTCTAATAGCATTGAGCGAGTTTGAGTAAGCATTGTTTAAATTTCTATGTCTTTGAAGAAAACTCACCTCCTCTCTTGAGTATCCTGTCGGTTCTTCAATCCCTAGTGGTATTTTATCCTGATTTGAGTATTCAGTTGGTGTACTATTTTCTGAACTTTGATTTTTGTTTGATTGTAGGCCATCAAATTTCCTACTTAAATTTTCTAAATGTGCTAGAACTTGAGATTAGACGTACATTCTCTCGCAAAAGCTACTTTTCCGGTGCTAGAACCCGTTTCCCACATTCTGTTATTTTTGGAAATCTTTTCTATGGCATCGTAAACTAATTGAGCCTCACTCATCATTAAAGAACCACCACATGCATGGTCTACATCAAGACGTGAATATTTTCTTAATTCTACGAGAAAAGTTGAATTTGCATGTCTAAGGAATAACCATGGTCGGGACATGCTCTTAACAATTTTTAAATCTTTCCCACGCATTCCCAAGCGTTTCTTGAGATCCTTGTCTAAAATTAGCAACCTCGACTTTTAATTCCAAATTCCGTCCAGAGTGAAGTATTGTTTCGAAATTCAGTTTGAATCTCCTCCCAACTTGTAAGTGAATGATGTGGAAGAGACATAAACCAATCTCGGGCTTGTCCTTTTAGAGAAAAAGGAAACATAGTCATCCTTGTTAATTCCTTGTGAGCACCTTGACTTTTGGTCAGATTGCACGCTTCTTCAAAAGATAGAGATGATGATGCGGATCTTCATCATCTTCTCTAGAATTGGGCTCTTTGCGTCAATTAAACCAAAAGATGAGATTTAATCTCGAAATTATTCGCTCCTTCATTAGGTAAAAGTATGGGATTATTAGTCCGATTTCTTCTTATGGTTTGGTCACGAGATAGGCCTTGGGTTTCTTGGGTTGTTACGATTATTCGGTTCCGATTCGATTATTTCTATTATTATTATTATTTTGATTATTAAGGTTAACGAGGTTTTGTCCATGCCCTAGAGCATGTTCCATTCTTGTTCGGGTGTTTCATCACCGATTTGACCATTCTCGTATTTCTGTTTGAAGATGATTCGTCAGATTTCACGACTAGTATGACCACGTTTTCTCTCTACTCTTAAGCGCCTTTCGTAAGTGTTTATGTCGGGCTTATAAGGAGTGAGTGGGGCCTTACCACTTACGGTCATCAACTAACGAAAATAGAAAATAACACGAAATTGATAGTAGTAAAAAAATGGTAACTTACCTATAAGGTAAGTAATTTATTAAAATAAAATTAGAAATGAGATAAGAAAAGTGTTGACTTATTCTAGAATTTTGAGCTAATATAAGTAGTAACCACAGACACAAAAAGAAATTAGCGTCGTTCCCGGCAACGGGCGCGAGAAAAGTCGACGTGGCCTTTTCTAGTGCTAATACTAGTCCTTAACCGACAATTGTATCGGGTCGGGTCAGCTGTAGTGCTAGTATGGTGAGTCGAGTATCGTATCCTCAGGGAACTTTGTAATTCTTCCAAGTGTGGTTAAACACCAAAGAGTCATTATTAACTCAATTTAAATCTCGGTTTTATAGCATGAGATAACTACTATTTTACTTAACATAAAATAAATGCGTAATTTAAAATTTATTCTAATATAATATATATAGATATATAAATATATATAGATATGCATAAGTTGCAAAATATATATATAGATATAAATATCTGAGATACGGATATATAATTAAAGAACTAGCCAAAGTTTATATAATTGATTTATACGATCTTTTCAAATGAATGGAATGTGCTCGATCTTTAGGTTTAATTGAGTAAATGAAACGGTGCACTCTGAAGTTAACAATTCATCCTCACATTAGCGTGTGAAATTGTCATAAGTCCATTGTCATCGGTCCAAAGTCCACAATCTATTACGGTTTTTACGAGCAGGTCCCGAGTACGATTCTACCTTTGAATAAAAGGAGTCATTCCGTTCGTCAAACGGTCAATTTTATTTAAAGGCTCCGGTTGTCAAGGCGGGCGATTCAAACTTTCGGTTTAAGTTTCAATTAAAGCGATGATTTTAACATTATTACGATCTTGAGTACAAATTTTAATAAGATTCATCTTTTAGGACAAATCGCCGGGGTAGGAAGCGGGTTCCGTTGTCACATTTTCACTCGGCCAATTTTACCCTCGGTTTTTCTATTAACGAGTTCATAACTTAATTACGAGGTGTCAATTCATAATTAGATTATGAATTCTTTCAAGTCAAACTTTATCAATAGAAAAAGATTCAATTAACTCAATTTTATTCAATTTTACTTAGACAACATTCCTTTACCGAAAAGATCGAAATAAAACGATTACATAACTTTGGCTAGTTATTAGATTTAGCCTACTAACATTATACGAAAATATAAACAGACAAAACAAACATAAATACTTTAGAAATTTTACCCGATTACAACGATTGAATCAGAAGCTGTATTCTTCCGGATGCTACAACAACTTCAACAACATTGATCTTCTGATAATTTCTCGAGCATTATAACGATACTACTTTATTTATGGCATAAGGCCTATATATATACATACTACTACTACTAAAAAGAGGTGAAGAAAATATATTTGGTACCCCCTTTATGTGCCTGCAATGCTGCTCTATTTATAGGCAGTTTTTTCCCCAGCCGGATCGATCCGAGAAAGGGCGGATCGATCCGGGAATAAAAATTTTATCCCAGGATATTCTCTGCGCAGGGCCACATGCTGGTCTAATCATGATGTTTCCTCGGATCGATCCGAGGTAAATCCGGATCGATCCGGATAGATTTTTTCCAATCTTAATCCGAAACTTGATAAAATCATAACTTGAGCTCTGGATCTCCAAATGACATAATTCAAGATGCGTTGGAAAGCTCTTGAGGAGATCTACAACTTCCATGAAGACTTCTTTTTCAGAAAATGCCTTTTGATGGGCCATTTGTTCGTCGAAAATATAACTTGATACTGGCGTCACTTAATCATTGATCCACTTGAACTTTAAATCTCGTGGCACTTTCTTTATTCCTTCAAAAGATATGATTTTACTCCAAAAATGTCGTCACTGGGTCTTGGTTTACCTAAGGTGTAAAATACCAAAAATACCCACGTGAATCGACACGACACTCCGGTTATTAACCCGGTACAAAATTTATAACTTTTTATCATTTTTACTAGATTTTTATAGTATTTAGATTTATTCATAGCTATTAATATTTTATAAGATTATCTGTTATAATTACTTATATTTTATATAAAAATAGTCGATAACGTATATAAAACATCGTAATTTTTATCATATAAATGTTATACATCAGTTATCTAAGTGGGGCATTTATATATGATGTAGTCAAATATGACTGGACCGATTTAATCTCCATCTCATATAATTCCGTGATTGAGAAATCTTATTAAATCACAAGATGATCATATATGGATTAACCTTAATCCTGAAGTGATTGCAGACTCCTGCTTGTTTCAAGATAGGGTTTGATGTGTTCGTTAAGGATTGCTAAGAGGCGCGGTCCGAATCACTTTCACGTTGGCACTATTCTGGAATGAGTGAGAAGTGTGTGTCTCACAGATATGGAATCCATTCCTTCCTGTGGGAAGTAGAAAGGCAATCCCCTTATTTGTTAATCCTTGAAACTGATCGATTCTGGGAGTTTGTATTGGTTATGAACTAATTGATCATTAGTGGGTTAATGGTAAATAAGGATAAGATGTATTGAAGAAGGTTTACGGAAATAATCCCGCTTCATTACGGATAGTCTATGGAGGGTTAGTTTATAAGTAATGATTATATCAATGGACACTTACCGACTCGACTCGATGTTTTGAGAATAAGTTATATCTACAATCGATAGAGTTCAGTTTCGGATTTATGGTGGTGTAATTTTTGGTCCCAGAGAAGGGTGAAACTATAGTCAGAGGGGGGTGAATGACTATAGTGGAGTTTCAAAAACTTTTCTTATGTTTAAAAGCTTTTGGGCAGCGGATAAGTCCCTTCTTACTATGTTGTTTTCAAATCAGTTTAGACAATCACAGATATAAGTTATGATCTAGGCGATTTAAATAAATGTTGTAAAGTAAATTGCAGAAAGTAAATTGACACAAGGCTTATAGTGGTTCAGGGTGGTGTAATCCCTTAATCCACTCTTCTCCTGTGATGATTGGAGGAATTCACTATTGTTTTCACTGATATAATAGTATAATTTTCCTTGACTTCCCAAGCTTCACAATCTACAAGACTATCACTCCTTGACTGCAACAACTTCAGTGATTCAGTCTCTTTCACTGCTCCTTGAGATCAAAATCCTTCAGCAGCTATCACAGACACAACTCCATCTCAGATTGCTTCTGATTCAGTTGCTTCAGTTTGATGTGAATGAGATTCACAAACTTGCTTGATCAATCTCAGTGCTGAATATAAAATTGTAGTTCTGATGTCTGAGTTGATCTTTAGATAAGTCCTTGTAAGTTCAGAGAGAAGGCTTTTCAAATTGACAGAGTTTATGCTTCCTTTTTTGCTTTTTGTTCATCGTTCATTATTTATCTGTCAATGCCTTCTATTTATAGCCTTGAATATCCTTGATTTGAAATTCCGTCTGTTGGCTGTTAAGGGTCAATTTGTAGTGTTTTATAAGGATATATTTTATATCAATATTCCCCATATATGGATGTTTTTCGTAGAATTCGAGCTTATAATCGATTAATTGAGCAAATGACGTTTTGAATAGTTAAAATGCAAAATCGAGTAAATATCGTGGTTTTATTATCTATTTTGTATGGTTTTACGTTTTGCTCGGTTTTGTCATCTTTTAGGTGCACAAATGTGGAATGGAAGAGGTCTAAATGATGTTTGATTGAAGATTAAAAAGGAAAGAAAGAGATACAAGAGTATGAAGATGAAATAAAGCTTGGGAAAATCCCGAAAACGACTCGTAATACGACGGGCTAATCAAAAAGGCGTTTTCTGAAGAAGAGTCCTTAATGAAAGTTGTAGAGTTTTCCGAGAGCTTTTTTATGACATTCGGATCATAATTTTTGGAGATCTACAACTCAAGATATGAATTTTAGAAGTTTTATTCCAATAAATATTCCATGCAGAAGCAATACAGAGAGTTCAGACTGCATGTTGAACTAACGTTCATCCTCCGTTCAAGACACTAGACGAGCGTCCGACATTTCAAACCGGCGTCCGACCACCGCCATACTCCAGCCGCCTCACTTTTCCTTTTTATCGCTGCATGAAAATCCTAATTGGAAGAGGAAATACTCCAGCCGCAATTTATTAGCCGACATACTTCCAACCCTAATTAATTATTATTATTGCAGCCGCTTAAGATATCTATATATATATATGCGCAGCTTTGGAACCAAAAAGATATCCCCATAATCAAATTATTCAGCCGCATTATTCACAGTAAAGCAGCGGCAACTTGGCTTTTCAAGGCCGGTCACCCGAGCCTTGTGCTCGGGTGATCCGGGTTAGATTAGGATGTCGTTTTTCTTCCGTTTTTGATTCATGGATTCAATCATGTACCAAACTACGTGAGTTTATTTATTTAATTTATTCAGTCCTTATTCGCTTTTTATGATCTTTAATTTATGTTGTATCTTTCTTTGATTATGATGCTATTGTGTGAACCATATCGAAAGATTGTTTACTAATTGATATGTTTACAACATACGGAAGTTGCGTAGACTAGATCACCATAGAAAGATAGGATCTTTAATCGTTAATTCGTGACAAATTAATTGGTTAATTATCTAGGTTGTTAGATTCTAAAATACGAGAGTTAACCTGAATCTACACCGAGTTTTGTTTGGTAAATCGATCTCAACATTCGGAAGATGAGAGATTGATAAATTGGACTCACTACGGAATTAGGAATCCATAGCTTGAGATTAAATTCACTAAGGAATTAGGGATTTAGATCTCGTGTAAAGGTGAAACCACAATTTGAATTAAAATCATGAGATGAACTAGGATTGAAATCACTTGGTTTGTATGATGTTTGATCCCATGTATCCTTAGTTTAGGTTTTTATTATTTGTTCTAGTTTAGATTTAGTTTACTTGTTCTATGAGTTTATTTGTTAGTTCTTCGTTTATTTGTTTTCGTTAGTAACAATTGAGAAGAATTAATTAGATTAGATTCAACATCCCTTTTCCCTGAGAATCGATACCCGTACTTATCCAACTTTACTAGCAACTACCCGGTATTCGGCCGGTTAGGAGGTAGTTTTGCATGGTAGTATAGGTTTATAAATTTTCTTTTGTTTTAATGATGCAAAATCTCCCCAACAAAAGTGGCGCCGTTGCCGGGGAATAGGTGTCATGTTGAATCTGATCTTGTTATTTCTCGATTTTGTTACGTTTATTTTTCGTTTTAATAAAAGTAGCGTTTACCAAATCGAGAGTTTTTATTTTGCCGTGTTTCGATGACCATAAGGTTAAGAATGTGCAAAAGTTTTTTACTCGATTTGTTTAAACGTGAAGTATGTGTTTATGTGTTTTCTGATCTAACCTCTTTGTGCTTTAATTGAAAGTGGGCTGCTTTGTGATCTGTGTTAATATGTGTTTTAAGTTTTAGGGTTTGTCTGCGTTTTCTGCTCTCTCTTGTGTATTCGTTGTATGGACGAGCGTTCAAGTTAGTGAACGCCCGTCCAGTTCTTTAGCTGCAGGTAAACGAGCGTTTCAAAGTTTTGGACGCTCGTCGGTTCAAATATTTTCGACTCTGTTCTGGTTTAAAGGACCAGATGAGCGTCTATGCTTTCTGAACGTCCGTCCGGTTGGTTTTCAAGTCAAACGAAGCGTTTTTTTTGCTGAACTTCGTCCAAAGTCAGTATTTTGAGGTGAACGCCCGTCATTGTGTCTTTGAACGCTGTTCGATGAGTCCAGGTTTTTCTTGATCTCATTCCTAATGCTTTTATTTAGTATGGATTGCTTACATTCGAGCATCTGTGGCCTATTTATTTTTACATAGATGTCTTGAATATGAATGTTATACCTTTCCATCTATGAATTCATGCTAAGTAAATGATCTTATTCCTTATACATGATTCATCTATGCAAGTTATAATTCTTGTCGGTTCTCGTATGCTATAACCGGTCTTCGTGTTAATTAGTAGCTAATGTCGGTTTTCGTATGCTACATATACCGTGATGAATCTTGTGAGCTTTGAGACTTATGTGCTTCCTTGTTATTTTTATAACTCATTTGGGTAGTATATCGGTTTTCCGTTGCTACGATGGAAACCTTATGAGTTATATCTGCTTAGTATAGCTAATCGTTGGTTTTCCATAATGCTATCACCTTTGACGAAGTCTTAAAGCGTCTACACCGCATGTAATGAAAAGATCGCATCGTTTATCGTAACTTTGTCATTATCGGTAGAGCGTTTATTATATACATGTCATGTTGCAAATGAGTGGGCTAGTTTTCTTTCTTTTATTTTCTTTTATTTTTACATATAATTTAGATGCATATCATTTAGTTGCATGTCATCTAGTTGCATTGTTTTTCTATTTTTCTTTTATTTTTCTTGAGCGTAGTTAATCGTCGGTTTCGTAATACTACCTCGTTTTCTTTATTTTTAGTTTCGCATGACAGGCCGTAGTCAATCTGTGTAGGTTGTCCTCCAAACTCGCCACTGAGCACGTAATTTATTTTTATTTATTTTATTTTTAGGATTGCATATCATGTAGATTGCATTGTAGTATATTTTCATATAGTTGCACCTAGCCTACGACTTTGTAGTATTTCATGTATAGTATTCAATCTTTAGTTGAGCTTAAGTTGAAAAATCTCTATGATCCTTTTCTTCATGTGCTTTATATATGTGATCTTTTCTTTTTCCCGAAGACTCTTTTTGCACTAATCAAGTCTCGCAGGATACTTTCTATAGCTATTGTGCACTTTAAAGATGTATTCAGTAGTCTGTGATGCTCACAGTCTCTTGAGCTATGCAAGCAATCCTGGTTCTTGTTGGTTCCTCCGCACTGCCGCATCCAATCGCCTAAGTTCTCTAATTTATTATTTCTGTATAACTTGAGGACAAGTTGCAATCTAAGGTGGGGAAGGGATAGATGATTTATGTGTCTACTTTCGTTTGCTCATATTTTTAGTATTTCTATGAAAAGTGCTTAATTTTCAAATTTTTGTTATATCCCGAGTAGACAAAGGCATATCTTTGCTTGAGTTTATATCATTTTTGCTATATTCTCGTATATTTAGTAATTTTAGTTGTTTCACCCGACACTCTTTTTCACATGCCATAGTAAATGATGAGCTAAATGTTGAAAGCCTACCCCATTTTAGTTGGAGATTTTTATGATTATAGCATGTTTCTTTGCTTATGTACAATTCTTGAAAAGTTTAGTAGTTTGTATTCTAGGATTAAAGTATGACATCATTGTGAATATCTGTAAGTTTGAATGTGATAAGTGAAACGTGATTAAGTCTTTGCAATAGTAATAAATTGTTTACTTGAGGTGTTATGCTCAGTGGTGTGTGCTACTAGAAAATAATCTTTTCCACTGCCAGACAGAAATCTCTAAGTAAACATAATTGTAATTGTGTGTGTCGGAAGTTTGGTTTATGATTTGGGTGAGGTAGGGTGTACCACGTATGTCCTATTCCACTATGATGACCAAAGCTCACGACAGTCGGTTTATAGTCGCCTTATGATTGGAGTAAGGTAGGGATTATTTTGAAATGTCCTATTCTCGCTATGAGGCAAAAGCTTATTACGATGTGTGTTAGAAAAAGTGTGAAAAAGTGAAAATATTGAAATATATTATTATGAATAAGTAAGGACTTAGTTATCGTTAATCTTATACCCAGTATAAAATGAAGGATATGTTGTAGGGATTATCCTCTGAGTCCATCCGAAATGTTTTAGATATTCTCTACTATTTCTTTTTTGGGATATGTATGTTTTGTAAAAGTGCTGTTATAATTTTTGAATATTTCTAACTTAGATGGGAAACCGGGCTAGTTTTGGTTTGAATAACTTTCAAATTGTGGAACTTAGTGGAAGTTTATTATGGCTATGCACACACTACACGGGTGAACTTCTAAGTTATTGAATATACTTCATATTTGTATGGATGTTTATTTGTCTCGAGCTTGCTTTGTTTTGTTTTGCTCGGGACGAGCAAAAGATAAGTGTGGGGGAGTTGTTAAGGGTCAATTTGTAGTGTTTTATAAGGATATATTTTATATCAATATTCCCCATATATGAATGTTTTTCGTAGAATTCGAGCTTATAATCGATTAATTGAGCAAATGACGTTTTGAATAGTTAAAATGCAAAATCGAGTAAATATCGTGGTTTTATTATCTATTTTGTATGGTTTTACGTTTTGCTCGGTTTTGTCATCTTTTAGGTGCACAAATGTGGAATGGAAGAGGTCTAAATGATGTTTGATTGAAGATTAAAAAGGAAAGAAAGAGATACAAGAGGATGAAGATGAAATAAAGCTTGGGAAAATCTCGAAAACGACTCGTAATACGACGGGCTAATCAAAAAGGCGTTTTCTGAAGAAGAGTCCTTAATGAAAGTTGTAGAGTTTTCCGAGAGCTTTTTTATGACATTCGGATCATAATTTTTGGAGGTCTACAACTCAAGATATGAATTTTAGAAGTTTTATTCCAATAAATATTCCATGCAGAAGCAATACCGAGAGTTCAGACTGCATGTTGAACTAACGTTCATCCTCCGTTCAAGACACTAGACGAGCGTCCGACATTTCAAACTGGCGTCCGACCACCGCCATAATCCAGCCGCCTCACTTTTCCTTTTTATCGCTGCATGAAAATCCTAATTGGAAGAGGAAATACTCCAGCCGCAATTTATTAGCCGACATACTTCCAACCCTAATTAATTATTATTATTGCAGCCGCTTAAGATATCTATATATATATATATATGCGCAGCTTTGGAACCAAAAAGATATCCCCATAATCAAATTATTCAGCCGCATTATTCACAAAGAAAGCAAGCGGCAACTTGGTTTTCAAGGCGGTCACCCGAGCCTTGTGCTCGGGTGATCCGGGTTAGATTAGGATGTCGTTTTTCTTCCGTTTTCGATTCATGGATTCAATCATGTACCAAACTACGTGAGTTTATTTATTTAATTTATTCAGTCCTTATTCGTTTTTTATGATCTTTAATTTATGTTGTATCTTTCTTTGATTATGATGCTATTGTGTGAACCATATCGAAAGATTGTTTACTAATTGATATGTTTACAACATACGGAAGTTGCGTAGACTAGATCACCATAGAAAGATAGGATCTTTAATCGTTAATTCGTGACAAATTAATTGGTTAATTATCTAGGTTGTTAGATTCTAAAATACGAGAGTTAACCTGAATCTACACCGAGTTTTGTTTGGTAAATCGATCTCAACATTCAGAAGATGAGAGATTGATAAATTGGACTCACTAAGGAATTAGGAATCCATAGCTTGAGATTAAATTCACTAAGGAATTAGGGATTTGGATCTCGTGTAAAGGTGAAACCACAATTTGAATTAAAATCATGAGATGAACTAGGATTGAAATCACTTGGTTTGTATGATGTTTGATCCCATGTATCCTTAGTTTAGGTTTTTATTATTTGTTCTAGTTTAGATTTAGTTTACTTGTTCTATGAGTTTATTTGTTAGTTCTTCGTTTATTTGTTTTCGTTAGTAACAATTGAGAAGAATTAATTAGATTAGATTCAACATCCCTTTTCCCTGAGGATCGATACCCGTACTTATCCAACTTTACTAGCAACTACCCGGTATTCGGCCGGTTAGGAGGTAGTTTTGCATGGTAGTATAGGTTTATAAATTTTCTTTTGTTTTAATGATGCAAAATCTCCCCAACATTGGCTAAATTAATGAGGGAATGATCCTTGATTTTATTCTTGATTCCCCCTTAATTGTATTCTCCTTGATTTCAGTGATCGGATTTTTTCAAATACATATAGCAGAAAATCCGTCCTTGATTGATCCTCTATCGATTGTGCATTTAATGCATGATCTTCTGAATCTTCATCATATTCCAAAATCTGATTTGGTAAGATTTACTTCGCCGTTCTCAGAGCGGTTGAGTGATTCATTTGACTTCACCGTTCTAGATCTTCCTTCACCGTTTTGTCTTCACTCATTTGAAAGTCGCCAGTTCATGCTACTGATTCACTTTATTTTCTTCATTGTTTAAGTATGAGGAGAATCTTGTACTTCACTGATCCTTGATTGGGGTGAGATCAGTGTACACCATATTTGAATATTAAGTTTCAACACTTGAAACATAACTTAGACTTATCCAAGGTCATCACAGACTTCCTTGGTTATAAGTCAGACCATAATGTCTTCATTACTTCTCTGCTGGTGCTTGGCTGGCTTCACTTTGCCGAAAGTCTGTTTTTACTTTGCCGTCCTACCAACTAGTACAATACTTGTCTGACTCAACTTATACAACATGTCAGACTCTAAGTAAAGACTTATACAGAGAATTCTAACTTATTTCAGGCTTGCTATAACAATTTAGTATGGCCATCATCAAAACATAATAAAATGTTCCTAACAATTTCCCCCTTTTTGATGATGCCAAAACCCTCATAAGCCTGAACATAAGTGATCCAAATTGTTCATAATAAATAGTAGAGCAGAACTCAACAATTTTATTCATCCATCAAGGGCAATAAGATATTCCATCTTTTTATTTAAACGACAAAGGCAAATGGTAAAATCAAATTAAATTAAGCAAAAGGTCTACTTCTTCATTTCTTCAAACCTGATGCCTTTGCCTTTGCTGCCCTTTCCCTTTTCTGTTGGGCTTACCTTCTTTTCACTGGAGCTTTCAGGCTTAGAGTTTCCTTCCCCCTTTTTGGCAGCACTAAAAAATGCTTCAAGATTTGTCGTTGCTGTGTCAGAATCAGGGAGAGGACCATACGTCTTTTCCAGTATCTTGTTGTTGGCCTCACCAACTTTGATTAGAAGGTCCAATTGCTTTCCAGAATGCTCCATTACCTCATCCAGATGCTGAATTTGATGAGTGTGAGCATTGAGGGTGTCCACCAATGGCTTAAGATTGTTGTCAATCGTCTCAGCATGGAACTCAAGATTGGTTTGGACATGGTGAGGAATGAGTTGCTGTAAATTGCAAAGTAGGTTTCCTTGTCTCTCCATGACCTCATCTTCGATTTTTATATGATTGATGAGGGCCTCAATATTGTGGTTGAAGGAGGTTGCTTCACTCCTCAAGGCATTCTTCAGGTTTTGCCTGCTGTAATACTGCCTTTCCATGTCCACAATGAGGGGTTGAATGTCCAAATTGAAAATCCTCTCAGGATCAATTTCCTGTGGTGCCACATTGACATCCTCATCATCTGCATCTTCCCCTTTCTCACTTTCCACTTTAACTTCCTATTCTTTCTCTTCTTCCTTTTCATCTTGTGTCTCTTCTCATTTTTCTTCCACTTTTTCTTGTTCTTCCTCGTGTGACTCAGAGTCATTTAAAGGTTGCTGTTGAGTGTGGGCTGCTTCATCAGCTGCTGTTCCCCCTTGTGCAATAGTGGGGGAGTTGACAAGTTCGGCTGAGTGAGCTTTATCAGCTGGCACACTCAGCTGTTCGTCAATTTTGCCAATTCTCTTGAAAAGCACTTCTTGAAGTGTCAATTCATCATCAGAAATTCCCAAATTTTCTTGATTTTCTTCAAAATGACCACCTTCTGAGTGTTCATCCTCGGACTCAGCTTCTTCCTCATCTATCTCCTCCTCTTCAGATGAAGTGATTCTATATCCTTCCTCACCTTCCTCCAGGTAGGTGATTTCCTCTTCTGTTGCTGTGTCATCACTGATTGTCACAGGTTTATTCAAGTTGCTGGTTCCAGGCCAAGAGATGTTTTCATGTGCCTTCTGGGATCTGGTTCTTCTTCCCACTCCTGATCTACTGCCTTCAGGTTGCTTTCTTTTGCTCCCAGCAATGGTTTTGGGTTTCATGGAAGCCTTGATGTAAGTAAACATTGTCTTTGACTTGTGTAGAGACTGCAAATTTGTGGGTTGTACTTTCAATGTGTTGAACAGGTGTTGAAGAGGGAACCCATATGATTTCCTCTCCCAGAAATCACCCTTTTTCTGCAAACCCATGCTTGGTGCCGTTATTGATAAATCAATTTTCTTTTGAATCTGATCCTTCAATCGATTGAAAAAAATGTTGCCCAGTCGAATTTGGTACCTTCGTAGATGATGGCCATTAGTCTGATCCGTACCTCAGTTAGGTTTTCCATTGACCCTTTTCTGCCTTCGATATTCTTGGTGATGACTGGTGCAAATTCAGCAAACGGAAGTTTGAGCATTGATCTGGGTATATTGTATGTTTTCTTTGTTTTTTTAGGGTTCTTGGCTATCTCAATTTGAATTTCTTGGTGTCAATCGTCACAAACTTGACATTAGCCGGACCTATTATAGGAAGTTGTAGTATATCACATTGAGTGTACCAGGCGTGATGACTATTTCTCTTCCAAAGATTGTGCTTTTATGCAATCGACTTGATCTTTCTTCTGTGTCAAGCACAAACTTGGCATTTTTCCAAAATGCTATCAGATTTTCATAGTAGATTCCAGTTATTAGGGGGTTTAGGAAGGTCATCAGCCCCAAATTCGAACAGCAATCAACCAAGCGTTGAGCTTTTGCATCATTATCACAAAACGAGAGATAGTGTTCAGGTTTGAAAAACGAACCAGTGATGATTGATTTTTCGTAGTATTTTTCAGTGGGAGATATTGTGGAGGATGAAGCCATTGATAAGTAATTGATGATTAGAAAAGAATACTTCGAGTTTTCAGAGAGAATCAAAAGTAGGGTTTGTAATTTTGCAAGAGGATGTAAAGATTTATGAAAATCTCTAAGTATCGTTTATATAGGATGATTTGGGTAGTGTGAACGTGGTTTGAATGTGGAAGGATGTTATGACATAATGGCGTGATTTTGTGTATGTAAATCGCGATATTCGAGTGTAATGGGGGAGTGGATTGAGGTAAGTAATGATAGAGCCCGGGAATCGAGGCGTTTATAATTTGAAAAATAATATGGTTACCTCCATGATCATAAGTTGATCTCCACGTGTGTAATCTTCCACAGAATAATCCTGCATAATTTCCTTATTCTCCACGTGTAATAAAAATTGATTTTGTTCACACTTTAATTTGTCCAAGTCTTTATTTCGGTGGAGTGCCTTGGCTGGTCACTTAGCCGATGTAGTGAATTCTTCACTGAGCTGCTCCATTTATCCGTTCCTAACAATCAGTTAAGTTGAATTATTTGAATTCGATTGCCTTACCGCTACATCTCTCTGTAATGGCAAAGGTTAAACAAATTGATAAAGTCACTTAGCCGATTACTCAGATTTAATTTCGCTCTTTGGTACTTAGTCAATTTCAATCACTCCTAACTCAGTTCTTAACATGCTAAATCTTTCATAATTGAGTGGTTTAGTGAAGATATCAGCCAATTGATCTGCAGTGGGTATGTATTATAGAATGACATCACCCTTTTCAACATGATCTCTGATAAAATGATGTCTCACATCAATGTGCTTTGTTCTTGAATGCAACCTTTGGATTTTCGATAATAGATATTGCACTTGTGTTATCGCACATAATTGGAATTGTTTTCTCTTCCACTCCATAATCCCTTAGCTGTTGTCTAATCCAAAGCACTTGTGCACAGAACTACCGCCGCTATATATTCTCGCTTCAAATTGTTGATGTAGATATGGAGTTTTGCTTTTCTTCGAACCAAGAGACTAGTCGGTGCCTAGCATTTGACATGTTCCGGATGTGCTTTTTCTATCTATTTTGCATCCAAAGATAGTCGAGTCCGAATATGATATCAACTTAAATCCTCCATCTTTTGGATACCAAATTCCAACATTAACAGTGTTTTTCAAGTATTTGATTATTCTTTTGGCTGCTAGAAGATGTGATTCTTTTGGTTGAGCTTGAAATCTTGCACATACTCCTACTGCAAATTCTATGTCAGGTCTACTTGTAGTTAAGTATAGTAGGGATCCAATGATTCCTCTATACATTTTCTGATCAACATCCTTCCCAGTTTCATCTTTTCCAAGAATGACTCTTGCACACATTGATGTGTCTGCTGTGCCACTTGTGTCCATCCCATACTTGTGTATCAAGTCTTTTGTATACTTGGCTTGATTAATGAAAATTCCATCTTTCATTTGTTTTACTTGAAGGCCAAGAAAATAATTCAGTTCTCCCATCATGCTCATCTGAAATTTTCTCTTCATCAGATTTGCAAATTTCTCACATAGCTTTTCATCCTCAGATCCAAAGATGATATCATCAACATAGATTTGTACTAGCAATGTGCTTGTTCCTTCCTCTAGTTTGAATAGAGTCTTATCTATAGTTCCCTTGTTGAATCCATTCTTGATCAGAAATTGTGATAGTGTTTCATACCACGCTCTAGGTGCCTGTTTGAGTCCATAGAGAGCTTTCTTGAGGTTGTATACTTTGTCTTCCTTTCCTTTGAGTTGGAAACCAGGAGGTTGTTCCACATAAACTTCCTCTTCCAAATGTCCTTTTAGAAATGCACTCTTGACATCCATTTGATAGACTTTGAAGTCTTTGTATGCAGCAAAAGCTAGAAAAAGTCTGATTGCCTCCAATCTTGCTACTGGTGTAAATGTTTCATCATAATCTATCCTTCTGCTTGAGAATAGCCTTTTGCAACTAGCCTTGCTTTGTTTCTGACAACTTTTCCTTGTTCATCCATTTTGTTTCTGAATACCCATTTTGTACCAATGATGTTGGCCATATCTGGTCTGTCAACAAGTTCCCAGACTTCATTTCTTTCAAATTCATTTAGTTCTTCTTGCATGGCTGTGATCCAATCTGCATCTTGGATTGCATCATCTATGGTCTTGGGTTCCACTTGTGATAGAAAACATGTTAGCATGTGCTCCAGTTGTCTTCTGGTTCTAACTCCTGTGTGAATATCTCCAGTGACTTGTTCTTCAGGATGATCTCTTAGCCAATTTAGGTCATGTTGAAGTTGTTCTTCACTTGGTGCTTCCACACCTTCATGTTGAGCATGAACTCCAAATTCTGGTACTTCTTCTATTGTATTGATATGTGGATCTTCTTGATTTTCAAAATGGTGATTTAAGATGGAAGCTGGTATGGTTGCATTTGTATAGATTTCCCTTTGTGTTGCATCTTCTTCTTGATCTTGAAGATCTTCACCATTTGTATTAGGTTCATCAAAAACTACATGTACTGATTCTTCAATCACCAATGTTCTTTTGTTGAGTACTCGAATGCTTTGCTAGTGTCCGAGTATCCCATAAAGATTGCTTCATCGACCTTTTCATCAAAGGTATGCGGTGATTCTGTTCAAAACAAAACATTTTGATCCAAACATATGAAAATATGAGATATTAGGTCTTCTACCATTCCATATTTCATATGGAGTCTTTCCATGATGTTTGTTGATGATTGATCTGTTTTGTGTATGACATGCTGTGTTTGCTGCTTCAGCCCAAAATCTCTTTGCCAAGCATGCTTCAGCAATCATTGTTCTAACTGCTTCTTTGAGTCTGCTACACCATTTTGTTGTGGAGTTCCTGCTGCAGATAGTTGATGTAGCACTCCATTTTCTTCACAGTAGGTTCTGATAATCTCATTTAGAAATTCGGTCTCTATCTCGATCGATCTTGATGATCTTTAGTTCTTTCTCATTTTGGAGTCTTCTCAAAGCCAAATCTAGCGACTTTTGAGTGTTTCTTTCTTCTTGTTCATGAAAATGGTCCAGTGTATTTTGAGAAGTCATCCACCACTAATAGGGTGTATTTCTTACCACTTACACTTACTTGTGTGGATCGGGTCCAAACAGTCCATATGTAATGAGATGTAGAATTCTTGTTGTTGATTGATAGGGCTTTGACTTGAATGAACTTTTGATTTGTTTCCTTCTTTCGATCGACATGCATCACATAGACTTTCTTTCTTGAATGTGATCTCTGGCAGGCCTTCAACTAACTTGTTCTTTGATAATTTGTTGATGGTCTTGAAATTCAAGTGATTTAATCTTCTGTGCCAAATCCAGCTGGTAGATTGTTTATTTTTGACAAGCAGACATGTTTCTACCTTGGCTGTTTTCCAATCCACCACATACATGTTGTCTTGTCTACTACCTGCAAGAACTACTGTGTTGGTTTGGCTGTGAATCACTTTGCATCCTTCCTTATTGAAATATACATTGTAGCCTTTGTCACAAAATTGACTGATGCTCATCAGATTGAAATTAAGTCCTTTGACATATGCTACATTTTGAATCTTTAATTTGTTCTTGAGTATCGTGCCTTCCCCCTTAATCTTTCCAGGGTTTTCTTTGCCTCCAAAAGTGACTTTGAGTCCATCAAAAGCTTTGAAGTCAGTGAGCCATCTCTTATTTCCTGTCATGTGTCTGGAACATCCACTGTCTATGCACCAGACATCCTACAAAACAAATTAATTAAGTTTAGGTACCTAACACTGTTTGGGTCCATACCTGTTAGCAGTCATGCCTCCCATACCAAGTGTATATCCAAAAGTTCTTCTTTTTGGATAATTGAAGTCATCAAATTCATATGTATAAGGCATGGCAGAATAGCTTCTAATATTTTTACTAAAGATATTTCGATACTTTTTTCTCTACCTTTTGGTGCATGTGCATCCTTCTTCACTTTCAAATGCATTAGAGAAAAACTGTGTTGCTTCATGTGTCTAGAACATATCTAGATTGATTTTTCTTAAACACATGATGCATATCATTCAATGGTTTCTTCTTGTATTTTGGAGGTGCAACATTCAATCATCTTCGAAGGGTAAAGTCTACCTTTACCTTTCGGAAGGTTTTTGTTTTTGGTTGACTGGAATGAGGATTTAGTCTCATTGTTTTTCACTACATCGATTTTGACTTCACGGTGCATGATGATTGGTTGGAACTATGGTTCGTCCCTTTCTAAATTTTGGTCCATTGTTGGTCCCGAATTTAGAATTGTGTTGACCATTGTTTCTCTCATCATCGATTGTTGTAGCCAAGACCAGATCTGGATCCAAAACTTTTGAGGGTTTGTAAGTGGTGCAATTAGTGGTGCAAAGTGGTTATCTTAATCGGTGGGAGATTTTCTTAATCGATCGGTCAATAATGGATGTATGATCATCTGCTTTGTTTGTTGATCATTTAAGTGGGTCTCCTTACTAGTTAGTTCGATTTTTGCTTTATCCAGATTCTTTCTTTAATCTTTTGTTTTCCTTTCTTAGATCCTTGCATTCCTTCTCCAGAATTTCATGATTCATTTCAATTTCAACAAATTTAGTCATGAGATTTTGGACTAGGTCAGTTGTATCTAATGGGGAATCGAAGATTGTGCAATGTCGATGTGGATGCATTAGATGAAGAGTGAGAGCTAGATGTTACCTCAGTTTCATTTGATTCTTTGGTCATTAGACATAAATCAGTGTCTGAGCTATCATGTTCATCCTCATCTAATTCTTTGGTCATGAGACATAGACATGCTTTTTCATTGTCTGAGTTGTCTTCTTCATCAATATCATCTGAGTCATTATTAGATGATTCTTCATTCTTTTCACTGCTGGATTCAACCTTGAGTGCTTTCTTGCCTTTCCTCTTCTCGGATGTTTTATATTTCTTCTTTTCATCATCTTTATCATTGTCTTCGGACAATCGGCCTTTTGAAATGACCTTTCTTGTTGCGGTTGAAGCATCTGTATTCATCATCTTTCTTCTTCATGTCTTTGTTTGAGCTTGACCTCTTGTTTGATGATGAGTTTCCTTTGAATGGCTTCTTTTTGCTAAACCTGTCAAAACGTTTAACTAATAAAGCTACCTGTTCGTTGAGTTCTTGTGTCTCTTTGCTGATACATCGGCAAAGTTACTTTTCCGGGGTGCTATCAGCGCAGTGGCTCTTTGTGTCTCTGCCGGAGCACCATCTTCACCGTTCAATTCGAATTCATGAGCTTTTAATTGAGACATCAGGGTCAGAGTGTCTGTGTTTGCAAGATTTGTTGTTCCTCTGATGTTATGATCTTCCATCTTTCAGGTAAGCCTCTTAAGATCTTTAAGCATACTTCTTTCTGGGGATATGTGTGTCCAAGCTGTTGCAGTTCACTGATGATGCTAGTGAATCTGTTGTCCATTTTATCAATGGATTCACCAGTCTTCATTTTGAAATTTTCAAATTTCATTTGCAAATGTGATAATTTGTTTTCTTTAACTGCTTCAGATCCTTAATTTATCAAAGCTAGCTTGTCCCACATCTCCTTTCTTTGCTTTTGCGTCTTTGATTCTTATAAACATGTTTCTATCTAGGGTCTTCAAAATCATGTCTTTTGCAACAAAGTCTAGATTTGCTCTTCTCCTGTCATCCTTGGTCCAATCTTTCTTAGGTTTGTCTATCTCCTTTCCTTGATCTGCTCCTGTGGATACCACAGTCATGATCATGATTGGTCCATCATTGATTACGTCCAGCATCTCCTCATGAGTTGCTGCAAGATGAGATATCATTCTTATTTTATATTCATCAAAATTATTAATATTGAAAACAAGTACTTTTGACATAAAGTTTGAGGAATCCATAAGCACAAGTAATAGATTTATATGTGAATGAATAGAAAACTCAGATTTGAAAACTACTTTGAAAATATGTGATCTCCTTGTTACTAGAAATTAGAATAGAACATGTTCTGATTCTAGGAACACTGCTCTGATACCAATTGTTGGTCCCAGAGAAGGGTGAAACTATAGTCAGAGGGGGGGTGAATGACTATAGTGGAGTTTCAAAAAAATTATTATGTTTAAAAGCTTTTGGGCAGCAGATAAGTCCATTCTTACTATGTTGTTTTCAAATCAGTTTAGACAATCACAGATATAAGTTATGATCTAGGCAATTTAAATAAATGCTGTAAAGTAAATTGCAGAAAGTAAATTGACACAAGGCTTATAGTGGTTCAGGGTGGTGTAATCCCTTAATCCACTCCTCTCCTGTGATGTTTGGAGGAATTCACTATTGTTTTCACAGATACAATAGTATAATTGTCCTTGACTTCCCAAGCTTCACAATCTACAAGACTATCACTCCTTGACTGCAACAACTTCAGTGATTCAGTCTCTTTCACTGCTCCTTGAGATCAAAATCCTTTAGCAGCTATCACAGACACAACTCCTTCTCAGATTGCTTCTGATTCAGTTGCTTCAGTTTGATGTGAATGAGATACACAAACTTGCTTGATCAATCTCATTGCTGAATATAAAATTGTAGTTCTGATGTCTGAGTTGATCTCTAGATAAGTCCATGTAAGTTCAGAGAGAAGGCTTTTCAAATTGACAGAGTTTCTGCTTCCTTTTTTGCTTTTTGTTCATCGTTCATTATTTTTCTGTCAATGCCTTCTATTTATAGCCTTGAATATCCTTGATTTGAAATTCCGTCCATTGGCTAAATTAATGAGGGAATGATCCTTGATTCCCCCTTAATTGTATTCTCCTTGATTTCAGTGATCGGATTTTTCCTTCAAATATATATAGCAGAAAATCCATCCTTGATTGATCCTCTATTGATTGTGCATTTAATGCATGATCTTCTGAATCTTCATCATATTCCAAAATCTGATTTGGTAAGATTTACTTCGCCGTTCTCAGAGCGGTTGAGTGATTCATCTGACTTCGCCGTTCTAAATCTTCCTTCACCGTTTTGTCTTCACTCGGTGAAAGTCGTTTCTGCGCCCGATTCAATGCTTTTCTTCATTGTTTAAGTATGAGGAGAATCTTGTACTTCACTGATCCTTGATTGGGGTGAGATCAGTGTACACCATATTTACTTCGCCGTTCTCAGAGCGGTTGAGTGATTCATCTGACTTCGCCATTCTAGATCTTCCTTCACCGTTTTGTCTTCACTCAGTTGAAAGTCAGTTTACTGCGCCGATTCACTGTTTTCTTCATTGTTTAAGTATGAGGAGAATCTTGTACTTCATTGATCCTTGATTGGGGTGAGATCAGTGTACACCATATTTGAATATTAAGTTTCAACACTTGAAACATAACTTAGACTTATCCAAGGTCATCACAGACTTTCTTGGTTATAAGTCAGACCATAATGTCTTCATTACTTCTCTGCTGGTGCTTGGCTGGCTTCACTCTGCCGAAAGTCTGTTTTTAATTTGCCGTCCTACCAACTAGTACAATACTTGTCTGACTCAACTTATACAACATGTCAGACTCTAAGTAAAGACTTATACAGAGAATTCTAACTTATTTCAGGCTTGCTATAACAGCTAGTATGGCCATCATCAAAACATAATAAAATGTTCCTAACAGTAATTCCGGAATTAATGAATTAAGTAGAAATATTATGTTCGATGAATATTTTATTTAATTTATTGTAGCTACTGTTTATAGGTCTATGGTCCTCGGGTCTCGTTTTATGGAACCTCGAAAATTAATTAAATAGTTGGTCTATTTAATGAATATGCAATATTATTTATTTGGTAAATAATATGTAAAATAGAAAAGACATTTTCTATTAAAATTGATGACATAGGTGGCGCCCCAAATGTGGATAAGTGAGGAAAAGAAGTTTTCCTAGATTATGTTACATGTGTAATTAATTATTTATTTATTTCTTGGATAATTAATGGAAAAATAAGAGATTGATTTTTTGTGAATTATCTCATATCTTTTGGCAAATATATTTTCCTTGTGGGAATAGGTAATTGTGGTGTTAAAAGGATAACTCTCTTGACTAGTTATTTTCATATATAAAGAGAGTTCCTACTAGCACAAAAAACACACCAAATTTGCGCCACACTTGGAAAAAGGAGAGAAAAATTAGTTTCTTGTTCTAGTCATCTACGGCGAGGATCGATGTCCACCAATCGTCGCTAGGAGATACAATCCGGAAGACTGCGGTTTCTCCATCTGTCGATTTACTATTCCTCTTAAATTAGGTAAATCTTCAACCTTCTCATCGTTGTATTAATTATTTATACGAATCAAATTGTGGTATTATCGCATGCGAATTTATTCGTAGCTTCTGCTGTGCAAGATCGAGTGTCTTGATCGGTGCTGAGAATTAGATCTGACGATCCAGTTATAGATCAGATCCATATTCGGGTTTCTATATATCCAGCATGTGGTATCAGAGACAGGTTAAAGCGATTTTGCGATCTTGATTGCATAATTAATTAATAAGAAGTGAAATTGAATAAATATTGCATCTTATATATATATATATATTTTATAAATGCGTGGTTGAATGATTTGGTTGACGAGATGAATTGGGGTTGGTACCTGTTTACCATTAGATCTATTGTAAACTCGTTTTTTTGGGTATAACATATCATGTAATTTATTTTTGCAATTTTAATTTTCTGATTTAATTTAATTTCGGCCGAGACATATTTAAATAAATCGGACGAGGCTAATGAAGATAATAGCTGCGGCACAATGGTCAAGTCACAAGTTCAATTGTGTGCAGACCCGAGTTCGAATCTCCTTGGCCGGATCAAATTCTAGAATTTTTTTTTTGTTTTTTTCTTTTCACCTATTCGAAAAAGGAAAAAAAAAAACGAAAAAAGGGGGAACAGTGCTGCTGCAAGGATTCGAATTCGGGTAATGAAGATGAAGAAAAACGAGCTTTACCAACTCAGCTAAAGCATTTTTGTTCTCAAAAAGGAGCAGAAAATTAATGTACTGGGCGGCGGCGGCCAGACTTTGAAGACTTGTAATTTTTATTCTATGCTTAGGGTTTATTTATTTTATAGATTAGATACAGGGGTACCAACAGGCCATCTCAGTGGTTTATTTTTCACATTTATTTTTTTTTGTGATTATTTATGTGATATAACCATGTCATGCATCATATTCATAAATTCCACTCCTAGCATATGCATACATGTAGAAAATTAATATTGACATTAATTAGACATGTATGAACACGATAATCAATTTAGATTAAAAATAAATTAAATAAATTAAAGGAAACGAAATTTTATCGGGATACAAAATTCACATGATAAACTTAATTTGGGATTAAGAATCCTTCGGGATTTAGGTTATGTAGTGTCTACATAAATTAGAATTTTGATTAAAAAGAAAAGGAAAATCATGAAAATATGGACACCAACTAGACGGTATTTGGAACCGATAAGCTAGTGATTGTTTTTTCTTGATTTATTGTTTTTCGATTTATTGGAAAAATTCTAAAATCCTAAAACTTTTATCATGACAGATTAGGACTTTTAAGTTCTATGGTGAATTTTTTTGTGTAGTGACTGCACAAGAAATTTCTAAATAATCGACATATTGGAAAATCATGAATATAGCGTCACTAGTTAGACGGTATTTGGAACCGATAAACAAGTGGGAGCTTTAAATTTGTGATTTATTGTTTTTCGATTTGGTGGGAAATTCACAAGTCCTAATATATTAGGATTATAAAATTCTTGGTGAATTTTAATTGTGTAGCGTCTACACAAAAAATTTATAAATCCATAAAATTGGAAAATCGTGAATATAGTGACACTAGTTAGACGGTATTTTGAACTGATAAACTAGTGGGAGTATTAAATTAAATAATCATGATCTATTTTTTTAGATTGTTAGAAAATTCTAAAATCCTAATGAGACTACCTAATTTTCAAAATAACGAGTGGGAGCGGGGAATGTGACAACCGACCCCACAGCCTCTACTGTTGACACAAGCACGTGAGAGAATGGTGACGCCTCGTGCCGCTTTGATTTCGGCCCCCTACAGATGGCCTTCACCGCTATCAAAATTCAAGGCTTGGTTTCCGAAAGGATAGGATTTTGAGTACTCATCGGGTCACTGACCTACCCTACGGCGACATACTCGGGCGATTTAAAAATCAAACTTGAGAGGTCACACTCACAAGGATATTTTTGGAAATATCTTGGCGAATAAGGAAGGTAATCAACAACTGAGCGGAGATGTTTGATTCTCAATGGTTTAATTGTTGAGAGAGATTGTCTCAATTTAATCGTCACCTCTTTGACCTATCCTACGGAGGCACTGAGGTGTGAGATTAAATCCTTGGAATGGTAGGATAAATTGCAGGCATGACATCACGTTTATAATTCCAAAAATTTCTTATTGATTGTGGTGCATGATTTGATTTATATTTCTGTCATAGTTTTTTTTGCAACTACATATCATCTCAAGGTATCTAAACTGCAAAACACTATATATTGACTAATGATGACTTCGTAAAAGTGGACAAGTAACAAGAACGTTGAACTTGTTAATCGAGAATGCAATTAATTTTTGGTAAAGGATTCTTCTCTTGAGCCTTCAAACTTAAGTGAAAAGAATGTCACTGCTGTCACTTGTGTTGAACGAGAGACAAAATAAAATTAGTTCAAAGATGACGAGAATGATTTGGTATAAATCTCACTAGACATCCAACAGCTCATGAGTAGTGTCTACTCAAAAGAACTGCCAGTTCACGGCCATTTCCTTTAAAGAAAGCCAAGAATGGGAAGGTAAATGTCTACAAGTATAAGTCATCTAAACTAAATAAGCTAAAGGCTAAACCGAAATATTAATAAAAGAAAGTAAAGGATAAGGAAAGTGATTTCGGATCACTAACCTATGAATCCTTATAGACTTTCTTAACCGAGTAATTTGACTCAGAAGCTAAAGTTCTTTTATAAGAACAATGTAGCTGGGCATTCATGATAAAGAGTAGACAACATGCAGTTATTTCAGCTAAGATAGTGGGAGTGATATAAGGAAATAAATTTCGGATTTTAATCCTTGAATATCAAAGAAATATAATTTCTGTTTTCAGATTCGTTGGAACAAATGGATTCACTTTCACATCGATTACATAGTTGCCTTATAGAAAGTGAATTTGACATTTGTATACGATTCCGAGACTCAGACTTTTATCTGATTAAGTCAGAACCACTAAGTAATGCTGAAAAGGTACATGTAACACATCATAAGCTATTAAGACAAATGGTTTCCGTATTAAGATAAACGATTCTTTTACATTTATTAATTAGTGCATATATCCTAAAGATAAGATCTGAAGACTGGCTAAGGGTGATTCCTATCTCCCAGTCTAAGAACACTATCTCAAAGGAAAAATGACTAAGTAACCTTTCAACTTGAAAGGGTAATAGAGCTGAAGAAGAATCACAGCTTGTTCATATTGACCTTCGGAGTCTTGTGAAGGATACAAGCTAATGGGAGCATTTTGAGTAATAGACATTTTGTCTAATGACTACTCGAAACTCCGATTAGTTTATCTAAATATTTGAAGGAATCTCAGATATTACCAGAGAAAAGAGTATTTCATTCTCAGATATAGGCTATAGCATAGTATTTGGAACTGATGTTCAGCCCACCTCTAAGTGAAACGATTTCACTGAAAGGATAAACCATGGATTGCCTTATATAGCTATTGACATGCTACAATACACTGCTTAACTCAATTAAGATATTGGTTGCGAAATAACGGTTTACATTATTATGTAATACCGAGAAGTCTACCTAGAAGATGCTTATGAATTTGTCGATAAGGAGTGAAGTACATTTATTCCACTTCCGCAAATAGAGGCATTTAGCACTAGTGCTGGAAGGTAGGACTGGAGATTTTGCATCACGTTCAGATGGTTACTGTTCATGAAATATCTTAATACAATGAGTGAAGGTTGGTTATAAGATTCTTATGATCGGAATGTGACGGTTGTACTGTCACTGCCTTTCTGAAAGAATGTTAAAATAACAACCTTGGGCCTTGAAGTAATTTACTCAAGGAGTTACTATCTGATTTAATCAGACCACATCCAACATTGGTTGTTGGGGGTTATGCTGATAAATACTACTACACCAGATCAAAATGTAGATCCACCCAAATGCAGTGGGAGTATGGTTTAACCATTGACCCACTGTGATCATGCAGACCTTACAGTCTGCTGGGGGTGATTGATCACCGATGGCCTATTTGGGCTGTATAGGATTCTGACAATAGGAGGTTGGTTGAAATCCATAAACCTGTAAATGGAGTTTTGGTACTCCAGTTCTGTTAACAATCTTGTAGAACCACCTGAGTGTTGTTAGATGTAATATCGTCGGATCAATCATAGATTGACCCGATTACGCAGCGGAATGCATCATATCTAGATCTACACGAAACAAAGAACATAAATTAAAGATCTAACTACAAGGGGGTTTAGGAGCCAACCTTTTTATGGTGCTTAACTCCAAGAACGATAGATCTCCAAGAACACGTGTATTGAGAAGCCACAGCCTTCCAACGTGTGTCTCCCAGCAACACTAGGTGGATGGTGTTTCCCGCCGCCGGACCTCCTTGATATGCTACCGGAATAATCCCGAAGATTATTCCAACTCGAAACCCGAAGAAAGATAGCTGAAAATTCTAAGCTATTTTCTTCCAGTATGGCGTGTTGTATGTTATGTCAAAAGGCTTGGGAGAACTCTCTTTATATAGGAGAGTAATCCTTGTCCTCCAAGGATTAAATAATTAAGAGATAATTATTACATTAATCCTTATTCCAAATAAAAGATAAATAAAATGATTATCCCAAACAAATTAGGATAAATCATATTATTATCTAATATTCCATGAATTATCAATTAACAAATAAAAGATAAATCACACATTAAATAATTATCCAAGAAAACTAATTTCTCTCTAATTAAATAATGATAAAAAATGCGCCCCACCACCCTATTTAAAATAGGTCCACACGCATTTTGACACACATTGGGCCGAGTCCACGAAAAATATATTTTCCATGTATTTAATTATCTAGTCCAACTAAACAATTAATCCACATATCAATTAAATAGTTCAATCCAACTATTTAATTATAATTGAGGTGAAGCGATGAGAGAAAACTATATATGTTGTATTAGGAGAGCACGTCGGGGACCATGGACCCATACTCTCAGACTCACAATAAACTAAATAATATTATCCGTCGGACCGAACAATAATATTCAATCTATTAATTCGGGATTACACCACCATAAACCGGCCCGAACTCGCCGAATATAGATAACTTATACTCAACTATGAGTTGATAAGGTGTCCACCGATATAATCATTACATACGGATAAATCCTCCATAGATCGTCCATTCTCGGTGGGAAGTCTCCGTGAACCCGACTCGAGAATATCTTATCCTTATTTACCATTAACCCCCAGGTGATCAATTAGTTCACAACTGCCTACAGTAGCTAATTAGTCTAAATATGAACTCGGCCGATCGATCATTTTTTTAGGGCTAACAAATAAAGGGACTGCTCTCTACTTTCCGAGGAAGGAATGGATTCCATATCCGTGATAGCACGAATACTCACTCATCCTGCAATAGAGCCAACGAGAAGTGTTGGACCACATACTTCAAGTGATCCTTACTAACACATCAAACTCGCGCCTAGTCTCTAGCGGTTGTGCGTGATCACCTCAGATTGAGATTAATCCATATATGATCATCTTGTGATGCGATAAGACTTCTCGATCACGAAATTATATCGAGAACTCAAATCAAATCGTCAAATTTCTATATGATTATCATCATATATAAATGCCCCACTAGTACCCTATTACCGATAAATCCGGATAAGATGTCACACATAAAGTGTTTTGGGCGCATTCAAAGCAAATTAATCTTGAGACCCGCACTCAGATTAATAAACGCTACGGACTAAGTTAATTTTAAGTACATCTCACTAACTCAATCCTCTTGTGTATAGCCATACACCGAAGTTATGTGATTACATAAACGCGAAGTACTTAGGGTTTTTTGTAGTTTCTTAATTATAAGCATACATGCATATAATAAGATGAATTATTAATTTCGTCCTAAAACAATTATATAATTGTCTTTCGGGCACTACACCTAACAAGTGTCTCAGGCCCAGTGGGAGTAATTGGATCTACGTGATGAGAATGAATGGAAAGTTTATCTTTCAAGTCAAAGCCAAGTGGTCTAAGGGTAATTCCCTGAGAAGTAGATAGTTTAAAAGGGGGTGATGCCCTTAAACTTTCTCACCACTCAACCTTGCTTGACCCCATGGAAAGCAGAAAGATTACCAGGGGTGATGCCCTGAAACTTTCTTGCGGAACAATAGATCTTGAATTCATTCAGAACAGAAGGGTTTTAGCTTAAATCCAATGGCAGATTGACTGCCTATGCCTATATCCATTGGTTGATTAAAGCAAACCTCTAGGTCATCAAAGGTCACATGTGGGCCTGACCTGAATATTGATAAGTCTTTTGTAGACTAGGATAATGTTAGTAATACCATCCGCAACGGAAGCGATTTAAGGATCTAGATCTTTAAATTACACGTAATAAAATAACTAGATCTACTCTACAAGGGGGTTGTAGAACATACCTCTTGGATCTCAAAATCCAAGTAGAAGAACCGCAATACGAGGAACAAAAGATGGTGTGAAGAGCACCACGATCTTCCGCACGTGTGATCCGAGCAACTCCCGGTGGAAGGAAATCCTCGTCTCGAATCATCCCGATATGCTACCCGGAAAACCTCCAAGATTTTCCCCTTTTTCCCCTTGGCCGAAATTTTCCTTCTCCAATCTAAGAGGTAGAAGTCGAAATTAACTAGTGTGTTGTAGGCTTGGGAGAACTCTCTTTATATAGGAGAGTAATCCTTGTCCTCCAAGGATTTTATTTTACAAATAAATAAATCCAATAAATAAAAGATAATCCCATAATATTCTAGAACAAATCTAGAATAATATTTATCTTTATTTCTTACCATAAATATTTTATGCACATGTCTTATTAATCCACAAGAAAACTAATTTCTTGACAATTAAATGACAAAATATGCGCCCCATGCCCTAATATATTAGGTCATCGACGCATTTCACACACTTGGGCCAAGATTATGAAAAATGTCTTTTTCACATATTTAATTTTTAGCCCAACTAATTTAATAGTCCACTAAACAATTAATTCACATATCGTTTTAATTAAATTCTAATAAGAACTAAATTAATATTAGGATTCGACGTCCGAGAATAGCTATGCTATATTGGAGGCACGTCGGGGACCATGGACTAATAATCAGCGGCTCCGATAAATTAAATAAATAATTATCTTACGAATAGAATAATTATATTCGATAAATCAATCACAGAATATGCCACCATAATCCCGTGATCGCACTCCTCCGATTATGAGATTATATTTATCTCCTCACAAGAATGATAATAAGCGCCCATTGATATAATCATTACATATGGATTAATCCTCCATGACTATTCATTCTAAATCGAAGTTACCGTTTAACCTTTTCGTAACCTCTTATCCTTATTTACCATTAATCCCCTAGTGATCAATTAATTCATACAACTCACTGAGAGCTAATTAGTGTAATATGAACTCAATGGATCGATCAATTTCTAGGATTAACAAATAAGGGAACTGTCTATCTACTTCCATAAATGGAAGGAATGGATTCCGTATCTGTGATAACACAGACTACTCACTCAATCCAGTACAATGCCAAGATGGGGTAATTCAGACCACAGACTCAGTGTAATCCTTCACCGTCAAGTCAAACCTCATACTGATTCAAGCAGTTGACTGTGACCACCTCAGGATTAAGATATATCCATAAATATGATCATTGATTGATTCGATAAGACTTCTCGATTACGGAATTATATCGTGAATTCTAATCAAATCGGTCCAGCCCTATATGATATATCTATCATATATAAATGCCCTACTAGGTTCTCTTAACCGAAAGTCCGGATAAGACAATCACACCTATTGTGTTCGGGGCGCATTAATAGCATGTTAAAGGAGAGACCCGATACTCTCGATTAACTTCACTACGGGCTAATTGTATTTTAAGTACACCTTCACTAACTCAATCCTCCTGTGTATATCCCATACTTCGAAAGTTAAGTGATTACATAAACGATATACTTTAGGGTTTTCTGTAGTGTAAATACTATTGTCACATCGGTGAATATGAGAATAATAAATATGAATAATAATATCATTTCATTTTTTAAATAAAACAATTACAAAATTGTCTTTCGGGCATCACACCTAACAGATATCAATATTGGTAAAGTAGTGAGTATTAGTGTTAATGACAAAGATAACATTGCAACAGTTGAGAACAACATGAGTGTGTTATCTGAAGTCAGAAACTGACGAGCCAAGATTCTCTGAATCAGAGAAGTGGACTATATTCTTAGAATTTGATTCGGTCGAATTCATGAGAACAAGATGTTGGGAATATCTCATGCATCTTATTGGTTAAGATGATAATGCATTTTCGTATGCAAAATTCAATGAGAGGTTTCCTACCCAACCCCTCACGGAATAATTCTCTCGATCTTCGGATATAGAGAAAATATGATATATTCTCTTTTGGATAGAGAAAGTCAGGTTATTAAAAGTCAATAACAGTCAAGTCTCGGATTCGAGCAATGGAGAGAAGCATAGTGCATCCTTAAGTACCTTCGGAGAACGAGGACTAATATGCGTATATATTCAGGTGCATACCTGAGTATTGTTGACTACACTGATTCTAACTTACAGTTAGATTAATGATGATCTTTAGTCGATCTCGGGCTCAGTGTTTACTCATTGTGATGGAGCTACGATGCGGAGCAATCCAAAGATCGCCAATTTGACTTTGTTAGTCGAATACATAGCAAAGCTTCGGAGCAAATTTAAAGAGGCAGTGTGGCTTGAGAAGTTCTTTGATGGATCAGGAAGTGATTCCAGGTCTCGTAAGTCGATATCACTTTGCTGTGAATACAATGGAGAGGTAGCTTATGCAAAGGATCTTCGCAATCATAAGAGGTCAAAAGCATATTGAAAGTAAATACCACCTGATCAGACAGACCGTGCAGAGAGGCGATATTTCGGTCCTAATAGATCGCCTCGAGCCGAAAACCTAGCTGATCAGTTCACCAAGTTGCATGACATTATGCGTCACTGATAAGCTCTTGGCGGGTATGAACAAGGGAGATATGTCTCATCTGCTTTAGAGCAAGTGGGAGAATGTTGTGGATAGAGAGAATAAGGGTGTGGTGCTATAAAAACAATCATTGCTTGTCTTTACGGGCAAGTGGGAGATTGTTAGATATAGTGTGCCCAAAAGACAATTGTTGCTTGTCTATATGGGCAAGTGGGAGATTGTTGAAAGTAGCGCCCGAAAGACAATTTATGTAATTGTTTTTAGAATTAATAAATGACAGATTTATTCTCATCTTATTATTTTCTTTGTGCTTATATATTATACACTGATGAAAACCCCAAGTTGTATCATATGTAGCCATATAACTTAGTGTGTGTCACACGCGAGGATTAAGGTTTTGGTGATACACTTGAACTGTTAGTCCGTGGTGAACTTAATCAAAGTATGGGGTCTATTGATTAAACCACCATTAATGCGCCCAGAACACTTTAAGGTGTGACTGTCTTATCCGGACCGTCGATATTGATTATCTAAGTGGGGCATTTATATATGATGTAGTCATATAAGACTGGACCAATTTAATCTGCATTTCTCATATAATTCCGTGATTGAGAAATCTTATTAAATCACAATATGATCATATATGGATTAACCTTAATCCTGAAGTGATTGCAGACTCCTGCCTGTTTCAAGATAGGGTTTGATGTGTTCGTTAAGGATTGGTAAGAGGCGCGGTCCGAATCACTTTCACGTTGGCACCATTTTGGAATGAGTGAGAAGTGTGTGTCTCACAGATATGAAATCCATTCCTTCCTACGGGAAGTAGAAAGACAATCTCCTTATTTGTTAATACTAGAAACTGATCGATCCCGGGAGTTCGTATTGGTTATGAACTAATTGATCACTAGTGGGTTAATGGTAAATAATGATAAGATGTATTGAAGATGGTTTACGGAAATACTCCCGCTTCATTACGGATAGTCGATGGAAGGTTAGTTTATATGTAATGATTATATCAATGGACACTTATCAACTCGACTCGACATTTTGCGAATAAGTTATATCTATAATCGATAGAGTTCAGTTTCGGATTTATGGTGGCGTAATTCCAGAATTAATGAATTAAGTAGAAATATTATATTCGATGAATATTTTATTTAATTAATTGTAGCTACTGGTTATAGGTCCATGGTCCCCGGGTTGGCTCCTAACACGCGAGTGTTTCTCGTTTTATGGAACCTCGAAAATAAATTAAATAGTTGGTCAATTTAATGAATATGCAATATTATTTATTTGGTAAATAATATGTAAAATAGAAAAGACATTTTCTATTAAAATTGATGACATAGGTGGCGCCCCAAATGTGGATAAGTTAGGAAAAGAAATTTTCCTAGATTATGTCACACGTGTAATTAATTAATTATCTATTCGTTGGATAATTAATGGAAAAATAAGAGATTGATTTTTTGGGAATTATCTCTTGTCTTTTGGCAAATATATTTTCCTTGTGGGAATATGTGGTGTGAAAAGGATAACTCTCTTGACTTGTTATTTTTGTATATAAAGAGAGTTCCTACTAGCACAAAAAACACACCAAATTTGCGCCACACTTGGAAAAAAGGAGAGAAAAATTAGTTTCTTGTTCTAGTCATTAAAGGAAGAAAAACCTAGGGCTTTTCTTTGGCATATTCGAGGAGGTTCTACGGCGAGGATCGACGTCCACCAGTCGTCGCTAGGAGATACAATCCGGAAGACTGCGGCTTCTCCATCTGTCGTTTTACTATTCCTCTTAAATAAGAGGTAAATCTTCAACCTTCTCACAGTTGTATTAATTATTTATGTGAATCAAATTGTGGTACTATCGCATGTGAATTTATTCGTAGCTTCCGCGGTGCAAGATCGAGTGTCTCGATCGGTGCTGAGAATCAGATCAGACGATCCAATTATGGATCAGATCCGGATTCAGGTTTCTGTATATCCGGCAACTTACTGTTGTACATTTTCTCTATCTTTCATGCCCCTATTGCGGTTATAAAAAATTGGAAAGTTTGAGAGAAAATCTTTTATGGCCAGGGGACGGGGATGTAAGGAATATTGCATGGGTCTCTTTGTCCAAAATTACCAAACACAAAAAAAAGTGGGGGGGTTAGAGGTTGGTAGCCTTAGAAATCAAAATCTTGCGCTCCTTGGAAAGTGGTGGTGGAGGTTCAAGAGTGAGGAAGGTGTTCTTTGCAGAGAGGTGATTTGTGCTTTTTACAAGAGTGGTGATGGGTTAACGGTGGTGGGTTTAAGTCGTTATAGTTGTAAGGCGAAGGTATGGATGGGTATTTCTAAATCTTATTGCAATATAGAGAAATTGAGGGTATAATTAGGGTCCCCTTATGGATAGAAGATAGAAGACGGGGGTAGGTTGAGATTCCTGTTGGACTCTTAGGCAGGCAATTTCAATTTATAAAATAATTTTCCTAGGCTCTTCGGTTGGATAATAATAGTGATTATTGGGTAAAACATAAGGGGGTGGGATGGAGGTGTGTGGAAGTGGTCTTGGAGTTGAAGGATGGTTAATATAGGTAGGGAGTACGCCGTACTTATCGACATGGAGGCTCTCTCGAGTCCTATTTAGACTAATATACACCTAAATGGTTGTTAAGCAAGAGTGAGGAAGGTGTTCTTACCTCCTACTTCCCATCTCCGGAGTCAAGGGTTACTTTTGCTTGTAATATGTGACTACTTTATGCTCTATCACTACCTATTTGATCCAATCTCTTTATAAAAAAATTGCAAGAAAATAATTAAAGTCATTCTTCTCTTGGTGACACCACTTTATTTTTACTACGTGTTTGAAAGATCTAATATTACTTCCCATCTCCGGAGTCAAGGGTTACTTTTGCTTGTAAAAAATATTTTATACATGCGAATTTTTTTAATGAGCATTAGCGCACTACGTTTCGATTACTCCCGGCACATCGGCGTTGGTTTTAATAGCAACAACAATCACATCGACGGCGTTCTTTGTTTAAAAGCGTTTTAAAAACGAAATGATACACCGACGTTTATTTTATAAAAGTGTCACAACTTTAAACGTCTACCATCGATGTTGATATCGAAAAGGAATGTCGATAGCGTTGGCGTTTTAGTGTGTCTTAGGAAGTAAAAAAAAGAATATATATGTGATACAGAAAAGAAAAAAATAAAATAAAAAAGAAGTCAGTAGTAAAATGAGATGCCAACTTACCTAAAATAAAATGAATAAGATCAATTTTGCATGTATTAAGTACTAGTGAACGAGGACAATGAATGAACGGCTGGATGTAGAAGTAGAACCATCTGTCAATCAACCTTTGTAAAGATCAAATACAAGTAGAGACATGTAATTAAGCAGGGTGGGACCCGATTAACATTGCATGGCAGACTCGTGTACTAAGTAAAACAAAAAAACAAGAGAGAATACAGACACACCCCTCTACTATAATAGACCCTCGTCCCTCCTCCTCCTCACACACTGCTATAATATTGCAGTTTTTATAACACAACAAATCTTTGATTCGGGTTCGGGCTTTTGATTTTGTTTGGGGCCCATCCCACTCTTCCTGGTGTTCACATTAAATTCATATCTGAAATCTGATACCTCACAAGGGCTTCTTTATCTGTGACTTGTTGTTTCTTTGTTCTTTATATGTATGTATGCTTGCTAGAAGAAAACAAATCTGATTTTCACTTACTTGCATATTTGGAGAGAGAAATCAAGAGAGAGAAAAGAAGAAGAAGAAGAAGATCATTCATGGGACACCATTCATGCTGCAACAAGCAAAAGGTGAAGAGGGGACTTTGGTCTCCTGAAGAAGATGAAAAGCTCATAAACTACATCACTGCTTTTGGCCATGGCTGTTGGAGCTCTGTCCCTAGACGCGCTGGTCTTCTTTCACCTTTATTTCTTTTGCACTTTCATTTTGCATATGCTAGCTTTTCTATCAATTCTCGCATAATTTATCAAAAATTTCTTTTTTTGAGAGGTTATTTATCATCTTTTTAATTTCAAGCTTTATCAACATAGAAATTTAGAAATCTGAGTCGGGTCATATGTTTTGAAATTCAAGGAAAAAATGGGCCAATCATAGAAATTTTACATAAATTTTGTAGTTAATCACTCATAGGAAGAAGGATCTATCTAGTCCATAGGCTTAATTAATTAGTAGTTCTTGAAACTGCAGAATTTTTTTTTTATTACTGTTAACAGGTGGTGTTTGTTTGGAGGGGTGGGTTGAGAATGGTTGCTTATTTTAAGGAATTAGTGGCCAGAAAATAAATAATGTCTGTCAATTGGCTCATGCTTTCTGTATTTTTTGTAATGATGAGAGTTGAATATGTTGGGCAATTAATTAATTAATACAAGTATATATACTATGTATGGAATGGTGTTGCAGGGCTTCAAAGATGTGGTAAAAGCTGCAGATTAAGATGGATAAATTACCTCAGACCTGATCTTAAAAGAGGAAGCTTCTCTCCTCAAGAAGCTACCTTTATCATTGAGCTTCATAGAATTCTTGGAAACAGGTATATATAAATATTAAAATTTAATTAATTCAAGAATTTTATTAGAAAAAAAAAGTAAATGTAATTATTATATAGACAAATTCATGTAAGAAGACATTTTTAATTAAATTTGTGCAGGTGGGCTCAGATAGCTAAACACCTACCAGGAAGAACAGACAATGAAGTCAAGAACTTTTGGAATTCAAGCATCAAGAAGAAATTAATCTCCCATGGCCAACTTTCTGATTTCAACACTGCTGCATTATTTCCAAATAATTATAACCACACCCCCCCTTTTGATCATCAAGGTTTCTATATTCCAGATTTTACAAACCCTAATTTGATCCAAAACCCTCAATCTTTAGACCAGCTTTATCCACCACCGCGTACCACCGATGAGTTCACCACCGGCTATACTCCGAACTTTAATGGTGTTGGGGTTATGCCTTCATTGACAACATATGATATTACCTTGCCAATTAGTGGCGATTTTCTTAATCGACAGCTTGATAATGCTTTTAATCTGAAACAAGAAAACTGCATTCTTGGAGGAATTAATGGTTCATCTTCTACAAGCTATACAGCTCAAGACCTGCCTATTGTGCAACCTTATGATGATAACACTATGATGATGCACCAATTTTTCGAAATCTTGAAAGTTGGGGGTCCTGACTACTGCAATTTGCCTCTTTTTTCATCATCTCCACCTAATTCCTCTCAATTACTTCATGAATTACCAATTACTAGTTTCTCCTTCAATCCATCAGAACGATCCGGGATCGGATCGTCGTCCTCATCATCGGCTTCTTCTTCTTCCTTATCTCCGGCCTCGGGTAGCCAACCGCTTCTCAACTGTAGCACCATCCCTTCCACCTGGTTACCCTAGCTACCTACTATCACCGTAGTACCATCTGTGTTCCGCCTTCTATTTTAATATTTAATCCAATTAATCTGCTGAAATTACAGCAACTGGCTATTATTTGCACCCATTTACCGCCTAGTACCAGTGCACCATATCGTTTTCACAGAATCAACCTTTTGAAAGTAAATTATATATATAGAGAGAGTCAAAAACCAACGTACTTTTATAAGGTCGGTTGACTCTGATTTTTTGTCTCCAGAATCGAATTTCATAAATTTGATTCCATTGTGGTGCACCGTGAAAATGCAAATGTGGAAGTAATACAAAAGGGTTGGAACAGAAGATGAAATAGAGGTAATATATGGACTCTGTCACATGCATCTACTGTTCATGAAATCATAAATATGTAATTAAATCACATGCATATATATATATATATATATATATATATATATATATATATATATATAGGGTAGAAGAAGATAAAAGTGGTCCGGCAACAAATTAAACATACATGCATTGCATATAGGCTAAAGACATTGCAAAGTATGCAGAGAGTACTTTGGATGTTGGGGAAATATTCCGCTAAGGAGGGGGTCATAATGTGCAATTATTAATATTCATATTTTACTTCTTTAAGTTTGTTTCTATTTTTGTGTGTCAATGATGCTCTTGTTCTCTTTCACTTTCAAGAGCATGTTAATGCCTCATGTAATTCTTATTTGGTTACATGTATTCTGCTGCTGTACAATTGACTGATATGATGTAATTATTAAATATGACAATAATTATTAGTAATGCATTTTCATTAAAAAATAATGCACGTATATATATATATATATATAGTCGTTTTTATAAAGCACGTCCAATGTGTTTTTATCTGAATTTTGATGTTTGTGTAACGTGACATGTACATTTAATTGTATTACAATACACATGCAATTGTAATATAATTTTACAATCAACCATCCTAAAAGATGCATGTAATCATCCAAATTCCAAACATAGAAATTGTAATTCAGTCCTGATACGTCAAAACAAAAGCGTATGTTTAGAAGGATATTTATTTTTTCTTAAAAAGGACATTTTTGACTCATTTCAATATTTTAAGCATTAAAATGTTGTTACAGTGTAATAAATTCCTAATGTTGCGGTGAAAGATAGGATGTAACCGGGTCAAGTCGATAAAAATTATGTAGAATTGAGGGAGTAAGTCTATCATTAACCTACTTTACCTATTTAAAAATATTTTGAATCCCATAAAAAAAATACCTTGAAAAATAATTACCGACTTTTCTTAAGAAAATTTCTGAATCCGCCACTGCATATGGGTAGGAAGGACATTTGGGTCATTCAGAGGCGGCTACACATTGTGGCATTTGGATCAACCGACCCGGTAAAATAAATATTACGGTAGTAATTTTTTTTAATATACATATAATTATGTGGAACTAACCCGCTTATTTTTATAACATGATCGTATTGACACTTATTGAATTAAAATATATAAGTCTATGTTTAATAGTTACAAAATATGAGAATTTTTTGACCCGTATCTCGAAATTTCTGTAGTAGCCCCCGGTGTGATTCATAAACTTTTTTTTTTTTTTTTTTTTTTTGAGGGATTCCTAATTTTTTTTAAAGAAATGATTGTAATAGTAACGCGTAATACCAATCGAATGAGGAGTTGACTAGTGGTGATTCCTAATTTTTCATAAATAAAAAATACATAATATAATGCGAACCATACGATGAAAATAAAAAAAGTTCCATAAGAAAACGTAACAATCAATCCATTAATTGTACATTATGTAATTTTATGTAAATCTAATGGTGCAAACAGTGTAATAAATTCCTAATGCTGTTGTGAAAGATAGCATGTAACTGATACCGGGGGTCGATCCGAACCAGTGAGTTACGGATATCGGGGATTTTAAGCAAAAAATAAAAATAAAAAAATAAAAAAGATAGCATGTAACTGAGTCGAGTCGATATTCTTTAGGACTCGATCCGTATTCATTCTCGTTCGGCTCTTGGAATCACATCCAGCAGTGGTTGGAACAGCTCGCCAAATCCAACCACTTCACCTACTTCATTGCCCCCAACCCTTTCTCGTACCTCTATTGAAACAGAATGGTTTCATGTTCTTTCATCGATTGGTTATTCCTCTCCGTTCATATCTCTTTTTCCAATTTCAGTCTCGATTAGTTCACAAGATTAAATGGCAAATTCTCTGCCCTCGATTCGATTGTTTTTCAAGAATGTTGAGCCGGGTAAAATAATATCCAGACTTCGAATTCGGCTTGAGCTTGATCAAGTAATAAAAAACCAAGAACGAAATCAACTCGTTCAATATTCAATATAACTCTACTCCACTCACAAACTTGATAAATTTCTTAAAATTATTTATTGTCATAAAATAGGGGCAAGATCAACTTGATCAAGTAATAAAAAACCAAGAACGAACTCAACTCGTTCAATATTCAATATAACTCTACTCCACTCGCAAACTTGATAAATTTCTTACAAATCATTTATTATCATAAAATAGAGGCAAGATCGAGCTCAATACGTTTAAACTCGAGTTGACTAATAATAACGAATTATATAAAATGAAGAGTTCAACGCATTTAATACTGGACTCGATTCGTTCAAAAACAATACTGGACTCTATCAATTTTACTAAATTGAATAAAATATTATTTAATAATAAATTTGTAAATATAATTACTTAAATTATTATATAATATACATCAATTAACTAGCAAATTCAATTACCATATTATGAATTTTTGAGATCGGTTAAGTTTTTTTTTTTTTTTTTTTTTTTTTTTTTTTTTTAATAGAAAAGATCGGTTAAGTTAAATATTCAAGGAGATGGCTCTAACTAGAATTTTTTTATTTTTGAATATATATATACTTTAATACTTTATTAACCCAAAGCTATAACTGCAAACAAAATAATACTAATAAAGAAACAAACACTGTCGAAAATATGTACTTATGCAGCCAGTATCAGCAGAAGACTTTGAGGAAAAATTGACCGACTGAGTCAACTGTACCGGCCAGCTAGCTGGTAAAAAAACTAAGGAAAATGCTATGTCCACTACACAAAAGTGTAGTGGATGATCCTGTCTACAGATTGGAGAGATAAATATTTTTTTGGAGTGGGTCCTGACTAAATGTGTGGTGTAGATGATGTTGTGGATGATGTTGTGGAGGTAGTTGTAGTGGATGTAGCACCACCGAAAAACTAAAGGTTTGGACAAATGAGAGTTGACTGTGTTCATCATCAGTACTAGTAGTATTTGTTGGGTGGGTGATACATCCACTATACGCAGTGTGTAGTGGACAATCAGTACACACATCTTATCCATTTATTTAAAGTAATATATTTTAATCAATTAATAAGATGTGTGTAGTAATTATCATATTATAAATTATGTGTAGTGGATATATCATTTTTTGTATTTGATGTACGTACTACAAATGAGCTCAGGAAGATTATTAATCAAAAGCTGGAGCCAACGCTTCCATTGTCCTGGACCACCTTTTGGAATTTCTACATGGTTAAAAACCGGAAGTGTATCTCCTATATTATTTTTTTTTCAACAATTATTTATTTGACTTTATAACGACTCTTAGAGTTCTATTTGAGTTGTGAAAGATAAAGTTTTGTTCTATATTTCCAATGAAAGATATGTATCCGTCCCACAATAAGTGTCCATTTTTTGTTTGGATACGGAGATTAAGAAAATAATTAATGTGTTGTATTTTAAGAATGAATAGACAAATATACCCTTAACTAATCATAAATGCTTGTTTTGGAATATGAAAGGATTATGGAAAATTAAATGTTAAAATAGGGGTATGATTGAAAAAAATGTATTTAATGATGTATTGAAAATTTAAATGGACACTTTTTATGAGACAATTCATTTTTCCGTTATGGACATTTTTTGTGGGACGGATGTAGTATATTAGTGTACGCAACTGTGGATCTAGGATTTTGATCAAAAGGGGTGCATCAACTGTACACTTGACGTCCTGTTTCGGATCGAGTCCTTATTCGAAAAAAAACGTCCAACACACATATAATTAACATTTATCAATTATACACGTCAGTCTGTTCTCAGTAACATCATAAAATGCTTCAAGATTTTTAGTCCTAGAACTTCTAGTTATACTACTTATCACATTCACATAAAATGTTGACTATTAAGCATAGCACCCCACAATTCTAAAAGTTGTATTACAGTGATCACATGTTTCTCCCCGCAAATGGTCTCCAGGCGGTGCTGTGCCGAATAGACAAGAAACCATACTCAAGACCATGTCATATATCATATAAGGCTTACCGCATTGATCCCATAAGGAAAACAAGTATAAATCAACTAACAGACAATTTGGCGTGCAATGGGCTTCGTCTAGCGCATGCCAGACCAACCTAAACCATCCTGTACGATTATGCTCTCCCTAGCTCGCGCTGAAAGGTCCATGGCGCGTACTGAACCACTTTGGCGCACGCCTTGTTCTTTCTGGCGTCCGCTAAACAATACAGAAGCATTCTACTCGTAGCTTGGTGCCATTGGCGCACGCTAACAACCCTTGGCAAGCTGTGCGGAAACAATTATGCAAGTTCCCAACATCATTATAGCGTGTGCCAAAACATGTCTTGCGAGCGCCAGACGTCAGGAATTTGCAGAAATAGCTTGCAATTGATGCGAAAACCAAACCAAATAATACCAATTCTTTTCCTAACCTTATAACATCATAACCTGCAATCAAAACAGCAATGTGCATGATACAAGCCATCAAATAACACGACCAACAACGATGGAACACCTCATTACCTTATATTTCGATGGTCCGTAACAACTTCCAGTAGATACAAGTGTCCTACAGACAATTCCCTACGAGAATCATATGTTCTTGATTAAGAAATTTATCAAGAAAGATAACTAAAATGGTGTAACGCCCCGCTCCCATATACCGAGTCCTTATCCGGGAACGAAACGCTCGGCACATATAATATTAAATAAATTCAATATTATACGTAACCCTCTACTACGTCGTATCGAGTTTATCAAACGGAAGCTAAAAAGACTCTGCAAAACATCGTAAATGCTGCTAAGAAAAGAATACAAACCGACTATGGCTGAATTGTTTAACTTACAACAACAAAAGGGTCCAAAGGTTACAACGTACGATGTCTAAACGAAAGGTACAACGCTTGTCTTACAAACTTGAAATAAAAGAACAACATAATCTAGTACAACACTAGAAAGGTAAAAAGAACGCATCATCATGGCATCAACGTCATCAAATCATCATCGAACTCCTCAACGAGCTCAAGGCTAACATGTTCGTCTTTTCACCCCAAAAGCACACAAAACAACATATGAAATTGAGGTAAGTACAAAGTACTTAGCAAGAGGAAGAAACTAAAGAATAACAAAGTCTTACAATAAAAGGTTCATATAATTAATTAAGTTATCTTCATGTGACTGACACAACTCTAGGGTTCACTTCATGCTCATCAGCATGTCATGACTATTGGTTTCTAGCTTAACTTATCTTTGTTACATCCGTATTCAAATCTTTGTTACATCCGCATTCAAGGGTACTACGCATGGTTCTACTCACCACGAAGTATCTGGGTGCAACATATTGGTGGATCACACCAATAACCATGAAAGTCAATTCTAGTAGACCCCGCTAGTGCACGCGTTCGGCGAAGTTCCTATGCCATTTAGCCATTTAGAGGCCAGTAGAGTTATTTACATTATCTGACCGCCCACACATTGCGATATAGTCAGTGCCTTACCAAGGATAGCATGATGTTTAATCTTTTAACTACATAAGTATGTTTGTTATTAGTTATTAACTAGCCACTTGAGTGTTTTCAAGTAAGCCCCCCTCACACCTCCTACTCTCTTACTTAGACCACTAGACACGGACAAACCTAGCACATACACAGACATTGATGAATACTAATTCATCAAAGCACAAACCAATCATACCCTTCTGACGGTCCCGAACTTCAACTCTATGGAAGAGTACATCCGGTGCCGGAACTAAACGCATCTGAAGCTTAATCATGGCTTGTTCATGTTCATTTAGTGTTATTAGATCAGGAAAAAACATTTAACACTAGACTCGGGCTCAAAACTGACTAAACACAAAAAAGAGAAGTCCAGTGCGCCCGCACTGGCCAAACAGAGACTTTCTGCCAGGATGATGCGCCTTTTAAGTTTTTTTTTTGACAAATTTTTCCTTTTACGTTTTTTCCACACATCATTAAAACAACCTTGTAAATTGTACAAGCTTGTTTTAATGATGTGTGGAAAAAAATTGAAAAAAAATAATGATAGATGAACAAGACCTTTTGAAAGTAGATTATATATATAGAGTCAAAAGCCAACGTACTTTTATAAGGTCTGTTGACTCTGTTTTTTGTCTCCAGAATCGAATTTCATAAATTTGATTCCATTTTGGTGCACCGTGAAAATGCAAATGTGGAAGTAATACAAAAGGGTTGGAACAGAAGATGAAATAGAGGTTATATCTGGACTCTGTCACATGCATCTACTGTTCATGAAATCATAAATATGTAATTAAATCATATTTTATAAGGCTAAAGACAGTTTTGAGCCCCGAGTATTAAATCATATATATGTAATTAAATCACATTTTATATATATATATATATATATATATATATATATATATATATATATATATATATATATATAGGTAGAAGAAGATAAAAGTGGTCCGGCAACAAATTAAACATACATGCATTGCATATAGGCTAAAGACATTGCAAAGTATGCAGAGAGTACTTTGGATGTTGGGGAAATATTCCGCTAAGGAGGGGGTCATAATGTGCAATTATTAATATTCATATTTTACTTCTTTAAGTTTGTTTCTATTTTTGTGTGTCAATGATGCTCTTGTTCTCTTTCACTTTCAAGAGCATGTTAATGCCTCATGTAATTCTTATTTGGTTAAATGTATTCTGCTGCTGTACAATGATGTAATTGTTAAATATGACAAAATTAATTAGTAAATCATTTTCCATAATAAATAATGCATATATATATATATATATATATATATATATATATATATATATATATATATATATATATATATATATATGTATATATATGTTTGTTTTTTATAAAGCACGTGCATTGTGTTTTTATCTGAATTTTGATGTTTGTGTAACGTGACACATTTAAATGTATTCAATACACATGCAATTGTATTATAATTTTACAATCAAATATGGTGCATGTAATCATCCAAATTCTAAACATAGAAATTGTAATTCAGTCATACGTCAAAACAAAAACGTACGTTTAAAACGACATTTTTGACTCATCTCAATATTTAAGCATTAAAATGTTGTTGAAAACAGTGTAATAAATTCGTAATGTTGTGGTGAAAGATAGGATGTAATTGAATCAAGTCGATATTCTTTAGTGTTCGACTCGACTAATAAAATTCAGCTTGAGCTCGATCAAGTAAAAAAAAAACCAAAAATGTACTCTACCCGGTTAATATTCCTTATAACCTGACTCCACTCGCAAACTTGATAAATTTCTTATAATTCATTTATTATCATAAAATAAGGCAAGATTGTGCTCTATACGTTTAATACTCGAGTCGACTAATATTAATAAATTATATAAAATAAAGAGTTAATTCAACGCATTTAATATTGGACTCGATTCTTTAAAAATTACAGGACACGATTAATATTACTAAATTGAATAAAATGTTATTTAATAATAAATTTGTTAAAATAATTACTTAAATTTTTATTATATAATATAGCTCAATTAACTCGTAACCTAGTGGATTAGGCTTGAACTAGAAGTTTTTTTTTTTTTGAATATATATACTCACTCCGTTCCTATTTAACTTTCGCATTTACCAAAAAAACACATATTCAAAAGAGTAGTTAACACTTTAATTTTTCATCAAAATGATAATAACACCTCTTGGAATATAATTAATGCAATGTTGTTTTCATTATCTCACCCCTTAATAAATATGGAGAATTAAGGATAAGAACAACTTTTGAAATATTTATGAGTAAGAATATGACAAATTTACACATTTTATATAGGAGAATAAAACTTTTATATTTTTTATAGGCAAAGACAAATATATATATATATATATATATATATATATATATATATATATATATATATATATATATATATATATATGCGGCTGGGACTTATTTTTCATGTGAACTTTTTTTTTTCTTTCCTCCTCGATTTTCAAACGATCATATCTTTTGATCTAGATATCCAAACGCGATAAAAATTTCAATGAATTTTTTATTTTTTGATGCTCTTCGTTTGGAGACTTGGTTTGATATAATTACATCGTTTTTCATGAGATTCACCGTCTAAATTCACCCAGTGAATCTCCCCAGTGAATCCCGAAAATCAGTGAATATCGACACTGAATTTCGAGCAATAGTGAATTTCGAGAGCGGATTTTCTGAAATCACGTTGGAATATGTTGAATGTGGTCTCAAAATAAAGAGAATGAAAAAAATAAAAAAATTGGTGAAAGAATTTTCATATTTAGAGTTCTAGATTGGGAGATATGGGTGTTTAAAAAAAATGGATGAAAAAGAAAGTGTGTTTGTTTTCGTTTTTTTTTGTAAAAAATGACACCAAAAACTAAAAAATTAAATAAAATTGTTTTATTATTTATGCAAAAATTTTAAAAACAAAATTTTACTTAATTGATGAAATATTGGTGTCATTCTCCCTCATTCTCCCTAATAAATAAGGGTAGATGTAGAAAAAGACAATATATAATACTTTAGAAATGTAACTAAGACAGATAAAAAGAATTTTCATTTTTGACGATAACGACGGTTAAATAGGAATGGAGGGAGTAATTTATTAACCCAAAGCCGTAACTGCCGAAGTTCCTATTTAAAACATAAAACAAAAACTATCAAAAATAAGTACTTATGCAGCCGGTATCAGCAGAAGACTTTGAGGAAAATTTGACCGACTGAGTCAACTGTACCGGCCAGCTAGCTGGTAAATGACTAAGAGCGACCCCAGTAGGAGGCCTCAATTACTCCTTCCGAACAAATCGTTTTCCATTTTAGTTATAGTTTTTCAACACCCAAAAAATATTTCACTCCAATAAACATCATTTATACAACCCCCAATAAACTAGTTTTTCTTCTTATTATTATTATATTATTATTATGTGCAATTTACAAAGGAATTTGTAAAGTAAAAGAGGCCCGCCTGACAACTTGCAACTTACATACCCCCCATCAGCCACCTGATAATTCAAGGGAGGGGATAGGGGATTTTCAATGTCGGGTGTGATATGAGGGACCACTGTGGGGTAAAGGCACCCCTAAATGTATTTTTGGGGGCTGGATCATGGGCCCATTGGAGTTGCTCTAAAGTTTGGACAAATGAGAGTTGACTTTGTTCATCATCTTCTTGTAGTAGTATTATTTGTCGGGAGGGTGATACATCCAGTCATCCACTACACATAGTGTGTAGTGTACAATCACTACACATATTTTATACATTCATTTAAAGTAATACACTTTAATTAATGGATAATTTGTGTATAGTGATCGTACATTACACAGTATGTTTAGTGGATATATCATTTTCGTATTTGATGTATGATAATGCCGGATACCGTCGAGTGTATAACTGGGCCTAAATTCCTTCTAGAACGACTTACCAAGAATTATAACAATGGGGATTGTGATGTGATTTAGACTGAGCCTGAGAGTTATGTTCTCTCAAGTTGCCTACGTATCCAATCCGTGTAATTGGAATCAAGTCTTTCGTAGTTAGTAGGGTTGGTTTATATAGCGGCGCTCACAGCCCCATTTCTTGTCCTGCAAGTATCTAGGATTTACTTCCTAGCCCCTAAGGATTAACGCGGATAAATCCCTTTGATTTAGGGATTATTATTATGATATAAAAGAGACAGGATCGGTCTCCTATAATCAGGGGATTCTTCCCATGTATCTTATTATATAGTCACGTGTCTGAATTCTAGAATAAGAGAAGCCCCCAACGCCCTGCGCTGGGCTCCTCAGGTCATCTCGATTTGAGTTGCCTTGCCTGCCCCCGTCACGACCGAGTCGTCCTACGGTGGTCTAGTCGGGAAGGGCAGGGCCGGCCTCTTACCTGGAGTTGATGTTTGCTCGGCACTAGGCCTCCGGCCATAATGGTCCCTCTCTTATTCATCTCAACGCCACTCGGAGAATGACACGTGTTGAGATCTACTCTAACCATCGTCATAAGCCCCCAGTCGACTAGATTTCGCGTTGTCGGGCGATCTCGACTTAGGCGGAGCGCAGTTCGGCTACTTAACAGAATCGGAGTAGTCTTGCCACACGAGAAACGAAGCATTTCTATACACGCCTTAATTGATGTTTGCTTTTCCCAATACCACTTTTTGGGGGTTATAACCCCCTAGTCTCATCACGTCATTTCAGACGTTACACCAGTTCATTTAAACCCAATATTGAAGCTGCCGGTTGCCATTCCAATCTCTAACTTCTTCAAAACAAGTAAGCTCTCTATGCTTTTTCTATTTTAATTCCTTTTGTGGTTAATGAGTGAGCTAATTATTCTCACTGATAGTTCAATTGAAGCCCTATTCGAGTTTGAAACAGAATCAGAAAATGAAACCCCCCATTTCAGGGTTAACCTTGAGAAACCTATTCCTCCGTTGGCCGGAAACTCTGTTCCCCAACCCTTAATAAATCGCAAGGGATTTGAACACTTGGTTCTAGCCCCACGATACGATCCATCTTATACTGGTCCTCCGCGTTCTTCTGGTACCTCAAAATTCGTTCTGACCCTAAAAGAACACATGGCCTTGAAGTCTCAAGCAGCTTGTCATGGTATCGACTCCAAGTTAACCCCGAAAGAAGTAACATCCCTCTGTAAGCAATACAACCTGGAGAATCCCTTGTTCAAACCCACGGTTCCTGGCCCCGGCGTCTATGCCTACCGGGCTCCGGCCGACTGCTGTGCCGTCTACAAGGAACAACTCCTCCATGGCCTAAGGTTTCCCATTTGTCCAGCCATATTGGACGTCTTAGAACATTACGGGCTAGGTCTGACCCAGATTGTTCCGAACGGTATAAGGGCAATTGTGGGTTGCGCTATCTGGTGCCTGTGCGCCTGCATCCCTTTCACCATTCAAACATTTCGACTCTTCTATCAATGTAAACAAGTGCCAGATCAAGATGGGTATTACTACTTTCCACGGCGAGGAGACTTCTACAATGAGGTCCAATTCACCGAGAAGGGTGAATCTTCTTACAAGGGATGGAAATCCTGGTTCTTCTTTATTTGTCTTGAGGTGGTAGCCAACATGGGTAGATGGAATTCTGCCGACCTGGGAAGCGATCCTCAACCCATAGATTTTGACATGAAGCTGATAGACGATATTCGGAAAAGTGGCGTCTATGAAGAAATTTTCCTCTAAATTGATCAAATCGCCCCGACTGCCGACTGCTTGGCCCGACCCTTATAGGGAATTAACCAGGGCGGAATATAGAACTTGTAGGACCTTTTCTTTTACTGTGCTTTTTGTTGTCGAGTTTATGAAATACTTGTACTAATTCCCTTATGCCTTCCTTTTGACAGTGTCATCTTTTCCTGAGTTGGTCGCCGATGTCGATGAGGAAGAGCAGGTTCCTGTTGACGCCCATCCAGGACATGACTCCGAGAGGACTGTGAGCACCGACCTGGGTGCTACTCGATTTTCTGGGAACGTACTGAATCCTGAGACGACCAACATCCTGTCTGAGCTCCCTAAGGATGCCCATGTTTCCTCTTCTCCAATCATTCCAATAGAGATGGAGGAGGTCGAGGATGAAGAGGAAGAAAGATAGGAGTTCCGGCTTCGAAAGAGGAAGCATGTGGTGATCGTTGACACCCCTCGACGGGGTAAATCCAAGAAAAAAAAGACGGTTCCCCATCCTGTTGAAGAGATCGAGGATATTGATCCAGAGGAAGACGCACCCATAGGTCAAGGGCGTCTAGCTGAACTATCTGACCAGGACTTAGCGGCGGTGGTAAGTCATCTTTCGGTGTCTTGACCTTTTATGTATTTTTACTCTTTATCTAATCGGTTAACCTTTTCAAGGAGCTGACAGACCTAAACCTAACCTTGGAAATGGCGCCAGAAAGCTGACGGACATTACCTAGGCTATACAGATCCTAACCGGCAGTGTACCGGGTCAAATTGTAGTGCTAGTCTGGTGAGTCAGGTCGTATTCCTCAGGGAAAACATGGTAACTCTTTTAAGTGGGGTTAAACACCAAGAAGCTATTATTAACTCGATCTAAGTCGCAGTTTTATCAGTTTCCTCGGGTTAGATAGTTAGATTAGTTAGATTAGTTAGTAATGTTAGAGTTAGATGTTAGTAAAACAGAAAATAAAACAAATAAATACTAATATAATATATATTTTTGGATCTAGCCAAGAATACTTTACTGAATCAATATCTTTTAGTAGAAATAAATGAGAGCAGATCTTCCTTTATTCAAGGTGTAAATTATATATGAATCGGTGTACTCTAAGCTAGACAACTCCTCCTCACACGAGCGTATGAAATTGTCATATGTCAAATGTCATCACCCAATGTCATCCAAAGCATAAGTCACTCCCGTTTTGTCATACGAGCAATGTTTCGGATCTTGATTAAAACAGATAAATTAACGTAATACGATCTTGAGCACAATTTTAATAAGATTTGTTTTTCTAGGACAAATCTGCCCCCGGATAGGAAATAGGATTCCGTTGTCACGTTTTCACTCGGCCAATTTTACCCTCCGGTCTTTCTATCCGTACATTAAGTTCAAAATAGAAAGAGATTCATCATAATCGGTTTTAATCATTATTACCAGAGTCGATCATTCATTTTACCAAAAAGATTAACTAATTCAGATTCATATCTTGGCTAGATATATTTTTAGTTTAACATAGTGATAAATATAATATATATATAAAAAAAACAACAAAAGTAATAACTTGATAAAATTACCCGTTTATTGTAGATCTAAGTCGTATCCTCTGAAAATAGCAACTTCTTCAATACAATTTTCTCGGATAATCTTCTCGAGCATTACAACATTACTACTTTTTATTTAAACAAACATATATACATACATAGACATATGTATATACGGGCTCGAAAACAAAATAAAAAGAGAAAAGAGATGAAGAAGGGACATGAAGAAGAGGGGAATGGAAGAAATGGGAGGAGGTGGAGAAGAGAGATCTTGGCCAAGAGTGTCCAAGATGGGGCAAGAAAGATGGAATGGAAATGGGGGAGTATATATAGGGAGAGATATACACACACACACATATATATATATATATATATATATATATATATATATATATATATATATATATATATATATATATATATATATATAGCACATGGAAGCCATCATCAAGCACATGGGAGGGAATATCCATCATTGCAAGTAACATGCACCACATGGGAGAATATAATCAAGTTGGGAAAATATCTCAGCTTTTTCCCGGCGTTTCTATAGCGGCGCTTATTGATAAAATAGCCATAACTTGAGTTGTAGACCTCCAATTGACGTGATTCAAAATGCGTTGGAAAGATCATTTGAATATCTACAACTTTTATTAAGAACTCTTCCCCAGAAAATGCCTCTAAGTCAGGTCAAATTTCCATCGAAAAACAGGTTACGGTAGAAGCACGTAGAACAATTTGATCCGTTTTGAACTCGTAAGCTTGTGGCATTTTCTTCTTTCCCTCAAAATCCATCTTTTAGGCTTCAAAACATGGCGTTACGTGGAATCTTGGTCAATATATAATCCTGCAATGAACCACCAAAATACCAAACGTAAATCCGACACGACACTCCGGTTACTAAACCGGTACAAAAACTAATAAAAAACTTATAAAAATACGATAATTTATATAATAACTACTACTTATACATTTGAATAAAACTTAGTAATTTTGACTTGATTTGATACAATAATGCTCAAAATGGTATCAATATTGGGGTAAAATGTCGTAATAATGATCATAAATTTATCTCTCATCAGGAGCCCATTGGTCAGGATTTCTACACAAACTTGCTGAGTCGTCGGCCTTTAAAGAAGCTCAAAAAAGAGCATCGAGGAGCTAAGAGCAATCCGGGAAAGGCACAAGGAGTCGGCCAAGGCTAAGGATTAGGAGATCAAGGCCCTAAAGGGGCAGCTCTAAGCTCATGAAGCCGAGCTAAAAAAGGCCCACGGGGAGTGTGCTGCAGAGCTCCAGGCAGCCTATGACAAGTATACTGCTGAGACTTCTGAGCTGGGTTAGCATCTAGCTAGGCTTCAGGCTGAAAAGGCAGAGCCGGAGGCTTCCCTCCTTGACCGAATCACCCTGTCCGTTCAGGATTACAAGTCTTCCAAGCAGTTTGGTGAGTGCCTAAAAGCTGTGCTGGCCCTGTGATGTGGCATGGATTCACAGTGCGGGTGGACGAGTCTAAAGAGAAGTTTCCTGACCTGGATGTTGAGGCCCTTCCTCACAAGCACATGTATAATCCTGAGGCAGGTAGGATTTACGATGAATGCCTACGGGAGTTCAAAGAAGGCATAGATGTTGGGGTCAAGTATGCCAAGAAGTGCCCTACCGCTTTCGAGTTCCGGTCTGTGACTCACGATCGCTAGTCACCGCTTCGTTGAGTTTGCAAAGTTACATTGCCCCTCTTTGAGCTTTTACTTTGCTAGAACTTATTTTGTTATCTTTTGTAAACCTTAACTTTTATGCTAAGCAATATTATCTTTAACATTTATGCTAAGTTTTTGTTTTGAAATCGAGTACTTAGCTAGTACCCCATGCATCCCCACAGTATGGCATGCATTACTGAGAGTAGTGGATGACATGCTTGTTTTCGATTTTGAGCTCTACATGTTTTGTATGCTTGATGCCGTCAGACTCGGGAAGTTTGTGGACCTGCATACTGAGGAAGTTTGTGGTATGCAAACTTTCTGAGTATGACCTGCAGTATTCAGTTAAAATTTGGCCTGACCTGCAGACTGAGGAAGTTTGTGGTATGCAAACTTTCTGAGTATTTCCTTTGCCTCGTACTCCCTTTTGACATGATTGACCACTAACTAGGAGTCACTGAACACTTGTAGATTGGCAGCTCCGAGTTTGCTAGACCGTGGAAGCCCAGTGATTAGAGCTTCATACTCTGCTTCATTGTTTGTGGCCTTGAACTGAAAGTGCAAGGCATAAGGGAATTCTTCTCCCTTTGGACTTATGAGCAAGAGGCCTGCCCTTACTCCTTCTTTTCCTGTTGTCCCGTCCATATACCGGGTCCATGATTTAACCTGTTCTGCTGGTGGATCTGTCTCAATTTCCACTGAAATTCCTTCAGCTAAGATGTCAGCTATAGCTTGAGCCTTTATAGCAGTTCGGGGTTGGAAGTCCAGGTCATACTCTGCAAGCTCTATGACCCACTTGGCTAGTCTCCCAGAGGTATTTGGTCAAGCTAATATCTATCGTAGAGGCTGATCTATTACTACCGTTATCGGGTGTGCTTGAAAGTATGGCCTCAACTTTCTTGAAGCATGTACACGAGCCAAAGCTAGTTTTTCTGCGTTAGCATATCTGAATTCTGGTCCATGTAGAGACCGGCTCACGTAGAACACTGGTTTCTGTACCATGTCCTCTTCTCTGATCAAGACCGCGCTGACTACTTCTTCGACAACTGCTAAGTATATTAACAAAGTTTCTCCTTCCTGATGAGACGTCAGTGTCGGCAACTCGGCTAAATAAGACTTAAGATCCTGGAATGCTTTTTGGCTGTCCTCATTCCACTGGAAAGGACTTGTCTTCCTCAGGACCTTGAAAAAATGTGAAGGCATTTGTGCCGATCCGACAGAAACCTATTTCGGTCAGCCATACGCCCTGTCAGTCTTTGCACTTCTTTGATGCTCCTTGACGGTGGCATTAACCTTAGCGCCTCGATCTTGTCAGTGTTTGCTTTGATGCCTTCCTTGGAGATCATGTACCCCAGGAACTTACACGACCTGACCCCAAAAATACACTTTTAGGGTTAAGCTTCATCTGAGTCTGTCTAAGCACGCTGAATACTTCTCTGATGTCTATCATGTACTGATCAATGGACCTGCTCTTGATCAAGACGTCGTCCACATAGACCTCCATACATCTTCCAATCTGTTTTTCAAAGATCTTATTCACTGCTCTCTGATAAGTGGCTCCGGCATTCTTGAGCCCGAATGGCATGGTGACAAAGCAGAAAGTACCTAGCTCGGTAATAAATGCAATCTTCTCTGGATCCTCGAGGTCCATGGCTATCTGATGGTATCCTTTATATGCATCTAAAAATGCAAATATTTCAAAGCCCACAGTTGAATCAACTAACCTGTCAATCTTATGGAGTGGGTAACAGTCCTTAGGACAAGCTTTATTCAAGTCAGTGAAGTCCACGAACATTCACAAGCTTGCATCTAGCTTCTTCACCAATACTGGGTTGGCTAGCTAGCTCGGGTAAACCACTTCCCTTATGATATTTGCCTGGAGGAGTTTTTCTACCTCTTTCTGAATGGCCTCCATTCTTTTGCCGAACTGGCTTCCTGCTCGGGTCGACATGGAGTCTGTGAAGGGCCAGCTCGGGTGACAGGCCTGGCATGTCTTCAGTCTTCCATGCGAATACATCATTGAGCTCTTTTAACACTTTGACGAGTTCTTTTTGCTGTTCTGGGATCCATGATCCCACACTCACAGTCAATCCTTGTGATCTTCCCATAAGCTCACTGTGTCGATTTTATCTTTTGAGGACCAGCTCTCTTCCTCTTCTGGGAGTAATTCTTCAACAGAGACCTGGTGCACCATTATCTTTATATTAACAATGGCCGTGTAACAGCTCCTGGCAGTTTCCAAGTCACCATTGATTTCCACTGAACCCTGATTTGTTGGAAACTTCATGCTGATGTGGGCTGGGGAGATTACAGCTCGCAAGTCTATTAGTGCAGGTCTTCCTATAATAACATTGTAGGCTGAGGGCGCTTTGACTACAACATAATCCACCATAAGGATCCTTCCCCTAGGTTCATGTCAAAAGTGGTCGGCAATCTAATCATGCCCATGGGATGGATTGGGGGTCCAGCAAACCCAAATAACGGAGCTAAAACAGGTGTCAGCTCAGTATCCTTCATCTTCATTGATTGAAAAACACCGTAGTACAACATATTGACCGCGCTACCCATATCGACACATATATGATTCACCGTGAACTTGTTGATTACAACTTCAATAACCAGCCCCTCGTTATTAGTGACTAAGGACAAGGGGTTTTGAGGACCATAAACTACCTCTCCGGACAGTCTCTGTCTTTTGTTGGAGTCTGCAAGAGCAGCTGACCTGCCATTTCTCTTTTCCTCCTGTCGGGACGCAGCACTCGGGCTACCCGAGATGGTATTGATTGTGTTAATAGGGCAATTATCGACTTGCCCATCGGGACCCAGGGATTGATCTCTCATACGGCGGTAGTCATAGCATCGGCCTCGATCCTGACCGAAGTTCCCGCTCTTGAACTCTCTTCTCCCCCTAGGCTCCGTATTTTGCGACGGTCTGTGACCTCATCCAACTTCCCTTCCATGACAGTGGCATCAATATCCCTTTGCAAGTCCCTACAATGCTCTGCATCGTGTCCAATATCTTTATGGTACTTGCAGTATTTGGTCTGATCTATTTTTTCCCGAGGACCTCTCATGGGTGGTGGTACTCAGGCTATGCCTTTTGTTTGCATTATGGCGAGGACCTACTCACGTAACCTGTTGAGAGGGATAAAATCCTTTCCTGAAGTGCTCATTTCTTTCCCAATCGGTCGGATATGGGCGCAGCGACCCTATCCCACACTTTCTTGCGTTTTTTGTCAGATCTGTCATCAAATTTATCTTTTTTAGAGCCCTCTGCTTCCCTTTTTAGACGGTTGGCCTCATCACCCTGGCAATACCTGTAAGCCAATTCCATGCATTCTTCCATAGACCGGGGAAGCTTGCTGTTTAACTTGGCGTATAACCGACCCCCTCGTAGTCCTGCTACGAATGAGGTGATCAAAAGATGCTCCTCTGCGTTCCTTACCTGCCTTGATTCCTCATTGAACCTCTTTAAGTACTGCAATGCCGTCTCCTCTCTCCTCTGCCGGATAGTGAGAAGGTAGGTGGCGTTTCTTTGAAAAGGCTTAGCCGTAACAAACGCTTGCAGAAACTTCTTAGCAAGAGTCTCAAAGTTGGGGATTAAGTGAGGTGGCAATCTCCTGACAACTCACGGGCTCTACCTGTGAGTAAGGTGGGGAAGGCTTTGCACTTCATCTCCTCGGCAACGCAATCTAGATTCATATGTGTCAAATATTGAAACAGATGATCTTGGGGGTCCTTTGTGCCATCATAAGGTTCCAACTTAAGGACCTTAAACCTCTTGGGATGCTGGTAGTTCAGGATTTGCTCCGAAAACGGTGATTCAAAGGAATGGTCGTCAGACTTACGCCCTAGTATTCCATCCAGCTCTGCTCGAGCAGCTTCCTAGGCTTAAGCATTAACCTCTTTCCTCTAGGCATTAAATGTGGAGGATATCGTCTCTGACTTATCATCCTTGCGTGTCTGGTTGGTCTTGGGAGCATTGTCTTCAGGGTTTGCTTCTTCCCGCCCCTTCAAGGCTAAACCCAGCACGCTTTTGAATGCTGCCATGTTGAGATTTCTCAGGGCCTCTAACAGGGATTGTTAAGCAGGATTGGCCAACACTTCTTCTTGATGAGTTTGATGCTGGCTCGTAGTTTCATGTGGATCCGTATCCCCTCCGCCCGTTTGTCCGGCAATGGTGGTGGAAGGATCAGCCTCTTGGACTAGTGGATCCTGCGCTTGGGTCTTTTTTCATGTATTTTTTGGTGGTTCCATTGCTAATTGTTGATGAAATCGCTGAAAGAAGACCCTCTTTCTAGCGCCAATAGACGATGCCAGATACCGTCGAGTGTATAACTGGCCTAAATTACTCCTAAAACGACTTACCAAGAGTTATAACAATGGGGATTGTGATGTGATTTAGACTGAGCCTGAGAGTTATGTTCTCTCAAGTTGCCTACGTATCCAATCCGTGTAATTGGAATCAAGTCTTTCGTAGTTCCTTAGGGTTGGTTTATATATGCGGCGTTCTAGCCCTATTTCTTGTCCAGCAAGTATTTAGGATTTACTTCCTAGCCCCTAAAGATTAACGCGTATAAATCCCTTTGATTTAGGGATTATTATTATGATATAAAAGAGACAGGATCGGTCTCCTATAATCGGGATTCTTTCCATGTCTATCTTATTATATAGTCACGTGTGTCTGAATTCGTAAGAATAAGAGAAAGCCCCCAACGCCATGCGCTGGGCTCCTCAGGTCGTCTCGACCTGAGTTGCCTGGCATGCCCCCGTTACGACCGAGTCGTCCTGCGGTGGTCTAGTCGGGAAAGGCAAGGCGGGCCTCTTACCTAGAGTTGAGGTTTGCTCGGCACTAGGCCTCCGGCCATAATGGTCCCTCTCTTATTCATCTTAACACCACTCTGAGAATGACACGTGTTGAGGTTTACTCTGACCATCGTCAATGTACATACTACAAATGAGCTCACAAAGTTTATTAATCAAAAGCAGGAGCCAACGCTATCTTCCATGTCCTGGACCACCTTTTGGAATTTCTACATGGTTAAAAACCGGAAGTTTATCTCCTATAATATTTTTTTGTTCAACAATTACTTATTTGAATTTATAACGACTCTTAAAGTTCTATTTGAGTTGTGAAAGATAAATTTTTGTTCTATATTCTCCAATGAAAGATAAGTATACACTATATAGTACACACAAGTGTGGATCTAGGATTTTGATCAGAAGGGGTGCATCAGCCGTACATTTGACGTCCCATTCTGGATCGAGTCTTTATTCGGAAAAAAAAGTGTATGCATATAATTAAAATTAATCAATTATACACATCAGCCTTTTCGGAGTAACATTATAATACAACACGGAAAACGAAAAGATAGACTCGCGAAACTGATGACCACCAAGTATGTATAACACACTCCCCTCTACTAATGCAAACTAGTAAAAAATCAACCGATCCCCTGGATATGGCCTAGTGGTGAAGGCATGGGTGCGTAGTGCAGCCTCTTACCTAAGCCGGAGGTCAGCGGTTCGATTCCCGTAAATGGGTTGATTTCCGATTGATAACACCCTTCATTCAGAGGTTATAAAAGGCAGCCCATGTTGGAGCTACTAGGTTACCTAATTAACCTCTCCTCATACCTGTGGGATCGGGGGTGAGGGGACAGTAGGGTTTACCATTTTTTTTAGTAAAAACTCAACTGTCCCCAGGACATGGTCTAGTGGTAAAGGACTTGGGTGTTGTAATGACAGCTGGACCGGGAGCTGGAGTGTGAAGATTTGAATCCGTAAATTGACAACTTTTTTCAAAAGATCTTGGTCTAATGATGCCTTGACTCGAGCCACTTGGTTACTCGATTAACATCTCCACACATTCTGCGGGACATGGGAGTGGGGGGCCATTTCGGTTGGGGTTTAACCGTTTTTTTAGTAAAAACTCAACCATCCACTCATTTTGCGGGACAGGGGAGTGGGGGGGGGGCCCTTTCGGTTAGGGTTTAACAGTTTTTCGTTAAAAACTCAACCAAACAAGGGATCAGTTGCACACAAGTCCAATAACACTTCGAATAGTGAAAAGCGTATCACGACACATATTCCCCTCGAAGGCAGGGGTTAACCGTCCCAAGTGAAATCCAAGGCCCTGATCAACCAAGCCCTGGGGCTGGCATTAGATCTCCCGGCTATGAAAATGAAACGTGCTTGATCACCAAGGACAAGTGCACTTAATCTATTAAACTATCAATTATGTTTAGGCATGGTTAAACCAACAACGTAAGTTCATTCCATATAAAATGCTTCTTAAAGATTTATAATCCTAGACCTTCTAGTTATACTACTTATCACATTGACATAAATTGATGACTACTAAGCATAGCACCCCACATTTCTAAGAGTTGTCTTCCGGTGATCACGTGTTTCTCCCCGCAGAGGGTCTCCAGACGGTGTTGTGCCGCATAGACCACAAACCAAGCTCAAGACTATGTCATATATCAAGTAACGCTTATCGCATTGATCCTATGAGGAAAACAAGCATAAAACAACTAAAGGACAATTTGGTGTGCGCTAGGCTTCGTGTGGCGCATGCCAAACCAACCTAGAACCATCCTGTACGTTTCTGCTCTCCCTGGCTCTCGCTGAAAGGTCTATGGCGTGTATTAAACCACTTTGGCACACACCTGGTTCTTTCTGGCGCCCGTCAAACAATACAGTAGCATTGTGCTCACAGCTTAGTGCCATTGGCGCACGCCAACAACCCTTGGCGCGCGCCAGCTGTTCGGAAACCATTATGCTAGTTCTCTGCATCATTCTAGCGTGTGCCAAAACATGTCTGGCTCGCGCAGGCCGTCAGAAATTTGAAGAAATAGCCTGCAATTGATGAGAAAACCAGGCCAAATAATACCAATTCGTTTCCTAACCTTATAACATCATAACATGCAATAAAAACAACAATATGCACGATTAAAGGCATCAAATAACATGACCAACGACGATGGAACACCTCATTACCTTATATTTCGATGGTCCATAACAACTTCCAGCAGATACAAGTGTCCTACAGTTCCCTACAAGAATCATATGTTCATGATCAAGAAATTTATCAAGAAATATAACTAAAATAGATACTACGATTGTTTGGAAAAAGCCCCCTAAAATTAGAGACACAGACCTTTTAAACCTAAATGCAAACTTAAGGACCTTAAAATATATTAAACATCATAATAAACATTTAAACGTATTTTACTATCTAAAAGGCATGTACGAATTGGGAAGTGGTATGAGCAAATCAGCCATGTACGAATCGGAAGAAGACAAGAGCCCATCACAAGAAGACCCCACCATAAATGATTCAGGTATGGGACATCCTGAATTGAAGACAGTGATAAAGCCATCCTTGACTCCTGGTGTGGCTGCTGGGATCTGGATTGGTGGAGAAGGAAGCATGACACTTTGCTCCAGTTGAGAAAATAAAGGAGGAGGCATGACGGTAAACAAAATAGGATGTGGACTGGGGACAAGATCAGGAATTGGAACAACAACGATTCGGGCTGAACTAAGCTCGGTTCGTGCAAATAAAACCACCATGGATTCAACGACTTCGAATTCCGGTGGGAAGTGTCAATATGGACCAGCTGAACATGCCGGTCTAGCGAATCTGAGTCCGGTCCAATGGCAAGGAATACTTGATATATTGAATTTGGCAAGGCCCAAAGATCGTTTAACTAGTTCGGAATCGTGGATTATTGACCGGTAAGTTGAATAATCACAGGGATGCCTGGGTATTCGAGAAGTGTCCGGTTGGGCTTCCGGATGGTCGGAATTCACATGCCACTCATGAGGGAAGTGTTATATTGCAGGGAGGATTCAAGCTTAAAAATGTTCTCTATGTGTCTGAGTTGGCATGCAATCTTATGTCCGTGACACAAGTATTGGATGAATTAAATTGTCAGGCTCATTTCACCCTCACTTTGTGTGTTTTGCAGGACCGGACAACGAGGAGGCTGATTGGAGTGGGTGAACGCGAAGGACTTTTCTTGTTCCGGGGGATTCCCAACGTGACGGTCAGGGCGATTGATGGGAGAATTCTATGGACATGTGGTACAAGCGGTTAGGGAATCCTTCAGAAAAAGTGCTTAAACGACTTCCAAATGTAAGTGAATCTAGTAAATTGAATAAAGATGGGTGTGATGTGTGTTTCCAGGCAAAACAACCTAGGGTGAGTTTCCTGAAAAGTGATAGTAGAATGAGTAAATTTTTTGAGTTGGTCCATTGTGACTTGTGGGGACCGTATGGAACTAGATCTACGTGCGGTGCATCGTATTTTCTTACGATTGTTGATGATTATTCTAGAGCAGTGTGGGTGTATTTGCTTTATAATAAATGGGAAGTCGAAACTATTTTTCTAAATTTTATGTCTTTGATTGAACGTCAGTTTAATAGGAAATTATGAGTGTTCGGAGTGATAATGACACTGAGTTCAAACGTTTGCTTCCACATTTTCAAAAGGGAGGAATAATTTTGAGACATCTTATGGGTATGCCTCAACAAAATGGGAGAGTGAAGAGAAAACACAAACACATTTTGAACGTCGCTAGTGGCCTTAATATTTGAGGACATCTTCCACTTATGTTTTGGGGTGAGTGTGTTATCACGAAGTTGTTACTTGATCAACCGTACCCGTCAAGCGTTTTGAATTATCTAACTCCGTATGAATTCTTGCTTGGAAAACCACCGACTTTTGAGAATTTACGAGTGTTTGGATGTTTGTGTTATGCCCACAACCAAAGACACAAGGGGGATAAATTTGAAAGTTGTAGTAGGAAGTGTGTTTTTTTTGGGTTATCCATTTGGTAAGAAAGGCTTTTTTGACATAGAAACCAAAGAAATTTTTATCTCGAGGTATGTCAAATTTTTTGAACATATATTTCCCATGGCCACACTGTCTACTCTTACACCATCTTCGGTACCCTTTCATGATTGTGCAAATGACGAAATTATTTCGAATTTCATGAGGGCAATGCGGAGACACATCCGCCTGTAGAGGAGAACAATGTCACTATTGAGGGGGGGGGAGGAGGTGGCAGATTTTGGTGAGGAGGGTGACACATTGCAAACCGATGAGGTTGGTGTAAGCGAAGCAACTTCCAGAGAAATAGAAGAGTTAGGCAGGCGAAACCGAACTAAATTGTCTAATTCTAAGTATCGGGAGTTTGTTACACATACGGCTATGGAAAAGAAAAGTCCCTCAGCGCACTCCTCCGCTCCATCACCTGCCTCAGGTAGTTTATATCCGCTTACACATTCTATGGATTATTCTCATTTTTCTGATGCACATAGAATGTTTCTAGCGAATGTGACTGCAGGACATCCTCTCTGATCGTTTAAAGAAGCAATTAAATATGAAGGAAGGGGGAAATCTATGGCAGAAGAAATACGAGCCTCGGAAGAACAGGCACGTGGGTATTGCAGGAATTACCCCCTGGAAAGAAAGCTCTCGGTTTCAAGTGAGTATATATAGAAAAATACGATGAACTAGGCAACCTCCAACAATTAAAAGCCCGTTTGGTAGCATTTAGAAATCATCAGGTGGAAGGGATTGATATAATGAAACCTTCGCACTTGTTGCGAGATTGGTGACAGTTCGGGCCTTCCTTGTAGTCGCGGCCGTTAAAAAATGAGAGATCCATCAGATGGTTGTGCACAACGCATTTCTCCATTGGGACCCGAATGAAGAAATTTACATGAAAATTCCTCCATGTTTTGATCATAACAGACAGAACATGGTGTGTCGCATGCGAAAGTCTTTGCATTGGATGAAGCAGGCACCCCGATGTTGGTTTGCAAAATTGACATCGGCACTGAAAGATTATGGCTTCCGACAATCTTACTCGGATTATTCTCTATTCACGCTTGTTCGTGGGGGCATACGGATAAATGTGCTTGTCTATGTGGATGATATGATACTTGCGGGAAATGATTCCACGGCTTTGCAGGTTTTCAATATTTATTTGGGAAGTTGCTTTAAAATGAAGGACTCGGGGAGATTGAAATACTGTCTTGGTTTGGAGGTGGCCCAGAATCCGCAAGGAATTTTATTATCCCAACGAAAGTACACACTAGATATTATTGAGGAGATTAGGCTACTTGGTGCTTGTCCTGCAGGTGCGTTGTTGGATGATCCTGGCAAATATCGGATATTGGTGGGACGGCTTATTTATCTTGGGGTTACACGTCCTGACTTGGTGTATTTGGTACATATTTTATCTCAATTTATGCAGGAGCCGCGAGTCGAGCATTGGGAAGCCGCGTTACGTGTGGTCCGTTACTTGAAGAAAAACCCGGGTCAGGGTATACTTTTGTGGGCAAATAGCCCTTTTTCCCTTGAGGGGTGGTGTGATTCTGATTGGGCGAGTTGCCCCGTCACCCGTCAATCTTTGAGTGGGTGGTTCGTGTTACTTGGGACTTCTTCAATTTCATGGAAGACAAAGAAGCAGCAGACGGTTTCCCGGTCCTCTGTTGAGGTTGAATGCCGTTCAATGGAAGCCGTGACCTTTGAGCTGAAATGGCTTCAGCAACTTCTTGGGGATTTAGGGGTTCGGATCCTGATGGGTATCCCACTCCAATGTGATAGTCAGGCCGCGTTACATATTGTGCACAATCCATTTTTTCATGAGCGGACGAAACATATTGAAGCAGATTGCCACTTTGTTCGTGACGCAATCACGGACGGACTTCTTGCCCCCGAATATGTGCCAACGCGAGTCCCCCTGGCAGATATTTTTACAAAAGCATTGGGGAAACAACAGTTTGATTTTTTTGTTAAACAAGTTGGGCGTTCGTGATTTTCACGCTCCAACTTGAAGGAGGTATTAAGGTATATATTATTATTATTATTGATTTATATTTGGCAAGTAGAGGGCATAATTGGAATTTTGGGAGATGTAGGGTTCCTACCTATGATGTATAAATACCATCTATGAAGATGAATGCAAGCACCGAAAATTATTTTTTTCTATTCGTATTTTGTCACGGTTCTTTTCGATCTACCAAATTTGTCAATTCCAAAGAAATGTATGCAACATAAATTATTTGGTTCTCGAAGAAACCAATCAACGATCTAAATTTTTTTTTATTGCCAATCAGCAGCCCTGCCACTTTTTTTTTTCTTTTACTTATTTTTTTTTTCCTCTTTTTCAAATTTTTTTTTTCACACATCATAAAACAAGCTAGTACAAATTCCTATTCCTTTTTTTAAACTATAAGGAAGAGGTGTGATTATAGTCGGCTCTATCAGGGTCACGTGTCATGTATATAATGGCTGAACTTTAAATATGGTACGGAGACTTCACCCCGACCAGTGTCCATAGCAAATCGTACAGAGCGAGCTGCCTCACCCTTCTCGACCATAGAGGCTCGGCCCATATCTGCCCAAGCCCCTAGTCAGTTATATGCACGTTTGCTTAATATAGGGAGAAGATTATGGAAAGAATCCATGCTCATTAAGGCTCTGATTCAACGTTAAAGATAAAGGAGATGTTATCTCCTAACAATCAGGGATTCGTATCAATCCTAATTAATACTGGTGTAACCAAGTCCTTGAAGGACACGGCAAGATTAGGATTAAAGCTCTCTATATATATAAACTCCTGCTTAGAACTACGGCCGACTTGATTCCAATTGTGAGATAGGATACGTAGGCAGCGTGAGGAAAACTCAAGTTCAGTCACAATACGACAAACACAACCTGCTCTTTTGGTGTTTACAGGTGATCGGAGGGTTACCATTAGATCATTTAGCCCGAAAACAGTAATCGGTGAAGTCGGACTTCATCAAGGTGGACCATACATTTTTCTCATGCTCCTTCGCTAGTTTGTTTTGGAATTTCGTGTTCAACTGGTACGGATTCTCTATTTCTTTGCCTGCTAATTGGTATGAGTTGTGTCGTTTCAATCCTCTTTTCGCTCATAACGCTAAAATGGCTTGGTTGTGGGAAGCTATCAAACGGAGCACTATTTGGATTTTGTGGAAAAAGAGGAATAAGTTGGTGTTCTAAAAACATATTGATGATGCTGCTGTTGTCTTCATTGAAGTGCAGAGTTCATCTTTTGCTTGGATCAATAATAGATGTTCTAAATTGTCTTTTAATTGGGATAGGTGGAAAATTAATCCTTGTTATGCTTTATAATTAATCATTGTAACTTGTTCTGAATTGTACTCTCTTTTGAGGCTCCAGCGTAATAAAAATTATGGGAAATTAGGGATAATGACACAATCTGGAATATTATTAAGCAACAGGACAACTACATATTTCTTATATAGGAGAAGGACAATTGTATAATTTTTATAGCGAGAAGGACAAACAAATGATCCCGAAAATCGGTGAATCTCCCTAGTGAATCCCAAATCGGTGAATTTCGACGGTGAATTTTGACATGAATCCGAAAATCGGTGAATCCCGACAATGAATTTTGAAAATTAGTGAATTTCGACGGTGAATTTCGGCGGTGAATTTAAAGCAGTGAATTTGAACACAAGTGAATTTCGATAGTGGATAAATAGTTTTTTGTCTTTATGCAAAAGTTTCAAAAAGATCGTTCCCTTCTACTCAATTGATGAAATATTTTTGTCCTTCTCCTCATTCCCTAAAAATTATTGCTTAGCTGTTCAATTTTTTTTTAAACAAAGATTCGAGAACTGGAATTAATAATAACACTAGAACACGGGGAAATTCTAACCTAAGGACTCCAACATAAGGAGTGACCCGTGTGGCATAATCTGGACCACACAGTTTTATTACAGAATGAAATTGTGTGGTCCAGATTGTGCCACACGGGTCACTCCTATGTTGGAGTCTCCATAGTAGAACCTCCCTAGAACACCATCAATCAATCAATACAACTATTGAATAAGAAAACCCTAAATTTCTTAATTACATTAGGGCCGAGGAGGAGAAGAATAATTACCTCTTGAAGCAATGATACAAATTATGTTTCGATCTCCTTCTCACGGGGATTGTTTTAATATTTTCCTTCTATTTATTGGAATCAACATAAGGAGGGGTGGAAGAATATGAGGAAAAGTTAGAGTTATTTTGGGGTTCTTCCTTAATTAATCGCTAAATGCTATATATTCAACGAATGAGGACATTAGTTTTTTTTTTTTGTTTTTTGGATGGAATTATGTTTTAAAAAAAAAATTTAAATTGACAAGAAACTTAAGAAATTCTAAATGTTGTCCATTTGACAAATTTACCCTTAAATAGAGGTACGGGGTATTATTATGGTACATAAATGATAGTTATAATTTTTTTAACAATAGAATTACATTTAATTTTTTAACACCAAAATAAAAACTACATTGCTTAAGTAAATAAATAATACAGATCTTGGTGGGTGCACATGTCTCACCTTGGTGTACGTGGATCCGCCGGTGAGTGCACAAACACTACAAGAAAGTGCGTTTTTTGCGACGACAGTTATAGCGACGATGCGCGGTCGTCGCTTTAAATGAAATATCACAAAGTTAAACTTTGATTAAAGAATTTGTTGGAAATTTGGGCGGGCTATTTAAAGAGACGACACATGTTTTTTGCAACTACAAAATGATTTGGGGGAAATGTCAAGTCATCAAATAATTTAGTTTTTTTAAGAGATCAAATAGACAGAGTTAATACGCTCCATCTTTTCCAAATTCTTCCACTACCCATGTTCCTCTCCTTGGCCGGCACTTCTTTTTTAGACCTCCGGGACGCTTGTGCACCTGGCTGCCGGCGTCCTATCCTTTCCGTTCTTATTTTTCTTTCTTTCCTTTGTTGTCTTATGGTCACCACCTTTTACCCCGGTGGTCCTCATTGATGTTTCATCGATTATTAATTCGAAAAAGCTCTTGGGCTTACATGTACTTGTGGTCGGTGTTTCGGATCGGAGGTCGGCTGCTTTGGTTTGGCAATGGCCGGATTAGTTTGTTTTTGTCACTTTTCGATCCCCCCATGTTCAGATCTGGTTGCCTGCTGCTGCCTATTTTGTGGTTTGCTGGTTTTGCTGTAGTGCTCGTAGGCTGGTGCCTCGGTGGCGGTGGCCTAAAGCTGGTTGCTAGCGGTGGTGGAGCGGCAGCTGGAGATGCCAGCTGGAAGTTTGTTGTCTGCTTTTATTGTTTTCTCTTAGGATCGAGTCAGTAATAGTCGGTTTTTCCAGATTATGTGTTTTCTTTTTCTATAGTTGTTGTTTGTTTGTAGATCCCGGATGGCCTTGGTACTCATCGGGATTGTCGGTCATTACGATTGCTACTGGGTGGTGGTGGTGGTTGTTTTTCGAGTTCGTTATGGATTTCCGTAATGTATTGGATTGTGTCCATTTACGTCTTTTACCAAATCAAGTTCTTTTTCACGAGACGGTATTTGGTCATATTGGGGTTCTCCCAATCTCTTTTTATTTCTTTTGATGTTGTGTTATCCAGTAGTGTGCTGGTGTTGATATGACGATGTTCGATGGTGTTCCGGAGGTTGTCCGGCTGTAACTCTATTGGTTTTTAATGGAATTCATTTGTTTGTAAAAATAAAAATAAAAATTGAGGAAAGATTTTAATTTTGGAAAAAACATCATGCCGGAATTTATTTGGATTTATAGCGACGAAACATGTTTTTTTGGGTCGACACCCTGCCTGGTTCGACGACAACCATTGTCGCATTAAATATTTTTTTAATACTCCTGTTTACAACTGTTTTGTTTAATGCGACGACATTGTGGTCACTTTAAATATGTTTAAATTAAATGATTAATTAAATAACTAATTTATAAAATTTATTTTTAAATACAATATTACTTTAATTAAATCTCGAAGTTGTATAACAATTTACTTCCTTTTCCTACACAATTATATAAGTTTGGTATACGTGGGCCGTTCAAATGTGTGTTCTGTGCTGCTAATGACTCAGCTGCTATTGTTTTTTTAGGAAATGTCAGCTTGATCGATCAAAAGGTTTGGTCTCATTTTCAAGACTTGCTGAGCTTCCGACCACGGATGGATTCTTTGTAACGCCCCGTTTCCGGACACCAAGTCCTTAACCGGAAATGGAACGTTCGGCACGTATAAATTAAAAGTAAATTCACTTTATACGTAAACCTCTACTACGTCGTATCAAATTAAAGCAAACGGAAGCAAAAACTCGGGTATAAAATTTCTAAACGTTTAAGAATAGAAAAGGGAATCTAAAAGCGGAAATGTAAACTTATTACATTTGAGAAAGTACGAAAACCCCAAAAGAAAAGTACTACACGTCTCGAAAGACCAAAAGTCTACCTCAAAAGTATCAAAAGTAATCCAAATGTAAAAGTAAAGCGGTAAATGATAAGTCTTCAACGAGCGCCGTCAAACGTCGTCGTCGAACTCCTCCTCGAAAACCTGTTCGTCTTCTCATCCCCAAACACATAGAAAACATGCATTTGAGGTAAGTACAACGTACTTAATAAGAAAGAGAAGCTATGATAACAACTGTAGTTTGTAAGGAAAAGATATTTAAATCGATTGGTTGTTTATGTGAGACCGACTCAATCTATGGTTCATTTCATGTCCATCAACATGAATTGACTAAACGTTTCTACTTATCTTATCTGTGTTACAACCGCACTCAAGGGCACTACGCGCATCCACCTTTGGGACACTCTTTTGCAACATATTAGTGGATCACACCAATATCCACGGAGACTAAAATAGGTAGACTCCGATAGCTCGCGCGTCTCAGCAGAGTCCCTCCGTACTTAGGGTCTTTGACCTACGGAATTCTTCCACCTTCAGAGGTAGCACATGCATCGTGATTTAGTCTGGTGCCTAGCCAAGAGAGACATGTTGTTTAATCTTTTACTAGTCAAGTACGTTGATTATTAGGATGATTAACTAGCCACCTAAGTATTTTCAAATAATCTCCCTCACACATACTACTCTCTCCCTAGACCACTAGACACGGACAAGTCCTAGCAATTACACAGACATTGATGAATGCTAACTCATCAAAGCACAAGCCTATCATGCTCTTCCGACGGATCCGAACTTCAACTCCCTTTAAGAGTACATTCGGTATTTTAACTGAACGAATCAGAAGCTCAATTCAGGCTTGTTCAAGTTTATACAGTGTTAACATATCACGTTTAAAGGTTTAGAAATGATAAAACGTACTTATAAGGCTGAACATCAACCAAACGCCCGTTTAAAGACATGGACGCCCGTCATAACTCCATGGATGCCCGTCAAAAGCGGGCGCCCGCCCACTTTCCCCAGGCACGCTCGTCCCTAAAAAAACGACTACAACTGAATGTAAAATAACACCTCAGACGCCCGCGTCAGAGAAACCAGACGCCCGTCCGAAATGTGACCAAGGCAGACGCCCGTCCAGAGAAGCCTAGACGCCCGTCCAGAGAAGCCTAGACGCCCGTCCGACCTGGGTTTCAACTAGAACCGTAAAATCTTCAAGTTCGATCCAAATAAGTTTCTAACCCAAAAATAACAGCAATTTTATGCACAGAAACACATAGAGTCATATCTAAACATTCCCTATCGTCTATGATCATTGATCAACCAAAGGGCTCATCTTTCTATCAGCAAAAACTCCTTACAATTCATATAAACCTTATAAAAGACCATTGAATTCATAGAGATGGTTTTTCCTTACCTATTTGCAGCCGCAAAACTGGTCCAAAAGCCTCTGAAAAACTGCTGTACTTTCCACCAACTGATAACAAATCGTTGCTTCCTTCACAACGGTTCTAAACCTTTCATCTGATCTGAAAACGATGAATCCTTCTCTCGTAATTATGAAAAACTCTTTGGCTCACTTTTTTTCCTCTAAGCCGCACACAGGGAAGGCAGGGTGATAATCGATTTGTTTTGTGTTTTAGGTTAATGGACATTTAGTGTAAAATTTCCTTTAAATACCCATTCCCAAAATAACCCATTTTTCCTTAAACACCCTTGTTAACCAAAACAGATTTTTATCCCTTAATTGCATACACATATAACTTGAAATATATATATAATTAGCACATTACTTAACTCCGTTAAAAGAAAAGAAACAACAATATTTCATTTTCGCAAAATGACACGTATGCCCTTTCCCGAAAATCGGAATATTACATTCCTCCCCCCTTAAAAGGAGTTTCGTCCTCGAAACTAGAACATACCTAGTAGATCAACAAACTCTTGGAATTCATTGATCATGTCGCTTTCCACTTCCCAAGTTGCCTCCTCGGGTGAGTGATTACTCCATTTGAACTAACACCAAAGGAATCATCCGCCTCTTAATCGTCTTTTCTTTCCGGTCTAAAATCTTGATTGGCCCTCGTCATAAGCCGATTATCTTGTAAGATTTCCGGATCAACCGTCGTTTCAACATCATTCTTCGTCGGACATTTCTTTAACATCAAAGCGTGAAATACGTTATGGACTCTCGACATTAATTTCGCAATCAAGTTTATAAGCTAATGTCCCAACTCTTTCCAAGATCTCAAAAGGTCCAACATACCTTGGACTTAGCTTTCCTTTCTCGCCCAAAGCGTTTCACTCCCTTCATCGGTGAGGCTCGTAGATAAACTCTATCACCGACTTCAAACTCAAGAGGTCTTCTAACAACATCCCCAACTTTTTTCGCCTGTCTTGTGCCTTCAAATTCTTCTTGACCAATCGAACCCTTTCCTTTGCTTGTTCAACCATTTCCCGCCCCGTGATCTGTCTCTCCCGACTTCATCCCAAAACAAGTGGTGTCCGACATCTTCTCCCATACAACGCTTCAAACGGCGGCATGCCTATGCTTGCATGAAAGCGTTGTTATAGGCAAACTCGCTACCGATAGGTAATCATCCCATGATCCGCCTACCTCCAAAACACAAGCTCTTAACATGTCTTCAAGTGTTTGGATGGTCCTCTCAGATTGTCCATCATGCGAGGATGAAAAGCCGTGCTCAAATCCAACTTAGTTCCAAAGGCTTCTTGTAAGCTCTTCCAAAACCGATCGACGAACCTCGAATCACGATCCGAAACTATCGAGATAGAGACTCCGTGTAGCTTTACTATATTGTCCGGATATAGTGTGTCGTCATCTTCTTCAACGGCATGTCAACTTTGTATGGCAAGAAATGGGCAGATTTGGTCAATCTATCCACAATTACCCAAATTGCATCATGCCCTCCCTTTGTCCTAGGTAATCCGGTGATGAAATCCATCGTAATCTTATCCCACTTCCATTCAGGATGTCCAATGGCTTAAGCATTCCCGGGGGCTTCTATGTTCGCTTTAACCTTCCGACAAACATCACACTCGCCACAAACTTGGCTATTTCCAACTTCATCGAGGGCCACCAAAATCTCTCCTTTAAATATCTGTACATTTTAGTAGCACCTGGATGAACCGCAAAAGCAATTCTGTGTGCCTCTTCTATAACTCTTTGTCTTAGGCCGCCGACATTAGGTACACACAGATGATCCTGGTACCACAGATTTCCAGTCTTATCTAACACGTAGTTAAATCAGAGGCTTCTCTCAGCCACCCGCTTCAAATCAACCAAAACCGGATCTTCGTCTTGCTTCTCCTGAATGTCATCCATCAACTCAGATCTTGCCAACAACGGTGCCACAAACTGCCGGTCTTCGATCTGATCAAAGCTTCTGATTTGCAGCCCATCTAGCCTTTCTGCCACTACCTCAACACTGGAAGCTGCAAACACTGGTTTCCTGCTCAAGGCATCTGCTACTACATTTGCTTTTCCCGGATGGTACTGAATATCCAAATCGTAATCCTTTACAAATTCTAACCATCTCCTCTGTCTCATATTCAGATTCTCTTGGGTGAAGAAATACTTTAAACTCTTATGGTCGGTGAAGATCCTTGCTTTAACTCCATACAAGTAGTGCCTCCAAGTCTTTAAGGCAAAAACTACCGCTGCCAACTCTAGATCATGTGTCGGGTAATTCTTCTCATGCACCTTCAACTGCCTAGATGCATAGGCGATCACTTTCCTCCTTGCATCAACACACAACCTAGACCTCGTCCCCGAAGCATCGGTATAGACATCGTAATTATCAAAGATCTCGGAAGCTAAGATCGGGGCCGTAGTCAACTTCCTCTTCAGTGTCTGAAAAGCTATTTCGCACTCTCTAGTCCATTCAAACTTCACATTCTTCTGTGTCAGCTTAGTGAGTGGAGTAGCTATCTTCGAAAAGTCTTGTACAAACTTCCGGTAGTAACCAGCCAACCCAAGAAAACTTCTTACTTCTGAAACGGTGGTAGGTCTAGGCCAATTCTCAACTGCCTCAATTTTCACTGGATCAACTTGAATACCATCTCCAGAAATCACATGACCCAAGAAACTAACTCGATCCAACCAAAAGTCGCACTTTGAAAACTTTGCATATAACTGATTCTTCTTCAAGGTCTCCAACACTATCCTTAAGTGTTCCTTGTGTTCTTTTTCATCCTTTGAGTAGATAAGGATATCGTCTATGAATACAATCACAAACTTATCCAAATACGGCATGAAAACACGTTGCATCAAATCCATAAATGCAGATGGAGCATTAGTGAGTCCAAATGGCATGACAAGGAACTCATAATGTCCATATCTCGTACTGAAAGCCGTCTTCGGTATATCTGCCACTTTAATCTTCAACTGATGATAACCGGATCTCAAGTCAATCTTGGAGAACACTTTCTTGCCTTGCAACTGGTTAAACAGATCATCTATCCTTGGTAGAGGGTACTTATTTTAGATGGTAAGGTTATTTAGTGCTCGGTAATCGATACACATCCGCAGGCAACCATCTTTCTTCTTCACGAACAAAACAGGGGCTCCAAGCGCGAGGTCTTCGGGCTGAATTATGTTCCTTTCAAGCATATCTTTAAGTTGAGCTTTTAACTCCTTTAATTCAGCCGGTGCCATCCTATAAGGTGCCTTAGCAATCGGTGCCGCCCCGGTAACAACTTGATCTCAAACTCGATTTCCTATGTGGCATGTTTCCGGTAGCTCTTCTGGAAACACCACGGTATACTCTCTTACTATAGGAGTTTCTTCTAACTTCGGCTTCACTTGTTCCACATCCACTGCATACAACTCTTCACAACCCTTCTGACAAGCCCTGATGGCCTTAACTGCTGAGATGATCGGATGTCGCTTCTTACCTGGCTTGTACTCATTCCCTTGATACGTCTTGTCTGATTTTCCAGGTACTTTAAAAGTCGCTTTCTTCTCTCTACAGTCCAAGTGAGCATAATTCTCGGATAGCCAATCTATTCCAAGGATTACGTCAAAATCCGAGAAGTCCAAAACTGTGAAGTCGCTCTTGCATCGATAAGGTCCAACTCGAACTTCCACTTGAGGTATCATCCTAGTCACCTTTGTTACCTTCCCTAACGGTGTAGTTATTTCCAAAGTATTCCTTAAAGGTTCTGAAGGTAAGTTCAACTTCTTAGCTACCTTGGTTGACACAAAAGTATTTGACGCTCCCGTATCAAACAAAGCCTTGACCACTAGGTTTTCTAACATTATCGTACCTATGATGCATATTCATTTATTTAAATATAGTTACAACATGAATAATCACGCTATAAAATATCTTAGCAAAAGAACAAAACAACAACATGGTACCTGAAATAACGTCATCCTCTGTTTCCACAAAACCAGCGTCAACTGCAAAAACTCGAACCGGTCGGCTTGGGACGCTCTTTCCGCTTCCTTGACTCGAACTACCTTTGTTCCCTCTGTTTGGACACGCTCTAGAAAAGTGTCCTGGCTCTCCGCATATGTAGCAACCAAGATCTTATTCGCTGCACTCTCCGAGTGATTCTGTTGCATTTAGAGCAAAGCGGTGCCTTTGTTCGGGGCCTTAGCCGCCGTGGGAGCCGTCGCCTTCTTAACGCTCATTGCGGTGCTCCCCTGAAATTTCCTTGACTAGTCCCAAAGCTTCTCTTGTTCCCAACAACTACTGTAGCCCTCTTTCTAAAGGTCTCGACTTCCAAAGCTTTATTCAGTAGCTCTGCCATATTCTTTGCTGTAAATCCCAACATGCCTGATTGGATTTCATAAGCCAAACCATCTTTGTAACGGGCCATCTTCCGTCCTTCCACTTTCATCAATTCTGGATAGAACCTCTCTAACTCATTGAACCGATTTGTATACTGGGAGACTGTCATGTGATTACCTTGTTGAAGTTTCAGAAACTGACTTGCCTTGTCCGCTTGTACCGTTGCCGGAAAATACTCGTTGTAAAACTTGGCTTTAAAACCTTACCAGTCCGTTATCTTACCATTACTGCTTTGAATGGCATCAATCCATGCTTCGCTTTGCTCCCAACGTAAAACTAATCGCGCGGTGTGCCATTTACATCTCGGGGACATGTATATTCCTGCAAGCCTTTTCAAAACCTCTCAACTATTCTTCTGCCTTCATATGTTCCACATTTCCATAAAAGTTCTCAACCCGATTCTTTCTTAACCTTGTGTACCAATCAACATCTGGTGCTTGCTCAAAAGCCGGTCTAACTGGTGGGTAAACCGGTGGGTAACCATAAGGTATCTGCTGTGGGTACTGTTGTTGAGGAGGTTAAGCCAGATTCGCTTGAGGTACAGGCTCGTAAGGATAGTATCCCTGAGGGTAAAACTGGTGAGGCTGCGGAGGGTACTGGGGTTGCTGAAAACCAAAAGGTGGGTAACCAACGCCTTGTTGATGATCAACGCGTGGTGAAGGTGGTACGGTAGGTTGAGGAGCATGACCTACTGGGAGGAGGGTAAAAGACACATTCTGCTTGAGGATACACCTTGGTGGATAAACACTTGTTGGTGGAGGGTACACGCTAGCCACAGGTGGTGGTACATAGCCAGCTGGGATATCACTTACCATGGTGAACTGAACCGAACTTCCCACGTGCCATCGTGGAGGTCGTTCCTGATGAGGTCGGGGTGACAAACTCTGATGAGACCTCGGTGATGGTGTCGCCGTATGAGGTGGTGGTGATAAACTCTGCTGGGATAAGGGTATCGGCCTCACTATACCACCCCTACAACCGGTATGGGACTTTCCCCCCAAACTTTGGAAGACTCTGCACCCGCTCCAGTCCTCGTGAACACCATCCTGATGATCAAGAAAAACCAGACGTTACTAAAAGATCTAAAGAAGCTTATCTTAGAAGAAAGGAAGCCTAAAGGACGCTTTTCTCTCGATACCAATCATAACGCCCGTTCCCGGACACGAGTCCTTAACGGAAATGGAGCGCGCACGTATAAATTAAAAGTAAATTCACTTTATACGTAAGCCTCTACTACGTCGTATCAAATTAAAGCAAACGGAAACAAAAACTCGGGTATAAAATTTCTAAACGTTTAAGAATAGAAAAGGGAATCTAAAAGCGGAAATGTATACTTATTACATTTGAGAAAGTACGAAAACCCCAAAAGAAAAGTACTACACGTCTTGAAAGACCAAAAGTCTACCTCAAAAGTATCAAAAGTAATCCAAATGTAAAAGTAAAGCGTTAAATGATAAGTCTTCAACGAGCGCCGTCAAACGTCGTCGTCGAACTCCTCCTCGAAAACCTGTTCGTCTTCTCATCCCCAAACACATAGAAAACATGCATTTGAGGTAAGTACAACGTAATTAATAAGAAAGAGAAGCTATGATAACAACTGTAGTTTGTAAGGAAAAGATATTTAAATCGATTGGTTGTTTATGTGAGACCGACTCAATCTATGGTTCATTTCATGTCCATCAACATGAATTGACTAAACGTTTCTACTTAGCTTATCTGTGTTACAACCGCACTCAAGGGCACTACGCGCATCCACCTTTGGGACACTCTTTTGCAACATATTAGTGGATCACACCAATATCCACGAAGACTAAAATAGGTAGACTCCGATAGCTCGCGCGTCTCAGCAGAGTCCCTCCGTACTTAGGGTCTTTGACCTACGGAGTTCTTCCACCTTCAGAGGTAGCACATGCATCGTGATTTAGTCTGGTGCCTAGCCAAGAGAGACATGTTGTTTAATCTTTTACTAGTCAAGTACGTTGATTATTAGTATGATTAACTAGCCATCTAAGTATTTTCAAATAATCTCCCTCACACATATTACTCTCTCCCTAGACCACTAGACACGGACAAGTCCTAGCAATTACACAGACATTGATGAATGCTAACTCATCAAAGCACAAGCCTATCATGTTCTTCCGACGGATCCGAACTTCAACTCCCTTTAAGAGTACATTCGGTGTTTTAACTGAACGAATCAGAAGCTCAATTCAGGCTTGTTCAAGTTTATACAGTGTTAACATATCACGTTTAAAGGTTTAGAAATGATAAAACGTACTTATAAGGCTGAACATCAACCAAACGCCCGTTTAAAGACATGGACGCCCGTCTGGAACCTACTGGACGCCCGTCCACTTTCCCCAGACGCTCATCCCCCCTAAAACAGCTACAACCTGAATGTAAAATAACACCTCAGACGCCCGTCCAGAGAAGCCTAGACGCCCGTCCGACCTGGGTTTCAACTAGAACCCTAAAATCTTCAAGTTCGATCCAAATCAGTTTCTAACCCAAAATAACAGCAATTTTATGCACAGAAACACATAAAGTCATATCTAAACATACCCTATCGTCTATGATCATTGATCAACCAAAGGGCTCATCTTTCTATCAGCAAAAACTCCTTACAATTCATATAAACCTTATAAAAGACCATTGAATTCATAGAGATGGTTTTTCCTTACCTATTTGCAGCCGCGCAAAAATGGTCCAAAAGCCTCTGAAAAAATCACTTTGCACTTTCCACCAATCGATAACAAATCGTTGCTTCCTTCTAACGGTTCTAAACCTTTCGTCTCGATCTCAAAACGATGAATCCTTCTCTCGAATTATGAAAAACTCTTTGGCTCACTCTTTTTTCCTCTAAGCCGCACAAGGAAGGCAGGGGTGATAATCTGATTTGTTTTGTGTTTTAGGTTAATGGAAATTTAGTGTAAAATTTCCTTTAAATACCCATTCCCAAAATAACCCATTTTTCCTTAAACACCCTTGTTAACCAAAACAGATTTTTATCCCTTAATTGCATACACATATAACTTGAAATATATATATAATTAGCACATTACTTAACTCCGTTAAAAGAAAAGAAACAACAATATTTCGTTTTCGCAAAATGATACGTCTGCCCTTTTCCGAAAATCGGAATATTACATTCCTCCCCCCTTAAAAGGAGTTTCGTCCTTGAAACTAGAACATACCTGGTAGATCAACAAACTCTTGGAATTCATTGATCATGTCGCTTTCCACTTCCCAAGTTGCCTCCTCGGGTGAGTGATTACTCCACTGAACTAACACCAAAGGAATCATCCGCCTCTTAATCGTCTTTTCTTTCCGGTCTAAAATCTTGATTGGCTTCTCGTCATAAGCCAGATTATCTTGTAAGATTTCTGGATCAACCGTCGTTTCAACATCATTCTTCGTCAGACATTTCTTCAACATCGAAACGTGAAATACGTTATGGACTCTCGACATTAATTATGGCAACTGAAGTTTATAAGCTAATGTCCCAACTCTTTCCAAGATCTTAAAAGGTCCAATATACCTTGGACTTAGCTTTCCTTTCTGTCCAAAGCGTTTCACTCCCTTCATCGGCGAGGCTCGTAGATAAACTCTATCACCGACTTCAAACTCAAGAGGTCTTCTTCTAACAACATCCCCAACTTTTACGCGCTGTCTTGAGTCGCCTTCAAATTCTTCTTGACCAATCGAACCCTTTCCTTTGCTTGTTCAACCCATTTCCGCCCTCGTGATCTGTCTCTCCCGACTTCATCCCAAAGCAGTGGCGTCCGACATCTTCTCCCATACAACGCTTCAAACGGGCGGCATGCCTATGCTTGCATGAAAAGCTGTTGTTATAGGCAAACTCGCTACCGATAGGTAATCATCCCATGATCCGCCTACCTCTAAAACACAAGCTCTTAACATGTCTTCAAGTGTTTGGATGGTCCTCTCAGATTGTCCATCCGTGCGAGGATGAAAAGCCGTGCTCAAATCCAACTTAGTTCCAAAGGCTTCTTGTAAGCTCTTCCAAAACCGGTCGACGAACCTCGAATCACGATCCGAAACTATCGAGATAGAGACTCCGTGTAGCTTTACTATATTGTCCAGATATAGTGTCGTCATCTTCTTCAACGGCATGTCAACTTTGTATGGCAAGAAATGGGCAGATTTGGTCAATCTATCCACAATTACCCAAATTGCATCATGCCCTCCCTTTGTCCTAGGTAATCCGGTGATGAAATCCATCGTAATCTTATCCCACTTCCATTCAGGGATGTCCAATGGCTTAAGCATTCCCCCGGGGCTTCTATGTTCTGCTTTAACCTTCTGACAAACATCACACTCTGCCACAAACTTGGCTATTTCCAACTTCATCGAGGGCCACCAAAATCTCTCCTTTAAATCTCTGTACATTTTAGTAGCACCTGGATGAACCGCAAAAGCAATTCTGTGTGCCTCTTCCATAACTCTTTGTCTTAGGCCGCCGACATTAGGTACACACAGATGATCCTGGTACCACAGATTTCCACTCTTATCTAGCACGTAACCAACTGTAGGCTTCTCTCTAGCCACCCGCTTCAAATCAACCAAAACCGGATCTTCGTTTTGCTTCTCCCGAATGTCATCCATCAACTCAGATCTTGCCAACAACGGTGCCACAAACTGCCGGTCTTCGATCTGATCAAAGCTTCTGATTTGCAGCCCATCTAGCCTTTCTGCCACTACCTCAACACTGGAAGCTGCAAACACTGGTTTCCTGCTCAAGGCATCTGCTACTACATTTGCTTTTCCCGGATGGTACTGAATATCCAAATCGTAATCCTTTACAAATTCTAACCATCTCCTCTGTCTCATATTCCGATTCTCTTGGGTGAAGAAATACTTTAAACTCTTATGGTCGGTGAAGATCCTTGCTTTAACTCCATACAAGTAGTGCCTCCAAGTCTTTAAGGCAAAAACTACCGCTGCCAACTCTAGATCATGTGTCGGGTAATTCTTCTCATGCACATTCAACTGCCTAGATGCATAGGCGATCACTTTCCCTCCTTGCATCAACACACAACCTAGACCCTGTCCCGAAGCATCGGTATAGACATCGTAATTATCAAAGATCTCCTGAACTGCTAAGACTGGGGCCGTAGTCAACTTCCTCTTCAGTGTCTGAAAAGCTATTTCGCACTCTCTAGTCCATTCAAACTTCACATTCTTCTGTGTCAGCTTAGTGAGTGGAGTATCTATCTTCGAAAAGTCTTGTACAAACTTCCGGTAGTAACCAGCCAACCTAAGAAAACTTCTTACTTCTGAAACGGTGGTAGGTCTAGGCCAATTCTCAACTGCCTCAATTTTCACTGGATCAACTTGAATACCATCTCCAGAAATCACATGACCCAAGAAACTAACTCGATCCAACCAAAAGTCGCACTTTGAAAACTTTGCATATAAGCGATTCTTCTTCAAGGTCTCCAACACTATCCTTAAGTGTTCCTTGTGTTCTTTTCATCCTTTGAGTAGATAAGGATATCGTCTATGAATACAATCACAAACTTATCCAAATACGGCATGAAAACACGTTGCATCAAATCCATAAATGCAGATGGAGCATTAGTGAGTCCAAATGGCATGACAAGGAACTCATAATGTCCATATCTCGCATCAAAGCCGCCTCTTGGTATATCTCGCCACTTTAATCTTCAGCGATGATAACCGGATCTCACGTCAATCTTGGAGAACACTTTCTTACCTTGCAACTGGTTAAACAGATCATCTATCCTTGGTAGAGGGTACTTATTTTTGATGGTAAGGTTATTCAGTGCTCGGTAATCGATACACATCCGTAGGCTACCATCTTTCTTCTTCACGAACAAAACAGGGGCTCCCCAAGGCGAGGTACTGGGCTGAATTATGTTCCTTTCAAGCATATCTTTAAGTTGATCTTTTAACTCCTTTAATTCAGCCGGTGCCATCCTATAAGGTGCCTTAGCAACTGGTGCCGCCCCCGGTAACAACTTGATCTCAAACTCGATTTCCCTATCTGGCATGTTTCCTGGTAGCTCTTCTGGAAACACCCCGGGATACTCTCTTACTATAGGAGTTTCTTCTAACTTCGGCTTCACTTGTTCCACATCCACTGCATACAACAAGTAGCCTTCACAACCCTTCTGACAAGCCCTGATGGCCTTAACTGCTGAGATGATCGTATGTCGCTTCTTACCTGGCTTGTACTCATTCCCTTGATACGTCTTGTATGATTTTCCAGGTACTTTAAAAGTCACTTTCTTCTCTCTACAGTCCAAGTGAGCATAATTCTCGGATAGCCAATCTATTCCAAGGATTACGTCAAAATCCGAGAAGTCCAAAACCGTGAAGTCGCTCTTGCATCGATAAGGTCCAACTCGAACTTGCACTTGAGGTATCATCCTAGTCACCTTTGTTACCTTCCCTAATGGTGTAGTTATTTCCAAATTATTCCTTAAAGGTTCTGAAGGTAAGTTCAACTTCTTAGCTACCTTGGTTGACACAAAAGTATTTGACGCTCCCGTATCAAACAAAGCCTTGACCACTAGGTTTTCTAACATTATCGTACCTAGGATGCATATTCATTTATTTAAATATAGTTACAACATGAATAATCACGCTATAAAATATCTTAGCAAAAGAACAAAACTACAACATGGTACCTGAAATAACGTCATCCTCTGTCTCCACAAAACCAGCGTCAACTGCAAAAACTCGAACCGGTCGGCTTGGGCCGCTCTTTCCGCTTCCTTGACTCGAACTACCTTTGTTCCCTCTGTTTGGACACGCTCTAGAAAAGTGTCCGGCTCTCCATGAGATGTAGCAACCAAGATCTTTATTCGCTGCACTCTCCGAGTGATTTCTGTTGCACTTAGAGCAAAGCGGTGCCTTTGTTTGGGGCCTTAGCGCCATGGGAGCCGTCGTCTTCTTAACGTTCGTTGTGGTGCTCCCTGAAATTTCCTTGACTAGTCCCAAAGCTTCTCTTGTTCCCAACAACTCATCAGAGCTCTCTTCTAAAGGTCTCGACTTCCAAAGCTTTATTCAAGAGCTCTACCATATTCTTTGGTTTGTAAATCCCAACATGCACGATTGGATTTCATAAGCCAAACCATCTTTGTAACGGGCCATCTTCCGTCCTTCCACTTTCATCAATTGCGGATAGAACCTCCCTAACTCATTGAACCGATTTGTATACTGGGAGACTGTCATGTGATTACCTTGTTGAAGTTTCAGAAACTGACTTGCCTTGTCCGCTTGTACCGTTGCCGGAAAATACTCGTGTAAAACATGGCTTTAAAACCTTACCAGTCCGTTATCTTACCATTACTGCTTTGAATGGCATCAATCCATGCTTCGCTTTCCTCCCAATGAGAAAACTAATCGTCACCGTGTGCCATTTACGTCTCGAGGACATGTATATTCCTCGCAAGCCTTTTCAAAACCTCTCAACTATTCTTCTGCCTTCATATGTTCCACATTTCCATAAAAGTTCTCAACCCGATTCCTTCTTAACCTTGTGTACCAATCCACATCTGGTGCTTGCTCAAAAGCCGGTCTAACTGGTGGGTAAACCGGTGGGTAACCATAAGGTATATGCCGGGTAGTCTTGTTGTTGAGGAGGTTAAGCGGATTCGCTGAGGTACAGTGGTAAGGATAGTATCCTTGAGGTAAAAGCGGTGAGGGGCTGCGGAGGGTACTGGGGTTCCTGAAAACCAAAAGGTGGGTAACCAACGCCTTGTTGATGATCAACGCGTGGTGAAGGTGGTACGGTAGGTTGAGGAGCATGACCTACAGGAGGAGGGTAAAAGACCGCCGCCGAGGATACTTTGGTGGATAAACACTTGTTGGTGGAGGGTACACGCTAGCCACAAGTGGTGGTACATAGCCAGCTGGGATATCACTTACCATGGTGAACTGAACCGAACTTCCCACGTGCCATCGTGGAGGTCGTTCCTGATGAGGTCGGGGTGACAAACTCTGATGAGACCTCGGTGATGGTGTCGCCGTATGAGGTGGTGGTGATAAACTCTGCTGGGATAAGGGTATCGGCCTCACTATACCACCCCTACAACCGGTATGGGACTTTCCCCCCGAACTCTGGAAGACTCTGCACCCGCTCCAGTCCTCGTGAACACCATCCTGATGATCAAGAAAAACCAGACGTTACTAAAAGATCTAAAGAAGCTTATCTTAGAAGAAAGGAAGCCTAAAGGACGCTTTTCTCTGATACCAACAGTAACGCCCCGTTCCCGGACACCGAGTCCTTAACCGGAAATGGAACGTTCGGCACGTATAAATTAAAAGTAAATTCACTTTATACGTAATCCTATACTACGTCGTATCAAATTAAAGCAAACGGAAGCAAAAACTCGGGTATAAAATTTCTAAACGTTTAAGAATAGAAAAGGGAATCTAAAAGCGGAAATGTAAACTTATTACATTTGAGAAAGTACGAAAACCCCAAAAGAAAAGTACTACACGTCTCGAAAGACCAAAAGTCTACCTCAAAAGTATCAAAAGTAATCCAAATGTAAAAGTAAAGCGTTAAATGATAAGTCTTCAACGAGCGCCGTCAAACGTCGTCGTCGAACTCCTCCTCGAAAACCTGTTCGTCTTCTCATCCCCAAACACATAGAAAACATGCATTTGAGGTAAGTACAACGTACTTAATAAGAAAGAGAAGCTATGATAACAACTGTAGTTTGTAAGGAAAAGATATTTAAATCGATTGGTTGTTTATGTGAGACCGACTCAATCTATGGTTCATTTCATGTCCATCAACATGAATTGACTAAACGTTTCTACTTAGCTTATCTGTGTTACAACCGAACTCAAGGGCACTACGCGCATCCACCTTTGGGACACTCTTTTACAACATATTAGTGGATCACACCAATATCCACGGAGACTAAAATAGGTAGACTCCGATAGCTCACGCGTCTCAGCAGAGTCCCTCCGTACTTAGGGTCTTTGACCTACGGAGTTCTTCCACCTTCAGAGGTAGCACATGCATCGCGATTTAGTCTGGTGCCTAGCCAAGAGAGACATGTTGTTTAATCTTTTACTAGTCAAGTACGTTGATTATTAGGATGATTAACTAGCCACCTAAGTATTTTCAAATAATCTCCCTCACACATACTACTCTCTCCCTAGACCACTAGACACGGACAAGTCCTAGCAATTACACAGACATTGATGAATGCTAACTCATCAAAGCACAAGCCTATCATGCTCTTCCGACGGATCCGAACTTCAACTCCCTTTAAGAGTACATTCGGTGTTTTAACTGAACAAATCAGAAGCTCAATTCAGGCTTGTTCAAGTTTATACAGTGTTAACATATCACGTTTAAAGGTTTAGAAATGATAAAACGTACTTATAAGGATGAACATCAACCAAACGCCCGTTTAAAGACATGGACGCCCGTCGGGAACCTACTGGATGCCCGTCCAAAACTGGACGCCCGTCCACTTTCCCCAGACGCTCGTCCCCCCTAAAACAGCTACAACCTGAATGTAAAATAACACCTCAGACGCCCGTCCAGAGAAACCAAACGCCCGTCCGAAATGTGACCAAGGCAGACGCCCGTCCAGAGAAGCCTAGACGCCCGTCCGACCTGGGTTTCAACTAGAACCCTAAAATCTTCAAGTTCGATCCAAATAAGTTTCTAACCCAAAAATAACAGCAATTTTATGCACAGAAACACATAGAGTCATATCTAAACATACCCTATCGTCTATGATCATTGATCAACCAAAGGGCTCATCTTTCTATCAGCGAAAACTCCTTACAATTCATATAAACCTTATAAAAGACCATTGAATTCATAGAGATGGTTTTTCCTAACCTATTTGCAGCCGTAAAACTGGTCCAAAAGCCTCTGAAAAACTGCTGCACTTTCCACCAACTGATAACAAATCGTTGCTTCCTTCACAACGGTTCTAAGCCTTTCGTCTGATCTGAAAACGATGAATCATTCTCTCAGAATTATGAAAAACTCTTTGGCTCACTCTTTTTTTTCCTCTAAGCCGCACAAGGGAAGACATGGGCTGATAATCTGATTTGTTTTGTGTTTTAGGTTAATGGAAATTTTGTGTAAAATTTCCTTTAAATACCCATTCCCAAAATAACCCATTTTTCCTTAAACACCCTTGTTAACCAAAACAGATTTTTATCCCTTAATTGCATACACATATAACTTGAAATATATATATAATTAGCACATTACTTAACTCCGTTAAAAGAAAAGAAACAACAATATTTTGTTTTCGCAAAATGACACGTCTGCCCTTTCCCGAATATCGGAATATTACATTCTTGGAGATCCTTTATGGAATCATGGTTTCAATGCTCAATTGGAGGTGTCCTTGGTAAGATTTTGAAACTCTTATTCAGTTTTATACTGTGGAGTACTGGAGTCTATGGAAAGGGAGGAACTCCTCTATATATGGTATTTCTCAAGACTCTGTCCAAATGAGTATTCAAGAAGTTAAGCAAAATATTTTGTTTGCTTCTAAAATTATGAAGCTCCATCAGTCAAGTACTCAAGATGCAATTTAGGTGAGCAGTTGTAATATTCCGATTTTCGGAAAAGGGCAGATGACGATACCGGGTTTCACTCCCTCCCCGTGTCGTCTATCGGTTTGTCATCACAATATGAATTAGCTCCAGATACTCATGTCGATGCCCGGACTCGGGGCTACGATGATCGACCATTGAGCAGTGTGGGGCGACAAGTCCGTAAGGACAGAGTCCACGCAAGCTAGCAGTGTAGGACAACGAGTCCCAGAGTCGATTACCGTAGGTCGGAATATCGACATCGAGGACAGAGTCCGCACCAGCTGTCCAGGCCCATTAACAGCGATTAATTGGGCAAGGTTTAAGGCCAATTAGAGGGTAAATCTGACAATAACATAAGCCGACATAACCTTAGGGTTATGGCAAGTGTTGTCAATATAAATACCCCAATCCAGGAACTATGTAAGGTTTGATTCCTAGAACCTAACAGGATACGTAGGCAATCTAAGATATAGTCTTAGACTCAGCCGCAAATACTAAAAACCAACATCATACTCTTTTTTGGCATTAGGGTTCTTGGGTGTTCTTCATTAGATTCATATTAGGGCCCGGATTATTAAGGTGACATAATTTGTCATCATCATTGGTGCTAGAAGGAGGGCCTTCTATTGATTGAATACACCAAGATCGCAATGCCTCCAAGAAAAGCTGCGTCCAAAGTTGCAGATCAAGGCTCGCAGATTAACGAACCGATAGATCCCGAGACGCAAGGAGAAAAAGATCCAGCCTTGGATCTTGTCCTGAAGATCCTCAGCAAGAAAAGCAAGGTCTTGCTCCGGAACATAGAGCGCTTGTGGATCAATTAGCAGGGGCGGACCTGGAATTAATGTCTAGGATTATTGCAGAAGCAGTTATGGCGCAAAAACAGGCACTCGGCGGTCAGAAAGACGCCGCAGCAGCCGGTGGTCAGAAAGACGTCGCAGCAGACAGCGGCCAGAAGGACGCCGCTGTAGACAAGCCTAAACAAGCTTCAAGAGATGAAGTCAGTGCGTCCTCTAGCTTGGTGGAGAGAAAGAGGCGTGAGATTCAACACAAACATCAAAAGATGGATGAAGACAGCGTCAGGGAAGAGCTGGACGTAATTCTGGGAAAGAATCAGGTGTCGCTATGGTTAGAGTCTCCCTTCACGAAGGAGATCGAGAGCTTTCCTAAACCTAAGGGGTTTAAGATACAAAAGATATAGCCTTACGATGGAACTACCGACCCGGAAGACCATCTACACAGGTATCTATCTCAGATGAGATTGGATGGAGCACCCGACGCAATGCGATGTCGGGCGTTTGAGATGCTACTCGTAGGTCGAGCAAGGGAATGGTTTACGAAGCTACGGCCAGGGTCGATCTCCAGTTTTTCCATGCTAGCTCGCAAGTTTTGGGATGCGTTCATAGTGAACAAGAAGTTTCATTTAAGTGCCACGCACCTCATGAACGTGAGGCAGCAAAAGGATGAAACAGTAATGGAGTATTTGAAGAGATTTAATCTCGAGGCCATGCAGGTCAAGGATGCAGATGATCGACTTCTGATCACGTCGTTCGTGGGGGGGGGCTGCGAAATACGAAATTATATATGAAGTTGAGCAGAGATGTCCCCCACACCATGGACGAGTGTGTTAATGTGGTGCATAGATTCTGTCAAGGGGAAGAGGCAGTGCGTAGGGACACCCAATTCTACTGGATGGATTCCAAAAAGGACAGTCGAGGTCCGAACATGCATCAATCCAAGAGACAGGATGTCGAGAGTAAGCCGTCAGTCTGGGACCGTATCGAAACACCCGCCTCAGACCGTGGGGGCAAGAAGGGACCCATGCGTGATAAAGATTTTATTCCACTTAATCGATCTCGAGCCAAGGTGTTATCGATCATGCTCTCGAAGAACATAGCGAGAAAACCACCACCGTTGAAGAAACCTCGAGAAAAAAGGAATGCAAGCAAGTACTGCGAGTTTCTTGAAGACATAGGTCATACAACAGAGGATTGTATCGACCTGAAAAAAGACATTGACGTCTGCATCCAGGAAGGGAAGCTAGACGAAGTGGTTGATAGATCCCGGTATGATGGGCCCGGGGGTCGTGGAGAATATAAGAGGAAAAACTCCGATCAAGACAGGGGTCGAGGCCGGGATGCTCAGAGACGAAGAGATCGATCACCTCTGAGGAATCGATCTCCAGGTCGGGATGGAAATAACAGAGACAACTTTGGTCGAGACAGATACGATGACAATCGGCCAAACAGTTATGTTAACACGATCTTTGGGCCTGGCGAGAGCGACAAAGATCAATCCGGTCAAGTGCCAGCTAGTAGCTTGAGAGAGTGCAAGCAGCTCAGATTTACGACGGATGTCGGGTACGGCCCCCACGATGATATCCCAAAGTCTAGGAGTCATAGCGAAGGGTTAGTTATCGAGGCAGTGATTAGCCGAGCCCGTGTATCGAGAGTGTTGGAAATATTATTTATGTTTTGATGATGATTCGTCACGAAATTAGACAAATCACTTATAACCCACATGATGATGAAGTCGTAACTAACTGTTATAGTGCATAATAAAAGAAGAAGGAAGAAATGGTCTAGAGACAAATGTATAAGTTCTATCTAGAGTATGAACTTTGTATAGGTTGCTTCAGACAAGCATTGTAATAGAATAGGAACTAGCGAGCAATTTGAGTCACAACATGAAAATCGAGTTATAACAAGAAAAATCGAATACGCACTTGAAGGCGAGGGTTCAAACTCGGTTATGCTAAAATCGAAGAAGATAAATTACCAAGGTCACTGAGACTGGATTGGCTTATCGAAGATCAAGGCGAGGACACAGACTCAGTTATTGAAGATTGAAGAACTAAGGTGGCAAACTCAGTTAAAAGCTGATTAAGTCGTGACTATAAGTCGGGATTCGTGCAAGTCTGTGGTGACTCAAACACGAAGTTATAGATCATGTATATCTTGAATAATCTTAAAGACAAAGATTATCAGCTACCGGGTAAAAAGAAACTGGTTGGTGTACTATGACTTAGCCAATCGAAGTCAGATATTAAATAAACAAGGTACTCAGTTTTGAAGAAGAGTAGAAAACTGAGTTAAGGCCTTGATTGAATTTAAACTATCAATACGACAAAAGATCGTACATATGAACGTTGGCTAAATGACAAGTGTAACGGCTACAAGAGCTAGTAACCGTCACATCACTCCTATAAATACACAAGAGAATCACTCAAGAAAGAGAGAGAGGAGGATCAGAAAAAGAGCTTTACAAGCATACATTCAAAGATCCAAATCCAGATCCATAAAAAGCAGATCATATTTATCCAGATAAAGGGGAGCCAACGAAATTGCCTTGAAATTTCAAAGGAAGATCCAGTAACCCATCAAGGGGGAATGAAGGCATCTTGGAGCTACAAAGTCAGATCCAGAAGAATCAAACAGCTCACTGAATTAATCTTTGATTGATTCTAGACCTAACCTTGTGAAAAAGGGTTGGCTGTGCATAGTTTGAAGAGAGCAATTCTACCTTTCTTCATACGGTGTTACTACAACAATTGGTGCAGTCTGCGGACTGTGTATGTGAGTGGTGATCTGGTGAAGGAGCAATTCCACCTCCGAAAGATCAGTGTGCAGAGTGAAGAGAGCAATCTCACCTTTCTTCATTTTTGTGTAATAAAGTGAAACTAGGGTGTCGTGAAGGATTTGTCATAGTGCTAGGATTTTGTAATGGTTATCTCATTATTCTAGTGTTACCTCCTACGCCACAGAGAAGGGGGAGACGCACGGGATTACACCACCCGGAACTTCCATAAACAAATCATGTGTTGATTTACCTTATGCATCTGTGTTTGTTTTATTTATTGCATTATCTCTCAGCAAACGTCGTATTAATCGAGACAAAGACTTAACCGATACATAGAAGGTCTAGTTTTTTTTTACACATCTATTGCACTAAAGGCTAGTTTTATCATTTGCGCGATTAACGAGACTAAATATAAGTCAAGTAACAACTTATATTCGATTGAGCTAATCGAACTCCGCACAAGTTAAAGGGACAGGAACAAATCAGAATCGGTTTGAGTTTGAGAGAAACTTCGGCCCGGGACTTTTCGATTCGAGATTAGTTTTGGTGACAAGTTTATTCACCCCCCCTCTAAACTTGTGTTAGCCTTTCCAAGGGACCAACAGAGAGTCTGCATCGATAACGGAAGTGCAGTGAACATCTTATATTACTCGGCGTTTCAGGCGATGAAGTTGAAAGAGAAAGATTTAGCTCCTATAGCATCCCCTCTATTTAGATTCATAGGGCAAGCAGTTCATCCTATGGGATCGATAAAGCTGCTCACTACAGTCGGAGATGGTGAAAAAGGAATGTCATCTCGTCAGCATGGCCTTTTGATTAGTGGGGAGTAGATATTGTTGGACCTCTGCCCCGAGCCCCGGGAAATCTTAAATATGTAGTCGTTGCTGTGGACTACTTTACAAAATGGGTAGAAGCTAAGGCTTTACCCGCCATCCGAGCTGCAACCATCAAAAAATTCTTGTGGGTCGACATTCTATGCAGGTACGGCGTTCCGAAGGCTCTGATCTCGGATAACGGTACCCAGTTCGAAGATCGAAAAGTTAGAGAATCGTGCAGTGAATATCATATCGATCAGTGATTCACCTCGGTAGCTCACCCACAGGAAAACGGTCAAGTTGAACAAACTAATCGACAGATCAAGCTGGGTTTAAAAAAGAGACTAGAGGCAGAAGGTCGAGATTGGGCAATACAACTTCCGAGCATCCTATGGTCGTATAGGACAGCTCCTAATTCATCAACATGAGAAACTCCTTTCTCTCTAGTATATGGGTGTGAAGCGGTGATACCCGCCGAGATTGGTGTCCCTTCTCCTCGAGTTCTGGCCTACAATGTGGAAACAAATGATCCTGAGCTTCGACATGAAAGGGATAACGTTGAAGAGCGAAGAGAGATAGCCTCAGCCAGAATGGCAAGGTATAAGCAGAAGATCTCTCAGTATTACAACTCGAGGGTCCGACATAGATATTTCAAAGTCAGAGATCTGGTTCTGAGGAAGAATGAAGCATGTCGGCAAGAAGCGATTGGGAAGTTGACCCCAAATTGGGAAGGCCCATATCAGATTTTGAAAGTTCACCCCAAAGGGTCATATCAACTTGGGCGAGCAGATGGAACCACGGTTCCTCGACATTGGCACGCCAACAATCTGAGGAAGTACTATGTTTAAAGATAAGCGTTATTTCGATCAATTTTTGTTTGCTTCCCGTTTCTTCAATCTTGTAGTAAGTCCATGAGACAACTTTATAAGTATTCTAATAAACTTGTGTTTTCTAGAGATGCATTTGTGTTTGTTAGGATTTATAGCCACAACGTTACAAGTCCAATGTGATACAAAATGTTAAAGGCAAAACAGTCGACAACGAGTAGAGAAATCCGCAGGTCGGACATCTCAGTAAAGCCAAAAGCAAAGTGAGCATAATAGGCCACAAATGCAAAGGCAAAGAGACGGTTCACATGGTCGGGCCACCTGTCCCAGTCGAACGCCGAACGAGCCTAAAAGGCGAAAAAGGCTAAGCCAAAGGACGGTTCTCATAGTCGGGCCACCTGTCCCAGTCGAACGCCGAACGAGCCTAAAAGGCGAAAAGGGCTAAGACAAAGGACGGTTCGCATAGTCGGGCCACCTGTCCCAGTCGAAAGCCGAACGAGCTTGAGAGGCGAAAAAGGCCAAGACAAAGGACAGTTCGTATAGTCGGGCCACCTGTCCCAACCGAGAGCCAAACGAGCCTAAATGGCAATAAAAGGCCAAGGTCAAGGGACAGTTCACACAGTCGAATTAAAACGCTCAGCCGGGGGTCGAATAAGCCTAGGGGGCAAAAAGGCTAAGGCAAGCGAGTCGATCACAAGTGCAATAAGAACCGGAGGTTCATAATACACTTGGGGGGAAAAATACAACACTGATAAAACAAACACCAAACAAAGCAAGTAGCGGACAGAGCCAAAGGCTCGACAAGCGAAAGACTCAAATATCAAGACAAGCAAGATAACAAGAAAGGAAAGAAAAACATAGCAAAATGAAACTGCAAAATTGAATCAAATTCAAGGCAAAATCATTACAAACAAGGCCAGGTCAAAAGACCAGCCAAAGTCGATTCAAATTACAAAATTTCAAGTTCAAACTACAAATCAACAAAAGAAAGACAACAATCAAGGGTCGGCTTCAGGAGTCGGCTCAGGAATGGCAGAAGTCGGATCAGCAGCAGGGGCAGGAGTAGAAGGACCATACTTGATGGCCAAAGACTCCCCCTGTTGGAACTCTTCAACGTACTGATCGTATAGCGCCTCCAAGTCGGGATTGTAAAACACCGGTGTCTCGAGCGTCGACATGTCGAATTCCGGGTTGACAGCCTTCACTTGATTCACTGCCAGAGTATAGCCACCCATCATCGATGCACGCATGAGCACCTCCAGATCTGCGTCAAGGTTGGCCGACTTATGGTGCTCCATGATCGCGTTGGTCCTAGCTGTTTCGACCTGCGCGCATGCTCGATCCAATTCAGCTTGTAGCGCATCTCTATCATGTCGGGCCTTTGCACGTCTTCCAATAAAGCCTTGTGCCACCCTTGAACCTTCTCGTAATCTTGAGCCGCCTTAAGCGCCTCCTACACCGGGTCGTGCCTTTTCATCAGAGTCCGGTCGGCTCATTCTCAAGAACCGTCGACTTATCTCGCAACTTCTGGCACTCGGCAGATGCCTCGCGCTTTAACTCATCGAACTGAGAATTCATGGTGGCAATGGCGGCGTTCTTCGCAACGACGTCCTGCAACAGTCTACCATTCTCTTTCCGCAGGTCATCTGCTGACTCACCCGTTTTGGCCAGCCTTTGGGCAGCCTCTCGACTGAGAAAGTTACTCTACAAAAAACAAATAGATGTCAAACAATAGACAAGGCATAGGCCTCGAGAAAAATCAACATTTAAAGAGAGGAAATACAATCGACTTACGAGACGATTCGACTTCCGGAGCACCAGAGCCAAAGCCTTATCCTCCAAGGCCGCATAATCTTCAGCGGCCCAGTTCACATCGACTTCAAGCTCGGTAGGAGTTTCGACAATTTTGGGCCTCTTCGACTGCCGATGTTGCTCCTTCACCAGCTCTGGAACAGTTGGCCTCTTCTTGGTTCGTGTCGCTTGTTCCTTGACATTAACCTCGATAGCGGGAGTCATGTCGACTAACTCCTCTTCCTCTTCATCCCGAAGCGAGCCGAATCGGACTGATAGGCCGTTGGTGGACGGAGGTGGCTCGGATGATCGAGCCGACACCGTTGATTCAATGGCAGCAGGGATTGTTTCAGGTTGAGAGGCACCCCCTCTCGGGAAGAAGAAGGCGCCCTGACTTCAGCCACAGGAAAGTCAGGAGTAACCCGACCCCCGAGAGGTGGAGCAGCCACGACCGCCGACAGAGGAATCCGGGTAGGATCGGTGACCTTGGAAAACCTTCCCACTGCAAAATGAAAAGAACAGGTTAGTTTTGATCAACAAACGACAAGTTATCAGACTCGATAAATAGCAAATGTGGAAAGCAAACAAATAAGGAACATCCTATGATTCTCTTGATCTTGGACATGAAGGTTTGCGTATGGAACCGGCCCAGCCTCCTCCAAGTGGGCTAGGTGATAGAGGAGACTCAAGTCTCGAGTGCACACCTCGAAACTATGTCCACCCAACAGTCGGGCTTTTTGAGGAACGGGAGCATTTCCCAGTTTGTCTTTCTTCACCCCCCTCGACCTCCAACGCCTATATATGGGGTTCTCTGTGCCATGTCGAAGAAAGATAAATCGAGGCTTCCACTCCCCGTGAGAAGAAGGCCCCTTGGTTATAAATTCATGTCGATGCGCACTCCTCTGGAAGGTATACCATAGCTTGTCGGGCGTAGCTGCCATCTGATAATACTACCGAAACAAAGGTATCGAGAAGCAGACCCCCGCGACTCGACATGCTATGATAAACCCCATTAGAGTCCTAACGGCATTCGGGGCAATTTGGGAAACACTTATCTCATAGTGGTCGAGGATCGCGAGAACGGCCGGGCAGAGTGGAAACCTTAATCCACTCGCGAGTTGATTCTCGTAGACGGTGCAAAATCCCTCTGGGGGCTCATCAGCAAATCGATGCAGGCCAGAAGGAAGTCGAGCTTCGAATGGGGGACTGGTGATATTGTATTTTCGGCAAAGTCTGGTGATCTCCTCAGAAGAAGGAGAAGCAGCCTCAGTCTCACCGGAATCTTGCCGGAGAAGATGATCAGAAGTAGCAGGTGCCGGAGTGTGGCTACGGGAAGGCGTTTCACTACCCCTATCCGATTCAGTGGTACTGCTACTGGACATGGATAAATTCAAACAAAAGAACAAGATGAAGAACACTAAGAGGACAAATGAGCTTACTTGGCGTTTGAATTTGGAGTTTGAGATAAGAAAATGGCAAATAGGCTCTGCTACAGCTTCTATCTCCTCTCCTTTATATGTTGGCAAAGATTTGCAAATGATTTGAAAAGACAGGGGATAGTGGGGAGTTATAACCCATGGGAATCACGAGAATCAAGGCTGTTGGTCCCAGAGAAGGGTGAGACTATAGTCAGCGGAGAGGGGGGGGGGGGGTGAATGACTATAGTGGAGTTTCAAAAACTTTTCTTCTTCTAGCTAAAAGCTTTTGGGCAAGCAAATGGATAAGTCCCTTCTTACTATATTGTTTTCAAATCGGTTTATACGATCCACAGATGCAAATTATGATGTATGCAAATTAAATGAATGCTGTAAAGTAAATTTTCAGAAATTAAATTGACACAAGGCTTATAGTGGTTCAGGGTGGTGTAATCCCTTAATCCACTCTTCTCCGTGATGATTGGAGGAATTCACTATTGTTTTCACAGATACAATCGTATGATTGTCCTTGGCTTCCCAAGCTTCACAATCTACAAGACTATCACTCCTTGACTGCAGCAGCCTTGGTGATTGATCTTCTTCCTTCAGCATTCCTTAAGATCAAGATCCTTCAACGGCTATCACAGATTCAACTCCTTCTCGATTGCCTCGATTGATTTGCTTGATTTGATGTGAATGTGATTCACACACTTGCTTGATCAATCCTCGATTCCGAGTATGACTTTGTAGCTTTGAAGTGCGAGTTGATCACTAGATGTATCCTTGTAATTTTGAGAGAAGGCTTTTCAAATTGTGAGTTTACGCTAGATTTTTCTTTCTTGATTGTTGTTTTCTTTTTTCTGTCAATGCCTTCTATTTATAGCCTTGAATACCTTCGCTTTTGAAATTCCGTCCGTTGGCTATATTAATGAGGAATAATCATTGATTTTATTCTTGATTCCCCTTAATTGTATTCTCCTTAATTTCATTGATCGGATTCTTTCTTCAAATGTATGGCGAGATAATCCGTCCTTGATTGATCCTTTAATGATTTGAGCATTTAATGCATGATCTTACGAATCTTCATCGTATATCAATTTCGGCCTTGTAGGTGTCTCTTCGCCGTTTCTAGAACGGTCGAGTGAGCCTACCTTGACTTAGCCGTCACTTCTTCTTCATTGCTTTGTTTTTCTTTGCCGAAAGTCAGTTTACTCACCGATTCTTTGTTTCCTTCTTTGTTCTAGTATTTGGAGAGTCTTTGAACTTCACTGATCCTTGATTTGGGTGAGACCGGTGTACACCATATTTGAACATTTGAGTTTTATCATTTAAAACATAACTTAGACTTATCCAAGGTCATCACAGACTTCTTGGTTATAAGTCGAGACCATAAAGTCTTCATTACTTCTCTGCTTTGGTGCTTGGTGGCTTCACTCTGCCGAATATCTGTCTTTGCTTTGCCATCCTACCAACTAGTACAATACTTGTCTGACTTAACTTATACAACTTGTCAGACCCTAAGTAAAGACTTATACAGAGAATTCTAACTTATTTCAGGCTTGCTATAACAACCTAGTATGGCCATCATCAAAACATAATAACATGTTCCTAACAATTTCCCCCTTTTGATGATGCCAAAACCCTCATAAGCCCGAACATAAGTAATCAAGATTTTCATAATACACAACAGATAAAAAGTTCAATAATTTTATTCATCCATCATAGGGCAATAAGATATTGCATCTTTTTATTTAAATGAACAAAGGCAAATGATAAGATAAATTGAATTGAATTAAGCAACAGGCAATTGCAATTGGTTTACTTCTTCATTTCTTCAAACCTGATGCCCTTGCCTTTGCTGTCCTCGCCTTTGCTGCCCTTTCTCTTTCCACTGGAGCTTTCCACCTTTCCCTTCCCACTGGAGCTTTCAGGCTTTGAGTTACCTTCCCCCTTTGTGGCAGCATCAAAACGTGCCTCAAGGTCTGCAATTGCCGCATCAGACTCAGGGAGAGGGCCATACTTTCTCTCCAGTATTTTGTTGTTGGCCTCACCAACTTTGATGAGAAAGTCCAGTTGCTTGCCAGAATGTTCCATGATTTCATCTAGATGCTGAATTTTGGCTGTGTGAGCATTGAGGGTGTCTACCAATGGCTTGAGATTGTTGTCAACCGTCTCAGCATGGTATTCAAGATTGGTTTGGACATGGTGAGGGATGAGGTGTTGTAAGTTGCAAATTAAGTTTCCCTGTCTCTCCATGACCTCATCTTGAATTTTGATATGGCTGATGAGGGCCTCAATCTTGTGATGGAAGGAGGTTGCTTCACTCCTTAAGGCAGTCTTCAGATTTTGCCTGCTGTAGTATTGCCTTTCCATGTCCACAATGAGGGGTTGAATGTCCAGATTGAACACTCTTTCTGGATCAATTTCTTCTGGTGCCACATGGGCATCCTCTTCACCCTCATCACTTTCATCCTCAGCATCTTCACCTTGCTTCTCCTCATTTTCTTTTTCAACTTCTTGCTCTTCCTTTTCTTCCATCTGTTCTTGTTCTGCCTCATTAGACACATGGTCATTTAGAGGTTGTTGTTGAGTGTGGACTGCTTCATCTACCACTGGTCCCCCTTGTGCAATTGTGGGGGAGTTGACAAGTTCGGCCGAGTGAGCTTTATCAGCTGGCTCACTTGGCTGGTTGTCAACTTTGCCTATGATTTTGAAAAGCACTTCCTGGAGAGTCAGTTCATCATCAGAAATCTTCAAATCTTCTTGATTTGTTTCGGGATTTCCTCCTTCTTCGAGTGGTCATCTTCGACTCATCCCTTCATCTTGTATCTCCTCCTCATCGATGAGGTGAGTCTATATCCTTCTTCACCTTCTTCCGGGTAGGTGACTCCTCTCGTCGCTGCGTTTCTTCTTACATTCTTTGTGTCATCACCGATGGTCACAGGCTCATCCAAATTGTGGTGTCGGGCATATTGGCCTCCTCTTGTGTCTTTTGAGATCTGGTTCTCCGTCCTACTCTCGATCTATCGCCTTGAGTTGCTTTCTTTTGCTCCCGGCTATGGGTTTGGGTTTTAGGAAGCCTTGATGTAAGTAAACATCGTCTTGGATTTGTGTGGAGACTGCAAGTTTGTGGGTCGTCGACTTTCAATTGATTGAACAAATGTTGAAGAGGAACCCATATGATTTCTTCTCCCGAGAAATCACCTTTTTCGCAAACCCTTGGTGGTGCGTTGATGGATAGATCGATTTCCTTTGAATCGATCCTTCATTCGATTGAACACAAATGTTGCCCAGATCAAATTTGATGCGATTGTAGATAATGGCCATCAGTTTAATTCGTGCCTCATCAGTTTTCCATTGACCCTTTTCGCTTCAATATTTTTGGTGATAATCGGTGCAAACTCGGCAAACGGAAGTTTGAGCGTTGATCTGGGTAGATTGTATGTTTTGCTGTTTTTCTTTGGACTTTTGGCTATCTCAGTCCAGAACTTTGCAATGTCAGTTGTGAAAAGCTTGACATTAGCAGGTCCTTTCAATTGAAGGTGAAGGTAACGGTTGAGTGCACATGGTGTGATGATTATTTCTCTTCCAAAGATTGAGCTTTGGATGCGATCAACTTCAGTCTTCTTTGTGCTAGGCACAAATTTGGCGTTTTTCCAAAACGCTATCAGATTCTCATAGCAGATTCCAGTTATTGGAGGGTTTAGGAAAGTCATCAGCCCCAAATTCGAGCAGCAATCAACCAAACGTTGAGCTTTTGAGTCATTATCACAAAATGAGAGATAGTGCTCAGGTTTGAAAAACGAGCCGGTTATGATTGATTTTTCGTAGTATTTTTCAGTAGCGGTGATTTGGGAGGATGAAGCCATTGATAGGTGGAGGAGGATTAGAAGAGTATATCTTGAGGTTTTAGTGAGAAAGAGTAGGGTTTGTAATTTGCAGAAGTATGTAAAGATTTCTGAAAATCTCTAAGTATTGTTTATATAGTGTGATTTGGGTAGTGTGAACCTGGTTTTGAATATGGAAGGATTTGTGGCATAATGGCATGATTTTGCGTATGAAAATCGCGATATTCGAGTGGAGTGGGGGTGTGGTTTGAGGCAAGTAATGATAGAGCCCGGGAATCGATGAGTTTATAATTCGAAAAATAATATAATTACCTCCATGATCATAAGTTGATCGCCACACGTGTATAGAATAATCCTCCATAATTTCCTTATTCTCCACGTGTAATCGTAATTGATTTTGTTCACACTCTTAATTTGTCCAAGTCTTTATTTCGGTGAAGTCCTTCACGCCACTTAGCCGTTTCTATAGGTTCTTTACTTAGTCGCTCCATTTCTTTGCTCCTAACAATCGGTTAAGTTACCTTCATTTGGATGCGATGCCTTACTTGCTTGTGATCTCTCGTAACGGCAAAGGTCGTATCGATTAATGAAGTCACTTAGCCGATTACTCCAGCTTAGCCGCTTTTTGATACTCATTCAATTTCAATCATTCCTAACTCGGTTCTTAGCTTTGTTGAATCTTTCATAATCGAGTGGTTTAGTGAAGATGTCAGCCAATTGATCTTCAGTGGGTATGTGTTTTAGGATGACATCCCCCTTTTCAACATGGTCTCTAATAAAATGATGTCTTACATCAATGTGCTTTGTTCTTGAGTGCAATACTGGATTTTCTGTAATAGATATTGCACTTGTGTTATCACACATGATTGGAATTGTTTTCTTCTACTCCATAGTCCCTTAGTTGTTGTCTTATCCACAAGACTTGTGCACAACAACACCCGCTGCTATGTATTCTCGCTCATTTGTTGATGTAGATATGGAGTTTTGCTTTTCTTGAACCAAGAGACTAGTCCGGTTCCTAGCATTTGGCAAGTTCCAGAGGTGTTTTTCTATCTATTTTGCATCCAAAGATAGTCGAGTCTCGAATATGATATCAATGTAAATCCTCCATCTTTTGGATACCAAATACCAACATTTAAAGTGTTTTTCAAGTATTTGATTATCCTTTAGTTGCTAGAAGATGTGATTCTTTTGGTTGAGCTTGAAATCTTGCACATACTCCTACTTTGCAAATGCTATGTCAGTGCGCTTGCGATTAAGTATAATAATGATCCAATAATTCCTCTATACAATTTTTGATCAACATCTTTTCCTCCTTCATCTTTTCCAAGTATGACTCGGCACACATTGGTGTGTCTCTGTATTGTGCCACTTGTATCCATCCCATACTTGTGTATCAAATCTCTTGTATACTTTGCTTGACTAATGAAAATGCCATCCTTCATTTGCTTTACTTGAAGGCCAAGGAAGTAGTTTAATTCTCCCATCATGCTCATCTGAAATTTGCTCTTCATCAGTTTGCAAATTTATCACACGCCTTTTCATCCTCTGATCCAAAGATTATATCATCAACATAGACTTGCACTAGCAATGTGCTTGCTCCTTCCTCCAGTTTAAATAGAGTCTTGTCAATAGTTCTTTTGTTGAATCCATTCTTGATCGTAAGCTGTGATAAGATGTTTCATACTGTGCTCTAGTGCCTGTTTGAGTCCATAGAGGGCCTTCTTGAGTTTGTATACTTTGTCTTCTTTTCCTTTAATTTGAAATCCAGGAGGTTGTTCTACATAAACTTCTTCTTCCAAGACTGCATTTAGGAATGCACTCTTTACATCCATTTGATAGACTTTGAAGTCTTTGTGTGCAGCAAATGCTAGAAAAAGTCTGATTGCTTCCAATCTTGCTACTGGAGCAAAAGTTTCATCATAATCTATTCCTTCAGCTTGGGAATAGCCTTTTGCAACTAGCCTTGCTTTGTTTCTGACAACAGTTCCTTGCTCATCCATCTTGTTCCTGAATACCCATTTTGCACCAATGATGTTGGTTATTTCAGTCTGTCAACAAGTTCCTGGACTTCATTTCTTTCAAATTCATTTAGTTCTTCTTGCATGGTTTGTGATCCAATCTGCATCTTGGATTGCATCATCTATGGTCTTGGGTTCCACTTGTGTGAAAGAAAAGTTAGCATGTGCTCCAGCTTGTCTTCCGGTTCGACTCTGTGTGAATGTCTCCAATGACTTGTTCTTCAGGATGGTCTCTTAGCCAATTTAGATCTGGTTGAAGTTGATCTTCACTTGGTGCTTCCATACCTTCATGCTGAGCATGAACTTCAACTTGAGGAGTTTCATCCGGTGTATTGGTATGTGGCTCCTCTTGATCTTCGTAATGATGATTCGGGATAGTAGTTGGTATGGTTGCATTTGTATAGATTTCTCTTTGTGGTGCTTTCTTCTTGATCTTGAAGATCTTCACCATTTGTGTTTGGTTCATCAAAACCACATGTATTGATTCTTCAATCACCAAAGTTCTTTTATTTAGTACTCAATGCTTTGGTGTCTCGAGTATCCCATGAAGATTGCTTCATCGACCTTCTCATCAAAGGTATGCGATTGATTCTGTTTAAGACAAAACATTTTGATCCAAACATATGAAAATATGAGTTATTGGGTTTTCTACCATTCCATATTTCATATGAAGTTTTTCCATGGTGTTTGTTGATGATTGATCTGCTTTTGTGTATGGCATGTTGTGTTTCTTCGCTTCACCCAAAATCTCTTTGGTAAACATGCTTCTCGCTATCATTGTCCCGATCGCTTCCTTGATGGTTCTGTTTTTCTTTCTGCTACACCATTTTGTTGTGGAGTTCCCGCTGCAGAGATAGTTGATGTAATACTCCATTTTCTTCACAATAGGTTCGATAATTTCATTTAGAAATTCAAGGTGCCTCTATCGATCCGATCTTGATAATCTTTAGTTCTTTCTCATTCTCGAGTCTTCTCAACAAATGCAGCGAACACTGAGTGTTTCTTTCTTCTTATTCATGAAGATGGTCCAGGTGTACTTTGAGAAGTCATCCACCACTACAAGAGTGTATTTCTTACCACTCACACTCTTTGGTGTGATTGGTCCAAACAGTCCATGTGTAGCGGATGTAGAACTCTTGTTGTAGATTGATGAGGCTTTGACTTGAATGAGCTTTTTATTTGTTTTCCTTCGACAAGCATCACATAGACTTTCCTTTTTGAATGTGATCTCTGGCAGGCCTTCAACTAACTTGCTCCTTGATAGTTTGTTGATGGTCTTGAAATTGTGTGATTTAATCTTTTGTGCCAAATCCAAATTTTTGTTGATTGTTTATTCTTGACAAGTAGACATGTTTTTCGCTTTGGTCGTTCTCCAATCCACCATATACATGTTGTCTTGTCTTCTTCCCGCAAGAACTATTGTGTTGGTTTGACTGTGAATCACTTTGCATCCTTCTTTGTTGAAGTGCACATTGTAGCCTTTGTCACAAAATTGATCGATGCTCATCGATTGAAGTTGAGTCCCTTGACATATGACACATTCGAATCTTTAGATTGTTCTTGATTATTGTGCCTTCCCCTTAATTTTGCCAGGGTTTTCTTTACCTCCAAATGTGACTTTGGGTCCATCAAAAGCTTTGAAGTCGGTGAGCCATCTCTTGTTTCTGTCATGTGTCGGAACATCCACTGCCTATGTACTGACATCCTACAAAGCAGATTAATTAAGTTTAGGTACCCAACACTGCTTGGGTCCATACTGTTAGCAATCATGCCTCCCATACCAAGGGTGTATCAAAAGGCCTTCTTTTGGATAATTGAAGTCATCAACTTCATATGTATAAGGCATGGCGAGAATAGCTTCTAGTATTTTTACTGAAGTTATTTTGATACTTTTCTCCACCTTTTGGTGCATTTGCATCCTTCTTTACTTTCCAAAATGCAGTTGGAAACCTTTCTTGCTTCATGTGTCTAGGAACAGATTGGTTTTTCTTAAACACATGATGCATTTTGTGGAATGGTTTCTTCTTGTATTTTGCAGGAGCAACATTCCAATCATCCTCTGAAGGGTAAAGTCTTCCTTTTCCTTTCAGATGGTTTTTGTTCTTGATTGACTGGAATGAGGATTTAGTTTGTTGTTTCACTAATCTGGGTTTTGACTTCACGAGCGAGGATGATCTGTTGGAGACATGGTCATCTCTTTCTAAATTTTGGTCCACTAGTGGTCCTCAATTTGGAATTGTGTTGACCATTATTCCTACGTTCATCCCGATTTGTTAGTAGCCAAGACCAGATCCGATACAAACCTTTTGGGGTTTGTAAGTCGGTGCCTTTAGTGGTGCAGTGGATACCTTCACCTTTGGTGAGGAGATTTCCTTAATCGATCTGTTAATAATGGATGTATGATCATCCGCTTTTGTTGATCATTTAAGTAGGTCTCCTTACTAGTTAATTAAACTTTTGCTTTATCCAGCTTCTTTCTTTAACCTCTTATTCTCTTTCCTTAGATCCTTGCATTCCTTTTCCGAATTTCATGATTCTTTTCAATTTCATCAAATTTAGTCATGAGATGTTGGACTAGGTCTGCTGTATCTAATGGAAGACTAGAGGATTGTGCAGTGTTAGATGTGGATGCATTATATGAAGAACAGGAACTAGATGTTACCTCAGTTTCATCTGATTCTTTAGCCATTAAACATAGGCTTGTTTCCTCAGTGTCTGAGCTATCACTTTTATCTTCATCCAATTCTTTGGTCATGAGACATAGGCATGCTTTTTCATTTTCTGAACTGTCTTCTTCATCACTATCATCTGAGTCATTGTCAGATGATTCTTCATGCTTTTCACTGCTGGATTCTGCCTTAAGTGCCTTCTTGCTCCTTTTCTTTTCAGATGCTTTGTATTTCTTCTTTTCATCATCTTTGTCATTTTCTTCAGGACAATCAGCCTTGAAGTGACCTTTCTTGTTGCAGTTGAAGCATCTGTATTCATCATCTTTCTTCTTCATGTCTCTGGTTGAGCTTGACTTTTTGTTTGATGATGAATTTCCTTTGAATGGCTTCTTTTTAAACCTGTCAAAACGTTTAACTAATAAAGCTACCTGTTCTTTTAGTTCTTGTGTCTCTTTGCTGATGCATTCAAAGAAAGTTACTTTTTTCAGGTGCGGCTAATGCAAAGTTGATTTTGTGTGTCTCTGCCGGAGCACCATCTTCGCCGCTCAATTCGAATTCATGAGCTTTTAATTGGGACATCGATTGTCGAGTGTCGGTGCTTGCAAGATTTGTTGTTCCTCCGACATCGATGTTATGATCTTCCATCTTTCAGGTAGTCCTCTCAAGATCTTCAAGCATACTTCTTTTTGGGGATATGTGTGAACAAGTTGTTGCAGTTCACTGATGATGCTTGAGAATCTATTGTCCATCTGATCAATGGATTCACCTACCTTCATCTTGAAATTTTCAAACTTCTGTTTTGCAACAGATAGTTTATTTTCTTTGACTGCTTCAGATCCTTCATTGATTAGTGCTAGCTTGTCCCACATCTCCTTTGCTGTTTTGCAATCCTTTATTCTCATGAACATGTTCTTCGTCTAGAGTCTTTAAGATCATATCTTTTGCTATAAAGTCTAGGTTTGCTCTTCTCCCCGTCATCTTTGGTCCAATCTTTCTTGGGTTTGTTTATCTCCTTTCTTGATCTCGCTTCCTCGTGTACTACCACGGTAGTGATCATGATTGGGCCGTCGTTGATTACATCCAGCATCTCCTCATGAGTTGCTGCAAGATGAGATAACATTCTTATTTTATATTCATCACAATTATTAACATTGAAAACAAGTACTTTTGACAAGAAGTTTGAGGAATCCATCAGTGCAATTGAAGATATAAATGACAGTGAATGAAAAACTCGATTTGAAAACTACTTTGAAAATATGTGATCTCCTTGTTACTGTAAATTAGATCTCGAGCAGTGTTCTCGATACTAGGAACACCGCTCCGATACCAATTGTTGGTCCCAGAGAAGGGTGAGACTATAGTCGGAGGGGGGGTGAATGACTATAGTGGAGTTTCAAAACTTTTCTTCTTCTAGTTAAAAGCTTTTGGGCAAATGGATAAGTCCCTTCTTACTATATTGTTTTCAAATCGGTTTAGCCAAAGGCACGATGCAAATTATGATGTATGCAAATTAAATGAATGTTGTAAAGTAAATTGCAGAAATTAAATTGACACAAGGCTTATAGTGGTTCAGGGTGGTGTAATCCCTTAATCCACTCTTCTCCCCGTGATGATTGGAGGAATTCACTATTGTTTTCACAGATACAATAGTATGATTGTCCTTGGCTTCCCAAGCTTCACAATCTACAAGACTATCACTCCTTGACTCGCAGCAGACTTCCGTGATTGATCTTCCTTCTTCATTGTTCCTTAAGATCAAGATCCTTCAACGCCTATCACAGATTCAACTCCTTCTCGATTGCCTCGATTGCTTGCTTGATTTGATGTGAATGTGATTCACACACTTGCTTGATCAATCCTCGCCTGAGTATGACTTTGTAGCTTTGAAGTCCGAGTTGATCACTAGATGTATCCATGTAATTTCAGAGAGAAGGTTTTTCAAATTGACAGAGTTTCTGCTAGATTTTTCTTTCTTGATTGTTGTTTTCTTTTTCTGTCAATGCCTTCTATTTATAGCCTTGAATACCTTCGTTTTTGAAATTCCGTCCGTTGGCTATATTAATGAGGGAATAATCATTGATTTTATTCTTGATTCCCCCTTAATTGTATTCTCCTTAATTTCAGTGATCGGATTCTTTCTTCAAACGTATGGCAGATAATCCATCCTTGATTGATCCTTTAATGATTTGAGCATTTAATGCATGATCTTCTGAATCTTCATCGTATATCAATTCTGGCCTTGTAGGTGTCTCTTCGCCGTTTCTAGAACGGTCGAGTGAGCCTACTGACTTAGCCGTCACTTCTTCTTCGCTGTTTTGTTTTCTCTTTGCCGAAAGTCAGTTTACTCAGCCGATTCACTGTTTCCTTCTTTGTTCTAGTATTTGGAGAGTCTTTGAACTTCACTGATCCTTGATTTGGGTGAGACCAGTGTACACCATATTTGAACATTTGAGTTTTATCATTTAAAACATAACTTAGACTTATTCAAGGTCATCACAGACTTCCTTGGTTATAAGTCAGACCATAAAGTCTTCATTACTTCTCATTGGTGCTTGGTGGCTTCACTCTGCCGAATATCTCTGTCTTTGCTTTGCCATCCTACCAACTAGTACAATACTTGTCCGACTTAACTTATACAACTTGTCAGACCCTAAGTAAAGACTTATACAGAGAATTCTAACTTATTTCAGGCTTGCTATAACAGCTAGTATGGCCATCATCAAAACATAATAACATGTTCCTAACAAAGGCGGTGACGCGTTTTACAGGATTCGAAGCATTTGTGTGCCAGGATATCGCGCCACGTGTCTATAGGCAGTTAGGGTTGCAAAAGGTGGGAAAAATCCCGCCCAAATGACGACTCAACTCGAAGACGATTCATGTGACAGACTCGGCCTCAGACAATGGGAGTCGCCTCTCTCAAGTCTGGGGGGCTTATGACGATACAGGGTTTCACTCCCTCCACGTGTCGTCTATCGGTTGGTCATCACAATATGAATTAGCTCCAGATACTCATGTCGATGCCCGGACTCGGGGCTACGACGATCGACCATTGAGCAGTGTGGGGTAACAAGTCCAAAAGGACAGAGTCCACGCCAGCTAGCAGTGTAGGACAATGAGTCCCAAAGTCGATTACCGCAGGTTGGAATATCGACATCGAGGACAGAGTCCGCACCAGCTGTCCAGGCCCATTAACAGCGATTACTTGGGCAAGGGTTAAGGCCCATTAGAGGGTAAATTTGACAATAACATAAGCCGACATAACCTTAGGGTTAGGGCAAGTGTTGTCAATATAAATACCCCAATCCAGGAACTACGTAAGGTTTGATTCCTGGAACCTAACAGGATATGTAGGCAATCTAAGATATAGTCTTAGACTCAGCCGCAAATACTAAAAACCAACATCATACTCTTTTTTGGCATTAGGGTTCTTGGGTGTTCTTCATTAGATTCATATTAGGGCCCGGATTATTAAGGTGACATAATTTGTCATCGTCAGTAGACGTGTCATTTTGCGAAAACGAAATATTAATATTTCTTTTCTTTTATTGGAGTTAAGTACTTTATTAATTATTTATACATGATTTTCGAGTTATATGTATATATAATTAAGGGAAATTCTGATTTTGGTAATTAAGGGGTAATTAAGGAAAAAGGGGTTTTATTGGGAATTGTATTTAAAGAAATTAACACAGATTAATCCCCATAACCTAATTTAATCAGAAAATCAGTTTACACGCTCCTTCTCTACGCATTGAGGAGAGGAGAAGAGGCTTGGAGAGTTCTGCAAGTATCTAAGTTGAATTCGAACCATTTTCAGATCAGACTCGAGGATTGGAATCGTCGTGAGAAGGACATCGTTTGGATATCAGTTTTGGTTGGAAGGGTTGCAGACTTTCGAGGCTGTTGAGATTGGTTTTTGGCTGCAAATAAGTAAGAGACTCTTCTTGTGATCTCAATTATCGTTTATAGGGTTTAGATCATGTTTTAAGACGTTTTAATGCTAGAAAGCTGAGTCATTTCATTGATCAATGATCATAGGTGTTATGGAATGTTTAGATATGTTTTTCTATAATTTACTGTGTTAAATTTGATGTGATTTGGGTTAGAAACGGATTAGAAACCGTTAAGGATCAAATTCAGGATTTAGGGCAGCAGGCAGGATGCGTACGCATTGCCTATCAATGCACACGCATTCCTGATACAGGATTTGCAGGTTTTGGCTTCTGGACGCTGAATGCGTACGCATTCAAAAGAATGTGCACGCATTCCTTGAACAGAGAGTTCTGGTTTGTTTCTGGTTGCTGAATGCGTACGCATTCATAGGGATGCGCACGCATTGATCAAACAGAGAGTTTTAGGAGGAGTTCTGGTCAGGTATTGCATACGCATTGCAGAGCAATGCGCACGCATTGTTTGGACATAAAGTTTTCAGCAGGTTTTCAGCTTAGGAATGCGTACGCATTCCATAGGGATGCGCACGCATTGCCCTCTGTTTTTACATAAGTGATGTTTAAGCTATGTCTTTCAGTTTTAAACCCTCAATTATGATATGTTAACATTGTTTAAACATAAACAAGGCTGAATTGAGCTTCAGATTCGTTCAGTTAAAACACCGAATGTACTCTTAAAGGGAGTTGAAGTTCGGATCCGTCGGAAGAGCATGATAGGCTTGTGCTTTGATGAATTAGCATTCATCAATGTCTGTGTAATTGCTAGGCCTTGTTAATGTCTAGTGGTCTAGGAAGAGAGTAGTTTGTGTGAGGGAGATTACTTGAAAACACTTAGGTGGTTAGTTAATCATTTTAATAAAATACGTACTTGACTAGTAAAAGATTAAACAACATGTCTCTCTTGGATAGGCACCAGTCTATATCGCGATGTGTATGCTACCTCTGAAGGTGGAAGAACTCCACAGGTCAAAAAAACCCTGAGTACGGAGGGACTCCACTGAGATGTGCGTACTATCGGAGTCTACCTATTCTAGACTTCGTGGATATTGGTGTGATCCACTAATATGTTGCCAAGAATATCCCCAGTTTGGATATGCGTAGTGCCCTTGAGTGCGGTTGTAACATAGATAAGTTAGGTAGAAACGTTTAGTCAATTCATGTTGATGGACATGAAATGAACCCCAGATTGTGTTGGTCACACGTAAACAACTAAACGAATAAATACCTTTTCTTTATAAATTATAATTGTTGTCGTAGCTTCTCTCTTTTATTAAGTACCTTGTACTTACCTCAAATGCATGTTTTCTATGTGTTTGGGGGTGAGAAGACGAACAGGTTGATCGTGGTTACGAGGAGGAGTTCGATGATGACGTTTGACGACGCCTTATTGAAGACTTAGCATTTATTTATTTTGTCATTCATTTATTAAACTGTGTTAGTACTTTTGGAGTAGACTTTTGGTCTTTCGATACTTGTAGTACCTTTACGTTTCATTTGAGAATATCGTACGTTTCTTTTGGATTTCATATTTTCTTTCTTCTGAATGTAATAAGGATTACATTTCCATCTTTAGATTACATTTCTATTCTTGGATTATTTGGAAATTTTTTTTTGCCGAGTCTTTTGCTTCCGTTTGCTTATTTTTTATACGACGTAGTAGGGGCTTACGTATAAGGTGAATTTATTTTTATTTTATACGTGCCGAACGTTCCTTTTACGGATATGGACTTGGTGTCCGGGAACAGGGCGTTACAGTTGGTATCAGAGAGAAGCGTCTTTTAGGCTTCCTTTCTTTTAAGATAATCTTTCTTTAGACCTTTTAGTAACGTTCTGGTTTTCTTTGATCATCAGGATGGTGTTCACGAGAACTGGAGCGGGTGCGGAGACTTCTGGAGTTCGTCGGGAAAGTCCAACACCGGTCGTATGACGCGGTGTTGTGAGGCAGAATCCTCCACCCCATTGGAGTTTGTCACCACCACCTCATACTGCGACACCTACACCAAGATCTCAACAGGGTTTGTCACCGCGACCTCATCAGGAGCAACCTCCACGATGGCACATGGGGAGTTCGGTTCAGTTCTCTTTGGTAAGCGATGTTCCAGCGGGTTTTGTACCTCCGCCGGTAAGCTACCCTCCACACCAACAAGCCTTCTACCCTCCACCAGCCAGTGTTTACCCTCCACCGGTCAGCGTTTACCCTCCACCAGCGAGCCACCCCTCATCACTAGTGTTTCACCAACAGCATCAGACTCTCTACCCACCTCCTATAGGTCATACCCCTCGACCTACTGTACCATTTTCACCACATTTCGACCATCAGCAAGGTTTGGGTTACCCACCCTTCTGTTTCCAGCAACCTCAGCCAACCCCACAGCACCACCAGAATTACCATTAGGGATATTATCCTTATCAGACTGATCCTCAAGTGATCCCACCTTACCCTCAACAACAACAGTTCCACCAACAGATATCTTTTGGCTACCCTCCGGGTTACCCACCAGTTAGACCGGCTTTTGAGCAAGCACCAATTGTGGATTGGTATACAAGATTGAGAAGGAACCGGGTCGAAAACTTCTATAGGAATGTAGAGCCTTCAAAGGCTGAGGAATGCTTGAGAGGTTTTGAAAAGGCTTGTAGGAATATACATGTTCCTGAAACAGAGATGGCACAGCTGGCGGTTAGTTTTCTTTTGGGTGCAGCTGAAGCATGGTTAGATGCCATACAGAGTAGCAATGACAAGGTAGCAGACTGGGAAGCTTTCAAAGCTATGTTTTACAACGAGTACTTCCCAGCAACGGTACAAGCAGATAAGGCAAGTCAGTTCCTGAAACTCAAGCAAGGTATTCATTTAACGGTATCTCAGTATACCAATAAATTTAATGAGCTAGGAAGGTTCTACCCTGAGCTAATGAAAGTGGAAGAGAGGAAGATGGCCCTCTATAAGGAAGGTTTAGCTCACGAGATACAGTCTGGCATGTTGGGATTTACAGCGACGAATATGGCGGAGTTATTGAATAAAGCCTTGGAGGTTGAGACCTTCAGGAAGAAGGCTACAGTGGTTATTGGAAACAAGAGGAACTTTGGGACTAGTCAGGGCAATTACCGAGGAGCACCGCAACAGAACGTCAAGAGGACAGCAGCTCCTGCGGCAACAAAGGCCCCAAACAGTGCACCGCTTTGCTCTAAGTGCAATAGAAATCATTCAGGTGAGTGCAAGCAGAATACTAATGGTTGCTACGTTTGCGGAGAGCCATGGCACTTTTCTAGAGCATGTCCAAACAGAGGAAACAAGGGCAGTTCGAGCCAAGGAAATGGTAGAAGCTAACCCAGTCGACCGGTTCGAGTTTTTGTGGTCGATGCTAGAGATGCAGAACCAGAGGATGATGTTATCTCAGGTGCCTTATTGTTGTTGTTTATTTTGTTAAGATATTCTTATAGCACGTTTATTCATGCTGTAATTTTATTTAAATGAATGAATATGCATCTTAGGTATGATAATGTTAGATAATCTTGTGGTCAGAGCTTTGTTTGATACGGGAGCGTCTAACACCTTTGTGTCGACCAAGGTAGCTATGAAGTTGAGTTTACCTTCGGAACCTCTAAGAAACACTTTGGAGATAACTACACCGTTAGGGAAGGTAACAAAGGTAACTAGGATGATACCTCAAGTGGACGTTCGAGTTGGATCTTATCGATGCAAGAGTGACTTCACAGTTTTAGACTTTTCAGACTTTGATGTGATTCTTGGAATAGATTGGCTATCCGAGAATTATGTTCACTTAGATTGCCGAAAGAAGAAAGTGACTTTTAAGGTACCTGGAAAATCAGATAAGATGTATCAATGGAATGTGTACAAGCCGAGTAAGAAGCGACATCCGATAATTTCAGCGGTTAAGGCAATTAGGGCTTGTTAGAAGGGTTGTGAAGGCTACTTGTTGTACGCAGTGGATGTGGAACAAGTGAAGCCTAAGCTAGAAGAAACTCCTGTAGTGAGAGAGTATCCAGAGGTGTTTCCAGAAGAGTTACCGGGAAACATACCGGATAGAGAAATCGAGTTTGAGATCAAGTTGATACCGGGAGCGGCACCAGTTGCTAAGGCACCCTATAGAATGGCACCGGCTGAATTAAAAGAGTTGAAGGCTCAACTTAAGGATATGCTTGAGAGGAACATAATTCAGCCTAGCACTTCGCCTTGGAGAGCCCCAGTTTTGTTTGTCAAGAAGAATGATGGTAGCATGAGGATGTGTATCGACTACAGAGCATTGAACAATCTTACCATCAAGAATAAGTATCCTTTGCCGAGGATTGATGATTTGTTTAACCAGTTGCAAGGCAAGAAAGTGTTCTCTAAGATTGATCTTAGGTCCGGTTATCATCAGTTGAAGATCAAGTTAGCAGATATACCGAAGACGGCTTTTAATACGAGATATGGACATTATGAGTTCTTGGTTATGCCTTTTGGACTCACTAATGATCCATCTGCATTTATGGATTTGATGCAGCGAGTTTTCATGCCATACTTGGATAAGTTTGTGATAGTGTTTATAGACGATATCCTAGTATATTCTAAGGATGAGAAAGAACATGAGGAACACTTAAGGATAGTGTTAGTGTTGGTCCCTTGGAAAGGCTGACACAAGTTTAGAGGGCGGGGGGGTGAATAAACTTGTCACCAAAAACTTGATTTTAAACAAATTAGGATTCAGATAAAACTTGTGTGGAGTTGAGCTGACTAAGCTGAGATTAAATCAAACTGACTTAAGCTGAAACTGAGTCAACCGGCAGCGGATATAATTTTAGCCTTTATATTGATCTTGTTGTTCTGTTATGAAAACTGAGTGTTGTGAACTGAATTCTGGTGAATGTCAGTTGTGACTGTGAGATGTATAACAATCAAGTATCACAATGCTGTAAGTGAATACTAAATAAGTAAGTAAATGCGTAAGGTAAATAAGGCAGATGTTATAGAGGTTCCAGGTGGTGTAATCCTGTACGTCCTCTCTTCCCCTGTGGTGCGGAGGAAAATTCCACTAGAACTTCTTGAGGTGAACTGTTACAAAAAGTCCTAAACAATAGTCCTTGGCTAATCCCTAGCTTCACTATCTAAACAATTGTAGAACATGTAGAATTCTTTCGCTCTCCAAATGCTTGAACCACTTTGGTCCTTAGAGGTAGGATTGCCTCTTCACCGATTACCACCACAAACCCAGTCTACCCGATTGCTTGTCACAATCGTTCTTGACAAAACCTTCCCGTTTTCTTCACAGTCTAAACCTTTGAAATAGAATCAAAGTTAATGAGAATCAATAAATTGATTCTTGTTTGTGGTTCTTGAGTGTTGAATTCTTGATAAATTCTTTGTAGCTTTCAACACTTGAAGAAATACTAGATATGATCTTGTTATAGTTCAGTGATGATGACAATTCAAATAGTGTGCACAAATTGCTTGTTGATTCTTGTATATGTTCTATTGTTTTTGTTTGTGCAAAGTCTTCTATTTATAGTGTGAAGTCCAACGTTCATCTGACTTTGATTTGAATTGTATCAACGTATATCTTGCAACGGTTATATTTTTTGACTGTTCCTGCTGTGTCAGTGATTCATCAAATGAATTTTCTTTCTTTACAACGTTCGATTGTACTTTCAGTTTGTTGGATGGCCGACTTATAAAACTGAGTTTCCTTGTCAGTTTTTCATCCGTCGGATTTCTAATCGACTTGGAGCATTAACTGAGATTTTATTCTTCTTCAAAAATCAGTACTCCATTTTCATCTGATTATAATTGACTTAATCAGAGTACACCATGATATATTTATCATCTAAGAATTCATTGTCCTTATGATTCTTAGGTCTTCATACAAGATCCATAAAGTCAGTTTAGGTCACCACAATCTTGCCTGAAGTCCAACTCTATAGTCTCGACTTTAATCTTCACAACTGAGTTTGTGCCTCGCTTCTTCATTCTTCAATAAGCGAGTCTGTGTCCTCGGTTCTTCATTCTTCAAGATAAGCCAACCGAAGTCAGAACTCTCTCAATAACTTACCTTCTTCAGTAGATGTACTCTGAGTCAAGTTGTTTGTCTTGCTGATTTCCAATTTTCTAATTGATTCCCAGTTTTCAGTTTTACGACACTATCAATTACAGTGCTTGTCTGATGTAACTTATACAAAGATCAGACTCTAATAAATCTTATACATTCAGTTCTAGACATCTTTTAGCTTTCCACTATAACAGCTGGCTTCAGCACTTCATCAATGGGGTTAAGATAACATTATAATAAATAAGATGAATTATCATCAAAACATAAAATTTTATTTCCAACAATTTCCCCCTTTTTGATGATGCCAAAACTCTCCCTAAAAGAAAAGCTTAAAGATTAAAACAATAAAAAAACAATGTAAAACTGGAAAACTGGTTTTCAATAGAATGAGCAAAAACTGGATACATGCATTTTGTTCAAATAACTATGATTAAAGACTGAGCTTCTTCTTAGCTTTTTGCATGACTAAGTCATATCTTTTTGCCTTGTCATACAAACGAAAATCTTCTCCAAGTTTGGAGTCTTCCTTTGAAAAGGTCTTGTTGTAGTCAACTTGACTACTTTCTTTCCATCTTCTCCATTGAATTAGCTTGGGTAAGCTTGAGTCTTCCAGATAGTATTTTTCAAATTCTGTTAGATCGGTTTTCATTTGTTCAACCTTGTCTTTGATCTTCAGTTTATCTTCAATCCTTCTGTCCTTGTATTTGGCTTTAATAGGATTGTAGTCTTTGATAAACTGCGTCCACAGATCCTTTGTAAGAGTAACTCTTCTATCTCCAGGTTGATTGTATTTTGCAATAAGTTGATCATCAGTTAACTCTTTCTTCAAAAATTTAGGATCTGATCTGTTTCTTTGTAGTTCTTCTTCAAGTCGCTTCATTTCTTTGAGTAATTTCAGCTTTTCTTCTTCAGCTTCCCCCTTTTTGGCATCATATAACTGATCTACCAGGGCATGGGTTGCTTTTTGATCTTCTGAAATTTGTCGTTGAGAATCAAGTACTTCCTTAAGTTGAGCTTTTAACCCGTAGATATGCTGATTAATATGCCAATGAGCTTGAGCATGAGTTTCTCTATCTACTGCGGTTGAATCTTCAAGTTTTTGTTTGAGTAAGACAATCTCTGAAGCAGAACTTGAACTTGATTTGTGAATCATCTCTAGTCTTGCATGAACCGAAACATCAGTTCTAGTTCTATAATCAAGATATCCAGAGATGTTTGATAAAAGACCATTACGTGTATCTCTTTGATCGAGTACTATTTTCAAGTTTTCATGAACTTTGGCCAATTCTTCCTTAGATAGAAAATCGGAGGGATCATATGTAGTTTCCACTTGATCCTTGTCCCGAGTATTAATGACCCTCGGTTATCGATTTCATCACCGCTTGTCGATTGATGGCTTGTCCGGTTTTCAATCGACAATGCTTCTTGCCGTGGTACAGTTTGTGTCTTTGGTTGTTGCGGTTGAGTGATTGTTTGCAAAGCGTAGTATCATCGCCTTCTTTTCTTGGCCTATCATGATCATCATCATCCTTTTCGGGAACTGTCTTTAGATTATGTGCTCGATTCTCTTCTTTTGCTAACTCGGTAAACCTTTTGAAAGCAGCTTGTCAAGAAATTCCTTAATAGGAAAGCAGAGTAAAGATCTCTTACTTCCAATTTCTCCAAGAGTGATTTTTCTTGATTTGTAAACCGGCATCACGTAAAATCTTTCGTTGAAGTTTCATTTTTATCACCTTATGACTTTGTCACCAAGATCTGGTGCCGTTTGATGAATCGATCTTTGTTGTGTTTGAGAACTAAGAATAGCATTGACATTAACTTGAATATCTTCAGTTGTCAATTGTTGTTCCCCCTCAGTTGGTGCTATCTCACTTGAGATTTCAGGGTACAAGCATCTTACAACTGATCTTTCTTCTGTGGATTCTCGATTTTCGCTTGGTCCTCTTTGTTCGGCTTTCTTTCTTTGAGACACTGATTGATCGCTTTGCTTCATGTTGGAAAGTTGCTTCTGTGATTTCCTTTGATGTCACAGTTTCTCTTGCTTGCTTCCCTTCCTTAATTCTTTCCAAATAAAACTGAATGATTCCACTAAGAGTTTTCTTCAATGGAATCGCCATCGATTTCTTGTCCTTCAGCTTGAGCTTTTGTCATACTTTCTAATTCAGCTAAATATTGCTTCTTGAATTGATTGACAATATAACCTGCCCAATTAAATTCCATGTTGTCCCAGATTATATTCATCAGCAAAATATTTTCTTCTGAAAGTATATTAATCCCTTTGGATTTTCCAATGACGTGTTTGCTGAGCCATCTGCTGAGATGTCCAAATTCCGGCTTGATTTTGTCGACATGAACACCAGGTACGATTGGTTCCGTAGATGAAGTGATCATAGCGAGAAAATCTTCTTTCTCCAATGGTAGGGTTGCTAACTCTATTGAAGTTGCTGTTGTATTTGTGAACCCAAAGAGTGATCTCATAACTCTTTCATTGAACACAATGCGATCTCCTCGAACAGTTGTAATCAAGGAGTCCCTGATTAATCGCATATTTTGCCAAAACTGCAAAATGCCTTCCACATCTCGTTTTTCTTTGAAGCGAACTTCGAGGATGTTGTTCAATCCTGGTTGCTTTTCGATTTTGTCTCGTATACAGCTGGCTAATAGAGTGTTTTGACACATAGCTTCATACATTTCGAGTGTCAGTTCATCCAGCTCTGTGATTAATCGTCTGTCTTTTGAATCAATTGCAGTGGCCATGTTTGAGTGTGAACACAAAGAAATTTGATTTGAAGGGTAGGTTTGAAAAGAGTCTGTTTTTCTTAATAAGAAAAATAGTGTGAACAGAGATTAAATAAATAGGTAGGATATTCTGGCGGTTGGATGGTACAACTTTTCAAATTCCATGATGGTTTTGATAACCGATACAGGTACTATTTTCTGACAATCGTGGGGTGTACACACGAAGTCCTGACAAAAAGAACTGTGGCAATTTAATGCAAAATAACCGCTGTTGATTTTATCTTATCAACCTTTGACCAATTTTGAATAAAGTGGAAAACCGATCTTTGAGGTCGATTTTAGGAATAATTCGATTCCTATCAAATTGTTCGATTCACGATTCTTCCAATTTGTCGATTTGAGATTGTTGATGTCAATGACTAATCATTAAGTGATGATGATTAAAATATACCTATTTATGTCATCAATTCTAACCTTAAATCAGAGTTAATTATATATATTTCATATTAAATCACGTGTTTATATTTATTATTTAATGATAAGTGATTATTAATGTGATAATTGGTATTTAGCTGTTTTTATTATAAAAGAGCAATTAATTGTGTGATAAATGCTGATTTCGCAGATCGTAACGAATCGGGAGGATAATTGTCATGCAATCGGGAAATCTCAAGATAAATAAGGAAGAAAATCGGAGCATTAATGAAGAGACAAATCAGATCAGCATAGAAGAGTGAAGTGGGGAACAAGTCGAATGGCGAAATTGAAAACGCAGATAGAGGAGGCTCGGTCGACCGAGCCATGCCATTCGGTCGACCGAGCGAATCGTTCGGTCACCCGAGCCTAATCAGATTAATGCGTGCATATCTTTCGATTCTCCCTATGTCGGCTACAACTCCTATATAAACAAAGAGACCCACGATCTTTGCCGAAAAACCAACCTACAAAACACAATATTACAATACTTTTAGTTTATCAATATAGTTCTTTTTATTTTATATTATGTTGCTTCATCACGGAGGCGATGGATTCATCGATTAGAGATTGCATTGAAGGATCGGAGGACCCTCCGTCTACGAGGGTAATGTCTATCCAAATATGTCGTTTTTATTCGTAGATCTATTTTATTTCATTATGGAGTAGTCGTTTGTGTATTGATTCCGTGATGTAGTTAATTAACAAACCCATATTCATGTAGATCTAAGTAAATTTGAAGGCGTTTACTGAGCAAATTCTAGAGTCACCGGTCTAGATCTACCACGGTCTATATGGTTAGATCTAGCCATCAAGATTCTAGTAATTTTCTATGAACGACTTCGCTACGTCGTGCTTTTCGCTTTTCATATACACATGTAATAGATCCGCCAATTTGTTACATCGTTCTCGTAAATTAATATGATATATTGTGAAAATTGTCATGTTAAATAGGACATAAGTTAGCCGATCGTTTAGGAGGTGTGCCAACTCGCCCACGGTGGTTGCACAGACGAGGTGACGATTTTAGATCGGTATCCCTAGTTTGGTATAGCATGCTTGTTATATGATGTTCTATCTGCCCAAGGAAGGATTAAGTAATTAAGCATAGGGATCTTCTATCCATTCACGAAGTAGATCCAGTTTAGGGGATGGCTCCCGTAGCCAAAATATAATCAACCTTAATGTCTTTTCTGTCTCGGCTTAGATATACATATATGGGGGAGTAATTACTACTAGCGTAATCAATACCATTTGTTAGAGTCTTATAAAACCATAAAAACAAGTGTTTAGTGTCTTGTGTCGTATTGTTAGTCTTTGTGTTTTCTATCGTGTCAATTTTTATTTCTACGTTATTGTTGGTCGTAGACCGCCCTTTAATCTATTTTTAGTTTAACAACGTTGTACTTGTTTAAGCCGAGTCTCTGTGGGATCGACCTCAACTCTATCTAGCTATACTACAATTGAACCTAGTTCTCTTGCTAGTTGGTTATTTAGGTATCGAGTTATTTTTATAACTTGACCGTCATTAAGTTTTTGGCGCCGTTGCCGGGGACTCGTGTCATTAAATTGAGTATAGCTTATTTTATTAAAAGTAGATTCGTAAATATTGTGAATAAGAGTCAGTATATTAAACAGTGTCGTTAAAAATAATAATAAATAAAATATAAATAAATAAATAAATAAAAAGAGTTCGGTCGACCGAACCACAGTTCTCGGTCGACCGAGAATTTATTGTTTTTTTTTATGTTTCTGTTATGTTTTGTTTTACACAGTTTATGCCTTGTGTTTTTGTATTTCTCGAGTCTGTTTTAGTTTAGTTTTTATTTATTGAGTCTAGGATTAGCCTTTAAAGTTTCTAATAGTTTATTGTTATTTCTATTTTTGTCTATTTTAGAGTCTCGCCAAATGCAGTAGCCTTGGCGTATTTTAATTGTTTAATTTTGTATTTGTCTTGCAAATAAAAAAGTAATAAATATAAATAAAAAAACAAACAAACAAGCTACCGGAATTTCTAAGGATCCAAACGAAGAGCAAGGCGAGGAAAAATCTGAAGGAGCACATCAATCTGACTCAGACATGGAAGCATTACTGAATGATGCCAACCAGGTAAATGGAAATAATTTTAATAATGCAAATTTTGTTAACCAAGCTGTGGCTGCATGGGAAAGGCGTACTTTGCAAAGCTATGCAACGCCTACCATTGAACAATTCATTCCTGCTATCGTAGTGCCTAAAAATACTGCTGAAGTTTATCACCCGAAACCTAATGTCATTCAAATGGTGACAAACTATTCCACTTTTCATGGTATCCTGAATGAAGATCCTGGCATTCACGTGATGAATTTCTTAGAGATCGTTAGTCTTGTGAAGCTTTAATCTGGTTCCCGAGGATAACATTAAGCCGAGACTTTTCCTTTCACTTTGAAAGATAAAGCTAAGCAATGGCTTTTCTCTTTAGAGGCTAGATCAATCACGACCTGGGAGGAACTGCTACAAAAGTTCATGAATAAGTACTTCCCTATCGGAAAGACCTTTAAGTTACGCCAAGATATCTTGGGGTTCAAGCAGCAACTTGGGGAAAGTTTTGATCAAGCTTGGGAACGTTTTAAGGAGTCCATAAGGAAGTGCCCTCATCATGATATCCCTCTATGGATTTTAATGCAAACCTTTTACCATGGATTGAGAGATACGGAGAAGATAAGAGTAGATGCCTCCAGCAATGGAGCGTTTGTTCTTTTATCTCCTGAGGAGGCACGAGGAAAGATGGAGCAAATATCAATGAATAGCCAGTGGGTAGGTGGTGAAATAGCAACTGTGAAGATGGCCGATAATTTATCTGAGGAGGATTTATCGTATAAGATCCTACATACTCTATTAATCATAAATGATAAGGTGGATGGTATGCATGAGAGGATTCAACGAGTGGAGACTGGAAAAGGGATGGAAACGATTAATCAACTAGAGAATGCGGGTACTAAAGAAGCCAATTACATTGAAAGACAGGGGAATCAATATGGCGGTTACAAACCAAATCATGACCAACCTGAATTCCGATGGAGTGATCCAAATGAAGGGGTAAAACCACACAACACTTATGTACCTCAGCAAGCTCAAACTTACGGTTGGGAAGTTGCACTTGAAAAGATGAGTAACACAATGTCTGACACTGTGAATCAATTAGCAAATTCCATGACTGACTTGGCTACAAACTTTCACCAATACTGTCAAAAGAATGATGCCAAAGTCACCAACAAAGAAGCCTTAGTCCAGAATCTCACTCATCAAATAGGACAATTAGCTGAACAACTGTCAACTAGACCTCCTGGGGGATTTCCGAGCAACACTGATAGGAACCCTAGGGATGTGAATGCGATAATGATTAGAAGTGAAAAGGAGCTTACTCCAACAATCCCAAAGAATGAGGAAAATATAGAAGATGTTAAGGATGATGAGAAAGAGCCTGAGGAGGCATTCACACCCTGCTTAGAAAAGCCCCCCGATGAGCAATTATCCTCCATCTCTACCATTTTAGGGAATAGTGATTGCGCAGAAATATCTTCGCGAAGTGAGGTTGTTAAGGCTGAGAAGCAAAAACCATGGTTTAAAGATTATGTGAATTATTTATCCGGGAGATATTTGCCACCAGATTTGAACCAGCAGCAAAAGAAGAAGTTCTTTGCGGACCTTAAACACTATTATTGGGATGAACCCTATCTTTTTAAGCGTTGCTCAGACAACATATTTAGAAGATGTGTTCCTGAGAGTGAATTCCTCGATATACTTAAACATTGCCATTCTTATGAAGCAGGAGGACAATATGGAGGGGACAAGGCTGCACGCTAAAGTTCTCCAATGTGGTTTCTCTTGGCCAAATCTTTACAAAAGCTGCATGAATATGCTAGATCTCGTCATTCATGCCAAATGACGGGCAATATATCGAGGAGACATGAAATGCCACTAAGGAGTATCCTAGAACCGAACTCTTTGATGTATGGGAATTGATTTTGTGGGACCTTTCACTTCATCTGTTTCAAACCGCTATATTTTGGTGGCGATCGACTATGTGTCTAAATGGGTTGAGGCAATTGCTTCACCTACCAATGATGCAAAAGTTGTATCTGCGGTTTTTAAAGAAAATATCTTCACGCGGTTTGGAATCCTCGTGCCATCATTAGTGATAATGGGAGCCATTTACGTAATAAGCCATTTGAGAAGTTAATGGCCAAGTGCACGGGTGAGACATAAGTTAGCTACCGCTTATCATCCTCAAACAAGTGGTCAAGTTGAGGTCACGAACCGAGAGATTAAGCGCATTCTAGAGAAAAGCGTGAACCCAACAAGGAAAGATTGGTCGTTGAAGTTTAGATGACGCTTTATGGGCTTATCGGATTGCGTATAAGACTTCCATAGGTATGTCCCCGTACCAGATTGTTTTTAGGAAAGCGTGTCATCTACCGGTTGAACTTGAGCACCGTGCCTTATGGGCTACTCGTGTGTTGAATTTAGATGAAAGTTTAGCCGGAGAAAAGAGATTGTTGGAATTAACTCGCCTAGAAGAGTTTCGCATTGAAGCTTACGAGAATGCTCGGATCTATAAAGAGCGCACTAAGAGATTTCATGATAAAAAGATCCTTGACCGAAACTTTACGGTGGGTGATATGGTTCTTGTTTACAATTCGCGCTTGAAACTTTTCCCGGGAAAGCTAAAATCAAGATGGTTTGGCCCTTATAAAGTGAGTAAAGTATTTCCTTCCGGAGCTGTAGAGGTAAGTCACCTGGATGATCGAAAGACTTTTGTGGTGAATGGCCACCGAGTAAAGCATTACCTCGGGAATCAATTTGATAAGGAGGAAGAAGTATTTACTCTAGGCAATCCTAGTTACAACTAGACCATCATGTGAGTACAGTCGAGCTAACGACTATAACCATAGAACTACTTCTTAAAACTTTCTTTTAGATTTGTTTTTGTTTTTGCTTTGAATAAAGTAGCATGCGCTTTATCACGTTTTTTTTTTATCTCGCCATGTTCGAGTCTAAGTTCGGAATAAACGAGGGTTTTTTCCTTGATAGCCGTCATGTGAGTTTTTTTATTTATTTGTAAATCCCTTTTGGTATTGTCCATGGCAGTATAAAGTAAAGTGGCTTAAACTGTTTTTAGATATTTATATCTAATTACTGCCACATTATTTTATAACTTCCATAGACATAGTATTTAACGATTTCGTGGAGCTTGTTTGTTTATACAGGATATGTCTGTCTCTCCACGACGTGCTGAGGTTTACTCCGATATTGGTCCTTCACTTGGGAGCCGTTTCCAGAGCTAAGTCTTTTTTTTAAACTCTCATTTATTTTTGTCATTGAGGACAATGCCATGTTTAAGTGGGGGGCAAGGGACTTAGCTATATGTTGAAAAAGTAAAGAGGAACGGAATATTGAGGCAATATTGAGCAAAATATAAAAAGTTGTTGAACTCGTACCCTTAAACTTGTGATGTTCTTATACTTAGAATTGATAGGAAAGGAACCAAGTTGCATGAATACGTGATCATATTATACTTTTGCGATAAATTGTTAGTAAACTTAAGGATATTCATGCCAACAATTGCAAATAGTTAGGTATTGTTCAACTACTCAACATGTGAATCGTTTAGTACCGCATGAGTTATAATACTTGAAAGAAATATGTGTACATTGCGTAGATAATTGGTTATGAGGACTAGTGTCGATATTTGTCGATCGATGTATTATTCGATCTTCTAGCCAACAAAAGCGGAGTAATAAGCTTGGGACGTACTGTGTTTTGACAAAGGCATTAAAACAACGGGCTTGTAGTAACATTACCAAAGTAGCCCCGCGCTTGTGGTAATATTCGATGCTATGCTTAATCTAAGATAGGGGATACTCTACTAAAAGTTTTCTTCCTTGAGATTAGTAGTATTGAAAAATATGCAAAATTGAAAAAATTTAAATTGTTAGAGGCTTTGAGTAGTACTCGGTCTCCAAGTCCAAAACCCTATAGATACGCTCTTGCTTATTGTTCTAGTGCTTTCACCATTGCGAGGCATATGAAATACGAATGTCGATGTTGGTGAATTTTGATATGAAGTCTGCATAAGCTCTAATCTTGCTACATTTATATAAAACCAATGCACATGCACACAATCGATTCGATTCATAGCGAGTAATGAATAATGCTTATCGATGAGCATGACTGGTATGAGTTGACTCGAGTTTCTTGTGTAAGTATGAGTTGACCACGGAAAATGTTGTCTTGGGAATGACTTATTGATGCTTTGTTCGGGACGAAGCAAAGTTTAAGTGGGGGCATTTTGATGTGATTAAAATATACCTATTTATGTCATCAATTCTAACCTTAAATCGAGTTAATTATATATATTTCATATTAAATCACGTGTTTATATTTATTATTTAATGATAAGTGATTATTAATGTGATAATTGGTATTTAATTGTTTTTATTATAAAAGAGCAATTAATTGTGTGATAAATGCTGATTTTGCGGATCGTAACGAATCGGGAGGATAATTGTCATGCAATCGGGAAATCTCAAGATAAATAAGGAAGAAAATTGGAGCATTAATGAAGAGACAAATCAGATCAGCATATAAGAGTGAAGTGAGGAACAAGTCGATGAGCGAAATTGAAAACGCAGCTATAGAGGAGGCTCGGTCGACCGAGCCATGCCATTCGGTCGACCGGCGTGAATCGTTCGGTCACCCGAGCCTAATCAGATTAATGCGTGCATATCTTACTCGATTCTCCCTATGTCGGCTACAACTCCTATATAAACAGCAGCCACGATGCTGAGAAAAAAACCAACCTACAAAACACAATATTACAATACTTTTTGTTTATCAATATAGTTCTTTTTATTTTATATTATGTTGCTTCATCACGGAGGCGATGGATTCATCGATTAGAGATTTCATTGAAGGATCGGAGGACCCTCCGTCTACGAGGGTAATGTCTATCCAAATATGTCGTTTTTATTCGTAGATCTATTTTATTTCATTATGGAGTAGTCGTTTGTGTATTGATTCCGTGATGTAGTTAATTAACAAACCCATATTCATGTAGATCTAAGTAAATGCGAAGGCGCTTTTTTACGAGCAAATTCTAGAGTCACCGGTCTAGATCTACCACGGTCTATATGGTTAGATCTAGCCATCAAGATTCTAGTAATTTTCGTGAACGACTTCGCCACGTCGTGCTTTCGCTTTTCATATACACATGTAATAGATCGGCCAATTTGTTACATCGTTTCGTAAATTAATATGATATATTGTGAAAATTGTCATGTTAAATAGGACATAAGTTAGCCGATCGTTTAGGAGGTGTGCCAACCTGTCCACGGTGGTTGCCTAGACGAGGTGACGATTTTAGATCGGCATCCCTAGTTTGGTATAGCATGCTTGTTATATGATGTTCTATCCTGTCCAAGGAAGGATTCGTAATTAAGCATAGGGATCTTCTATCTGTTCACGAAGTAGATCCAGTTTAGGGGATGGCTCCCGTAGCCAAAATATAATCAACCTTAATGTCTTTTCTGTCTCGGCTTAGATATACATATATGGGGGAGTAATTACTACTAGCGTAATCAATACCGTTTGTTAGAGTCTTATAAAACCATAAAAACAAGTGTTTAGTGTCTTGTGTCGTATTGTTAGTCTTTGTGTTTTCTATCGTGTCAATTTTTATTTTTACGTTATTGTTGGTCGTAGACCGCCCTTTAATCTATTTTTAGTTTAATAACGTTGTACTTGTTTAAGCCGAGTCTCTGTGAGATCGACCTCGACTCTATCTAGCTATACTACAATTGAACCTAGTTCTCTTGCTAGTTGGTTATTTAGGTATCGAGTTATTGTTATAACTTGACCGTCATCATTAAGTGAGCGCACTCAACATAACAAAGATTAATCCCCTTGACGAATCTCTGGCTTAACTGACTTTGATTATTCCCAACTCAGTTCTTAATTTTGCAAATCTTTCTTTGTCCAGTGGCTTAGTAAAGATGTCTGCCAACTGATCTTCAGTAGGTACATAAAGAACTGTTATATCCTTTTTCTCTGCATGATCTCTTATAAAGTGGTGACGAACATCAATGTGCTTTGTTCTTGAGTGTAAAACTGGATTATCAGTAATTGCAATTGCACTTGTGTTATCACACATTATGGGAATTGTTCCTTCTTCTATCCCATAGTCTCTAATTGTTGTCTCGATCCATAAAATTGAGCACAACAACTTCCAATTTGCTATATATTAAACCTGCTTTGTTGAAGTTGATATTGAGTTTTGCTTCTTGCTAAACCATGACACAAGTCTATTTCTAATAACCGACATGTGCCTCGATGTGCTTTTTTCATCCACTTTGCATCCAGCATAATCTGAATCTGAGTAAGAAATTAGCTTGAATTCTCCTTCTTTTGAATACCAAATACCAACTCCATCTGTGTCTTTTAGATATTTTAAGGTTCTCTTCACAACTGTGAGATGGCTTTCCTTTGGTCTTGACTGAAATCTTGCACAAACACCGACAGTAAAAGATATGTCTGGCCTACTTGCTGTAAGATAGAGTAAGCTTTCAATCATCCTTCTGTAGAGTGTTTGATCAACATCTTTACCTTCTTTATCTTCATCTAGTCTGATGTTGGTTCCCATTGGTGTAGAAATTCCAGTAGATTTCTCCATACCAAACTTTTGATAAGTTCTCTTGTATATTTGGTTTGATGAATGAAGATTCCATCACTAGTTGTTTAACTTGCAGATCTAGGAAATAATTTAATTCTCCCATCATACTCATTTGAAATTTGCTTTTCATTAAACTTGCAAATTTTTCACATAGCTGTTCATTTTCTGATCCAAAGATGATATCGTCAACATAAATTTGAACAAGTAGAGTATCTTCTCCATTCTTCATCCTGAATAATGTTTTGTCGATTGTTCCTTTGATAAATCCGTTATCTACTAAAAATTGAGATAGAGTTTCGTACCAAGCTCTTGGTGCTTGTTTAAGTCCATAAAGAGCTTTTCTTAGTCTGAAAACTTTATCAGTTTGATCCTTGATTTCAAATCCAGGTGGTTGTTGAACATACACTTATTCTTCAAGAATTCCATTCAAAAACGCACTTTTAACATCCATCTGATAGACTTTGAATTTCTTGTGAGCTGCATAAGCAAGAAAAAGTCTTGCGACTGGTGCGTAAGTTTCATCAAAATCTATGCCTTCTGCTTGAGAGTATCCTTTGGCTACAAGTCTGGCTTTGTTTCTTATGACATTTCCATCTTCATCAAGTTTATTTCTGAAAACCCATTTGGTTCCAATGATATTGACATGAACTGGTTTATCTACCAGTTCCCATACTTGATTTCTCTCAAATTCATTTAGTTCTTCTTGCATAGCCAATATCCAGTCTGGGTCTTTCAAGGCTTCTTCAAGTTCTTTAGGTTCCGATTGAGATAGAAAGCATGCTATCATCGCATCCAGTTGATGTCTTGTTCGAACTCCAGTTTGAGTGTCACCAATAACTTGTTCTTCAGGATGGTCTCTCATCCATTGTTGTGTGTGAGTTTGTATTGGTTGATTTGTACTTTGTTCAACTGATTCTTCAAAAATTGGTTCTTGATTTTGTTCAATTGAGTCAGATTGATGTTGTTCAAGTGGTTGAGTAGTTGGAAACTGAGGCTGATCTTGATCTGAACATTCTGATCTTGATCTTGATCTTGATCTGAACATTCTAAAACAGGTTCTGGTGTGATTGGTAACTGAGACTGAGGAACTGGTTCTGGTCGGTCTTCAGTTGTTTCACCAGGAAAATTTGGTTCATCAAATACTACATGTATTGACTTCATGCTTGAGTGTCCTTTTATTCAATACTCTGAATGCTTTGCTGACACTTGAATATCCTAGGAAAATTCCTTCATCAGCTTTGGGTTGAAAGACGTGAAGTTGATCTTTTCCATTATTGTGTATGAAACATTTGCTTCCAAACGCATGAAAGTATGAAACATTTGGTTTTCTTCCATTCCAAATTTCATAAGGAGTCTTTTCATGTCTCTTGTTCATGAGAGCCCTGTTCTGAGTGTAACAAGCTGTGTTTACTGCTTCTGCCCAATATCTTTCAGGTAGTTTAGCTTCACAGATCATAGTTCTTCCAGCTTCTTTGAGCGTTCTGTTTCTTCTTTCAGCTACACCATTTTGTTGAGGTGTTCCTGTGGCAGCCAATTGGTGTAAAACACCATTTTCTTCACAATATTCAATAATCACACTGTTGAGGAATTCAGTTCCTTTATCAGATCTTATCTTTACAACTGAAACTCCTTTCTGATTCTGAAGTCTCTTAAGAAGTTCTGTGAGTTTTTGCTTGGTTTCACTTTTCTTGGTTAGAAAGATGACCCAGGTATATCTTGAAAAATCATCTACTACCACCAATGTACACTTCTTTCCACTGATACTGATTGGTGTAATAGGTCCAAATAAGTCCATATGTAGCAATTCTAGATGTCTGGTTGTTGAATGCTGAGACTTAGTCTTGAAACTTGCCTTTGTTTGTTTTCCCTATTGACATGCATCACATAAGCTGTCCTTCTTATATGATATCTCTAGTAATCCAATGACTAGCTGCTTCTTAACAAGTGTATTGATGTCATCAAAGTTGAGATGACTCATTTTCTTGTGCCACAGCCAACTGATTTCTGATTTGGTGTGCACAAGCAAACAAGTTTCAGCGACGGCTGTTGTCCAGTCTACCACATACATATTTTCCTTCCTTCTTCCGGCTAGGACAACTTGATAAGCTGATTCGCTGATGACAACGCAGAAATCTTTATCAAAAGTAACTTTGTATCCCATATCACAAAATTGACTTGTACTGAGTAGATTGTAGTGTAGTCCTTCTACATAGGATACATTCTTGATTGTAAGTCCATTTCTGATTAAGGTGCCAAAACCTCTGGTGTAACCTGGTTTATCTTTACTTCCAAAATTAACTTTTGGTCCATTCTTTTCAATAAAATTACTGAGACAGTCTTTGCTCTTTGTCATGTGTCTAGAGCAACCACTGTCAAAGTACCATATATCCTGCAGTGAGGATTAAAAATTTTTAGGTACCCAACTCAGTTTGGGTTCATGAGGGTCAGTTGTCAGTACAACTCTGGGAATATGTCCTTTTGGAATTCTTCGGATATAGTTGCACTTGTTTTCATATATGTAAGCCACACTCCCATAGCATCTATGTTTGGACTGTGTCTTATTTATATGATTTCTCAGATCTTCTGACTGTAATTTGTTTCCATGTTGATTTTTGTTATTAAAGCTCGAGTGGTAACCATCATTCCTTCATGCATGCAGGTCTATATCGACCTTTGTATTGTGACTTATCCGAGAATCGAGATTAGTCCTTCTTGAGTTTTGACTGAAACTTGTGATAAGTTTTGGTCCGGAATGATTGTCATTATTAGTTTTAATAACAAATTCAAGAGAAAATTCAATCATCATCGAGAGGATACAACCTTCCTTTCCCCCTGAATGTGTGAATCTTTGAATGATTGACATTCTTGGATTTGTTTTGATTGTAATTTTTCTGGTTCCTGACTTCATTGGTTTTTGTGGATCTGGCAGTTGATTTTCCGTGTCGGTTTCTATTGAATACAGCTGGTCTATCATTTGATTTAGTTTTGTAGGTAGATACAGTTGTCTTCTTAGAAAACTGATTTATCCTGTGTGATACTGGCTTTACTGGTTCAGCAATTTTCTCAGTTTGTGGAACTTGCTCAACTACAAACTTAATACCAGTTTTGGTACTCAGCCCAGTGGCTTTGCTAGTTCCATTCTTCGAAGATTGTTGTGCATCAAATCCTAACCTAGTTTTGTCTCCATATGGTTTTCCTGATTTGAATCCAGCAATTGAACTTGATTGAGCAAACCTTTCGATTGTTGTCTAGCGATGCGATGAGGCGATCTTTGAATCTTTCCTTTATCAGTTTTAGTCAGTTTCAACATTTTTAGTTCAGACTTCAATCTTTCAACTTCAAGAATTAGACTTTCTTTCTCAGCTTTGATTGATTCATAACCAGTGTCTACGGATTTTATCTATGCAAAACAACAAGTAATAAATTTATAAATCCGGTATTTCCCCAAGTGTAGGGATCGTAGTATAGCGATTAATACCGAGTCGGTCACAGGAATCGGGTATCTAGTTCATTAATTTTCCTAAGATTGTTACTATTATTATTAAAACCTAAAACGATAAAATAAACTGGACAGAGGATTGTCAGTCCAAAGCCAGGAAGGATAAATGCGGAAACGAAATCTAAACTATAAACTAAAAAGAAAATAAACTTCTAACTAAGCAATGAAGAACAAGGCACAAAGGTTTTCAATTAATTTAACGAAGAACAAGCTATGATCCATCTTTCTCACAACTCTCAATTTCTACCCTAGATCGTTTAGTGAAGATTTAATAAAGGTTGTGGTTCACCTACCAAAGGTATGAACTTCTACTCTCGTAGATAATCCGCCTATCAATCTCTCATCTCTCGATCTATAAGATTGATGCTATCAAAACAAGGTGTAAGATCTCTCAATCTAGCAACCTAGAAATTCAACCTATCAACTCTCGTTATTTTTAGGTTAAAAGTCCAAACTTTATTATGGTGATCTAGGTCTAACAACGATTCTCATCAACGTTAAACATCAATAAGCAACAATCCATCGATATAATTGCATAATCAATATAAAAGCATAATAAAGATACAAGCTTTAATAAAACTCACAAAACAAATCCAAAGTCGAAAGCAAGATGATGTTGAGATGGTTTCACATGCTTGCTCAATCGCCTAGCCTTAGCCCATCGTTATGATGCAATTAACATGAATAAAAAGTAAAAGAAAAACTGTTTATAATAGAGGAAAACGCGGCAAAAAGCTGCCCCAAAGGGGCTTGTGGCCGCCTAGGGTCGAAATATGGTGATTAGGGTTTGATAAAACGCGCCTATTTATAGGTTTTTAGGTCGGTTTCGCTGAGTCGGTGCCGTGGACGCCCGTCCATTAGCTTGGACGCTCGTACAGCCTCTCTGAACGGAGCATGAACGCTGGTCTGAGTAGCGTCTAAACTCTCTGTACTGAAAATCTCCTCTATGGACGCTAGTTTACTTTTATGGACGCCCGTCTACTACTGGACGGGACATGGACGCTCGTCCGGTATGTCCGGACTAGATATCTTCATCTTTATCTCATTCTTCTCATCTCTATCTCTTCTCTTCTTCATATAACTCTTCCTTATCTCTTGTATGTCAAATAAATCCGACTTGTATCATCTTTTGATCCCCTTTTCAGCTCGAAATATGCATATCTACAAACATCAAAACCATTGCAAAGTGTAACATCATCCAAATAATCATAAAACCACCAATTAAACACATAATTTAATCACTTTTGCAATTAGACCCTTAAAAACATCACTTGCTTAATATTTCAATATAAAGGCCAATTCTTATGCAAATAATATAAATATCGGGAAAATCATCGTAAAATATATCGTTATAAAACGTACAAAATCACCCTTAACAACTCCCCCACACTTATCTTTTGCTCGTCCCGAGCAAAGCAAAACAAAAGAAAGACTCGGAAAGAATATAGACACCTCAACACATATACCACATAGTCAATAAATTAGAAGTTCACCATCGTGTGTGTGCATAGCCATAGAAAACTTCCACTAAATCCAAACTTGAAAAACTCAAAGCAAAACTAGCTAATACCCCCTCGTGGACTAGCAATAAATGACACTCATAAGATGCACCCTACAAACGTGACATATCCCGAAAAATATGATCGAATGAATCTAGGGCCTTTCTGAAATACTCAGAGGATAATCCCTACATCATATCTTTCAATTTATACTGGGGATAAGATTAACGAAAACTAAGCCTTATATTCAATTCATAACAATATCTTAGTTGATTCGACTTATTCACTTTAAACACACATTAGAATAAGCCCTTGCCCTCATAGCAGAATAGGACATTTCGAGATAATACCCTACCTTACTCCAATCATAAGGCAGCTCTTCCTAACTGTCGTGAGCTTTTAGTCATCATAGTGGAATAGGACATACGTGGTACACCCTACCTCACCCAATCATCGACTAGCTTTCGACACACCCTTTTTATTCATTTAATTCAACTTTTTCATTTGACAATAAGTCACGTGGTACTTATCACATTCAAACGTCTAGATATTCACAGTATCTCATACTTTGGATCTAAATACAAACTATCATAAATCTCACGATATATACGTAGCACTAAGCACACGACTTATAAGACAATCAGAAATCACTCGTCCAAAAGGGGTATAACTTTATAAATAGCTCATCATTCACTATGGCACGTGAAAAATAAATCTTGGTGAAACATCTAACCTATGGAACATATGGCATAAAGCATCGATGAATATAACAAACCGAACAACAACACGCATTGCTCACTCGAGACAAAACAAAACAAAAGTGTCGAAAAAGTTTGAAAAATTAAGCCCCCATTTTGCACAGAAACATCATATATTAAGCAAATGGTAGATACATAGCGATCATTCCCCTCCCCCACACTTAAATAACAACATGTCCTCATGTTGTGCAGAATAAGAGAAACTTAGCTGATTGTAGTTCTAAAGTGGCAATTCCGGAAGTGCTACGTATCAACTCCAGAAAGGCTTGATGAAAGCAGTAAACTGTGGACCATCCACCGGAAAACTGACATCATCTGAAAGCTCACAAGTGCTATAGCAAATATCCTGCATACATGAAAAACAACACAAAACGTACCTCGGGGATAGGGGCACAAAAGATTATAGACGAGGCAATATCATAAAACAAAGCATAAGCAGTGCAAGAACTGATAAAAACCAAACCTATGTGAAATGTAGTGCACAGATATAATGTCGGCAGGAGGAAGGTCATATGGATTTTTTCAAATTCAGCTCATGCAAGTTACCTGATCACAAAAACCGACACCAAAACCCACGACGACACAAGACAAAACAAAACAACCCTAATACAACGAAACGAAAACTATCTAATGCAACGAGAAGAGAACTATCTTCCGTATTTATTCGAAAAACAAAAACAATAAAAAATAATAATAATAATAATAGCAAAAACTTTTCTTAATATTGGGTTGCCTCCTAAAAAGCGCCTTTCTTTAGTGTCTTTGGCTAGACACACTTGAAACTCAGCCTGGATCAGGCCACTTAACCTTTCTTCCAGCAACTACATCGTGTAAGCTCTGATCAGTGGTGTGGTGCAGAAAACAAGATCTCACACATGGGGTCAAATCTTTGATAGCTTTCCAAGCACGTTTAATTTTCCCATTGTGGACTTCTTCTTCTTGATCTTCTCTTTAACCTTCGCTCCCTTGCAAACTCTTCCATATCCCAACTACCAAATGTAACTTCTCCTCTCTTTGGACATTTGCCGTCACCCTCAGAAAACAAATCGGGCGAAAACTCATCAAACTGGTTGACTTTAGGGGTACCACACCCGAGGATGTCGAGGAAATGAACAATCAAAGGTTTCTCTTTGGGTTGACCAATATAATGCTTGCACCTTTGACCATTCACTCTGAGCGGCTGGTCACCATGACCTCTTAACTCTAAAACGCCCGGGAATAATTTGTAGAATCTCAAAGGGCCGGACCAACGTGTCCTTAACTTTCCAAGAGCAGATGCAACCTGGAATTATACTGATAAAACTTGCTCCCGACTTGAAATTCTCGCCGCTTGATCTATTCATCATGAAGGAGTTTCATTTCGTCCATCGATCCTGGCACTCTCGTAGGCTTGGAGTCTAAACTCATCTAACTCATGCAAGCTATTTGCAATCGATGTTTTCCACAAGATTGGGTATCGAAGTTTAAGAATTTAATGGCCCAATACGCTCTATGCTCTAATTCGATTGGCAAGTGGCATGATTTTCCATAAACCATCTGATAGGGTGATGTACCCATGGGGGTCTTATAGGCAGTTCTGTATGCCCATAGTACATCATCCAACTTTAGACTCAATCCTTTCTATGACATTCCTTTGTTTTCTCAGGATCTTCTTCAAACTCTGGTTGCTTCGCTCAACTCGACCACTAGTCATCGGATGATATGGTGTGCCGGTTTTGTGACGAACACCATACTTTTCAAGAACTTTCTCTAGGGGTCGGTTGCAGAAATGCGTCCCTTCATCACTGATCAAGGCACGTGGACACCCAAACCTCACGAAGATGTTTTTCTTTAGAAATTTCATGACCGTCTTATGATCATTGTGAGGAGTGGCTTGAGCCTCTACCCATTTAGACACGTAGTCTCACATGAGACTAAGATGTATTTATTACCACAAGATGATGGGAATGGTCCCATAAAATCGATACCCCATACATCAAAGACTTCGCATTCTAGGATGGGTTTCAATGGCATGTCGAAACGCCTTGTTAAAGTTCCGGTTCTTTGACACCTATCACAAGCTTTACAGAAAGCTTCTGTATCTTTAAAGATCGTGGGCCAATAAAAACCGGATTGGAAGATCTTAGCAACGGTTTTCCAAGGACCAAAGTGACCACCGGTGGGTCCACTGTGGCACTGCTCAATAATATCCCGTTGCTCAGATTCAGGAACACATCTTCTTAGCAAACCATCTTTACCAATCTTGAAGAGGTAAGGTTCATCCCAAACGAATGTTTTCATATCCGAGAAGAATTTCTTCTTTTCACGATAAGACAATTACGGATCTAGATCTTTGGGAATGTAAGAAGTTGACGATAGAAGCATACCAAGGATTTTTAGGAGTGCACTTGTCTAGATGCATACCATTTTGGAGAGGAAGGTAAAGGTCTAAATCTTGAGTTCTTCCTCCTCTTCATCCTTCATTCTCTTATCCACAATCACCTCAACACTCTGTGGCTTCAACGGCTCCTCTAATGTGACTTCCGCCGGGTGATTAACATCTTCAACTATCTCTAACGTCGGATCTTTCCTAGGACAACCGTCTTCATCATCACACCCTGCAGGAGGGAAGGAAGTCTCTAACCTTTGTAACTTAAGCCGACCCACATCAGGTTCTAGCTCATCAATCGTCCCTTGTTGCCCATGGCTTCGATCTTGACCCAACGGAGAACAAGGATAGTTACTACTCCCACCATTGTATGCTGGTGCATAGTTGTGGTCATATTGGAATTGATTCTCATGACTTGCACCATCATCGTCGTAAGCATCTTCTCCACCATAAGGGAGTGTGGGAGTTAGGTCAATGCCTTGGTTTTGAGCCATTTCCCCGATTCGTCTCTCAAGATTCTTTGTTGTGCTCAGAAGGAATTGGATAATATTGTTTTGCTCTTCCAAATTAGCTTCAAGATCGTCAGATTGAGAGGGGTCTGGATAGTTCTGAAAGTGTTGTGGAAAAGATTGGTTAGACCAACTTTGATTTTGATCGGAAAAATTGATATCTTGATCCTGACTGAAGTTCGGGTTTTGATAAAAATTATGATTTGGATTGAAACCCTGATTTTGAAATTTGCTATGGCCAGAGGCGATTATCAAATGTCGATTGTTCGGCCAATGAAAGCGTCTTTGTCCACTATTAGGGACGTAGAAGCGAGCAAGTATGTCCCATGTTGTCACAATTCGACATGTGTGCGGTGAAATTTCACGATTATGGAAAGAATTGACTTGATATCCAAAGCAGGAAAAAGATCGACATCGCCAACAAAGCATGGCGGTCGACAACATCTTCCACAGAACAGAACATGAGAGTTCTGTGGAAAAGACGGGGTCGGATTCATAGGATTAAGCGACATTTGAAGAGATGCCATCTGCTGTTTCAGCATGGCGATCTTACTTTGCTCATCCATGTCCTCAATCCTAGATGGAAGATTGTATGAAACAAAAACAGAAACCTAAACTACGAAAAATTTAAAACAGAAAAACAGGAAACACTAAAAACGTGTTGAAATCTTCTGAGCCCAAAATGGAAGGGAAAACAGTGGATTTTGACCTCGAAAACGGTGTCGGACGGCCTCCGGCATTTGCCATGTCGTCGGCGTCGAACGAGCTTTCGAATTGGGGTCCGCGCGCCAATCCGACACTCGAGCGAAAGTTATGGCCAAAATACTAAAGAGTGCTAAAACGATCCATTTTATCCAAAAATTTGATCGTTAAAAACGTGGGGTCAGATAATTCAACCTCAGATGTCCCCGAATTAATGTGGAAACTAGAAAAGATAGAAACAAAAACCCTACCTACGAAAAGACATCAAGCAGGAGGACAGGCGGGCGTTTGGAAATCGAACACTCGTCCGGAAGGTGAAGAAAGCAGACGGGCGCCCAAATTTGATGGACGTTAAATCGACTGACTTGTAAAAAACGATCTGAGTTGAGAATTTTAAAATGGGACGGGCGTTTGATTGTTCGAGACGCCCGTCTGGGACGAAAAAAAAAAGCAGAAGCAGAGACAGGAAAAAGAAGGAAAGCGGGGACGAAAGGGCGAAAAGCGAAGCAGATAGGAAAATAAAAGCGAGATAAAGTGGGAGAAACCTAATAGAATACTACAAAACCTAAACGATTAAAAACCCTAATAACCTAACTAAAGTCTACCTAAAAACAAGAAATATAAAGAAATTAAAACAAGAAAAGCGGAACAGCTTAGAAAAACTAATAAAACTAGACAACCATACCGATTCCCCGGCAACGGCGCCAAAAACTTGTCTACGGATTTTATCTATGCAAAACAACAAGTAATAAATTTATAAATCCGGTATTTCCCCAAGTGTAGGGATCGTAGTATAGCGATTAATACCGGAGTCGGTCACAGGGAATCGGGGTATCTAGTTCATTAATTTTCCTAAGATTGTTACTATTATTATTAAAACCTAAAACGATAAAATAAACTGGACAGAGGATTGTCAGTCCAAAGCCAGGAAGGATAAATGCGGAAACGAAATCTAAACTATAAACTAAAAAGAAAATAAACTTCTAACTAAGCAACGAAGAACAAGGCACAAAGGTTTTCAATTAATTTAACGAAGAACAAGCTATGATCCATCTTTCTCACAACTCTCAATTTCTACCCTAGATCGTTTAGTGAAGATTTAATAAAGGTTGTGGTTCACCTACCAAAGGTATGAACTTCTACTCTCGTAGATAATCCGCCTATCAATCTCTCATCTCTCGATCTATAAGATTGATGCTATCAAAACAAGGTGTAAGATCTCTCAATCTAGCAACCTAGAAATTCAACCTATCAACTCTCGTTATTTTTAGGTTAAAAGTCCAAACTTTATTATGGTGATCTAGGTCTAACAACGATTCTCATCAACGTTAAACATCAATAAGCAACAATCCATCGATATAATTGCATAATCAATATAAAAGCATAATAAAGATACAAGCTTTAATAAAACTCACAAAACAAATCCAAAGTCGAAAGCAAGATGATGTTGAGATGGTTTCACATGCTTGCTCAATCGCCTAGCCTTAGCCCATCGTTATGATGCAATTAACATGAATAAAAAGTAAAAGAAAAACTGTTTATAATAGAGGAAAAATGCAGCAAAAGCTGCCCCAAAGGGGCTTGTGGCCGCCTAGGGTCGAAATATGGTGATTAGGGTTTGATAAAACGCGCCTATTTATAGGTTTTTAGGTCGGTTTCGCTGAGTCGGTGCCGTGGACGCCAGTCCATTAGCTTGGACGCTCGTCCAGCCTCTCTGAACGGAGCATGAACGCTGGTCTGAGTAGCGTCTAAACTCTCTGTACTGAAAATCTCCTCTAGGCCGCGATTTACTTTTATGGACGCCCGCCTACTCTTTGGACGGGACATGGACGCTCGTCCGGTATGTCCGGACTAGATATCTTCATCTTTATCTCATTCTTCTCATCTCTATCTCTTCTCTTCTTCATATAACTCTTCCTTATCTCTTGTATGTCAAATAAATCCGACTTGTATCATCTTTTGATCCCCTTTTCAGCTCGAAATATGCATATCTACAAACATCAAAACCATTGCAAAGTGTAACATCATCCAAATAATCATAAAACCACCAATTAAACACATAATTTAATCACTTTTGCAATTAGACCCTTAAAAACATCACTTGCTTAATATTTCAATATAAAGGCCAATTCTTATGCAAATAATATAAATATGGGGAAAATCATCGTAAAATATATCGTTATAAAACGTACAAAATCACCCTTAACAACCAGCTTGTATGGTTACTAGCTGATTCATCAATTCATCAAGAGTTTCTTCTAATTCTAGATTTTTTGGATTGGAGTCAGCAGTCGAAGAACATGCATTCATCATGGAAATCTGAGCTGAGGAATATTTAGAGTTTGATTCACATACCTCATTTGGATCTTCCATGTGTGCCATTAAAGTCAGATCATCCGATAATCTTTCAAGATCGGCTTCATAATCTCGATTCATCTCCAAAGCCAAGAAGTGCTCTTCTACCAACTCTCCTTGGTGGTGTCTTCTTGATCAGTTCTGGACATTCAGCTTTATAGTGTCCTGGTTTCTTGCAGTTGAAACAGAGGTATTCATCATCTTTTCTTTTCTCAGGAGTCCTTTTGATGAACTTTTGAGTGACTGGATGTCCACTCTTCATTCTTCGAATTCTATTCATCATTAGAGCCATTTGTTCTTCCATTTCATCCAATTCATGAATATTGTTAGATGAGCTTTCTTGAATCTCATTTGATGCTGCTGCAAGTGCTGTGGTCTTTGGTTCTTCCAGAGCTTTAATTATTGCAGCTGTGGTTGTGAAATCTTCACTGAATTCATAAGCTTTCAGATCTGAAAAGATCTTGAATGAATCTTCTACATCAAGTCTCCTGGATTCTTCCATAGCAGTGACCTTCATTTTCCAGCACATTGGCAATGCCTTCAATATTCTGGTGTTGATGACTTTCTTTGAGTATTCAATCTTGAGTAGATCTAGTTCATCCATAATAGCACTGAATCTTGTCTCCATTTGATCAATGGTTTCTCCAGATTTCATCTTGAAATTCTCGAACTTTTGCTTTGCAACGGAAATTTTATTTTCCTTGATTGAATCTGTTCCTTCACAAACTAACTGAAGTTTGTCCCACATTTCTTTGGCAGTTGTGCATTCTTTCACCTTTAAGTACATGTTTCTGTCAAGGGTTCTGAGGATAAAGTCCATGGCAACATTGTTGAGATTGTTTCGCTTGCGATCATCACTGGTCCATTCAGATTTGGGTTTTGGAACTCGAACTTGTCTGTCACCTTCAGTTTGCATGTAGGTGATCTGGATTGGTCCATCAGTGAGTACATCCATCATTTCATCATGAGTAGCTGCTAGGAATGCCTGCATACGACGTTTGTATTCGTCAAATCTGTCCATGTTGCACATAAGCATTTGTCTTGCATATTGATTGTTATCCATTGTGAGTGAGTGAAGACTGACTGTAGACTAATTTAAAAATTTAGCTTTCAAATAAGAACAACTAGAGGATAACGAGCAAATGATATCTGGTTAAAGAAACACTGCTCCGATACCAATTGTTGGTCCCTTGGAAAGGCTGACACAAGTTTAGGGGGGGTGAATAAACTTGTCACCAAAAACTTGATTTTAAACAAATTAGGATTCAGATAAAACTTGTGTGGAGTTGAGCTGACTAAGCTGAGATTAAATCAAAGCGACTTAAGTCAAATCGAGTCAACCGGCAAATGGATATAATTTTAGCCTTTATATTGATCTTGTTGTTCTGTTATGAAAACTGAGTCTTGTGAACTAAATTCTGGTGAATGTCGGTTGTGACTGTGAGATGTATAACAATCAAGTATCACAATGCTGTAAGTGAATACTAAATAAGTAAGTAAATGCGTAAGGTAAATAAGGCAGATGTTATAGAGGTTCCAGGTGGTGTAATCCTGTACGTCCTCTCTTCCCCTGTGGTGCGGAGGAAAATTCCACTAGAACTTCTTGAGGTGAACTGTTACAAAAAGTCCTAAACAATAGTCCTTGGCTAATCCCTAGCTTCACTATCTAAACAATTGTAGAACAGGTAGAATTGCTGCTCTCCAAATGCTTGAACCACTGGTCCTTAGAGGGTAGGATTGCCTCTTCACCGATTACTCCCACAAACACAATCTACCCGATCGCTTGTCACAATCTGTCCTTGACAAAACCTTCCGGTTTGCTTTACAGTCTAAACCTTTGAAATAGAATCAAAGTGGGTGAGAATCAATAAATTGATTCTTGTTTGTGGTTCTTCAGAGTGTTGAATTCTTGATAAATTCTTTGTAGCTTTGAACACTTGAAGAAATACTAGATATGATCTTGTTATAGTTCAGTGATGATGACAATTCAAATAGTGTGCACAAATTGCTTGTTGATTCTTGTATATGTTCTATTGTTTTTGTTTGTGCAAAGTCTTCTATTTATAGTGTGAAGTCCAACGTTCATCTGACTTTGATTTGAATTGTATCAACGTATATCTTGCAACGATTATATTTTCTGACCGTTCCTGCTATGTCAGTGATTCATCAAATGAATTTTCTTTCTTTACAACGTTCGATTGTACTTTCAGTTTGTTGGATGGCTGACTTATAAAACTGAGTTTCCTTGTCAGTTTTTAATCGTCGATTTCTAATCGACTTGGAGCATTAACTGAGATTTTATTCTTCTTCAAAAATCAGTACTCCAGTTTTCATCTGATTATAATTGACTTAATCAGAGTACACCATGATATATTTATCATCTAAGAATTCATTGTCCTTATGATTCTTAGGTCTTCATACAAGATCCATAAAGTCAGTTCAGGTCACCACAATCTTGCCTGAAGTCCAACTTTATAGTCTCGACTTTAATCTTCACAACTGAGTTTGTGCCCTCAATTCTTCATTCTTCAATAACTGAGTCTGTGTCCCTCAGTTCTTCATTCTTCAAGATAAGCCAACCGAGTCTGTAACTCTCAGCGAACTTACCTTCTTCAGTAGATGTATTCTGAGTCAAGTTGTTTGTCTTGATGATTTCCAATTTTCTAATTGATTCCCAGTTTTCAGTTTTACGACACTATCAATTACAGTGCTTGTCTGATGTAACTTATACAAAGATCAGACTCTAATAAATCTTATACATTCAGTTCTAGACATCTTTTAGCTTTCCACTATAACAGCTGGCTTCAGCACTTCATCAATGGGGTTAAGATAACATTATAATAAATAAGATGAATTATCATCAAAACATAAAATTTTATTTCCAACAGTTAGACACTTTGAAGAAGAACCAGTCGTTTGCTAAGTTCTCTAAGTGCGAATTTTGGTTGAAACAAGTCAGTTTCTTGGGTCATGTCATTTCTGTAGATGGTATTCAAGTTGATCCAGCGAAGATAGAAGCAGTTGAGAATTGGCCTAGACCTACCACAGTGTCAGAAGTAAGAAGTTTTCTTGGTTTGGCTGGCTACTATAGGAAGTTCGTGCAAGACTTTTCGAAGATAGCTACCCCACTCACTAAGATTACACAGAAGAATGTGAAGTTTGAATGGACAAGAGAGTGTGAAATAGCTTTTCAAACGTTAAAGAAGAAGTTGACTACAACCCCAGTTTTGGCAGTTCCGGAGATCTTTGATAACTACGACGTCTACACGGATGCTTCGGGACAAGGTTTAGGTTGTGTGTTGATGCAAGGAGGGAAAGTGATTTCTTATGCATCTAGGCAGTTGAAGGTGCATGAGAAGAATTACCCGACACATGACTTAGAGTTGGCAGCAGTAGTGTTTGCCTTAAAGACTTGGAGGCACTACTTATATGGAGTTAAAGCAAGGATCTTCACCGACCACAAGAGTTTAAAGTACTACTTTACACAGGAGAATCTGAATATGAGACAGAGAAGATGGTTAGAGTTCGTGAAGGACTATGATTTGGATATTCAGTACCATCCAGGCAAAGCCAATGTTGTGTCAGATGCTTTAAGCAGAAAACCAGTGTTTGCGGTTTCAAGCGTCGAAGATGTGGCAGAAAGGTTAGATGGGCTGGAAATCAGTAGGTTTGATCAGATTGAGGATCGATAGTTTGTGCCGCCGTTGTTATCAAGGTCAGAGTTAATGGATGATATTCGGGAAAAGCAAGATGAAGACCCAGTTTTGGTTGATTTGAAGCGAGTCGCCTAGGAGAAACCTACAGTGGGTTATGTTCTGGACAAGAATGGGAATCTTTGGTACCAGGATCGTCTGTGTGTGCCAAATGTTGGCGACCTAAGACAGAGAATTATGGAAGAGGCACATAGGATTGCTTTCGCAGTTCATCCAGGAGCTACTAAAATGTATCGGGACTTGAAAGAAATGTTTTGGTGGCCCTCGATGAAGTTGGAAATAGCCAAGTTCATGGCAGGGTGTAACATTTGTCAAAAAGTTAAGGCAGAACACAGAAGACCAGGAGGAATGCTTAAGCCATTGGATATCCCCGAATGGAAATGGGACAAGATCACAATGGATTTCATCACCGGTTTACCGAAGACTAAAAGAGGACATGATGCGATTTGGGTAATTATGGACTGATTGACCAAATCTACCCATTTCTTACCATATAAGGTTGATATGACTTTAAAGAAGATGACAACACTATATCTACCCATTTCTTACCATATAAGGTTGATATAGTGAAGTTACACGGAGTTCCTATCTCGATAGTTTCGGAACGTGATCCGAGGTTCGTCAGTCGGTTTTGGAAGAGTTTACAAGAAGCCTTTGGAACCAAGTTGGACTTGAGTACGGCCTTTCATCCTCAGACATATGGACAGTCAGAAAGGACCATCCAAACACTCGAGGACATGCTAAGAGCTTGTGTTTTGGAAGTAGGTGGATCATGGGATGATTTCCTACCAGTAGCAGAGTTTGCCTACAACAACAGTTATCACGCAAGCGTAGGCATGCCACCGTTTGAAGCATTGTATGGGAGAAGATGTCGAACGCCGCTGTTTTGGGATGAAGTCGGGGAGAGGCAAATCACAGGGCTGGAAATGGTTGAACAAGCTAAGGAAAGGGTTCAGTTGGTCAAGAAGAATCTGAAGGCAGCACAAGACAGGAAGAAAAGTTGGGCTGATGTTAGAAGAAGACCCCTCGAGTTTGAAGTCGGTGATAGAGTTTACCTACGAGCTTCACCGATGAAAGGAGTGAAACGCTTTGGACAAAAGGGAAAGCTAAGTCCAAGGTATGTTGGACCATTCGAGATTCAAGAAAGAGTTGGACCGTTGGCTTACAAGCTTAAGTTACTGGCATCCATGTCAAGGGTCCATAGTGTGTTTCACATTTCAATGTTGAAGAAGTGTCTGACGAAGAATGATGTTGAAACCACGGTTGATCCAGAAATCCTTCGAGAAAATCTTGCTTACGATGAGAGACCAATCAAGATTTTGGACCGGAAGGAAAAGATGATTAAGAGACGGATGATCCCATTGATTTTAGTTCAGTGAAGCAATCATTCACCCGAGGAGGCAACTTGGGAAGTTGAAGATGATATGATCAGTGAATTCCAAGAGTTCATGGATTTACCAGGTATGTTCTAGTTTCGAGGACGAAACTCCTTTTAAAGGAAGGAATGTAATATTCGATTTTCGTGAAAGCGGCAGACGTGTCATTTTAAGTAAAACGAAATATTAATATTTCTTTTTTATTGAGTTAGTACTTTATTAATTATTTATACATGATTTTCGAGTTATATGTATATATAATTAAGGGAAATTCTGATTTTGGTAATTAAGGAAAAAGGGGTTTTTATTGGGAATTGTATTTAAGGAAATTAACACAGATTAATCCCCATAACCTAATTTAATCAGAAAATCAGTTTACACACTCCTTCTCTGCGCATTGAGGAGAGGAGAAGAGGCTTGGAGAGTTCTGCAAGTATCTAAGTTGAATTCGAACCGTTTTCAGATCAGACTCGAGGATTGGAATCGTCGTGAGAAGGACATCGTTTGGATATCAGTTTTGGTTGGAAGGGTTGCAGACTTTCGAGGCTGTTGAGATTGGTTTTTGGCTGCAAATAAGTAAGAGACTCTTCCTATGATCTCAATTATCGTTAATAGGGTTTAGATCATGTTTTAAGACGTTTTAATGCTAGAAAGATGAGTCCTTTCGTTGATCAATGATCATAGGTGTTATGGAATGTTTAGATATGTTTTTCTATAATTTACTGTGTGAAATTTGATGTGATTTGGGTTAGAAACGGATTAGAAACCGTTAAGGATCGAATTCAGGATTTAGGGCAGCAGGCAGGATGCGTACGCATTGCCTATCAATGTGCACACATTCCTGATATAGGATTTGCAGGTTTTGGCTTCTGGACGCTGAATGCGTACGCATTCAAAAGAATGCGCACACATCCCTTGAACAGAGAGTTCTGGTTTGTTTCTGGTTGCTGAATGCGTACGCATTCATAAGGATGCGCACGCATTGATCAAACAGAGAGTTTTAGGAGGAGTTCTGGTCAGGTAATGTGTACGCATTGCAGAGCAATGCGCACGCATTGTTTGGACATAAAGTTTTCAGCAGGTTTTCAGCTTAGGTATGCGTACGCATTCCATAGGGATACGCACGCATTGCCCTCTGTTTTTACATAAGTGATGTTTAAGCTATGTCTTTCTATTTTAAACCCTTAATTCTGATATGTTAACATTGTTTAAACATAAACAAGCCTGAATTGAGCTTCTGATTCGTTCAGTTAAAACACCGAATGTACTCTTAAAGGGAGTTGAAGTTCGGATCAGTCGGAAGAGCATGATAGGCTTGTGCTTTGATGAATTAGCATTCATCAATGTCTGTGTAATTGGTAGGCATTGTTAATGTCTAGTGGTCTAGGAAGAGAGTAGTTTGTGTGAGGGAGATTACTTGAAAACACTTAGGTGGTTAGTTAATCATTTTAATAAAATACGTACTTGACTAGTAAAAGATTAAACAACATGTCTCTCTTGGATAGGCACCAGTCTATATCGCGATGTGTGTGCTACCTCTGAAGGTGGAAGAACTCCGTAGGTCAAAAAAACCCTAAGTACGGAGGGACTCCACTGAGATGTGCGTACTATCGGAGTCAACCTATTCTAGACTTTGTGGATATTGGTGTGATCCACTAATATGTTATCAAGAATATCCCCAGTTTGGAAATGCGTAGTGCCCTTGAGTGCGGTTGTAACATAGATAAGTTAGGTAGAAACGTTTAGTCAATTCATGTTGATGGACATGAAATGAACCCCAGATTGAGTTGGTCACACGTAAACAACTAAACGAATAAATACCGTTTCTTTATAAATTATAATTGTTGTCGTAGCTTCTCTCTTTTATTAAGTACCTTGTACTTACCTCAAATGCATGTTTTCTATGTGTTTGGGGGTGAGAAGACGAAGAGGTTGATCGTGGTTACGAGGAGGAGTTCGATGATGACGTTTGACGATGCCTCATTGAAGACTTAGCATTTATTTATTTTGTCATTCATTTATTAAACTGTGTTAGTACTTTTGGAGTAGACTTTTGGTCTTTCGAGACTTGTAGTACCTTTACGTTTCGTTTGAGAATATCATACATTTCTTTTGGATTTTGTATTTTCTTTCTTCTGAATGTAATAAGGATTACATTTCCATCTTTAGATTACATTTCTATTCTTGGATTATTTGGAAAAAATTTTTTACCCGAGTCTTTTGCTTCCGTTTGCTTATTTTTGATACGACGTAGTAGGGGCTTACGTATAAGGTGAATTTATTTTTATTTTATACGTGCCGAACGTTCCTTTTCCGGATAAGGACTCGGTGTCCAGGAAAGGGGCGTTACAGCAGTAGTTTGGTTCAAGATCTAGCTGCTGTTACTCAACGGCATATCCGGTTAATTAGATGGAATTTTCCCTTGATCTAGTCACATGAAGCTTAATTGCGATGGCTCCTCTATGGGGAGAAGGTGGCTATGTTATTAGGGACAGAACAGGCAAAGTCCTTCAGGCTGGCTACGAAGCTTAGAAAATGGGGTTTTAATCAAGTTGCAGGAGAGTGCTTTAAGACTAGCTTTTGCTCTTAGCTGTTAGTTTTTTACTGCTTTGATTAGCTATGGAGTTGCATCTGCATGTATTAGTTATTGGATTAGTCTCTCTTTGTTTTTTTATCAATGTATGGAGGCCCACGCTCTTTCCTTAGCACCTGATTTCACCCACATTGGGTTTTCCGCACTAGGGTTTTAAGGAGATGGGGAAAATACATTGAGGCTATATGTATTTTGGAGGAGGCTGGGAGGGCCCAAGAACCTTATAATCTCATTTTTCTTATTCTAATAAGGTTTTCCACAAATATAATCTCGAGGTGCTGGTCGATGATTAACTACTGCAATGAACCCCGGGGTTTGTTAGTGAGTCGATGATTTAAATGTCGAGGTTCGTTAGTGAGTTGAGGATTTCAATCTCACGTTCTTTGTTGAGTAGTGATTTCAAATCCGAGATTCATTATTTAGTTGAGTTCAATCTTGGTGTTCGTTATTGAGTTGATGAGTTCATCTCGGGGTTCGTTATTGAGTTGATGAGTTCAATCCCGAGATTCGTTATTGAGTATCGATTTCAAACCCGATGTTCGTTAAATAGTCAGTTGATGAGTTTAAATCTGGGGTTCATTATTGAGTTTATGAGTTTGAATTGAGTTGGTGAGTCAAACCCGAGGTTTGTTATTGAGTTGATGAGTTCAAACCCGAGTTCATTATTAAGTTGATTAGTTCAAACCCGGGGTTCGTTATTTAGTTGGTTAGTTCTGACCAAACGTTCATTATTGAGCTGATGAGTTCAATCTCGGGGTTCGCTATTAAGAAGTGATCTCAAACCCGAGGTTCTCTAGTGAGTTCATGAGTTCAAACCCGATGTTCGTTAAATAGTCAGTTGATGAGTTTAAATCCGGAGTTTATGAGTTCAGTTGGTCCCTTGAAAAGGATTTAGTTAAGTTTAGAGAGGGGGAGGGGGTGTGAATAAACTTAACACTTAAAAATTTTTGGAGTTGGCAAACTCAGCGTAGTCTGCTGACTATCAGTAGTCTACTGACTATTAAGATTACTGAATTTGTTGCAGCGGATTATATTTAAATTAAGCCTTATTACTTGTTGATAAAATAATGATACCAAGTATTGGATACTCAGTAATGCATGTGTGTGATTCAGTTGCTAGTTTCAGTAGGTTGATGTGATCAGTATGCTGATAAAATAGTATGCAGAAAGTAAATGCAGTAAAGTAAAGTGGGCAAGATTTATAGTGGTTCCAGGTGGTGTAATTCTGTCAGTCCACTCTTCTCCTGTGACGTTGAGGTAATTACTAGAGATTCATGAGGTTGCTGTTCCAAAATTCCCTAAACTGTTTGTCCTTCACCAATGACTATGGCTTCACAAACTGAACACTTGAAATAGGAAGGATTGCTGCTCCAAAGTATTCCACTGGTCCTTGAAGGGTAAGATTGCCTCTTCACCAGCTCCACCACAAACAATAGTTCTTGACACCCAAAGGATGCTTCTCTGTCTTCAGCAAACTTCTTGTAAAAGAAGGTTGAATCAAGTAAATACTTCAGCTTTCAGCAGCTTCATCAGGATGAAATGATCAGCAGCTTGAAGTCTTCAAGCGTGTATACTTGATGTAACTTGATAGCAGGTTATACTTGAAGATAAATCTTGATCAGCAATTTAAGCTCAGTATATGTCAGCAGGGTGTTTTTCTTGATCAAAAACTTGATAGCTTCGTATGGATTATTATGTTGTTCATCATCTTCAAACTGAGTCAGGAGTCCCCTATTTATAGGTGTGAAACTTGTGACTTGTGTTTGAAATTCAAAAGTAGCCGTTTCAGACTTGTCTCCATCTTGACTTGTTTTTTTGTCACTGTTCATAGTACTGACATTGTCTGTCAGCTTTTTGTCAGTTTCCAGACTGTCCACCCTTTGACTTACAACCATTGGATAATCCTCTGAATCTTTCCAACATTTCTTTTATCTTAACCATTGATTTGTTGACAAAATCAAGGCTTGTAATCCATCATTATCCAATTAATCTTTCAATGTAAACTTTGATTAAATCGAGATTTCCATTCAGCAGATACCCGGGGTATATCAGTCTGCTGATGTTCATATCTGTCAGCTGATTTACGTCTGCTGTGTTTTACCAACACTTCAGCTGATTACATGTCATCTAACTTTTTATTGTGAAGTTAGAGTACACCATTTTGATTATAACTAAGTTCCAATGAACCCCGGGGTTTGTCGATGATTAACTACTGCAATGAACCCCAGGGTTTGTTAGTGAGTCGATGATTTAAATGTCGAGGTTCGTTAGTGAGTTTAGGATTTCAATCTCACGTTCTTTGTTGAGTAGTGATTTCAAATCCGAGATTCATTATTTAGTTGAGTTCAATCTCGGTGTTCGTTATTGAGTTGATGAGTTCAATCTCGGGGTTCATTATTGAGTTGATGAGTTCAATCATGAGATTCGTTATTGAGTATCGATTTCAAACTCGATGTTCGTTAAATAGTCAGTTGATGAGTTTAAATCCGGGGTTCATTATTGAGTTTATGGGATCGAATTGAGTTGGTGAGTCCAACCCGAATTTTGTTATTGAGTTGATGAGTTCAAACCCGAGGTTCATTATAAAGTTGATTAGTTCAAACCCGGGGTTCGTTATTTAGTTGGTTAGTTTTGACCCAACGTTCGTTACGGAGTTGATGAGTTCAATCTCGGGGTTCGTTATTAAGAAGTGATCTCAAACCCGTGGTTCTCTAGTGAGTTCGTGAGTTCAAACCCAATGTTTGTTAAATAGTCAGTTGATGAGTTTAAATACGGGGTTTATGAGTTCAAATTGAGTTGGTGAGTTCGTTATTGAGTTGTGATTTCAAACTCGAGGTTTGTTATTGAGTTGATAAGTTCAAACCCAAGGTTTGTTATTGAGTTAATGATTTAAAACATAAAGTTCATTGTCTAGTTCATGAATTCAAAACCGGGGTTCATTAGTGAGCTAATGATTTCAAACTCAGGGTTCGTTAACGAGTTCATGATTTCAAAACATGAGTTTATTATTGAGTTGATGATTGAAACCTGGGGTTCGTTATCGAGTTCATGAATTCAAAACCAGGGTTCGTTAGTGAGCTAATGATTTCAAACTCAGGGTTCGTTAATGAGTAATGATTTCAAACTCAGGGTTCGTTAGTGATCACGATTTGAAATCCAGGGTTCGTTAGTGAGTTCATGATTTCAAAGTTAGGGTTTGTTATCGAGTTCATGATTCAAAAGCAGGGTTCGTTAGTGAGCTGATGATTTCAAACTCAGGGTTTGTTAGTGACTTCTTGATTTTAATATTGCATCCACAAGTTAAAGGTTCTTGACAGGCATGTTGCCTTAAGCAAAGGAGGCCCTGGGCAAAGGTCACCAGAGGATTGTCCTTGGGATATATATATATATATATATATATATATATATATATATATATATATATTCTTTACTTTTGTGGAGTTAAGTATTTTTGTGAATATATATATGTATATAAGTCGAAAATCTATATATGTATTTTGGAAAAAATCTGAATTTTAAGAAATAAGGAAAAATAATAAGAAATTATTATTTTTTTGGGATTTTCTAAGTAAGTAAAATAAATTCCATTAATTCCCATAACCTAAAAGAAATCAGAAAATTTCCTACGCTCTCTGAGAAACGGCGTGAGAGGCAAAATAAGGGTTGAGAGTTTTTCTTCCAGTTTCTAAGGTGATTTGTAACGGTTTTCAGATCAGAGTAGATCAACAGAATCGTCGTGAAGAGGGCGTCATTTCAACATAAGAAAGTTGGAACTTTGTCAAAGTATGTTTTTTGAGCCCTAGCTATGTTCTTAAAATGAGTTTGTTGGATTCAAACTCATGAATTCGTAGTCTTGTATGTTTAGAAGCGCGTGATCGAATCTAATTTAAATTAGGGTTGATCACATAGGTTTTTTTGCGAAGGAATGATCGTTTTGCTGCATATTTTCATAACTTTTGTGTTGGATTAGCTTGCTAAAAGGTAAGAGGCTTTTCCTATGAATTAGTTATGGTTTGTGAAGGTTAGATGGTGTTTTGATGCGTTTTTGTGTCAAAGATTATACCCAAATGTTGTTCAATGATTAAGGATTTATTTGGATCATAAAAGTTATGTTTTTCTGCTTGCAATCGTGTAGAACATGTTTGGAATCAAGTAGAGATCGTAAAGTGTAGAAAAATAAGGTTTTAGGGTTTTACTGCGTCGAATGCGTACGCTTTGGCTAGCAATGCGCACGTGTTTGCGGTTTAATGCAAAGCAGTGATAAAATATAATAAATAAAACCGATGTCAACCCCAAGTGCGAAGGTTCGCAGCTATAGTGATGAAACCGGGTCGTATCCGCAGGGACTTGTACGAAAATAGTGTTTTTGCTTTCGATTTCTTTTGTAAGGTTGATGACTACGATCTTGGATTGAAAAACAATAAAACAAAGAGTTTGAAAATTGAAAATAAAAACTAGCACGTAACAAATCTTTCCGTAACAATTATAATTAAACAAATAGAAGCACCGTTGATCCACCACCCCACCGAAATTAACAAGAAAGACGCACATTCGTTTGCAAGCCTTGGATTATTATCTACTAAAAAAAGCGTTTCCTCTCTCGATTTAACACCGTTAACTAGTCGACCTCTCGATGCAACTAACGAATTTACGGAACAAAGATATGGATATAAAATCCTAATCTAACAATATTCTCCCTCAACTTTCGTTTGTTAGAAGAAATATTATCACTCTCCTTCACGGCAATCTGTGAATTTATCAACTATCGTATGTCTAAATTCAATCAGCATGCAACACAAGTATAGTCATACACATTGCACATAAACAATTCAAAACATAAAGGAAGAACAAGAAACTTACTAGAACGAATAAATGCAAAAATCCTTGTTTATTCGGTGATGGTGGCTTCACATTGGTGGTTCTAGCCTCGGGCCTTTAGCCACTCATCTTCTTCAAAAACATCCTTATTTGTTGAATTGAAATTGAAAAGAAAATAAAAGACTATCTATGAATCTAATTTATTGCTAATTGCTATACTAATTTTCGATGTTTCGGATGTATGCATTTACGCTCGAATGGATGTCGCTATATAGGAGTTTGTGGCCGACATAGGGAAGGATCTAGAAAACGCGTCGGATTAATTCCGGCAGCCTCGGTAGACCGAACGTCTTGGCTCGGTCGACCGAATAGAACGGGCTCGGTCGACCGAGCATGCCACTTTTCTGCGTTCACACTGTGCTTCATATACCGTGTTCCCCACTCCACTCTTTCACTCTGATCTGATTTATCCTTCAAATGCTGATCCGATTTTCTTCTTTATTTTGAAATCCTTGATTGAATGACATAAATCTTCTCAATAAATAATATCCCCTTGCATTTCTTTATTTTCTGCAAAATTATTGTTACACCAAGTCATCGAATAATAATAATAATAAAATGTGTAACAAAATAATATTTAATCCCAATATTTCCTCATAATTAAATTATAACCTCTCAATAACCATTATAGGAATTTAACGGTTAAAAGCACGCTTTTCTCATTTATTTCCTTAAAAATAAGGTAAATTGTTTAGGGATTAAGTCCGAAAATATAGTAAAATATACCCTAAACAACTCCCCCACACTTAGCTTTTTGCTTGTCCCCGAGCAAAACAAACAACGACAAACTATCAAAAACCCACAAAATTTGACACGAGATGTAGTCATGCTCACATCAAGCTAGTATCTAGCAAATCGAACTCACTCAGTGATTGTGTGTGTTGAACCCGCTAAACTTCCACCGATCCTCTCTTGATGTATTAAATCAAGCACTAACAGTCACCCGGTTAAATAAACGAAGTTCGATTCATCCACAAGACTTACCCTACAAAAACTATTTATCAAGAACAAAGTAACCAACTCACATTTAAATTCCTTTACTTGGTGCCAAGAAAATACCTTTCAGGTCTCTACTGGGTTTAGATCAACTTGACTTAGAGTTCCAAAAGGCCTATATTTTCTCTATCGTCGCGTCTCAAAAGTATAACACTCTCCCCTAAACTTTAGAGGCAGTCACCCTGAGATCACTCAAACCTATATTGTCCAAGGTAAACCACACTCCCCAATTGGGGCAAGATTCAAGTGGACTCGAGGTGATAGTCGCAAACAACTTCCATAATTTAATTTTTTTCAAATTTTTCTTATTTTTTCAAACTCTTTGGAAACTCCCGGTCGAGTATCATTTCTAACACATTCAAGACTTTTAAGGTTCTCAAGACACTAAGGTACTTAGATTCTAACTGTGAGTATAGTACGAGTTCTTAACTTTCATCAGTGCTAAGTAAGTGGTTATCTGCAGCTAGAATTGACTATCCTTTAACTAACCGGAGACTATTTTATATATTTTTGGTTCCTCATCTAACAGGTTCGTGTACTCAGGTTCAAGTGAGTATCTGATCTACCAAACCTATTCTTAGAACATGATATGACTACTGATAACAATTAAAGGTGCCAAATTACAAAACTAGCATGTCATTGAAGTTACTCGGGACTCACAAATTTTTAAAAATTTTATCAAATTTTTCAAAGGAGCAAAACTAGATAACATGTAAAACAAACCGATAAAACAAACCAATAAACCCTCCCCCACACTTAAGTTACATGATGTCCTCGGATGTGCAAAATAAGAAAAACTTAGGTGGTTGTAATTCGAAGGAGGCAGTTCGGAAGTGGTCCGGAGCGGTTGAATTGATTGATGAAATCAGTAGACTGTGGACCATCCACCGGTAAACTGATATCATCTGAAAGCTCACAATCGCTATCGCAAATATCCTGCACACATGGAGAAACAAGACGTACCTCGGGGATAGGGGCACAAAAGATGATAGACAAGGCAATATCATGGAACAAAGCAGAAGCAATGAAAAAATTGATAATAATAACCGAATCTATGTGAAATGTAGTGCACAAATGTAATATCGAGAGATACTGGGGTACATGAGGAAATAAAAAGAAACAAGCAGGGGTCATGATGTGGGCAATCGTCCATGTACTGAGATCCATAGTCGAAATCGCTAGGTGGAAAACATTAGCAACCAACAAGAGAAACAAAGTAAAAATAAACTACAAACAAAAAGAAAAAGATATCTAGGTTACCGCCCTAGTAGGGCTTAATTATAGTCGGGAGCTCGACTAACCAATAAAAACTCAACCGGGTCAGGCGGTGAAGCCTCATCCCGAATTATTCTCGACCTTCTCGGGTCAGCAGTGGAATCCACAGAACAAAGTCTCGCCAACGTCTTGGCCATATCATCAAACTTCGTATCCACTTTGCACTGATGATTCTTCTCTTCTTCTTTTAGGTTTCGTTTCACAAGCCGAGGTGCAACATCGGGAGCACAACATCATCAAAGAACTCACAGAGATGTAAATCATCGGGTGCGAAGGATCGGATTTGGTTTGACTAGGGACGTCGTTCAGATAGAAAACCACCAGTCGCCTTTTGTTGACCAATATAGTGTTTTAACCGATGACCATTTACTCTCGAACAACCCGCCTCGCTTATATTTCAAATCGATCGCTCCACTTTCGGGAATACGAAAGATTTCAAAGGGGCTAGACCAACGGCTGCGTAGCTTACCAGGAAACATATGTAACCTGGTATTATACAGTAAAACCCACTCGCCCGCTTTGAATTCCCTAATCTTGATTTTCTTGTCGTGAAGCAGTTTAGTCCTTTCCTTACTGATTCTCGAGCTCTCGTAGGCCTGGAGTCTGAATTCATCAAGCTCCTACAACTGCAATAATCGCTTTTCTCTGCATAACTAGCTATCGAAATTCAAGAATTTAATAGCCCAGAACGCTCTGTGCTCAAGCTCGATTGGCAGGTGGCAGGCCTTGCCATAAACCATCTGAAACGGAGACGTGCCAATAGGAGTCTTGAAAGTCGTCATGTAGGCCCAGAGCACATCATCCGGCCGACTCAATCCGTCCTATTAGAATTCACCGCCTTCTCAAGAGTGCTCTTGAGGCTTGGTTACTCACTTCAACTTGTCCACTCGTCCGAGGGTGATAGGGGTAGCAGTTTTGTGTTTTACCCCATATCGTTCTAAAATCTTTCTAGTGGGGTATTGCAAAAGTGAGTTCCTCGTCATCGATGAGGGCTCGTGGACACCAAACCGCGTGAAAATATTTTTTTGAGGAAGTTCTTGACCACCTTGTGGTCGCTCCATGATGTTGCTATCGCCTCCACCCACTTTGACACGTAGTCGCAGCACTGAGAATGTACTTGTTCCCATACGAGGATGGAAACGGTCCCATGAAATCAATACCCCATACATTCGAAAACCTCGCATTCTTGGATGGGGTGGAGGGGCATGTCCATTCGCCGAGAAAGTTTACCGGTGCGTTGGCACCGGTCACACCCTTTTACAAAGCTCTTTGTATCCTTAAAAATTGTTGGCCAGTAGAAACCGGACTGAAGAATCTTCGCAGCAGTCTTCTCAGCTCCATAATGACCTCCCACAAGTCCACCATGGCATTTCTCCATAATGTCCCTCTGCTCGAACTCAGGGACACACCTACGGAGCAATCCATCCTTGCAACGCTTGAAGAGAATGGGATCGTCCCACACATAATAGTTCAAATCCAAAAGAATTTCTTCTTTTGGCGATATGTCAGTCATGGTCCGGATATCGCGCTCAAGAAGTTTGCAAAAGGTGCAAACCAAGGAGAACCTTTTCAAAGCCGCAGGCGAGGAGCAACCTCGCACACATCAATGGTCATGAGTTGCTCGGTTGGAAAATCAATTCCAATCTCATCCGACTCTACCTGAGGATCGTCGGTCAGCCGAGACATGTGGTCAGCTACCACATTCTCGCTACCCTTCTTGTCCCGGATATGAACATCAAACTCTTGTAAAATCAAGATCCATCTCAACAAACGAGGCTTGGCATCAGCCTTGTTCAACAGATACTTCAATGCGAATGGTACATCCCGGACCGTGACCTCCGACCCAAGCAAGTAGCTTCTAAATTTATCCATGGCAAAACTCTCGCCAACAACTCCTTCTCGGTTGTTGCATAATTTACTTTGCGCTGGGTTTAAAGTGTGACTAGCATAGTAGATGGGTCGGAACCTTCCGTCCACTCTCGACTAGCACCGCGCCGATCGCATAATTAGAAGCATCACACATAAGCTCGAAGGAGCTTTCGGTCGGGTGCTATAAGAATTGGCGAGGTAACCAACTTGTCTTTTAGTTCTTTAAATGCTCTTTCACACTGGGGGTGAAAATAAACTTCACATCTTCTCTTAAGAGAGATGACAAAGGCTTGGCTATTTTAGAAAAGTCTTTGATGAATCGCCTATAAAGCCGACATGACCCAAGAATCCTCTTACTTCTCTTGCATTTTTGGGGTATGTCATTTTTCAATAGCTTCTACCTTCGCTTTGTCGACCTCAATACCTTCTTTGGACACCTTGTGTCCCAAAACAATTCCCTCTTCCACCATCAGGTGGCACTTCTCCCAATTTAAGACTAAGTCCTTCTCTATGCACCGGGACAAAACTTTATCAAGATTGTGTAAGCAAGTGGTCTAAACTCTGCCCCCGAACACAGAGAAGTCATCCATAAAAATCTCCATCACCTTCTCCACTAAACCATCAAAGATAGCCAAAGATACATCTTTGAAATGTAGCCGGTGCGTTGCTGAGAGACCAAATGGCATTCTTCGGTAAGCGAAGGTGCACGAGGGACAGTGAAGGTAGTCTTTTCTTGATCAGGTGGGGTCGATAGCTATATGAAAGTATCTGAATAGCCATCCAGAAAACAATAAAATTGCTTGCCACTAAGCCTCTCAAGGAGAGTGGTCAATGAATGGCAAGGGAAGTGGTCTTTTAGAGTTACCTCATTTAGTCTTCGTAATCGATGCAAACTCAGTACAAAGTGACTTGCCGTAGGGCAATCTCTTCCCCCTTTTCATTCTTCTCGATGGTGATCCCTCCTTTCTTTGGCACCACCTGAGTGGGGCTCACCCATTCACTATCGGCTATTGGGTAGATGATACCCATGTCAAGTAATTTGATGATTTCCTTCTTAACGACCTCCTGCATGTGAGGGTTTAGCCTTCTCTGAGGCTGTCGTACTTTCTTCGATCCTCAACAGTCCCCGATCTTGTGCATCTGAGATATCGTGGCTTATCCCTTGATATCTCCCACTTGCCAACCAAAGGCGAGGATATTATCTAGCGACACTTTGATAAGCTTTTCTTCCTCCTTTGGTTCTAACTTAGATGAAATAATCAAAGGAGCTTATCACCGTCCCGAGAAAAATGTATTTCAAGTGTTGAGGCAAGGGTTTCAACACTAAATCGACGGTGGCTCCTCCACACTTGGTCTTAATTTATCGCCTTAAGCTCCAGATCTCCAAGCCTATCATAAGGGCTCAAGCATCATGGCCTCCCAGCAGACAAGGGTTTCATCCCCTTTTTCAAATCTGGCCATGTCACCATGCCTCTTCCTCATTTTCTTTCTTACCGTCTCCTGGTAATCAGAACTTTCCTTTTCCTCCTTATCAATCTCTTCTAAAAATTTCTTCCACTCCTCATCAGTCCAAGTTGCAGATTGTTTATTGAATTCTTCCTCATCCCAACTACCCATGAACACTTGTTCATCATACTCATCAGTGAAATCGTCCTCAATAGCTAAACAAGTGTCACTGGATGCGTGCTTCACTGCATTGCCCACATTGAACTTTACACTCTCATCCTCCAAATGTAGGGTTATCTCGCCACTGTAGGAATCTAGTAAGGCACGGGCGGTTGCAAGGAAATGTCTTCCAAGGATCAAGGGGGTTTTCTCATCATTGGTCATGTCCATGATTACCCAATCAGCCGGGTATATGAAGTTCTCAACCTTGACCAACACATCTTCTACAGTTCCCCTTGCATACTTCACACTTCTATCTGCAAGTTGAAGAGAAATGGGTCTAAGAGTAATAGATTGATCCAATCCAAGAGATTGGAAGATTGAAGTAGACATCAGATTGACTGATTCTCCCGAATCGCATAAAACATTGTGGAAGTCCCTGTTCCCGATAGTACACGAAATCGTGAATTTACAGGTCGGGACACTTCACAGAAGTTTAGTCGGCCGATTGCGGAGCATTCTTCATTCAACACTATGTGCTCGAGCTCTTGAAGCTTCTTCTTGAACTCACTTCGTCCTTTATAAACTTTGTATACTTTGGCATCCCTACCAAAAGATCAACTAATGGAATGTTTGCCTCAGATTCTTGAGCAAATCGATAACCTTCTTATACTCCTTATCGATCGTTAATGATGACTTGTTGTTCTTGCTAGGTGGGTAAGGGAGATCAGCAAAGTCCTCCTCAGTGAAGGTCTTCTTTGCTGTCTTATGATTGATTGCTTTGTCTTCCCTATCTTTCCACCTCACATGCTTCCCATAACTCAACTTAGAATCCGACTTCTTTTCAAAGCAGATATTCTCAACTCTCACATTTCTTTCGAGAATTTTTCTTTTCACTTGGCTCAACAGACATCCTAGCATCCTTCTCGAGGAGAAAAAAATCTTCCCCTCCCGCCCTCGCCGCTCGCAGGAGGGGCTATTCGTTTCCTGGTTGGCCTCGACCGCCAACCGCTTTCCCACTCCTCGATTTACGACATTCAACTCATCTTGACCATAGTTCCATGGTGCAGCCAGATCGGTGCAAGTATTCGGTCATTCTCGGACCACGTTAACCCCTCGGGGTTCTTCTCGATAAAACTCGGCGGTGACCTTGAGGTCGACTTGCTTCTTGCCCGAAATCATGGCCCCATTTGCACCTCTAAATTCCTCACAGCATCTTGGTCAAAGTACTCAATGCATTTGCTAATCGAGTGTTGGCCGTGACTTGCTCACTCAACTTTTGTTCTAATATCCGAAATGATTGATTCGATTGTGATTTTGATTGACCGGTGGATTATTGTTCCATGCCGGTCGAGAGTTGGAATGAAAAATTGCTCGATTAGGGTTAAATCAAATCGATGGGGATTTGCTACCCTAGAAGGGTCACTCCAGTAATTAAACCCTTGAGTGTTCGATTCGACCCAAAGGTCGATAATTTTGAGAGCGAATGCATTCACCTCCTCCGAATGCAAAGCAATAGAGGACATTGATGGAATGTGTGCCCAATAGTATCGCAATTTTGGCAAACAACATTGTTTTGCACAGCTTTGACTGAGAGATTGGGTCAAAAGTGGCGATCGACATCGCGATGGCCTTGGCCATGGCGGTTGTCACATACAAGACTTTGAACATTCATTGCCGCCACTTGCTTCGTGAATGCAGTTAATCGAGCCTTTAGAAGTGTGGTCTCATCTACCTCATACTTCCCTCGAGTCGAGCTCTTACGATTTGGATGCACCTTTATAGGTAGGGGCATAATTATACTTTGCAATATCTTCAAACAACGTCCATCCTCTTCTTGGTGTCTTTCTCGAGAAATGCACCTCTAGCGTAACTATTCACCATTCCCTTAGTCAATTCAGTCAAACCACTATAGAAAGTGTTGACAAACCTTTGTTTATCCAGCCCATGGTGGGGGCACTTTCTTAAGAGAGACTTAAATCGTTTCCATGCATCGCAAAACGATTCCCCTCTCGATTTGCACAAAAGTGAATATCGATTCGTAAGATGAGCCGTCTTTTTGGTGGAAAATCTTGGCTCGTAAATTCTTTCTCCAACTCCTCCCACGAAGTAATGGAGTCGATTGGTAAAGATTTATACCATTCTTTCGCTTCTCCTTCGGTGAGAAGGGAAAAGTTTCATCCTCGGGCGCCCTCGGTGACCCTTTGATTAAAGTAGTCCCTTACGATTCTAGAAATAAGTGAATGTGATCGTGTGGGTCCTCGTGGAGAAGCCATGGAATGTGGAACCTCTCACCAAGTTGATTAAAGAAGTTTTGAGTTCGAAATTATCAGCCGTGATTTCAGGAATCACGACTACAGGATTTACTTTCACAGTAGATGGCATGGCATAGTCTGCCAATGTCCTTTGATCTGCCATTTCCTCAACGTATTCTTCAGGATCGTTTGCCTCGTCCGTCGATCTGGCGAGTCGAGCCAAACGTCTATTCGGTCGAACGATGGTTCGCTCTAGCTCCGGGTTATATAAAAGTGGTCCCCCGTGAGTTCGAGTTTGCATAAACCACGTTCGAACCAAATATTCGGGTCAAAATAAATTTTTAATTTTATTTTTTAAATTTTTTTTATTTTTTTAAATTAAGTATAATCCTTTAATTAGACTCAACAACTAAAAACTAAACTAAAACAGACTCGAAAAAGGTTCGAAAAACGCAAATAAAACAGAACAGAATAATGTAAGACTATCACAGAACAAAAACAGAGAAAAGAAAAAAAAATAAAATAACTCTCGGCCGAACTGATTTTTTTTGTTTTTGTTTTTTTTTATATTTTTTTTAAGATTAGTGCGCACCGGAATTAGCGACCGTCCAGAAATTACAGAGACTGAAAACGAAAACTTTCTGTGCCAAGTCCCCGGCAACGGCGCCAAAAACTTGTTTGCGGTTTTATGCAAAGCGTTGATAAAATATAATAAATAAAACCGATGTCAACCCAAGTGCGAAGGTTCGCGAGCTATAGTGATGAAACCGGTCGTATCCATGAGGACTTGTACGAAAATAGTGTTTTTGCTTTCGATTTCTTTTGTAAGGTTGATGACTACGATCTTGGATTGAAAAACAATAAAACAAAGAGTTTGAAAATTGAAAATAAAAACTAGCACGTAACAAATCTTTCCGTAACAATTATAATTAAACAACTAGAAGCACCGTTGATCCACCACCCCACCGAAATTAACAAGAAAGACGCACATTCGTTTGCAAGCCTTGGATTATTATCTACTAAAAAAGCGTTTCCTCTCTCGATTTAACACCGTTAACTAGTCCACCTCTCGATGCAACTAACGAATTTACGGAACAAAGATATGGATATAAAATCCTAATCTAACAATATTCTCCCTCAACTTTCGTTTGTTAGAAGAAATATTATCACTCTCCTTCACGGCAATCTATGAATTTATCAACTATCGTATGTCTAAATTCAATCAGCATGCAACACAAGTATAGTCATACACATTGCACATAAACAATTCAAAACATGAAGGAAGAACAAGAAACTTACTAGAACGAATAAATGCAAAAATCCTTATTTATTCCGGTGATGGTGGCTTCACATTGGTGGTTCTAGCCTCGGGCCTTTAGCCACTCATCTTCTTCAAAAACATCCTTATTTGCTGAATTGAAATTGAAAGAAAAATAAAAGACTATCTATGAATCTAATTTATTGCTAATTGCTATACTAATTTTCTGATGTTTCTGGATGTCTGTTTCTGCTCGAATGGATGCTGCTTATATAAGAGTTTGTGGCCGACATAGGGAAGGATCTAGAAAACACGTCGGATTAATTCCGGCAGCCTCGGTAGACCGAATAGAACGGCTCAGTCGACCGAACGTGCCACTTTTCTGCGTTCACACTGTGCTTCATATACCGTGTTCCCCACTCCACTCTTTCACTCTGATCTGATTTATCCTTCAAATGCTGATCCGATTTTCTTCTTTATTTTGAAATCTTTGATTGAATGACTTAAATCTTCTCAATAAATAATATCCCCTTGCATTTCTTTATTTTCTGCAAAATTATTGTTACACCAAGTCATCGAATAATAATAATAATAAAATGTGTAACAAAATAACATTTAATCCCAATATTTCCTCATAATTAAATTATAACCTCTCAATAACCATTATAGGAATTTAACGGTTAAAGCACGCTTTTCTCATTTATTTCCCTTAAAAGTAAGGTAAATTGTTTAGGGATTAAGCCCGAAAATATAGTAAAATATACCCTAAACAGCACGCATTCCTGTTACAGGATGTTTGGCTTTAGTTTCTATTTGTAGAATGCGCACACATTCAATGGAATATGCACGCATTTGTGATTCAGGATGTTCCGTCCTTTTCACAGCAGGTGCAATGCCCACGCATTCAACGGAATGCGCACGCATTGTTGTTTCAGGATAGTTCAGGTTGCTCCCAGCATGTTCAATGCGCATGCATCGCAGGCAATGCATATGCATTGACTGGACAGAAACTTCTAGCAAGTTTATGGTCATGGAATGCGCACGCATTGACCCCTAGTTTTGAGAAAATGTTGTTTTAAGCTAGACTTAAACGTTGTTTCATGATCTAATTACATTAATTGAACATGAACAAGCTTTGATTGAGTTTCTGATGTGTTTAGTTCCGGCTCCGAATGTACTCTTCAAGGGAGTTGAAGTTTGGGACCGTGGGAAGGGCATGATAGGATTGTGCTTTGATTAACTAGAGTTCCTCAATGTCTGTGTACTTGATAGGATGTGGTGTCTAGCTGTCTAAATGAGGGAGTAGAGTTGTTAAGGTGGGCTTTATCTTTGAAAACACTTAGGTGGCTAGTTAATGCATAATAAATTACATATGTGGTAGTAAAAAGCTAAAACGTCATGCTATTCTTGGTTAGGCACTGATTCATATCGGCGATGTGGTACGTTCATAAAGGTGAACAACACTACTAGCTCAAAAGGCTGAAGGGTTGCGGAGGAAATTCATCGAACGTATACGCATACCGGGGAGACCCCAAGGCTATCAAGTTCTATTCACCGTTAGTTAGAAAGTATATCTTCAGGCAGATAAATGCCATGCGTAGTGCCCTTGAATGCTGACGTAACCAAGATAAGTTATGGTAGAAACGTATAGTAATGACATGTTGATGGACATAGAGTGACCCTAAATTGAGTCGGTCTTATAAAGATATCTTTTAATTATAAATCATAATTAATTTGTAGCTTCTACCTCTTATTGAGTACATTGTACTTACCTCAAATGCATGTTTTTCTATGTGTTTGTGGGAGAGAAGATGAACAGGTAGATCCGGAGTTCGAGGAAGATTTTGATGACGACGTTTGAGGACGTTGACGTTGAAGCATTTACTTTTGTTATTTGTTTTGATGATACATTAAACCTTGTAAGTTCTTTTAGTATACTTTTGGTGGTATCGTACGTTTTACGGTTTCGTTTGGTTTTTCCCAATGTAATAAATTTACATTTCTATCTTTACATATTGAGTTTCTATTCTTGGTTGTTTGAAAAAAAATATACCCGAGTCTTTGCTTCCATTTTGCTTAACTCGATACGATGTAGTAGAGGCTTATGTATAATATGAGATTTATTTTATATTATACATGCCGAACGTTCTTTTTCCGGATAAGTACTCGGTTTCCCGGAATGGGGCGTTAAAGTTGGTATCAGAGCGAAGCATCTTTTAGGATTCATTTCTTTTAAGATAATACTTCTTTAGATCTCTTAGTAACATTATGGTTTTTCTTTGATGGACCACAAGAACTGGAGTTCATGGTGAAGAGACCTCTGGAGCAAGAGAAGATACACCTGTTGTAGGAGGTGTTTTCGTGTGGCAGAATCCATCCCCTCACCCAACCCACACTCTAAGGCCTCAGGCAAGCCAGTCACCACGACCTTATTAGAACCCTACTCCACAACCTCGAAAGAGCCCAAAACCACGACCTCAGTTTCCGTAGGAACCAAGGTATATTTACCTCTATCGTAACATGGGGAAGGGCCCATACGCATCACTGTGATAGGAGATATTCCACCTGTTTATGTACATCCAGTGACCAACATCTACACTCCACCAATCAGTGTCGACCCGCCACCAGTGAGCCACCATTCTCTACCAGTGTTCCATCATCAGCAACAACGGACCTTTTACCCACCGCTAGTAGGGCACTCCCCTCGACCTATTATACCACCTTCACCACATTTTGATCACCAGCAAGTCGTTCGTTACCCACCTTATGGTTTCCACCAACCTCATCACACCTCAGCTCGTCACCAGAGATACCACCCTTATGAGACTGATGATGACGCCTAAAATAGTATATCCTACGGCATCAACATTCTATCTATTATGAGCTGTTTCGACCTATATTATGAACCATTTGAGTTGAATGTCATATGTCGGGTTCGTGAGTTGAGTATTTTTCATTTAACGTTTATTTTCCCTTACTCGATATTATTTAGTGCGTATTTGATTATTTTCAGGATACAAAATATTGGGCTAAGCATTGTTGACGATTCTGGAGCGGACTGAAGGAAAGGATTGGGCATAGGGTCTTCCAGAACCTTCCAAGTTAAGTCGGCAGAAGAAAAAGGACAAAAATACCCCCGATTAATCGGGAGTAGCACCCGATTAATCGAGCTACCAGAATCTTCCGAAACGCGTTTTCTTGGACGAGGGGTAGTTCTAGGTCTTTCTAAGTCGGTTTACTTAGCTATAAATAAGAGGCATCGGCCTTAGTATTCATTGTACCAAAAAACTTACAAGTTATTATGCAATAAAAGTTATTTGTTCTTTATTTTCTTTATGTTATGAGTTCTAGTCACGGAGTCGACAGATTCGCCTCCTAGGAAGAGAGACGAGGGAGATCTACACTCATCTTTGAGGGTATGATTTCCTGTCTTTTCCAAGATATAGATATGTCATTGTTCTATGTGATTAGTATGTTTTGATTGTTTATTTTGTATAATTATGTAGTAGTTAGTTTATTTTACCCCATGTATGTATAGATCTGATTCGTTGGTGAAGAAATCATGAATTAGTGATTGCGTTCTTCAGATCTGTGACGGTCTATATCGGTAGATTTGAATACCTAGTACATCCTAGTTCATGATAAACGGCGCCAGCTATGTTGATCGACAGATTTAATTTAAATGTTAGTAGCCTGATCAACTATTTGTATGTCATCACAAATTAGCATGAAGGATTCTTAGTGAAGTGTTGATTTGGACATCGTCTTGATGGATCATTAGGAACGTGCTAGTCATAGCCGATAGCTACCTAGGGAGGTTTTCGGTCTTGAGCCGGCTACTCTAAAACTTAATGCGTATGGACTAATACAACCAATGAAGGAGGTTAATTGCACATAGATTGTCTGTTGTCCTTACAGTGGAAGTAGAAAGGGTTAGGAGTTTGCACCCGTAGCTGACAATGAATTATAATTTACCAATGTGGATGGTTAACGCATGTTATGGGGGGAATAACTAATAACTCATAATTAGACTAATATATTAGAAACTCTTGTGTTCTCCATTTGAACTTGCATAATCTTGTTAGTTTATTGGAACCACGTTACTTCTGTCTATATTATAGTTGGTCGTAGACCGTTATTGTGACAGCTCAATCTTGAATGATTTTCATTCTTACGAGTCTCTGTGGGATTCGACCTGACTCACCAATACTCTACTACGATAGACCTAGTCCTATTGCTAGTAAGTGCTTTGCACGCGATCAAGATTTTCTAGTGTCGTTGCCGGGGACTCATGTCAAGAACAATTTTTAATTTGAGATTGAGCGTTTGTATATATTCAAGTATGTTTTATTGAGTCTATTTTATTGTCTGCTTATACTGGAGTCGTACAGAGTCAATTTTGTTTGAATCTGGAAATTAATCGCACCCGATTAATTGAGGGTTACCAACGATTAATTGAGCGTCCCAGATTCGGCAAAATCGGTTCTGTCATTTCAGTGTTGAGTCAGAAGTCAGAGTCTGTATTTTTGAGTCTGCCAGGTGAGTGTAACAGCCGCCGAGGCAAGTCACTAACGTTTTCATTTTCTATTTGTGTCTTGTAGTACGCTACACGGAGTTCAGCAGCCAAACTCAAGAGATTCATACCTGAGATCAAAAAGTTTGCTAAACAAAAGAGAAAGGAAGCTCAAGAGAAGATTGATAGGTTGGCGGATGACATGAGTTCACATGAAGGAGATCATAGCGAGAAAGAAGATGAAATTCCACCTTTGGAGGATACAGATAACACAATGGCACTGAATGGAAAAAATGGGGTCAATGGAGCAGGAGCTGTGGTATAGGCAGATAGAAGAACTCTATAGAGTTATGCAATGCCAATGATTGAGCAATTCGTGCCAGCGATTGTTCATCTAGAGAATGCGGCTGAGGTCTTTCACCCAAAGCAAAACATGATACAGATGGTGACCAATTACACTACCTTTCATGGAGTACCGAACGAAGATCCAAGTGTACACATCACTAACTTCTTGGAGATAGTCAGCACAGTCAAACCAGCAGGAGTTCCTGAAGACAACATTAAGCTGAAATTGTTCCCGTTCACTCTGAAAGCCAAGGCAAAGATATGGTTATTGTCTCTAGCACCAGGATTGATCCAAACTTGGACCGATCTATTGCAGAAATTTATGAATAAGTACTGCCCACCTGGGAAGTCACTACAGATGAGACAAGATATTATGAATTTCAAGCAAAAACCGGCCGAGACTTTTGAAGAAGCTTGGGAAAGGTTTAAGGAAACACAACGGAGATGCCTTCACCACAATATCACTATGGTCATACGAATGCATAGTTTATATCATGGATTATGGCCCAATGAACAAATGAGAGTTGATGCATCGAGCAACAGATGTTTTGTGTTGTTGTCACCGGAAGAAGCTGAAGAAAAGTTGGAACAAATAGCGCTTACAAGACAATACGGAACGCATCAAAACATGAATGTAAATGTAGCTGAAGGAGTATTTGGAGAAGATACTTCTCAAAAGATCTTATACCAGTTAATGGCAATGAACGAGAAAATAGATGGCATGCAAGACCGTATTGCCAAGGTAGAAAAAGTTCAAGAAGTCGAAGCAACCAACACCGAAGACGTAAACTATCTAAGGAGGCAAGGAAATCCTTATGGGGGCGGATATCACCCAGGTATTCACGACCACCCTAGTTTTCGACTAAGTGATCTTACAGGTGGAGAGAGACCAAGACATAGTGGGGGGATTCATGACTCAATTCACCAAGTCAGGTGGTTGGGAAGCAGCCATGGATAAAATGAGCTCAACTGTGACTGACACGGTCAATCAACTCACAAAGTCAATGACCGAGCTGAATGAAAACTTCACCATATATTGTCAGAAGAATGATGCAAGACTGACAAATCATGAAGCCTTAGTGCAAAATCTATCGCACCAAGTGAGGCAGATCGCCGAACAATTGTCAGCCCATCCTCCGAGAGGATTACCAAGTAACACAAAGAAGAATCCGAAGGACGTGAATGCAATTATGACAAGAAGCGGAAAGGAATTACCTAGACCTGTTATCAGAGAAGAACCACCAAACCCGGATGAACAGAACATAGTAGAATCAGGCAAAAAAGGGGATCCGATTAATCGGGACACCACACCAATTAATCGGGCGTCTGCAGATTCAACAGACAAGTAGGCAGGGCAGCATGTAAGTCTTCACAAACTGTAACTATTAATCTTGCTACTTTACCCTATCCCCCTAGAAAGTATAAACCGAATCATGATGATGCTGGTTATAAGAAGTTCATACAAATGTTTAAGAAATTGCAAGTAAAAATACCTTTGATAGAAGCTCTGGCTGGGATGCCAGAATACGCGAAATTCTTGAAAGAAGCAGAGTTTACCAAAAAGAAGTTGTTAGACCTTGAGACTATTTTCCTTAACGAGGAATGCTCGGCAGTTTTTCAACACAAACTGCCTTCTAAGTGTAAATATCCTGGGAGCTTCCTCATACCTTGCACAATTGGAGGAGTGTGCCTAAACAAAGCCCTATGTGATCTTGGAGCCAGTGTCAATTTAATGCCACTCTCAATTTCCATAAGTTAGGCAAGAAAGAGTTAAACGAAACATCTATAACCCTTCAATTGGCCGATATGACTATGAAGCAACCTTGTGGAGTGGTTGAGGATGTGTTGGTAAAAGTTGATAAGTTCGTGTTCCCCGTAGACTTGTAGTATTAGACATGGACGCTAACCATGATGTTCCACTGATCCTAGGAAGACCTTTCCTAGAAACAAGTAAAACATTGATAGATGTTTATAAGGGTCAGCTGATTCTAAGGGTAAATGAGGACCGCATGGTATTCAATGTGATGAAAATAAAGAGATATGCACAAGACGAGAGAGAAGCATGTTACATGCTAGTTGCCATCGACGAGCTTGTTTTGAAATTACATCAGCAAGTGGCACTAGACCCTGAAGTAGCAGAGACTTTGCTCCTGAAAGAGGATGAAGGAAGTAATGATGAAATATGGCCTGGGTGTAGCGAAAGTCAAGTACGAGAAGTAGAGCCTATATTTTGTGTGGATGTAGGAAGAACAATTCATAGACCATCATGGCGTAAGTTCTTTGACTTACAATTGACTGGTATACTGTTAACATCATCGTTGCAAGATCCACCAAGGAATTTAACGTTGAAACCTTTGCCATCTCACCTGAAGTACGTATACTTACAAGACGACACTCTTCCCCTCATAATTTCATTGTCACTATCACCTTTAGAGAAGGAGAAACTGTTAAGAGTACTGAGAGAGCATAAGGGATCATTTGGGTGGACGATTGCAGATATTCGAGGAATAAGCCCATCGGTGTGTATGCATAAAATCTCTGTAGATCCAGAGAAGAAAGCGGTAGCACAACCTCAAAGGAGGTTGATGCCACAATTGAAGGATGGTTTTAAAGAGGAGATTATAAAGATGTTAGAAATGGGAATCATTTTCCCAAATGGATGCGGTGAATAGGTGAGCTCGATTCATGTGGTGCCCAAGAAAGGAGGATTCACTGTCCAACCTAATAATTTTGATGAGTTGATCCCTGTGAGGCTAATTACTGGACATCGAGTCTGCATCGATTTCAGGAAGCTGAATGATGCAACTCGTAAAGATCATTTTCCCCTACCATTCATTGACCAGATGTTAGAAAGGTTAAGCGGTCATGCCTTTTATTGTTTCTTAGATGGATATTCGGGTTACTACCAGATCCATATTGCCCCCGAGGACCGTGAGTAACAACTTTCACATGTCCCTATGGAACTTTTACGTATAATCACATGCCTTTTGGACTTTGTAATGCTCCAACAACATTTCAAAGGTGCATGATGTCACTATGTGCGGACATGGTGGAAGACTTTCTGGAAATTTTTATGGATGACTTTTCTGTATTTGGATACAACTTTGATAAATGCTTGGACAACTTGAGTAAAGTGCTAAAGAGATGTGAAGAAACCAACCTTGTACTTAATTGGGAAAAATGCTATTGCATGGTCACAAAAGGTATAGTATTGGGTCATAAGATCTCAAGGAAAGGAATGGATTTTGATAACGCAAAAATAGAGGTAATAGACAAATTACCCCATCCAACAAACTTAAAGACGTTGCGAGCCTTTCTTGGCCACGCAGGCTTTTATAAGAGGTTTATTAAAGATTTCTCTAAGGTTTCTAGACCATTGACAGAATTACTTGCAAATGATGTGCCTTTTGTATTTGGAGAGGTGTGCAAGCAAGCATTCAACATATTGAAGAAAATGCTTATAACCGCCCTAATTCTGGTAGCCCCAGAGTGGAACAAACCTTTTGAGCTTATGTGTGATGCAAGTGACAAGGCAGTTGGAGCAGCCCTGGGACAAAGGGAGGATAAAATCTTTAAGCCTATCTATTATGCCAGTCATACCCTCAACAGTGCCCAAAGGAACTATGCGACTACAGAGAAGGAACTTTTAGTTGTTATCTTTTCATTTGACATGTTTCGACCATATCTGATATGATCGAAAGTTACTGTATTCACTGACCACGCAACTCTGAAATACCTTCTAACTAAGAATGACCCCAAGCCAAGATTGTTGAGATGGATTCTACTCTTACGCGAGTTTGATGTCGAGATCAACGATACAAATGGATCTGAGAACCAGGTGGCTGATCACCTGTCAAGATTAACATTGTTAGAAGAGGAGCAACCGACTGAGATCAGGGAGAGCTTTCCTGATGAACAAATTTTTGCCATTTTAGTGGTAGCTCTAGTCGAATCTCAGCCCCAACAAAATAAATCAAGAGCGGGCAAGGTATACCCTTAGTTTGCTAACATTGTAAATTATCTAGCACGAAGGAACCTACCCCCGGAATTCACAAGTGCTGATAAGAAGAAGTTCTTTATAGATCTGAAGCATTATTATTGGGACGATCCCTACCTATATAAGATGTTCCCTGATACCATTCTTAGGAGATGCGTCCAAGATGACAAGATTCCAAGTATTCTGAGACAATGTCATTCGGGAGAAGTTGGAGGTCACTATGGCCCGAACAAGACAGCAGCAAAGGTACTACAGTGTGGATTCTATTGTCCAACAATTCATAAATCTGCTTAAGAGTTTACAAGAGCCTGTTATTCCTGTCAAATGACTGGTAACATTTCTAAGTGGAATGAGATGCCACTGCATAGTATCTTAGAAATGGAGTTATTCGACGTGTGGGGAATGGATTTTGTGGGGCGTTTCACATCGTCAAAATCATATCATTAAATCCTCGTAGCAGTTGATTATGTTTCCAAATGGGTGGAGGCAGTGGCCTCACCTACTAAAGATGTCAGGGTTGTCCTGAGATTTCTTAAGAAAAACATTTTGACGAGGTTTGAAGTGCCCAGAGCCATAATTAGTCACGAGGGAGCTATTTCTGTAATAGGTTGTTTGAGAAATTGATGTTGAGATATGGGGTTAGACATAAGATTGCCGCAGCATATCACCCCAGACAAGTGGAGGTAACGAACAGATAGATAAAAAGGATCTCAGAGAAGACTGTGAATCCCACGAGGAAAGACTGGTCTTTGAAATTAGATGACGCTCTTTGGGCATACATAACCGCTTATAGGACCACAATTGGGATGTCACCGTATATGATAGTGTTTGGAAAAGCATGTCATCTATCGGTAGAACTCGAGCACCTATCCCTGTGGGATATGAGGTTCTTAAACATGGATGAAAGTTTAGCCGGTGAGAATAGATTACTAGAATTGAATAGATTGGAGGAATTTAGACTTCAAGCGTATGAGAATGCGAAGATTTATAAGGAATGAACGAAGCGCCTGCACGATAAAAAGATTCCCAACCGCACGTTTCAAGTTGGAGATAAGGTGCTGGTATGTAATTCGCGTTTTCGTCTTTTTACTGGGAAGCTGAAGTCAAGATGGTTTGGACCACAAGTAGTCTTAAAAGTCTTCAATTCAGGTGCGTGTGAAGTTAAGAATGAAGAATCTGGGAAGATTTTCATAGTAAACGGCCACAGGCTGAAGCATTACCTAGAGCGCAAGTATGACCCTGAATTGGAACTCTTTATGTTGGATGATAAAGTATACGAATAAAGTAGCCCTATTAGTACAGTCGAGCTGGCGACTATAAATTCAGTACTATTTCTAAACTTTTATTTACTATTATTTTTTATTTTGAGTCAATATAGTAGCTTGACAATCGCAAGGTTTTTTTCTCACATATATCTTCAGTTCTCTGACAAGAGATATATGTGGTTTTTTCCTTCATGATTCTCATGTGACACCCTCGTTAAAGTTTTCGCGTCTTGCTTAGGTCGAAAAAGAATAAAGTGCCTTAAACTGTTTTTGCGCATTCCTGAGGTATGCACACTTACCGCCACCTTATTTTCTAATTTCCCTTCCCATGTTACTCACAGTTTTTGGAAGTATTGTGGAATGCAGTTCAATACTTGGAAGATTGATGATCTAGGAGCTAATGATTATGCTCCATGATTCACTATTTGACTCAGCCGACCAATTCCAGAGCTAAGTACATTTTCTTTTCTTTATTATTAGTCATTGTGGACAATGTCTATAATACGTGAGGGGTAAGGGCGATCTTAGCTTGTTAATCGAAAAAGGGAATAATTTTGAAATTTAAAATCACCGTTTTTAGCTTGCCTATTGAACGTTCCGAGTAAGGAATCAGTAGAAAAGAGGCCAAGAACGATTTGAAGTTAGCTATAGCGTATTCAATTTAGTATGGAAGAATGAGCATGTGTTATGTTGCATGAAGTAGTAACTTATTAATTGTTATTCTACCGTTGCACTCAATTATTTGAGCACATAATTTGAGTGAGAAGTGTTTGAGATTAGATGATGAGTTGTTTTAACCGAGAATCATTATTTGTCTGTGTATATACTTTAACAAATTGTTGCAAGACAAGGGAAGCAACTTGTATGCCAAAAAAGGTAAACCGGGACAAAACGGGCTTGTGAGAGTGAGAGAAAAAAAAGTGAGAAATTTGACTAAAAAAGGGGAAAAAAAAAGCAAAAAGAAAAATATATGATATAATAAAGTCAGTGAGGGAAGCGATCTCGTAGCAAAAAGGGCACGACCCTCGCATAAAAAAGAAACAAACGAGGACCTAAGAGTAATACTCGGTCCCCAAGTCCGCCTGGCCCGATTAAGGTACCATGTTGTGTAACCAAGTCTGAAGGCAAGATGAGCGAGTGTATGCACAGGTAAGTTAAGATTGTGGAGTTAATACAACTTGATTCTCTTCATGAACGCACTATCCCGAAGGATTTATCACACGACACATTGATGCATGGTAAGTAATGATTAATGGGAAGCTTATGGATTGTTGCTCGAAGTGTGTTATGCAGAAAATCTTTATTAAATATGTGGTAAGTGATGGGGATTTCTCTTGGAGGTACATTCCACCTTGATACTCTGCTCGAGGACGAGCAAAGGGCTAGTGGGGGGTAGTTGATGACGCTTAAAATAGTATATCCTATGACATCAACATTCTATCCATTATGAGCTAAAAATAGTTGTTTCAACCTATAATTATGAACCATTTGAGTTGAATGTCATATGTCTGGTTCGTGAGTCGAGTATTTTGAATTTAACGTTTATTTTCCCTTATTCGATATTATTACGTGTGTTATTTGATTATTTTCAGGATACGAAATATTGGGCTAAGCATTGTGTACAATTATGGAGCAGACTGAACGAAAGGATTGGGCCTAGGGTATTCCAGAACTTTCCAAGTTAAGTCGGCAAAAGAAAAAGGACAAAAATACCCCCGATTAATTGGGAATTGCCGCCGATTAATCGAGCTACCAGAATCTTCCGAAAAGCATTTTCTTGGATGAGGGGTAGTTCTAGATCTTTCTAAGTCGGTTTACTTAGCTATAAATAAGAGGCATCGGCCTCAGAATTCATTGTACCTAAGAACTTACAAGTTATAATGCAATAAAAGTTCTTTGTTCTTTATTTTATTTATGTTATAAGTTCTAGTCACAGAGTCGACGGATTCGCCTCCTAGGAATGGAACCGAGGGAGATCTACACTCATCTTCGAGGGTATAATTTTTTGTCATTTCCAAGATGTAGATCTGTCGTTGTTCTATGTGATTAGTATGTTTTGATTGTTTATTTTGTATATGTTAGTTTATTTTACCCCATGTACGTATAGATCTGATTCGTTGGTGAAGAAATCATGAAGTAGTGATTGCGTTCTTCAGATCTGCGACGGTCTATATCGCTAGATCTGAATACCTAGTAAATCCTAGTTCATGATAATTGGCGCCAGCTATGTTGATCGACAGATTTAATTTAAATGTTAGTAGCGTGACCAACTATTTTCATGTCATCGCAAATTAGCATGAAGGGTTGTCAGTGAAGTGTTGATTTGGACATTGTCTTGATGGATCATTAGGAATGTGCTAGTCATAGTCAATAGCTGCCTAGGGAGGTTTTCGGTCTTGAGCCGGCTACTCTAAAACTTAATGCGTATGGACTAATACAACCAATGAAGGAGGTTAATTGCACATAGATTGTCTGTTGTCCTTACAGTGGAAGTAGATAGGGTTAGGAGTTTTTGCCCGTAGCTGACAATGAATTATAATTTACCAACAGGGATGATTAATGCATGTTATGGGGGGAATAACTAATAACTCATGATTAGACTAATACATTAGAAACTCTTGTGTGCTCCGTTTGAACTTGCATAATCTTGTTAGTTTATTGGCATCACTTTACTTATGTCTATATTATAGTTGGTCGTAGACCGTTATTGTGACAACTCATTCTTTAATGATTTTCATTCTTACGAGTCTCTGTGGGATTCGACCTTGACTCACCAATACTCTACTACGACAGACCTAAGCCTATTGCTAGTAAGTGCTTTGCACACGATCAACTGAGCCTCAAGTGGTCCCTCATCTACAAGCTCCACCACCCGCATATCCACAACATGCACCTCTTGGATACCCTCCAGTTTACCAACCAGCCCCACCAGTTAGATCTCCACCGGCCTATGAGAAAGCACCTCCAGTTGACTGGTACACAAAGTTGAAGAGGAACCGGGTTCATGATTTTCATGGGAATGTGGAACCGCCCAAGGCCGAGGCATGGTTGAGTAGCTTTGAGAAGGCATGCAGAAACATACACATCCCTGAGACTGAGATGGCCCAGTTGGCAGTTGGTTTTCTTTTGGGTACAGCTGAAGCGTGGATTGATGTTATTGAGAGTAGCAATAGGAAAGTGACAGATTGGGAAGGTTTCCAGGTTTTGTTCTATAATGAGTACTTCCCAACAACAGTGCAGGCAGATAAGGCAAGCCAGTTCCTGAGACACAAGCAAGGTATTCATATGACGGTATCTCAGTACACCAACAAGTTCAATGAGTTGGGTAGGTTCTACCTTGAGCTGATGCGGATAGAAGAGAGGAAGATGGAACTGTACAAGGATGGGTTGTCCCACGAGATACAAGCTGGCATGTTGGGATTCACAGCGGGAAATATGGCTGAACTGCTGAATAAAGCTTTGGAGGTTAGAGAAGTTTTGGAACGAGTTAGGGCTATCACCGAGGAGCATTATAGCAGAATGAAAAAAAGACGACGGCACCTTCGGCAGCTACTCCTACCACCGGTGCACCATAATGTCCAAAATGCAAGAGGATCCATACCGGTGAGTGTCGAGCTAACGTGAACGGTTGTTTTCCCTGTGGAGAACCATGGAATTTTTCTAAGACATGTCCGACAAGGGGTTCTACAAGTAACCAGAAGCAGGGAAGTGGAAAAGGCGGCCCAAGTCTCCCAGTTCGGGTTTTTGCAGTAGATGCTGAGTATGCAGAACCAGACGACAATGTTATTTCAGGTACCTTTAATTGTTTATTCTGATTATTAGAGTACTTTATAGCACATTAGATCCTGTTGTATTTGTATTTAAATAAATGAATTCACATCTTAGGTACAATAATATATGACAACTTAGCAGTTACGGCTGTGTTTGATACGGGAGCGTCTAACATGTTTGTGTCCTCTAAGATAGCTAAGAAGTTGAATCTACCTTCGGAAACCTTAAGAAACACTTTGGAAATAACTACACCCCTAGGAAAGGTAATTGAGGTAACTAGGACGATACCTCGAGTGGATGTTCGAGTAGGATCATATCGATGCAAAAGTGACTTCACAATTCTGGACTTTTCGGATTTCGATGTAATTCTTGGAATAGATTGGCTATCTGAGAATTATGTTCAGTTGGATTGTAGAGAAAATAGAGTGGCCTTTAAGATACCTAGGAAATCATCGAAGACTTATCAAGGTAATGTTTACAATCCTAGTAAGAAGCGTCATCCGATAATATCAGCAGTTAAGGCAATAAGAACTTGTCAAAAGGGTTGTGAAGGCTACTACGCAGTGGATGTGGAACAAGTGAAGCCTAAGATAAAATAAACCCCTATGGCAAAGGAATACCCTGAAGTTTTTCCGGACGAGTTACAGGGAAACATGCCGGATAGAGAGATATATTTTGAGATCAAGTTGGTACCAAGAGCGGCACCAGTTGCTAAGGCACCCTATAGAATGGCACCGGATGAATTGAAGGAGTTGAAAGCTCAACTTAAGGATATGCTCGAAAGAAACATAATTCAGCCTAGTACCTCACCTTGGGGAGCCCCTATCTTGTTTGTCAAGATGAAAGATTGTAGCATGAGAATATGTATAGACTCCAGAGCTTTGAATAATCTCACCATCAAGAATAAATATCCCTTACCAAGGATTGATGATCTGTTTAATCAGATGCGAGGCAAGAGAGTGTTCTCTATGATTGACCTTAGATCGGGTTATCATCAGTTGAAGATCAAGGTAGCAGATATACCGAAGACGGCTTTTAGTACGAGGTATGGACATTACGAGTTCTTGGTCATGCCATTTGGACTCACTAATACTCCATCTGCATTTATGGATTTAATGCAATGTGTTTTCTTGCTTTACTTGGATAAGTTTGACATAGTGTTCATAGATGACATCCTTGTATACTAAAAAGACGAGAAAGAACATGAAGAACACCTAAGGATAGTGTTGAATTCTTTGAAGAAGAACCAGTTGTATGCTAAGTTCTCCAAGTGTGACTTTTGGTTGAACCAAGTCAGCTTCTTGGGTCAAGTCATTTCTGGAGATGGCATTCAAGTTGATCCGGCGAAGATAGAGGAAGTTGAGAAATGGTCCAGACCGACCACAGTTTTAGAAGTGAGAAGTTTTCTCGGTTTGGCTGGCTATTATAAGAAGTTTGTACATGACTTCTCAAAGATAGCTACACCACTTACCCGGCTCACTCAAAAGAATGTGAAGTTTGAGTGGACTAGCGAATGTGAAGGGGCTTTCCAAACGTTGAAAAAGAAGTTGACTACAGCCCAGTTTTGGCAGTTCCGGAGATCTTTGATAACTACGATGTCTATACTGTTGCTTCGGGACAAGGTCCGGGTTGTGTGTTGATGCAATGAGGAAAAGTGATTGCTTATGCATCTAGACAGTTAAAAGTGCACGAAAAGAATTACCCAACACATGACTTAGAGTTGGCAACGGTAGTGTTTGCCTTAAAGATTTGGAGGCATTACTTGTATGGAGTTAAGGCTAGGATCTTTACAGACCACACGAGCTTAAAGTATTTCTTCACTCAGGAGAATCTGAATATGAGGCAGAGGAGGTGGTTAGAGTTCGTAAAGGATTACGACTTGGACATTCAATACCAGCCGGGTAAAGCCAATGTGGTTGCAGATGCTTTATGGATCGTTTGGATTGATGGAATGTATTGGAATAGAATGAATCTGTTGGAATGGAATGATATCATTCCATTACTGCGTTTGGTAGACAGTGGAATAGAATCATTTCTTATTGCATGATTTATTTTTTCATTCCATTCCGGCCATTCCATTGGATTTTGGATGGAATGAAAATCATCCATTTTCATTCCGTTGGAATGAAAACATATTCCATTCTGCCATTGACAAACACGCCAAATTGATGGAATGGAATGAAAAAAGTATTCCATTACATTCCATTACCGCAATCCAAACGTGCCATAAATGGAAAACCAGTGTTTGCAGTTTCAAGCGTTGAAGATGTGGCAGAACATTTAGATGGGCTGAAAATCTTGGGTTTTGATCAGATTGAAGATCGACAGATTGTGGCACCATTGTAAGCGAGATCCGAGTTGATGGATGATATTCATGAAAAGCAAGATGAAGATCCAGTGTTGGTTGATTTGAAGCGTGTTGCAAGAGAAAAGCCTACAGTGGGTTATGTGTTAGATAAGAATGGGAACATTTGATACCAGGGTCGTTTGTGTGTGCCTAATGTTGGTGATTTAAGACAAAGAGTTATGAAAGAGGCACATAGGATTGCTTTTGCAGTAGGAGCCACGAAGATGTACAGAGATTTGAAGGGAAAGTTTTGGTGGCCTTCTATGAAAGTGGAAATAGCTAAGTACGTAGCAGAATGCGATACTTGGCAGAAAGTTAAAAGGGAGCATAGAAGACCAGGAGGAATGCTTAAGCCATTATATCCCATTTCATCACCGGTTTACCGAAGTCAAAGTGTGGACATGATGTGATTTGGGTGATTGTGGATAGATTGACCAAATCAACCCACTTCTTGCCAACGAAAGTTGATATGTCCTTGAAGAAGAAGACGAAACTATACTTGGACAATATAGTGAAGTTGCACGGAGTACCTATCTCGATAGTTTCGGATCATGACAGTAAGTTTGTCAGTCGATTGTGGAAAAGTTTGTAAAGGGCCTTAGGTACAAAATTGGATTTGAGTACAGCCTTTCATCCTCAAACAGATGGACAGTCAGAATGGACCATCCAAAAACTTGCGGATATGCTAAGAGCTTGTGTTCTGGAAGTAGACGGATCATGGGATGACTACCTACCCATAGCAGAGTTTGTCTACAACAACTGTTATCACGCAAGCATAGGTATGCCACCGTTTGAAGCCTTGTATGGGAGAAGATGTCGAATGCCGCTGTTTTTGGATGAAATCGGAGAAAGACAAGTCACCGGACCGGAATTGGTTGAGCAACATAAAGAAATGGTTCAGTTGGTTAAGAAGAATCTGAAGGCAGCACAAGATAGACAGAAAAGTTGGGCAGATGTTAGAAGAAGACCTCTTGAGTTTGATGTTGGTGAGAGAGTTTATCTGCGAGCTTCACCAATGAAATGAGTTAAACGTTTTGGACAAAAGGGAAAGTTAAGTCCAAGGTATGTTGGACCGTTTGAGATTCTGGAAAGAGTTGGACCTTTGGCTTATAAGCTCAAGTTACCGGAATTCGAGAGTCCATAACATTTTCCATGTATGAATGTTGAAGAAGTGTTTGACAAAGACCGATGTTGAAGCTACAGTTGATCCGGAAGTTCTTTAAGATAATCTTGCTTATAGCGAGAAGCCGATCAGAATTCTAGACCGGAAAGAAAAGATGATCAAGAGACGGTTGATCCCTTTAGTTTTGGTGCAATGGAGCAATCATTAACTGAATGAAGCAACTTGGGAAGTTGAAGACGACATGATCAGCAAGTTTCCAAAGTTTGTGGATTTACCAGGTATGTTCTAGTTTCGAGGACGAAACTCCTCTTAAGGGGGGATGAATGTAATATTCCAATTTCCGGGAAAGGGTAGACGTGTCATTTTTAGAAAAAGAAATATTATTCTTTACTCCTTTTGTGGAGTTAAGTATTTTTGTGAATATATATGTATATAAGTCAAAAATATATATATGTATTTTGGGAAAAAGCTTTTTTTTAAGAAATAAAGAAAAATAATAAGAAATTATTATTTAAGAAATTATTATTTTTTTGGGTTTTTCTATTTAAGGAAAATAAATCCCATTAGTTCCCATAACCTAAAAGAAATCAGAAAATTTCCAGCGTGAGAGGTAAAATAAGGGCTGTGAGTTTTTCTTCCAGTTTCTAAGGCGATTCGTAACGGTTTTCATATCAGAGTAGAACAACGGAATCGTCATGAAGAGGGCGTCGTTTCAACACAAAAAGTTGGAAATTTGCCAAGGTATGTTTTTCGAGCCCTAGATATGTTCTTGAATGAGTTTGATGGATTCAAACTCAAGAATTCGTAGTCTTGTATGTTTAGAAGCGCGTGATCGAATCTAATTTAAATTAGGGTTGATCACATAGGTTTTCTGTGAAGGAAGGATCTTTTTGGTGCAGATTTTCATAGCTTTTGTGTTGGATTAGCTTGCTAAAAGATAAGAGACTCTTCCTACGAATTAGTTATGCTTTGTGAATGTTAGACGGTCTTTTGATGCGTTTTTGTGTCAAAGATTATACCCAAATGCTATTCAAGGATTAAGGATTTATCTGGATCATAAAAGTTATGTTTTTCTGCTATTTTTCTACTTACAATCGTGTAGAACATGTTTGGAATCAAGTAGAGATCGTAAAGTGTAGAAAAATCAGTTTTTAGGGTTTTACTGCGTCGAATGCGTATGCATTGGCTTGCAATGTGCACGTATTCCTGTTACATGATGTTTGGCTTTAGTTTCTGCAGGTAGAATGCGCACACATTCGTGATTCAGGATGTTACATCATATTCACAGCAGGTGAAATACACATGCATTCAATGGAATACGCATGCATTGTATTTTCAGGATAGTTCAGGTTGCTCCCAGCATGTGCAAGGCGCACACATCGCTGGCAATGCGCACGAATTGACTGGACAGAAACTTCAAGCAAGTTTTTGGTCAGGGAATGCGCACGCATTCCAGATAATGCGCACGCATTCCAGAGAATGCGCACGCATTGACCCCCAGTTTTGAGAAAATGTTGTTTTAAGCTATGTATTGAGATTTAAACGTTGTTAATGATCTAATAACATTAATTGAACATGAACAAGCCTTGATTGAGTTTCTGATGCATTTAGTTCCGGCACCGAATGTAGTCTGCAAGGGAGTTGAAGTTCGGGACCGTCGGAAGGGCATGATAGGCTTGTGCTTTGATGAACTAGAGTTCCTCAATGTCTGTGTACTTGATAGGATGTGGTGTCTAGTTGTCTAAGTGAGGGAGTAGAGTTGTTAAGGTGAGCTTTATCCTTGAAAACACTTAGGTGGCTAGTTAATGCATAATAAATTACATACGTGGTAGTAAAAAGCTAAAAAGTCATGCTATTCTTGGTTAGACACCGATTCATATCGGCGATGTGGTATGTTCATAAAGGTGAACAACGTTTCCGGCTCGAAAGGCTGAAGGGTAGCGGAGGAAATTCATCGAATATATACGCATACCGGGGAGACCCCGGAGCTATCAGGTGCTATTCACCGTTAGTTAGCAAGTATATTTTCAACTCCTGATAAACGTCATGCATAGTGCCCTTGAATGCTGACGTAACCAAGATAAATTAAGGTAGAAACGTATAGTCATGACTGATGGATATGGGGTGAACCCTAGATTGAGTCGGTCTTATAAAGATAATCTTTTAATTATAAATCATAATTAATTTGTAGCTTCTGCCTCTTATTGAGTACATTGTACTTACCTCAAATGCATGTTTTTCTATGTGTTTGGGGGAGAGAAGATGAACAGGTAGATTCGGAGTTCGAGGAAGACTTTGATGATGACGTTTGAGGACGCCGACATTGAAGCATTTACTTTTGTTATTTGTTTTGATGATACATTAACCTTGTAATTTCTTTTAGTATACTTTTGGTGGTTTCGTACGTTTTACGGTTTCGTTTGGTTTTCCCTATGTAATAAATTTACATTTCTATCTTTAGATAGTGAGTTTATATTCTTCGTTGTTTGAAAAAAAAATATACCTAGGGTCTTTGCTTTTGTTTTTCTTAACTCGATACGACGTAGTAGAAGCTTACGTATAATATAAGATTTATTTTATATTATACGTGCCGAACGTTCATTTTCCAGATAATGACTCGGTGTTCGGGAACGGGGCGTTATACCTATAACGTGCTGCTGCTGTTATTGAAGTGGATTGTGATAAAGTTTTAGCTAATGCCAACGCAGGCAAGCCATAGGTCCTGATCAGAAACAGCAGATTTCTTTTCATATCAAAATACCGTGAAGTAATTACTAATCATCTGTACAAGTTTATGAACTAATGACTTCCCAACTTTAATAACATTATGAGAAGGGACCATATGAATCGATGGTCCATCATGGTCAATGACATACAAATGTGTACTAGTATAATCTTATGGCGAATCATTTTGCTTCTTCGGAAACGAGCATGGAAATCAACTTTCACAACATATTCTACGATGGTGAAAATGTCACAAAAATGAGAGACATTAGATCGGTGAAATATAATACCTCCCATGATCATTTCACCACGAGTTTCATTGCAGCTCCTGTTTACGGTGATTTTTACGATTTATATTACATTATTTCGTAACAATATCCTTGGTATTTTATAAATTTTTATAGAAAAGTAAGTGTTTAATGGATTTATTGAAAGAATGAAGTTGGAAAGTATTAGAGTGCAAAGTAAAAGTTATTTACGTGATTTTATTAGCAATTATCTATTTATATATGTGATGTTACACTTTGCACGTTTTTATTATGTTGTAGGTACGACGAGAGCATATCGTGGAGCGAGTCAACGAAAGTGAAGGATTTGAACAACATTTTATTTGAAGACTTATCTAGAAGGACAAAATTGGAATTATTATATTTTTATTAGGGTTTAGTTTTTATTTTTAAAGAAAAGGAAATAAGATAATTATTACCCTAGCTCGAAGAAGGTTATAAAAGGACGCAGTCATTGGAACAGAGAGGACACGAAAAAGCATCTGGAGAACAGAGGCGACAAGAAAAAAAAAGTGTAGGGCTCGGTCGACCGAACCCTGACACTCGGTCGACCGAGTGTTTTTGTATTTTTATTTTATTTTATTTTATTTTATTTTATTTTATTTTACTTTGGTGTGACGATGGTTAGAGGCTGAGGCTTTCTTGAACGAGCTTTGTGAAACCGATCGTTGCAGCATCTCAATTTCGACTCTTTGGATTGTTTGTGAGTTTTAATGAGATTGTATATTTTCTATGTTTTTATTGTTATTATGCAATTTCATTGATGAATGTATTGCTGTTTGATGTTTAATATTTGATGAGAATCGTTGTTAAACTAAGATCACTATAGTAAAGATTGGATTTTTAATCTAATTAACGATAGTTGTTAGGTTGAATTTCTAGGTTACGAGATTGATAAATTTCACACCTTGATAATTAAGGCGTTAATCTTTAGGATCGATGGACGAAAAAGATTGATAGGTGAATTTTTCTAAGATGTTAGAAATTCATACTTATTATAGGTGAACCACAATTCTTATTAAATCATCACTAGACAACCTTAGAGAAGAAATTGAGGGTTGCGGGATCGGTGGATCATTGCTTGTTCGTTGTTAAATTTATTGAAAAAAATCATTTGTTATCACCATAGCAATTTTATAATTTTTATTTAGTTTATAGAATAGAATTATTTTCGTTATTCGGTTCGCAACTATCTTCGCTGGCTTTAGATTTTTAATCTTCTGTCCAGTTTAAGTTAATTTATTGTTTTCATTACTAGTTCATTTTGTTTTGTTATTTTAGTTGTAATCTTTAAATTGTTTAGGATAGGACGTTTTTAGTTCTCGTGACAACTTTAGGAAAATTAATCAAACTAGATAAAGACGATTCCCTGTGAGTTCGACTTCGGTTTTAATCATTATACTACGATCCCTGCACTTGTGGTAAACCGGATTTATTTTATTTCTTGTTATATTTCGTTTAGCATAAAATCCGAGACAAGTTTTTGGTGCCGTTGCCGGGGAATCGGTACGGTTGTCTGGTTTTTATTAATTTTTCCGTTTCTGTTTTGATTTTTCGTAGGCAGGTGCTCTCAGTTTCTCTGTTTACATAAAAATAATAATAATAATAATAATAATAATAATAATAATTTTCGTTCGGTCGACCGAACCCTGACACTCGGTCGACCGAGTGTTAAAAAAAAATATATATATATATATATATATATATATATATATATATATATATATATATATATATATATATATATATATATATATATATATATATATATATATTTTGTTCTCTGTTATGTTACTGTATTATAGTCTCTTTTTACATTTTACTTACGTTTTTTTTTTTACTTTAGATTTTAGTGTAGCCTTTGTAAGAAATTGATGCGGACATCTTGTTTTTGGTTTTGGTTTATGCAAACTCGGGTCGAAAGGTCCATCTGCTTTGTACACCACGACCTCGAAGCGAACCATAGTCAGACCAAACAGCGAAGAGTCTGTCATGCGGTTCTTCCAGACGAAGTAAACACAGCCGATCTAGATTTCGAACGAAATCTAGCAGAGGAGATTCAAGAAATTGTCATCATGGCTGCAAACGATAGACGTACGTTGGCTGACTATGCCATGCCTGGTGAAGTCAAAGTCAACCCAGCGGTCGTTTTGCCGGCTATTACTGCTACAACATTTGAACTTAAACCAGGTCTTATCCAAATGATGCAACACGCATCTATCTTTCATGGTTTCCAATCTGAGAATCCTCACACTCATGTACACACATTTTTAGAAGTATGTGGTACAACTCGCATACAAGGGGTAAATGAGGATGCGATTAAATTGAAATTGTTTCCATTTTCCTTGAAAGGGGAGGCGAAAAAGTGGTACAACTCTTTCCCTGCCGAGTCAATTACAACCTGGGTACTCGAGCGTGAGTTCCTGAGTCAATATTTCCCACCCTCAAAAACGGCCTAGTGCCTGAATGAAATCTTCACATTTTTCCAAAGGGAAAATGAATCATTCTCATCGCTTTGGAAGAGATTTAAAGCTCTCTGCTTGAAAATGTCCTCATCATGGTTTAGACTTGCAGAGGCAAGTAAACACTTTCTTGATGGGTTGATGAACTCAACAAGGGCATGGTCATGATTCTTGAGGAGGAGCATTCTTAAGAAAAACGCTGAAGAGGGTGGGCATTATTCGAAGATATTTCCAAGTATAACTATGCCCCTTCATCTCACGCTATCCGGACACCCCTCCACCTAGGATTGAGGAGGTGAACATGCAAAATCAGATCGCCATCTTTCCGCAACAAAGCAGGTGGCAGCTCTTAAAATGTCCCCTAATCCTATGGGTCAGAATCAGTCATTCCCTCAGAACTCTCAAGTTCTGTTCTGTGAAAGTTGTTGTCAACCTGGCCATGTGGTTGGCCAGTGTCAGTTTATTTCCCCTCCTACTTATCAAGTCAATACTGTCCAGAATCAGGGACAGTTCAGTCCAGTCACGTGCCAGACATGTGATAATGTGGGGCATACCGCTCGTTTCTGTCCTATGGTTGGACAGAACGCTGAAGTCAATGCGTTCAGTGGCCAGCAAAATCAGAGATTCAACAATCAGTTCTCTGGCCAAAGCAATTTTCAAAATCAGGGTTTCAATCAAAACCCGAATTTCAATCAGAACCATAATATGAATTTTTCCAATCAAAATCAGAGGTTCAACCAGAACTGGCCGAACAATCTAAATCCGATGTTTCAAAGTCGGTCTAGCCAATCTTTCCCACAAAACTTCCAGAACTCTCAAGGCCCCTCTCAATCTAGTGATCTTGAAAGCAAATTGGACTCCTATCAGAAGGAGCAGAATAATAATTTCCAATTCCTTCTTAGCACAATTAAGAATCTTGAGAGGCAGCTCGGGCAAGTAGCTGACCAAAAGCTTCAGACCCTCGAGGCGATTACTAGCTTTCTTGAGAAGAACCCCAAGGGTGGTCAAGTGGCTCGAGACCGAGTTAAATCAAAGCCAATGCACCGATCTAGTTCCCACAGTTCCTTATGGTAGAAGAGACCAAGATTTATGAATTTGAGATCCGGCACTCGGCTTAGTGGTCCCCTCAACCAAGGAAACCACTAACCCCCCTCCCGCCAATGATGAGGCGGGAGGGAAGTCAGTGCCCATATTTCCTGTCTGGATGAGAGTACTCGGTGGGTGATCCCCGAGAAATAAAGAATTTAGTGAGAGTCAGGTGGCTGATCCCTTGAGTGGTAAGAAAGGTGAAAAGGTGGTGAGGTGGAAGATTTGGAAGAGAAAGTTGTTAGTTCATCCTCAAAGAAAGTGTTTCTCGAGAGTGATTTAAAGAAATTTCCGCTTCCACCTAGAAAAGCAACATCTCCTTGCATGAAGACAAAAGTATGAAAAAGTGCTTAATCTTCTTACAAATACTCAGGTAAATCTTCCATTATCTGATGTTTTGGTTGAGATGCCTAAGTATACAAAGTTCATCAAGGATGTTGTTTCCTCCAAAAAGAAGCTCGAAGACATGGATCAGTTGATTGGTGAGAATTGCTCTATGATTAGTTATGATGAGTTGCCAATCAAGAGGGTGACCACTGGGAAAAATGTGCTCACATTGTTGATGGGAGGCTTAGTCTTTCCAAATTCTTTATGTGACCCAGGTGCATCCATTAGTCTGATGCCATTGTCTGTTTGTAAACAGCTTGGACTAGATGGTCTTAGAACCCACAACCATGAATCTTCAATTATTGATAGATCTTCCAAGAAAAGCTGCTTTGGGATATTAAAGGATGTTTTAGTTCAAATTGATAGATTCACTTTCCCAGCTTGATTTGGTATGTCTGGACATTGGGAAGGATGAGAACGTCCCTTTAATACTCGGCGGACCTTTTCTTTCTACTGACCCGAGCCCTCATTGATTGTGATGGTGGCAAAGTGACTATACAAGTTGGTGATCAGGAGGTGAGCTACAATGTCTCTAAAGCTATTCAGAGACCCTCTGATTATCCAACCGGCTTCTCCATTGAAGACATGTCAGATGACTTTAACGACTACATGGAAAAGCAAGTCATGGCTGTTGAGACTGAATATGAGCGATTAGTAGAGAATCTGAATAATCATGGTTAGGTGAGTCTAGAACAACTAGAGTGAATTTGATGAAGGTTCGTTGAAAGGAGAATCTTTGGCGATAGGACCTTTGAGTAAACTCGGTGATGTTGAGTTGAAAAGTGGGGAGCTTAAATCTAGTTTAGAAGAACCCACTGCAGATTTGTCATCAAGCCATTGCCTAAGCATCTCGAAATACTGTTCTTGAGAGAAGATGACAAGCTTCCATTAATTATCTCTGCCAAGTTATCCCGGTTAGAAGAGATGAAGTTGTTGAATGTGTTAAGAAAGAATGAGAAAGCCTTTGGATGGCAAGTGGGAGACATCGAGAGGATATCTCCGACATATGCATGCACAAGATAAAGATCAAGAGGGTGCTAAGTGTGTTAGAGACAGCATTGGAGGAGGCTCAACCTCACATGCAAGAAGTAGTTAAGAAAGAGATTATCAAGCTTTTGGACATGGGTATTATTTTTGCGATTGCTGACAGGTGAATGGGTGTCCCTACTCAAGTAGTTCCTAAGAAAGGAGGAATTACTATCGAGAAGAATGAAAAGGGTGAAGAAATAGCATTGAGGCTAGTGACGGGTTATAGAGTCTGTATTGACTACAGAAAACTCAATGAAGTCACGAAAAAAGATCATTTCCCCCTCCCTTTCATTGACCAGATGCTTGAGCGTCTGGCAGGACATGCATTCTACTGTTTTCTTGATGGTTATTCGGGATATTTCCAGATACCCATAGACCCAGTCGACCAAGAAAAGACAACTTTTACCTGCCCTTATGGTACATTCGCTACAGCGAATGCCATTCGATCTCTGCAATGCCCAGGTACATTCCAAAGATGTATCTTGGCAATCTTTGATGGGCTTGTCGAGAAGTGTATGGAGATATTCATGGGCGATTCGTCTTTGGTCAATCCTTCGATCAACGTCTTGCTAATCATGATCAAGTATTATCCCATTTGTGTGGAAAAGAACTTAGTCCTAAATCGGGAAAAATGCCACTTTATGGTAGGCGAAGGAATAGTTCTTGGCCACAAGATATCGAAAGAGGAATAAGTAGATAGGGCAAAAGTTGAAGCTCTAGAGAAGATGAATTTCCCTAAAAATGTGCGTGAAGTAAGAGGTTTCCTTGGACATGTTGGTTTTTATAGGAGGTTCATTAAGGATTTTTTCAAGATAGCTAAGCCTCTTTCTACTTTACTTAGAGAAGATGTCGCTTTCAATTTTGATGACAGTTGCAAGCATGCGTTTGATGAGCTTAAGAGTCAGCTCGATTTACGCGATCCTTATCTCTCCTAGCTGGAACCTACCCTTTGAACTCATGTGTGATGCATCCAACTATCTTTGTTAGTGCGAGTCTTAGGTCAGCGTATTAAGGGAAAATTCCAGCCCATCTCTTACGCCAGTCACACACTGAACCCCACACAAGTAAATTACACGACCACTGAAAAGGAATTATTGGCTGTAGTCTTTGCAATGGACAAATTTTGTAGTTACTTGTTGGGCGCCGCAGTCACTGTTTGGACTGATCACGCTGCTCTACGCTATCTCATGACGAAGAAAGATGCTAAACCGCGCCTACTACGTTGGATACTGATCCTGCAAGAATTTGATGTTCAAATTAAGGATAAAAATGGCAGTGAAAACGTAGTAGCTGATCATGTTTCGAGAATGCAGAATGAAGTAGAGAAAGAGCCTGAAGACATAGACCTTTACTTTCCTCTCGAAAATGTTATGCATATAGACGAGTGCACTCCAAATGTTCCGTGGTACTCCTCTATCGTCAACTACCTGCATTCGATGCTTAAATCGAATTTTCTTATCGGGAGAAGAAGAAATTTTATCCGATTTGAAAACCTTTGTGTGGGATGAACCTTACCTCTTTAAAATCAGAAAGATGGATTGTTGAGAAGGTGTGTTCCCGAATCGAGCAACGAGATATCATTGAACAGTGCCACAGTGGGCCTCACTGGTGGCCACTTTGGTCCCCTGGAAAACCGTTGCTAAAATCTTTGATCCGGTTTCTATTGGCCCACGATCTTCAAGGATTGAAGCTTTACGCAAGGCTTGTGATAGGTGCCAACGAACCGGAGCTTTAACAAGCGTTTCGACATGCCATTGAAGCCCATTTTAGAATGTGAAGTCTTTGATGTATGTGGTATTGATTTTATGGGCCCGTTTCCATCTTTCTGTGGAAACAAATACATCCTAGTCTGCGTTGACTATGTATCAAAATGGGTGGAGGCTCAAGCCACTTCTCATGACCGACCACAAAGCGGTCATGAGCTTTCAAGAAAAATATTTTCGTGAGATTTGGATGTCCCGTGCCTTAATCGGTGATGAGGAACGCACTTACGCAACCGGCCATTAGAAAAGTCCTTGAGAAATATGGTGTCCGGCACAAAATTGGCACACCATATCATCCTATGACTAGTGGCTAGGTTGAGAGAAGTAATCAAAGTTTGAAGAAGATCCTGGAAAAAGTTGTGAACAGTCATAGAAAGGACTGGAGTCTCAAACTGGATGATGTACTATGGGCGTACCATACTGCCTATAAAACCCCCATGGGTACATCTCCTATCGGATGGTGTATGGAAAACCGTGCCACTTGCCGGTCGAATTAGAGCATAAAGCGTATTGGGCCATTAAGTTCTTGAACTCGATGCCCGATCATGTAGTGAACATCGGCCCGATGCGATTGCATGAATTGGATGAGTTTAGACTCCAGGCCTACGAGAGTGCCAGGATTAGCAAGGACATAATGAAACTCCTTCATGATGCTAAAATCAAGAAGCGAGAATTTCAAGTTGGGGAGCAAGTCTTACTTTATAATTCCAGTTTACATTTGTTTCTAGGAAGTTGAGGGCCGCGTTGGTCCGGCCCTTTGAAATTCTTCAAATTATTCCCGGAGGTGTTTTAGAAGTGAGAGGTCATGGTGACCACCATTTGAGTAAATGGTCAAAGGTGCAAGCACTATATTGGTCAAACTAAAGAAAAACCTTTGATTATTCATTTCCTCGACATCCTCGGGTGTGGTATGACTGAAGTCAATGAGCTTGAAGAATTCTCGCCCGACTTGTTCTCCGAGGATGACGGCAGTGGCTTGGTCGGGCAAGTTATGGCCGGGAGTTGGGACATGGAAGAGTATGAAAGGGAGGCCAAGTTAAAGAAGAAACTGAAGAAGAAAAGGTCGACAATGGGGAAGATTAAGAGCGTTTGGAAAGAAGTAAGGAACCTAACCCCATGTGTTAGATGCTGTTTTTGTGGCCACACGAATTATCAGAGCTTACACGAAGTAGTGGCCGGAAGGAAGATAAAATGGCCGACCCGGGCTGAATAAGAAGATTGTCGAGCCAACGACTTAAACCAACAGCGCCACTAGGGGGCATCCTAGATATCTATATATATATATTAGTCATTTTCAATTACTCTTTTGTCTTTGGTTTATGTGTTTTAGTTTTAAGTCTAATAAGAGTGTTGTATGAATCGCTTGATTCGGCTTTGTTTTGAAATGGATTACGGAGTTCCCCGCATGAGATCCCATTCATTCATAGAATCCGCCATATAACTCTAGATGATGGACCTGGAGGAACGCTTATCCTTGGCGTTGATTACCATATCATCTCGCGTCGGGACCATTACTTATGTTGTCATTGTACCCCCCTGCTTTGTGGGTGGTGGAGAGTTTAGTATCGAGGACCTTCAACGTGCGTTAGGACGGCCGTATACGATTCTAAATGACCCGATGCTTACTGATTTGTTGCTGGTATTCCGTGATGAACATTTTAAAGGAGTAGATGTTGTGGGAGAAGATTGGAACTTGCAAGATGAATATGACATCCCTCCTGCGATCGATATGCTTCGTCGCTTAATCCGGATTGTAGATTGGGGCGACATCTATGAACATTAGCTTGGGCTAGTGTTTTGTGTTTCTATTTTCTTCGTGTATCCTAGTATTCTTTGCATTATTAGTATATTTGCATATCATTTTGTAGCATTATGTTTATGTGTCTGTTGTCATTTTGTTGCATCTAGCCTTGCTACTTTATAGTATCCTCTATCGTTACTTTTGCGCGACGTATTATATTCACCTGTGTTCCCCGAGATATTTCCGTGTTTCTCAAGTAGTGCAGGTACATTTTTAGCTGTTTTGTCAAGCTAGTATTGGAGTCGTTGCTGGAAAAGGACTACATATGACATCTCGAACGTTGGCCTTTTCATGCTTGTGCACGACCAGCAGTCGACTTTCTATACCAAATCACTAAGTACTTTATTTCTTCTTAATTTGCACAACATGAGGACATGTTGTTGTTTAAGTGTGGGGGTGGGGTTGTATGTACCTACAATTGTGCTTAATCTATTACCATGCTTAGAAAGAGCTGAAAACTTGAAAAATTTTAAAATTTTTGTTTTGTTCGAGCAAGTTCATATTTTGTTTGGCTTACTCTTGTTGTGGTTTCCAACCGTGGCATATTATAGTCATTGATGCTTTATCTTGTATGTTTAGTAGGTCAGATGTCTCACCCGACATACATTCACGTAGCCATATTAAATGACGAGCTATAAATTATAAAGCTGTACCCATTTAGATTAGTAACATTTGATCATCTTATAAGTATTATGTGCTTAGTGCTAATGTACGTGTCATGGGAATTATAATAGTTTGTATTTAGAATCAGAGTATGACATACTGTGAATGTCCTAGGTTTGAATGTGATAAGTGAAACGTAACTACTGTGCTTGGGAAGTTGTTGTTAAAATAATGAAAAAAATTGGGTGTGTCGGTTGGTCGATGATTGGAGTGAGATAGGCGTACCTACGAATGTCCTATACCACTATGATGACCAAAAGCTCACGACGATGGAAGAAGTCGCCTTATGATTTGAGTAAGGTAGGGCATATCCCGAATGTCCTATTCTACTATGACGGGCAATAGCTCATTCTGATGTGCGTTTATATGTGAAAGTTAATTGAATCAACTTACGTAAGGAAAGTGGTATGAATAAGTGGAAGACTTAGTTATTGCCTATCTTATCCCCAGTATAAACCAGCGAGGCATGTTGTAGGGAATATCTCTCCGAGTATGTCGAGAAAGATCTTAAACACATTCTATCATCCTTTTCAGGACATGTTACGTTTTGTAGGGCACATGTTATAAGTATCATCCTCTTTTTCTAGTTTAGATGGGTATTTGCTAGTTGCTTGGAAAGTTTCAAGTTTGGACTTAGTGGAAATTTTATATGGCTCTGCACACACGGGGTGAACCTCTAACTTATTAAATACGCTATATACTTCTTTGAAGATGTCTATATTTATTCTTTTTGGTTGGAACTTTGTGGTACTAAGTAAATCTAAGCCTTGGTCTTGTTTTGTCTTGCTCGGGACGAGCAAAAGCTAAGTGTGGGGGAGTTGTTTACGGTGATTTTTACGATTTATATTACATTATTTCGTAACAATATCCTTGGTATTTTATTAATTTTTATAGAAAATTAAGTGTTTAATGGATTTATTGAAAGAATGAAGTTGGAAAGTATTAGAGTGCAAAGTCGGGTTATTTACGTGATTTTATTAGCAATTATCTATTTATGTATGTGATGTTACACTTTGCACGTTTTTATTATGTTGTAGGTAAGCAACGAACATATCGTGGAATGAGTCAACGAGTGAAGGATTTAAACAAACATTTTATTTGAAGACTTATCTAGAAGGACAAAATTGGAATTATTATATTTTTATTAGGGTTTAGTTTTTATTTTTAAAGAAAAGGAAATAGGATAATTATTACCCTAGCTCGAAGAAGGTTATAAAAGGACGCAGTCATTGGAACAGAGAGGACACGAAAAAGCATCTGGAGAACAGAGGCGACAAGAAAAAAAAAAGTTTAGGGCTCGGTCGACCGAACCCTGACACTCGATCGACCGAGTGTTTTTGTATTTTTTATTTTATTTTATTTTATTTTGCTCTGGTGTGACGATGGTCAGAGGCTGAGGCTTTCTTGAACGAGCTTTGTGAAACCGATCGTTGCAGCATCTCAATTTCGACTCTTTGGATTGTTTGTGAGTTTTAATGAGATTGTATCTTTTCTATGTTTTTATTGTTATTATGCAATTTCATTGATGAATGTATTGATGTTTGATGTTTAATATTTGATGAGAATCGTTGTTAAACTAAGATCACCATAGTAAAGATTGGATTTTTAATCTAATTAACGATAGTTGTTAGGTTGAATATCTAGGTTACGAGATTGATAAATTTCACACCTTGATAATTAAAGCGTTAATCTTTAGGATCGATGGACGAAAAAGATTGATAGGTGAATTTTTCTAAGATGTTAGAAATTCATACTTATGATAGGTGAACCACAATTATTATTAAATCATCACTAGACAACCTTAGAGAAGAAATTGAGGGTTGCGGGATCGGTGGATCATTGCTTGTTCGTTGTTAAATTTATTGAAAAAAATCATTTGTTATCACCATAGCAATTTTATAATTTTTATTTAGTTTATAGAATAGAATTATTTTCGTTATTCGGTTCGCAACTATCTTCGCTGGCTTTAGATTTTTAATCTTCTGTCCAGTTTAACTTAATTTATTGTTTTCATTACTAGTTCATTTTGTTTTGTTATTTTAGTTGTAATCTTTAAATTGTTTAGGATAGGACGTTTTTACTTCTCGTGAAACCTTTAGGAAAATTAATCAAACTAGACAAAGACGATTCCCTGTGAGTTCGACTCCGGTTTTAATCATTATACTACGATCCCTGCACTTGGGGTAAACCATATTTATTTTATTACTTGTTATATTTCGTTTAGCATAAAATCCGAGACAGCTCCATTTGAAATATGGTTGCAATGATTCAGTTCATGTACCGTTTTACATGTCAAACAAGACGTACAATACAAGATGATGTGAACATCTTAGGTCACTTTCATTATCATATCTTAACAGACTAATTTTAGGGTGCTCAATATGCACTAAATGAAACTTTTAATTTTATTTAAAGTGAGACTTGAATTTCAAAGAAACATTTGTTATGTTATTCCAGTGGATAAAACCAATACATATATGGAAAGAACTAGGAGAATAAAATCTAGTATTAGATCTCCTAGTACACTGTCACATCACTAACAACTTTCTAGAATAGACTATTATACCCTTTTTGGACTTATCTTCTAACATCCCCCTCAAACGAGAAGGGGTCTTGACCACTTGATATTTGTGACGAAACTGAATGAACTTAGTGGCTGAGAGAGGTTTGGTGAAGTAGTCCGCTATCTGATCAGATGAAGGGATGTATTGGACAGAAATAGAGCCTTCCACAATCTTGTCTCGAATGAAATGAACATCTAGCTCAATATGTTTGGTCCTGTTGTGAAACACAGGATTGTAGGCCAGTGCTTGAGCTCCTAGATTATCACACCATATCACAGAAGTTTTAGGTAGGGGAATGTATAGTTCACTTATAAGAGATTTGAGCCACAGAATTTTTGCAGCTGTGTTGGCCAGAGCTCTGTATTCAGACTCTGTGCTAGACCTGGAGACCACTCCTTGTTTCTTGGAACTCCATGATACTAGGGATCCACATATATAGACACAATAATCTGCAATGGATCTTCTATCAGCCATGTCACACGCCCAATCTGCATCTGAAAAACCCGTGAGGGTAATTACCTGATCTGGAAGGAAGGGCAGTCCATAGTCAATAGTGCCCTGCACATATCTGAGTAGTCTTTTGAGGCATTGCCAATGGATCACTCTAGGGTGTTGCATATACTGGCTAAGAGTGTTCACAGCATATATAAGATCTGGCCTTGTAAAGGTCATGTACTGAAGTGCACCAATAACACTTCTATATAGGGTAGGCTTATCCACGAGGGGAATTTCAATACTGGTGAGACCCACTCCAAGAGCCATTGGTGTAGGGCATGGTTTTAGATGAGTAAAATCCATCTTCTGTAAGAGTTGGGTAGCATACATTTTCTGATTCAAATACAGACCTGTATCATCTCTTTGAACTTGCATTCCTAGGAAGTGACTCAAGGCCCCAAGATCCTTCAAGGCAAATTTCTGATTAGCATATGAATGAACTTCTGTATCAATGAGAATCTGTTACCAGTGACTAATATGTCATCAACATAAATGAGGACATACAACAGAGTGTTGTCTTTTTTGAATAGAAAAAAAGACACATCTGCTCTGGATTGTCTGAAACCCCAGCTGAGAAGTTGCTTTCTTAACTCTTCAAACCAGGCCCTGGGGGCCTGGTTGAGACCATAGAGGGCCTTTTTTAAACAACAGATATGGTGGGGTTTTGTAGGATCCACAAAGCCTTCAGGTTGTGGCATATACACTGCTTCTTGAGATTCCCATTTAGGAAAGCATTGTTGATGTCTATTTGATTTATTTTCCATTGACATGCCATAGCTAAGGCTAAGATCACCTTGATAGTAGATTCTTTTGCCACATGACTGAATGTTTCTGTGTAGTCTATTCTTGGAGTCTATAGAAAACCTTTAGCAACAAGTCTTGCCTTATGTTTCTGTTTACTTCCATCAGCATTTCGTTTCAACTTGAATATCCACTTGTTCCCCACCAATCTCAGTTTAGGATTTGGAGGGACCAGTTCCTAGGTGTTCTTCTGCATTAAGGCCTTGTATTCTTCTTGCATAGCTTCCTTCCATTCACTCTGTTTTAGGGCTTCATATTGAAAATACCACTTTTTGATCTGGTTTTCATTTTGTGAACTGGTGCGGGTGCAGGTTGGGGTACAGGTGATGGTGATGGTGATGGTGATGGTGATGGTGATGGTGAAGGTGTGTTTGGTGATGGTGTGTTTTGAGGTAGTGGTGAGTAGTGTGCTGGTGGTGTAGATCCAGTTCCAGGTGAGTCTTGGTCAGGTGAGGATGAGCTGCCAGTTGTTGAAGTCACCCCAGGATGATCTGTATCATGAGAGGGAACATTGGACATATGTATGGTTGCTGGATTATGAACAGTACCACCAGAAAAAGAGAAAATAGGTGCACTAGATTGAGTTTCTTCAGACACAACTAAGGGGGTAGACACTTTACTAGGGAACCCTGTCTTTTAAGGGAAGTGATTTTCATTGAAGACCACATCTCTAGAGGTGTATATTATTCCTGATGGTTCTAGACACAGGTACCTTTGTGACTCGGACTAGGTCCTAGATAGACACACTGTTTAGTATGGAAATGAAATTTATGGTTTTGGTATGGTCTGAGATAAGGGTAGCAGGCACATCCAAACACTTTAAACTGGTCATATTTGGGTTTCTGACCAAGTAAGTCTTCATGAGGAGCTTTATCTGACAGAATAATAGTTGGAAGGGAGTTTATAATGGTGACAACATACCTAAAACCTTCCAACCAGAACTTGAGTGGTAGGGAAGCTTGAGCCAACAATGTAAGCCCTATTTCAACTATATGTCTGTGTTTTCTTTCAGCCTTGCCATTTTGAGCATGTGCATAGGGACATGGATGTCTAAATATGATTCCGTTTGTTTAAAAATGGGTTCAAAACTTCTATATTCCCCCCTCCCAATCAGATTGAAGTGTTTTGATCCTCTTATCAAATTGATTTTCTACCATTGTTTTGAACTCCAGAAAGGCATTAAGGGCTTCAGATTTTAGTTTGAGAGGATAGATCCAGGTAAACCTGGTATGATCCTGGGTAACTCCTTGATTTCCAGTTCTATTCCCAGATGATCTATTTCCACCAGGTCTAGACATATCAACATTTGCAGAGGATAGCCCTAAATCCAGAAATGCCGAAGGATTAAACCGAGCCAGGAGTCATTCATGAGTCACCAACTGTGACTGAACTTCTTGCCAAGATAGTGAGCCTATTATTGAAGTCAAATTCACAATAACAGATTCATATTCCTTACTAAGGCCTCCAAGAGTAGCAAGAATTAGCTCACCTTTTGTAATCGGGTATCCTGCAGCAGCCAAGCCATCTGGATAGGACTTCATTTGGGCAAGGTAATCCATCATGGATTAGATCCCTTTTCACTACTAGTCAATGTTGTCTTGTACTCAAGCATTCTCGCCTCAGATCGATTGTTGTATAGGATTTCTAGACTGGTCCAGATTTCATGAGCAAACTCAGATCCAACAACTTCTAGAAGTGTTTCCTCTTTCATTGAGCTCATCAACCATCCAACAAGCAGCTGATCTTTGGTGTACTACTCTTCATAAGCTGGATTTGGGATTGTGCAGGTAGACAGAGTGGTTGTGTTATATGTAGAGACAACTTCCGGTGGCTTTGGTTTAGTGCCAGAAGATGACCATTCAGTTTGTGTCCTCTTACAATGGGTAAAATTGTGGATTTCCACAACAGATAATTCGATCTGTCAAGTTTGATAGTGCAAGCTTGATTCAGATTTCCACCAAAAGGAGCTAGAGAGCTAGCTGAAGGAGAAAGGGTCATCTGAGGTGTTGGAGATTGCATGAAGGAGGTGACAGTCGGATTTTGTTGCATAAAGGTAGAGAAGTCGGGAATGGATGGTCGGAGGTAAGACGTGGAACCGAAAGTTGGAAAAGATGCAGCAGAAAAAGGAAGTGTGGAGAACTGAGTTTGAAGGCCAGTGGGAGCTCGAGTGACATTCCCACCTTCTGATCTTTCTGGAAGTGTAGGTGTTATTGGCGGAGCTGTAACTCCGGTGGTTGCCTCGCTGGAATCGATCATAGCCAAAGATGCTCTGATACCAACTTGAATTTCAGAGAAACATTTGTTATGTTATTCCAGTGGTGAAAACCCAATACATATATGGAAAGAACTAGGAGAATAAAATCTAGTACTAGATCTCCTAGTACAATGCCACCTCACTAACAACTTTCTAGAATAGACTATTATATCCTTTTAGGACTTATCTTCTAACAGTGAGAGGCATATCAAAATCTGTACAACGCGTAATTTTAATAAAGATTTTGTATTCAGTATATTACAAGTAGGCAGTAGCTAGCTAGGGGAGAACTTAAAGATGAATACTTTATAGATTTGGCTAGAGATTATGCTAAAGAAGTTTTTTGGTGCATGAGAATGGTTTGGACCTCTATCTTACAAATTGACCTTCATTTACAAACACCGGTGCAAATGTTCTAACACTGTGAACAAAGAACCTAAAGACTGCAGCTTTTCGTGGTCGTCTTTTGGTAAGCATATAAATAATGATGCCTAGCTACCAGCAGTTAGAAAAATAAGTTGTCCATCTTTCGCAGGTTTTTCGGAGTTTGAAACTGGAGCCTAGAACATATATAGTGGATACATCTGTCTGAAATTTCAGGTAAACATCTATAATAGAGAAAAAAATTTATCAACAACCAAACGAGAACAATAACGTATTGCTTTTTGATACCTCCAAAAACTGGGATCCTGTAGCTCTTATTTTTTTCATCAATCAATTTTGACGTGGCAACATCAACAGTAGAGACATACACATAACTGGAGAGCAACCATATAAAGATCAATCATATCAATGACATATCAAAATCCATTCAGAAAAGAGCAGTAGAGATAATTCCTACGTGCAAAGGGGAACAATGTATAGACAAATTCACCCGGTGCGAACCAATTTGACAAAGAATCATTCCATTTAACCAACAGAATTTTGAATGCACAATGCACTCAAACAATACAAAGCATAAAAAGGTAGCACTATGCTTACTTAGTAACTAGTAATAACAAAGCATAAAGAGGTAGCACTATGCTTACTTAGTAACTAGTAATAACAAAGTTGAACTAGTAATAACTAGTAATGCTTACTTACTTAGTATTCGAAATTAGCATTGTTTCTTGAAAAGTCATCAGGCCTACAAAGTACCAAATTTACCACTTTGTTTTCTACTGCGAACCTCACCATGCAATTTCTAGCTATTAATCACATGCCACACTAAATGCAACAAAGAGTGTACTACATCCAATATCTCGATTATTGAAGCCCATATCATATATACTTCCAGCAAAGTTCCATATAGGAAACATCGAACATCTCCTAAACCAAGTGTATTAATATAACGGGGTGATCAGTCTAACTAACATCACCCCGAATGAGGAATGGGAAGTGAATACAAGTAATGAGGAACAAAGGCCGGTCAAGATGGGGAAATATTTGTGTCGAGAGTGTATTTTGAGGTGAAGTGACAAATGAAACGATCTGAACCACACAGTTTAAATACAAAATGAAACTGTGTGGTTCATATTGAACCACACGGTGTTTCCACACGTGTGGAGACACCCTCAAGATGAGAACAAAGTCTCTATACAATAATGAACTCATCAAGAAGTGATAGCGCGCAGAAAACAGGTATAAAAATCACATCAGTGTGATGGTATATCTGGTAAGTCAACTTCACATGACAACATTCAGGATATTTAAGTAGTCATAGTGCTAATGATAGCTAGCTCTTTTCAAGATAACCTGTATAAAAAAAAAAACACCCTTTTCCTGGACATAAGCCTCTAGCAGCTCCGTGTTCACTGCAAGCAACATCGACCTTGTAATATTCCGATTTTCGGGAAAGGGCAGACATGTCATTTTACGAAAACGAAATATTATTATATCTTTTTTTTTATGGGAGTTAAGTATTTAATAGAGTATGTATGTATATATTTTCGAAATATATATATATTTAAGGGAAATCTGATTATTTGTTAATTAAAGGACAATTAAGGAAAAATGGATTTATGGGAAACTGGTATTTAAGGAAAATTACACACAATAATCCCATAACCTAGACTAAATCAGAAATTCAGTTTACACGCCCCTTCTCTGCGCACTTTGGAGAGGTGAAAAGGGCTGAAGGAGTTCTTCAATTATCTTAAGAGGTCTTGAACCGTTTTCAGATCAGACTCGAGAATTGGAATCGTCGTGAGAAGGACATCGTTGGGATATCGGTTTTTAGTGGTAAGAAATTGCAGACTTTCAAGGTTGTTTGAATCAGTTTGTAATTTGCAATTAGGTAAGAAACTCTTTCTATGATCTCGGTTATGATTCGTAAAGTTTAGATTATGTTTTTGAGACGTGTAGATGCTAGTAAAAGATGTGTTTTTCGTTGATCAAGGATCATAGGTAATCTTGGGATGATGAGATATGTTTTCTACATTTTTCTGTGTTTAATTCGATGCCAATTAGGTCAGAAATGGATTTGAAATCGAGTTTGACGATGTTAGCGTTTTGGGAAAAACCCAGGCGGACGGGCGTCTGCAATAGGCGGACGGGCGTTCGCAACCCTAGTAGCTCAGACGGGCGTTTGCATAAGGCAGACGGGCGTCTGGGGTGAGATTTTTGATTCAGGATGTAGCTGCTTTTGGCAGACGGGCGTTTGGGGTTTAGTGGACGGGCGTCTGATTACGGACGGGCGTCCATAGGGTTTCAAACGGGCGTCTGGCTTGTTTTACCTTGTTTTTATGGTTGTATCATTCTAGTTTGGTTTCGGGTTTTATAATCATATTATTATTGTTTTAAACCCTTATTCATGATATGCTAACATGGTATAAACTAAACAAGCCTGAATTGAACTTCTGATTCGTTTAGTTAAAACACCGAATGTACTCTTAAAGGGAGTTGAAGTTCGGATCCGTCAGAAGAGCATGATAGGCTTGTGTTTTGATGAATTAGCATTTATCAATGTCTGTGTAATTGCTAGGCCTTGTTGTGTCTAGTGGTCTAGGCAAAGAGTAGTAAATGTGAGGGAGATTAATTGAAAACACATAGGTGGTTAGTTAATCATTCTAATAAAATTACGTACTTGACTAGTAAAAGATTAAACAACATGTCTCTCTTGGATAGGCACCAGTCTATATCGCGATGTGTGTGCTACCTCTGAAGTTGGAAGAACTCCGTAGGTCAAAAAAACCCTAAGTACGGAAGGACTCCACTGAGGTGTGCGTACTATCGGAGCCTACCTATTCTAGCCTCCGTGGATATTGGTGTGATCCACCAATATGTTGCCAAGAGTGTCCCAAAAGTGGATACGCGTAGTGCCCTTGAGTGCGGTTGTAACATAGATAAGTTAAGTAGAAACGTTTAGTCAATTCATGTTGATGGACATGGAATGAACCCTAGATTGGGTCGGTCACACTTAAACAACTAAACCTTTAAATATCTTTTCTTTAAGAACTATAATTGTGATCATAGCTTCTCTTTCTTATTAAGTACGTTGTACTTACCTCAAATGCATGTTTTCTATGTGTTTGGGGGTGAGAAGACGAACATGTCGATAATGTTTACGAGGAGGAGTTCGATGATAGCGTTTGAAGGCGCCTCATTGAAGACTTTACTTTTATTATTTTGTTATTCTTCATTAGAGCGATTGTTAGACTTTTGGTCTTTCGAGACTTGTAATCTTATTACATTTCCTTGAGAATATCGTACATTTCTTTCGGATTATCGTATTTTCCTTGAATGTAATAAGTTACATTTCCACCTTTAGATGTTGTATCTATTTTTGGATGATTGGAAATTTTTATACCCGAGTCTTTTGCTTCCGTTTGCTTATTTTTGATACGACGTAGTAGAGGCTTACGTATAAAGTGAATTTGTTTTTATTTTATGCGTACCGAACGTTCCTTTTCCGGATAATGACTCGGTGCCCGGGAACGGGGCGTTACAGTTGGTATCAGAGAAAAGCGTCTTTTAGGCTTCCGTTCTTTTAAGATAAATTTCTCTAGATCCTTTATATAGTAACGTTCTGGTTTTCTTTGATCATCAGGATGGTGTTCACGAGAACTGGAGCGGGCGCAGAGACTTCGAGAGTTCGACGGGAAAGTCCAACACCGGTCGTAGGAGGCGGTGTTGTGAGGCAGATTCCACCACCTCGACAGAGTCTGTCACCACCTCCTCATACGGCGACACCCACCCCAAGGTCTCAGCAGGGTTTGTCACCGAGACCTCATCAGGAGCAACCTCCACGATGGCACGTGGGAAGTTCAGCTCAATTCTCATTGGTAAGTGATGTTCCAGCAGGATTAGTACCGCCACCGGTAAGCTACCCTCAACATCAGCAAACCGTTTACCCTCCACCAGTGAGCCATCCCTCGCCGCTAGTGTTTCACCAGCAGCATCAGACTTTCTACCCACCTCCTGCAGGTCATACCCCTCGACCTACCGTACCACTTTCACCGCATTTCGACCATCAGCATGGTTTTGGTTACCCACCCTTTGGTCTCCAGCAACCTCAACCAACCCCACAGCATCACCGGAATTATCATCAGGGGTACTACCCTTTTCAGCCTGAACCTCAAGCGAATCCAGCTTACCCTCAACAGCAGTACCAGCTGCAAGTACCTTTCGGCTATCGTCCGGTTTACCCACCCGTAGAAGCCATTACCACGTAGAAGCCAAAGAAAAATATTTGACATAGTGAAGAGTAGATACCGGCTCTTTCAGGATCAGCAAGCATGGAAAATGTCACTTCACCACAAGAACTTGTGTGAAAAATTTAATTAATTACTAGTTTTCGTCAACAAAGATGGTGACCATCAATATGGCGGGCGGGGCATTAGTTGAATGCTGTGAAGCTGAACTACATGATCCTTTTTCAAGAGGCATCAGAAATCAACCAGCTCCATCAACTAAAAGGAAAAGTTTACGGACCACAAGCCACTTCCTACTTTTCGGGAACAATACTTTAAACAGATTACTTACAATGCACCCAAGAAGATAAGTGGATCGCATTTGCTCTTGGTTCTATTCCAGACAGTGACATTGCATCTAAATCATGAACATCGGAGCGAATCAGTAACGTGTGACGAAATTGTTTTGGGCTGCATGCCTACAAAATCAGATATGCATAATAAACAACTTCTCCAATTTGTATATATATATATGTGTCCCTTTTGTCTCTTATTAGTAGTTAGTAGCATAGGCAAGAGCTCTTTCCAAAGAAACAATAAAATAATAATAAGTTTCAATAATTTATAACCAACCTGTAGAAGCATTCTAACTTCAATGAATTAATGTCTAATTAACAGAGAAAAGTAATCAAACATCGTTGACTGACCCTGCTTTTAACAGATTATGCGCCATTTGAGAACCCATGATACCAAGACCTAAGAACCCAACTTGAGCTGGGATTTCATCTAAAAGACAAAAGGGGATAGAGGATTGTTGGAAGAAAAATGAGTCGATATAATTACCCAAATGATATTTTATCCACTGCCATGTATTCATCAAATGTCTTAAGTGACTTCAGTTCCATTGCAAAATACCATAGAAAAATGAAAGGAAATGTGACAAATTTTGGGAATAATTTTCCTTGTTTATTTCATTCAGTATACAACGCTATAAATATAAAGATTACAACGGAATTGGAGTCACTAATCACGCCCAAAATCACTAGAATCACTACCGTACATAAATAAAAATATTACACAATATTTACTTTCCTAAAATAAATATATTCCGTAACACACCCTCTAGTTGGAGCATGCAGGTCACAAATGCACAACTTGCGCAACAAATGTAAAAATTGATGCTTGCCCAACGCCTTTGTGAAAATATCCGCTAACTGTGCATCGGTCTTGACATGACACGGAGCGATGAGACCTTCTTGAATATCATCCCGAACATAATGACAGTCGGACTCAATGTGCTTCGTGCGTTCATGAAATATTGGATTCTGAGCGATGTGCAAGGCGGACTGGCTATCGGAGTAGAAATCAATGGCTCGGGGATGAGCCACACCCAAACTCGCGAGGAGAGCCTTGAGCCATTTCAATTCGGAGGTAAGGCCCCCCATCGAACGGTATTCGGCCTCGGCAGAAGAGCGGGACACATTATGCTGTTTCTTGGTGCGCCAAGAAACTAGAGAATTTCAAGAAAAACAATCCACCCAGTAAGCGAACGATGTGTCAAAAGGAAACTCGCCCAATCGGGATCACACCAGCCAGACAAGGTTAAATTACTATCGTTGCGCAGTAAAATGCCTTGACCTGGACATTCCTTCAAGTAACGGACCGCCCGAATAGCTGCGTCCCAATGCTCACGACGTGGTGATTGCCTAAATTGAGCCAGAATATGCACAGTGTAAGCCAAGTCGGGACGAGTAAAAGACAAGTAAATGAGATAACCAACCAGGAGTCTATATCGTTCCGGATCTTCACATGAAGGACCACTAGCAAGGGCAAGAGTGTGGTTCTGCTCAATAGGGAAGCCGGCAGGTTTGGCATCCAACAATCCGACCTCAGCTAGAATATCAAAGGTGTATTTGCATTGACACAGAAAAATCCCTTCCGGATTTCGTGCCACCTCGATGCAAAGAAAGTATTTTAGAATGCTGAGATCTTTCATGTGAAAGCATTCACCCAAATATGCCTTAAAACGAGCAAGCGCGGAAGAATCGTTACCCGAAAGAATCAAGTCGTCGACATAACAAGCACGTTAAAGTTGCTTTTTGCCCTTGTTTGAAAGTGAAAAGATAGTAGTCTGAGTAAGATTGGAAAAAACCATAAGACTTCAAACTAGCGGCCAATTTGGCAAACCAACATCGTTGTGCTTGTTTCAGGCCATAGAGGGACTTTTTCAATCGACATCCTATGCTGGGGTGATTTACGGTTAATCCAGGAGGTAATTTCATGTACACTTCCTCATGCAAATCCCCGTGAAGAAACGCATTATGAACGTCCATTTGATGGAGCTCCTAATTTTTCGATGCCGCTACTGCAAGAAATACATGAACAGTTACCATTTTTGAGACCGGAGCAAAGGTTTCATTGTAGTCAATCCCTTTGACCTGATGGTTGCCAAGAACAACGAGGTGAGCTTTTAACCGCTCAACGGTTCCATCAACACTGTACTTTATTTTGTAGACCCACTTACAACCGAGCGCCTTTTTCCCGGGAGGGAGTTCCTCCATAACCCAAGTCCCATTATTTTTGAGTGCAATTATTTCCTGGTTCATCGCATTTCTCCACCCCGGATCCTGCATTGCCTCGGTGAAGGTACGAGGCTCAGTTCCTGCAGTTATAGCTACAAGAAATATGCGGTGTCACGCGGAAAATTTGTCACAATTCACAATATGTGCTATAGGTAAGGATTACCTGAGTTACTTGCCAAGGGCGGTGAATGAGAGGATGGACTCGCTTCCCGTACAGTGTGCGTGACATAGTGTTTGTGCCATTCCAGAGGGCTCTTAGTTCGCATGCCGCATCCCAAATCAATAGAGGCATTGGCCTGGTCGGGGACCGGGTTGTCCACAGGGGAAATCGTGCCAGAAGTCGTATCAGTATTTATATCGGGTTCTGGTGCATTTCCATGGTCATACAAGACGGATTCTATGTCTTCCAAAAAATCATCATCAACCCCTATCGGAGTACGTGTGGGAGTTGGTTCGGCAGTGGTCATAGTAGATGGCTTGTTGGCAAAAGGAAATTCATTCTCATAAAATTTAACGTCCCAAGAAACAAAAAATTCACCAGTATCAAGGTCATATAGTTTCCATCCTTTCTTTCCATTAGGATATCCGACAAAAATGCATTTTCGGCTTCGAGGAGTGAATTTATCACCTTTGGCTCTTTGATCATGGGCGAAGCATAAACAACCGAATGCACACAAGTAGTCAGAAATAGGTTCCTTGCCGAACAATATTTCAAAGGGTGTTTTGTTTTTCAATAACGCCGAGGGAGTGTGCTTTATTAAATGTATCGCCCCGAGAATACACTCCCCCCAAAACGTAATAGGTAGATTGCCTTGAAACATCAAGGCTCGGCCCACATTAATGATGTGTTGATGCTTACATTCCACTCTACCATTTTGTTGGGGTGTACCAACACATGACATTGGAAATATTATGCCAGTCTTATCAAAATAATCCAAGATCCCACGAAATTCAGTGCCATTATCACTACGTACCAATTTCACCGATATTTCAAATTGTCTTTCAACCATAGAAAAGAAAGAAGAAAAAGTCTTGCAAACGTCGGTTTTTGAATGCAGCAGATATACCCAAACAGCTCTAGAAAAATCTTCGACCAAAGTCAAAAAATAATGTGCCCCACTAGACGAAGGAGCTCTATAAGCTAAGGCCCCCACAAATCACAATGCACATGCTCAAGAATTCTACCATCTTTACTGTCGCTAACAGGAAAACGATCGCGAGACTGTTTCGCTTGATGACAAATGTCACAAGCTTTATTCAAAATTTTAAAATTACTAGATCTGTGTTTAACTGGCGGAACTAACTTGGTAACTTGATCAGACGGATGACCCAGTCGATGATGCCACAGCTCGAAGAGAGACTCACCCGAAGTAGTCACCGTACACACTGTAGGAATATTGCGAACATAGTAGAGTCCATCCTTCCGTTCACCGGCTCCAATCAGGCTCCTCGAACGATGGTCCTGTATAGCACACAATGAGTCGGTGCATCGAACTAAATAGTCAGAGTCATTGATCAATTGTGACACCGATATTAAATTGCACAACAATGTAGGAACAAAAAGAACACGGTCAAGAACAATTTTATCCGTAAGAAAGACTCGGCCCGCTTTAGTAGCCACGGCTTGTTGCCCATCTGGAAGCCCAACCGTACATGGCGGAATGCTTATAATATTTGTCAAACAAAATTCGTCACCGGTTACATGATGAGAAGTTCCCGTGTCAATAATCCAAGAGATAACGGAGGACTTACCCGTCATACGATCTACCCGTTGGTCTTTAATCAGATTAATCAAAACACTGTTCACTTGACAAATTAGCCAATGATACTGATGCAACTGTTCCTCCTGCTGCGTTTTCAGCATCAGCACTTCCAAGCACAACATTTGCGCGAGCTCTGCCACGACCGGTGCTCACACCTACAGCCGGAAAAGATGACAGCACATCAGCACCGTTTTTTCCTTTCCGATTCCGCTCCTCCCACCAATCCGGGTAGCAAGTGCTTACATTGTGTCCTGATTGCTTACAATTTGAGCAATACAGCGTGGATTTCTCCGGTTTCTCGAATCGAGTTTTCGGTCGGTCTACTTGCAAGGCAAACACTTGCAAGAAGGGATCAAGCTTTCCGTTATCGTCGGCCATTTTAAGCAAGGTGCCTGAAAAAATGGTGGAGAAAGACGGAAAAGCAGGAAGCAATTTTAGGATTCGATGGCCAAGCGGTGGCTCCGATACCATGACAAATTCTGGGAATAATTTTCCTTGTGTATTTCATTCAGTACACAACGCTATCAATATACAGATTACAACGGAATTGGGGCCACTAATCACACCCAAAATCACTAGAATCGCTACCGTACATAAATAAAAATATTAAACAATATTTACTTTCATAAAATAAATATATTTGCATAACAAAATGAAACGATTACTTGAGCACGTCACCATTGCCATTGCCATTGGCTGAGAAGAACTGCGACTGCGTAGGATTGGTGAGGAATGGAGAAAGATACAAGTGAAATGGAGGCGCAGACTAGAAGTAACTTTCACAGCATGTATGAGAACCCTTAATTGATTCTTCATCCGTGCTTAAGGATAAAGTTAGAAGAAAAAAATTCACCAGCAACAACAAAAAAAGAAAAGAAAAATATCGTTAATCCCTGAAGAATTATGGGATGATTGTTGATGTGTATATGCATAAACCCTTCAATTCTGATGCAGCGACTTCATATTGAAACGGGCGTTGACGTATCTCTAGACGTCTAAAAGTTTTTTTTTTGTGGGTAGACGTCTAAAAGTTAGGATCTTAAATTCAGGCGGTTCTACAGTTCCCTTAACGGATTTTTCCTATTATATCATCACAGCCGTTGATTACACACCATTAACAATGCCGCTGGATTAAGATGATGCACATTGTAAGCATATATGTACATGTTTGCTCCCTATCATGTTGGCTTAACTCGAGTTAGTTAACGATAAAAAACAAAATAACAAAATAACATTAACCCAAATCATAGGAAGAACACTTTAGCATTCCTTCTCTATTGAATTGTTGCTACGTTTGGTGTGGTTGTAGTCCGTTTGCAAAATCGAATTGTGAATGATGCCATGACATCGAGTAAAACATAAGACAAGGAGTATGGTGACAACTCCTAGTACAAAAAATCACACCTCAAGTCATATCTTCACGTTCCAAAGGTCCAATATACAGTGTATTATACAATGCATATCAAATCATGGTACCATGAGAGTTAGGAGATCACATAAATTTTGCAATGTGGTGTCTGGGTGGTTGTTCTATCAGTAAAAACCTTTGAATGGGCGGTCTTTATATCTCAGAAGCTCCTTTCTAGATTTATTTGGAACCTCTGTGTAAACCCATTGTGTTTGAAGTGTGACATTTTGATGAAGTTTATAGATTATAAATTGAAAGTAGAATGTGGAATTATTATTGATAATCTGAAAGTTACAAGTTGGATTACAATGTAGCTGATCATGGGTTATTTATAACTACACACACCTCATGAATCAGTTAGAAGCAACTTACAAACGGTTACTACAAACTATAACTGAATACCGCGCTAACTTTCTACATTACACGATACTAGACTACTCGGTGAATTTGTTGTCATCATCTTGTCGACATCTTTGTTGTGCATGTCAATGAGTGTATTAGTATTTGCACTCGGCATTCCCTTGACCTACATGTTGTAACACCCCTCAAAGTGAGAGTGGTACATGAGCGACTTGCACTCGACATTCCTTGACTACTTGAACTCTGGAAGATCTTTGAAATTCCCAATTTGTCTAGTAGATAGGAGAAAATAGGTGCATCCAAGGCCTTGGTGAGAATATCAACTACTTGTTCTTTTGTGTTCACTAGGAGAAGTTTAACAAGTCCATGGCAGTCAATTTCAATATGTTTTGTTCTTTCATGAAAGACTGGGTTATGAGCAATGTGCTTTGCACTGGCATTGTCACAAAATAACACAGCATGCAACTGAACTGGAACTTGCAAGTCCTGTAGTATATAAATCAGCCACTAGATTTCACAAACTGCATTTGCCATAGCCCTGTACTCAGCCTCTGATGAGCTTCTAGCTATATTTGTTTGTTTCTTGGCTTTCCAAGAGATTGGAGCATCTCCAGAAACATCATTTAACCTGATACTGATCTTCTTGTTTCAGGACAACCAGCATAATAACTGTCTGTAAAACCTTTAAGTTCAAGGTTGTTGTCAGGATTAGTCTTCAAATACCTCAGTAGCCTATAAGCTGCCTTCATATGATTTTCAGTAGGAGTGTCTAGAAATGGACTCAGCTGCTGAACTGCCAAGGCAATATCTAGTTTGGTGAAGGTAAGATAGATAAGTTTGCCCACTAAGGATCTGTAAGCAGTATTATCCTTCAAAAGGGGTGAATCACCGTGCTGTAAAGTTTTTTTAGACACCATAGGTGTCTTAGCAGGTTTAGCTCCTAATAATTCATATTCTTCTAGGAGATTAAGGGTGTATTTTCTTTGAGAAATTGATATACCTGCAGGTTTCCTACCAGTTTCAATGCCTAGGAAATATATCACTTTTCCAAGATCCGTAATAGTGAATTGCTTGTGTAGGGCATCCTAGATCTGTTGAATCAAGTTCTCATGGGGGCTTACTGCCATGATGTCATCTACATAGACCATCAAAGCAATAAAGGGTTGTCCTGACCTTTTTGTTAATAAACTGTGGTCATTTTGGATTGAATGAATCCTTGAGCCACCAATGATTCAGTCAACTTGCAATTCCATTGTCTGTTGGCTTGCTTCAGGCCATACAATGACTTAGTAAGTCTGCAAAATTGATTTGGTTTAGTTGCTACACAACCTGGGGTTAACTGCATGTATACTTCTACATTTAAATCTCCATGTGGAAAAGCAGGTGTTGACATCCACGATGTAGATGCCAATTATTATTGCTGCTGCTGCTTGCTCACTGCTGCATTTCTTTGCAAATAAGGCTAGCTTTGTAGTGATCTTGACAACATGTGAGAAAGTTTCTTGATAATCAATACCATATGTTTGAGTTTAGCCTTTCGCTACTAGTCTGGCTTTATATCTCTCTACTAAACCATCAGGGTTGTATTTGATTCCGTACACCCAATTGCATCCAATAGGTTTTTTTCTGGGGCAGATCAACTATTTCCCATGTATGAGTCTTGTGTAGAGCTTCAATATCTTTTTGCATTGATTCTTTCCATTCATCATGCTTGATAGCCTGATTTTAAGTCTTAAGCTCTTTGACAGCATCAATAGCGTAGATGAATCTAGCATAGTCTGCTGATAGGTTGTCCAGGTTCATGACCACACTCAGCAGGCGTGGGGTCTACTGAACAGTGTGAGCACCTCTTTGATAAAAATTTGGTGATTTCCTTGTTCTTGTGGACCTTCTTAATTGTGTGGGTTCAAGTTCCTGATTAACTGGTGCATGCTCTTCATTAGATGCCTCAATTGCGGTGATCTGTGTTTTTGGTGGTCTCTTTGAGTCATTCATCGAGATCATCAAGCATCTATTATTGGTAAAGGAACCGGCATGTCAGCAAGATGTGTAGCCCTTCCTAATACCTGTTGAAATTAAGGAAAATAAGTCTCATGGAATTGAGTATTTCTAGCAACAAAGATGTCTTTGTTGGTGATATCTAAAAGAATATCACCCTGGGACGTGTTTGAGTTCCCAAGATAGACACAAGTCCTACATCTTGAGTCAAATTTTGTCATGTACTGCTGAAATGTGCAAGAAAATACTAAGCAACCAAAAACCTTAAACACAGAATAGTCTGGTTTAGTGCCATAAAGCATCTCATGCGGAGTGCTTTCTTTCAGCAGTGGTGTAGGTGTAGCATTAATCAATTTTACAGCATGTAAAAGACTGAAACCCCAATATTCAATGGGTAAATTACTCTGGAACCTCAGTCCCCAGGCAATATTCAGCAGATGTTGATGTTTCCTTTCAACAATACCATTCTGTTTAGGTGTGCTGACATAAGATGTCTGATGTATAATGCCCTACTGAGCATAAAAATCATTGAGCTGGAACTCAGCTCCATTATCAGACCTGATAACTTTGATAACTTCATGAAATTGAGTAGAAACGAATTTAACAAAAGCGATTTAACAAGGTCGGAAGGTTGATTTATGCCTCATAAGAAAAACCCAAGTATATCTAGAGAAGTCATCTACAACAGTTAAGAAATATTATTGTCCATTGACTGTATGTTGTCTTAAGGAACCCCAATTATCTATGTGAACAAGATCAAATATAGCATTCACTACAGTAGTGCTCAAAGGAAAAGGATTTTTCTTGATTTAGTCATAGGACAAACATAACAAAGATCATGATTACAAAATTTGAAATCGAGTAGGCTATGTACTAATGACTTGCGAGTCTCTCTTATCGGCAAGTGTCTAGTCTACAATGCCATAAAAGAGCATCATCTAATCTATCAGACAAAGTATGATTTTCTACAGCATTGACAACATTGTTGGTCCCTTGAAAAGACTTTGGTTAAGTTTAGAGGGGGGGTGAATAAACTTAACACTTAAAACTTTTGGAGTTAACAAACTCCGCAACCAATGACTTCTTTGATTGCTCGATAGTCGACACTCGGTAGTGATACATTGACTATTGACTTTACTGAATTTGTTGCAGCGGAATATATTTAAATTAAGCCTTATTACTTGTTGTTAAAATATTAGATACTCAGTAGTGTATGTGTGTGATTCAGTTGCTAGTTCAGTAGATTGATGTGCTAAATGTACTAAATGCAGAATGTAAATGCAGAAAGTAAGTAGGCAATTTTTATAGTGTTTCCAGGTGATGTAATCCTTTCAGTCCACTCTTCTCCTGTGATGTTGGAGGTAATTCACTAAAGATCCTTGAGGTAGCTGTTACAAAAATCCCTAAGTTGTTTGTCCTTCACCAATAACTATGGCTTCACAAGCTGAACACTTGGAGCAGGTAGGATTCTTTGCTCCAAAGTCTTCCCTTTGGTCCTTGAAGGGTAGGATTTCCTCTTCACTGACTCCACCACAAACAACGATCCTTGACACCCAAAGATGCTTCACTTTCTTGGCGAGGTTTCTTATAAAAGAAATTTTGAATCATGTAAGTGATTGGTAGCCAACGACTTGATCAGGATGATATGATCAGCAGCTTGGATTCTTCAAGTGTGTAAACTTGATGTAGCTTGATAACAGATTACACTTGAAGAAGTTTACTGGATAAGTAGCTTTAAGTTCAGTAGGGTCAGCAGGGTGACTTCTTGATAAGAATCTGAAGCTCAAGATTATCTGTTGTTTTTCTCTCAAAAATCATCATTTGTTTATGTAACAGGGGTCTTGTATTTATAGGTGAGAATCCTTGTGACTTTTATTTGAAATTCAAACATAGCCAGTTCAGATTTGTCCCATCTTGACTTGCTTTCTGTCCATGTACATAGTACTGACACTGTCAGTTTACTTTTTGTCAGATTTCAGACCGTCCACCATTTGACTTGTATCCATTGGATAAACCTCTGTTACTTTCCAACGTCCCTTTAATCTTAGCCATTGATTTGTTGATAAAACCAAGAGTTGTTATCTGTCATTTTCCTTGTAAACTTCCAATGTAACCTTTAATTAAATCGAAATATATGTTCGGCGAGTTCTGTGAATATCGATCTATTTGAAATACATATCGATCGGTGATTCAAGGTTCTTGTGTTTATAAAACAACTTCTTGGTGACTTCTCTTATATCTAACTTTTTATTATGAAGTTAGATTACACCATTTTGAATATAACCAAGTTCCAATCACCATTTAACTTGTGGAACTTAGACCTTGTACACAAGGTATATGCAATCAGTTTAGGTCATCACAGACTTCCCTAAATTCTGATTTCATAGCCTTGACTTTAAATACTAAGTTTGATCCCTTAGCCTTCAATATTTGAGTTTGTGCCCTCAGCCTTCAGTCTTCAGCAGGTTCCTAAACTAGTCTACTGACTCAGGTACCCTACTAATCTAGACAAGTCTGCTGATGAAAGTCAGATGACCAATTACAATGCTTGTTTGATCAAACATATACAAAGATCAAACTCTAATAAGCCTATACATTTGATCTAGACATCTTTTTGCCTTTGCTCTATAACAGCTAGTCTGGCACTCATCACTAAAACTTAAAAATAAGTCCAACAAACATAGAGTCTTATTGGTTGATCCATGACATAAAGTCCTTTGTGTAACTCAGTTGAACCAATCACTTTCTTGTTCTTGTCCTGCAAAACACACTTGTTAACAGAAAAAATAGATGCACTTTTTGTATGAATAATAAATGATGCTAAAGAAAAAAGGTTATACTTAAACCTAGGAATGCAAAACACATCATGTAGAACCAGCTGAGGGTTTACCCTTACTTGTCCTATATGTGTGACAAAAACATTATTTCCGTTAGGTAATTCCATTTTTAGACCAGATGAAGGTTTGGGATCTCTTAACAGATCTAATGATCCTACAATGTGATCTGTGGCACTAGAGTCCAAGATCCATTGTATAGATCTTACTAAATTTAGATAACGTGTCCCTGTAGCAGGTGAGCAGTGTGCCACAATGTCGGCAGGCTGCTGTCCAAAAAACAAATCCTGCATTTCTAGAAGGATCAGAACTCAGCAAAGCCATCAACTTATCATGTTGATGTGAAGTAGGATTGGGTCCAGCAGACCTATTTTGGGCCTGATCTTCTTCTGTTGATTGTTCTTCCTCTACCAAATTAGCCCTTCTTGACTTGAAACCAGGAGGATAGCCATGTTTCTTGTAATAAGTCTCTTCAGTATGACCATTGAATCCACAAAAACTACATTGAACCTTTTTGAGATTCTTAGGACTGGGATTTACAACAGATGCAGAGTTAGGTCTACTGACTACTTGATTTTGCCCCTGTCACTTTGATGAGACAAAAGAACAATAGATTCTTGTTTTTTGGCTTTATTAACTACATATAACTTTTGTCTTTTGAATTTAATGGACATTGCAAAAGCATCATGAATTTCTGTAAAAGACACCATCAACATTGCCTGTGAAACCATTAGTTCAAACTCATCCCTTAAACCTTTAAGGAACTTCTTGACATGTTCAGTCTTCATATGATCCATTAGTGTGCTAATCGCATTGCAATGACATTGAGGATCACAAGAACAAATTCATACATGCCTGATAGTCTTGATTTCTTCCCATAGAACCATCAATTTTGTGAAGTATTGATTGTGAATCGATTACCTTGCTTTGTGAGATGAATATCTTGAGAAGATATGAAAGCTGAAAGGCATCAACATTAGAAAATCTAGTTGCAAGATTCATCCAAACTGCCTGTGCACTCTTGAAGTACATCAAACTCTGGGCAATGGTGTTCTTTACAGAATTTAAGATCCATGATCTCACCATTGTGTCACATTGTCTCCATGAATGGAAATCTGCTGAATTTGCTTTTGGCCTTTTGATTGTGCAGTCTACGAAGCCAATTGTATTCTTGGTGATTAACACCATCTCCATAGACATTTTCCATGGATTATAGTTGTTGTCATTCATCAATGGTTCAACAAGAACTAAAGATGGATTCTCATCAGGATGAACATAAAACGGTCTGGAAGGACTTATTTCTTGTTTCTTAGCTGCCATGGCTATCAAGAACTCCAGAATTGATCACAAATCAACAATGAAAGTGAAATTACAGGGGAAAAAAATGATCATGAAATAATCAAAAAAACTCAAGAAAAGGATGACAGTTTACTCTCAAGAAACTGAAATCTCAGAAAAAGATGAAGAACTCTCTCAAGATTCTTCAAAGACTTGAGAAAACACAGAAAAGCATTTAGAAATTCTCAAATTTCTACTCTGATACCATGATGAAGTTTATTGAATTATAAACTGAAAGTAAAATGCAGAATTATTATTGATAATCTGAAACTTACAAGTTTGATTACAATGTAGCTGATCACGGGGTACTTATAACTACACACACCTCAAGAATCAGTTTGAAGCAAGTTACAAACGATTACTACAAACTATAACTGAATAACCGCTTTCTACATTACACTATATTAGACTACTCGGTGAGGTTTGTTGTCTTCATCTTGTCGGTGAATTTGCTTTGTGCTGACCGCTCGGCATTCCCTTGACCTCTGATACGTAACACACTTTCCCTAACTTATATTGATTCCAAGAGGTTCAATTAAATCTCTTTAGTGTGTCCCCATTTTCTATATGACATTGCATAATACACTCTCAACACCAGTACATTTCATCCATAATCAATTGTTGTGTAGTGTTGGACCATTATGCATTTAATTTATTCAATGTGTAAATACACTGTTTTAAATAAATGGTTTATGATAGTGGATTCATAGCAATAGCAGCTCAAATCCATCGTGCTTGCATGTTCTTCCATGACTTCTATATTACCAGAACATTCTTAATTGGTAACCCTTATAGAGTTCTTAATTTACTCGGTAAAGTGTGTCAACACTATGTGTGTATTACATAATTTTTCAAATTTCACAAAATAAAAGTTTCTGATTTTCTATATCATTCACAACTCACAGTATAATGTATATATACACCTCTCAGAATCCTATGCAATTAATAAAAAAAATTCCCTGACCATGTCTCTTCTTCGGATAATGAACCAAACGCAATCACGGCTTCCTGATACCTGCATAAGCGAGAACAAATATGGAGAATGATAGGCCGGCTCCGCCCTCCGGCCCGCCGGCCCAACCGACGACCTGAGAGGACCCACTCAGTATGAGCGAGCGGGGGCCGGAGAAAGGATATACGGCCTGGCCCCACCCCGGGACATGCTTCCGCTCAGGTGATGGGCTTCGGCAATAGGTCCACGATGAGTAGAGGGTTGATGGATCCGATAGAGGTCCTTGTCCCCACTATTTGGAAATGCGGACCGACGACACAACCGGCCCGGCTTGGGACATGCAACGGCGGCAAGGATTCGCACCGCCAATGCTGTAGTGCGGCCCGGCTAGCCACCGCAGATTTTGTTGTACTATGTCCTTAGTTTTAATTATGTTAAAGTTTGTCGGTTCCTCCCAAATAAATAGGTCTCCATATGTACATTATAAACTAAGCTAAATACTTACAAACAAGGCAAAACTCTGCCCATTTAATTGCTCTCTCTTTACTTGTATTGCACCACCACTCACAACCACATTCTAACATAGCTTCACCGAGAGCCACCGTTTTGAGACCACTTTCACAGCTAGATATCCACCACAAATCAACTGTTGAACTCCCTAGATAATTTCGACATTATCAGAGAGAGTAGGCCAAATCCGGCCGAGTAACACCGAGATAAAGAAGACGACCCACCAAGCGTCGATACTTCTCGGGATCATCCAACAACGGTCCTTCAGATAACGCAGTTTGTGATTCTACTCGATAGGAAAATCCGCAGGCTTGGGACCCATCAGGCCTGCCTCATAGAGAATATCAAGTGCGTATGTTCGTTGACTAAAAAATATCCCCTGTTTGTTGCGGGCAACTTCCAAGCCAATGAAGTATTTAAGGAGTCCCAAATCTTTCATTTTAAATCACTTCCCCAAATATTGTTTAAAAATACCAAGAGACACTTTGTTATTTCCGGTCACGGTCATGTCATCGACATACACAAGAACATACAGCTCAATCTCCCCACGACGTAGAAAAAAAGAGAAAAGTCCGAATAGGATTGGCGAAATCCGTATTCCTTGAGCGAGGAAGAAATATTTGCGAACAAACAACGCATTGCCTATTTCAATCCATAAAGAGACTTCCGCATCCAACATACCAGGTTCAAACCCCGTTTCTCGAACCCCAGGGGAATACGCATATTAATTTCTTTCTGCAAATCCCCATGCAAGAAAGCATTATGGACATCCATTTGATGAATGTCCTAGTTCTTAGCAGAACTACACTAAAAAAGTCATTATAATCACCATCTTGTACGGGCAAAATTTGTAGTATAGTCCATCTTCAATCTGATGATTCCCAAATGCAACTAATTGGGCTTTCAGCCGTTGCAACACTCCATGTTCATCTTACTTCTCCGTATACACTCATTTACTCCTCAATGTCCTTTTCCCTATAGAGAATATGGATGCTACAAAGAGGCGGGCTGAGAAGTTTAGGAAGGCTCGGCATGCGGGGGAGGAGAGAGCTCGCCTCCAGGCTAAGGCCCCCCCACGTGTTACTCCTCCTATGGTCCAAATTCGCCCCGCCCTTACAAATGTATTTCTAGGGGCAGAAAATGCTACTGAAGAGGTTACCTAGCCTGCCGGCTTGAAGAGAGGGAGGGCCACTACTAAAGAGGTTACCTAACCTCTGTCCAATCACTGTCTGTTTGTAACGCCCCGTTCCCGGACACCGAGTCCTTATCCGGAAAGAGCGCTCGGCACAAATATTATCAAATAAAATTCTGAAGGATGTAGGATCTTAGATCTAAACGAGTTAGATCTATGCGCAGCGGATGAATCACGACTTATATGTCACAATACATAATTAAAGGACTTAAACTACTACTACAAGGGGTTAAGATTATGTTACCAATATCGGGAAAATAGGCCAAGATCTTAGGATGAGAAGCCTTGATCTTCCAATGTGTTCTCCAAACGGTGGTTGGTGGACACCCTTCTTGATAAAAGAACCTCCTTGATATGCAACACCAAGAAAAACTTATAGTTATTCTTCTTCTAAAACCCCAAGATAAGAAAACTAGTTTTTTTTCTCTCTTTTTAATGATGGTGGCCGAAATTTCTTTTTGTGTGATTTACACTTGGAATAACTCTCCTTTTATAAGAGAGTAAATCCTTGGTCTCCAAGTTTTAATTAATTAAACAAAATAAAAAGATATTTTCCTTAATGAATAATTGTGACATATTATTGACCAATAGGAAACCAAATAACATGTCATACAACCAATCACATAGCAAGAATATCTTTTATTTTCCATAACACAAGAAAATTAATTCTTGTGCTAATTAAGACCATAATGGCGCCACCCCTAGGGTTTAAAAGCCCACATAAAATGTCTTTTATGTGTATTATATTACTTAGCCCAACTAAATAATATTCATGCATATCAATTAATTAGCCCAGCCAATTAATTATTTCTGAGGCCTTAATAAACAAGAATATCCACCCGAATTATAGAAGCCACATTGGGGACCATGGACCTATAACCAGTAGCTACAATAATTAAATATATTATTCATCGAACAAAATAAATATATTAAATTATTAATTCCTGGATTACGTCACCATAAACTCAGCCCGAACTACGCCAATTATAGATATATACTTACACTCAACCCATGTAGAGTAGATAAGCGTCCATTGATATAATCACTACATACGGATTAACCCTCCATGCCAATTTGTCCATTACGGTGGGAAGTCTCCGTGAACTCGACTCGAGAATATGTTATCCTTATTTACCATTAACCCACGATGATCAATTAGTGCACATATCGACTAGTAGCTAATTAGTCAAATGTGAACTCCGGGATCGATCACTTTCTTAGGGCTAACAAATAAGGGAATTGTCTCTCTACTTCCCTTGAGGAAGGAATGGATTCCATATCTGTGAAAATCAAAACTACTCACTCGTGAGGAGATAGTGCCAATGAGAAGTAGCTTGGAACACATATTTAAGTGAACCGTAACTAACACATCAAACACTACCCGAGACAAGCGGCACCACTGTGATCACCTCGGGATTAAGGTTGATCCATATATGATCATCTAATGATTTAATAAGATTCCTCGATTCACGAAATTATATCGAGAAATTGAGTTAAATCGGTCGATCTATATGAATGCCATCATATATAAATGCCCAGCGTAGGTACCCTCTGCCCGGCAGTCCGGATAAGACTATCACACACTAAGGTGTTGCAGGCGCATTATTGGTGTTTTAATCAAGAGACCTAAACTCGATTAAGTTCACCACGGACTAACGATTTAAGCATATCTCATTAACTCAATCCTCACGTGTAATCCATACCTTGAGTTAAGTGAGTTACATACATATATACTTAGGGTTTGCGGGCGGTGTATTAGTTTACAAAAACAAAGCAAGTAACTAAGGTGAGATAAATTCTGTCATCCATTATTAAAAACAATTACACAAATTGTCTTTTCGTACACCTAACAATCTCACTTGCGAAATGACAAGCAGCGATTGTTTTTAGATCACCACTTTCTCATCTTATTCACAACACTCTCCCACTTGCTCTAAAAGTAGATGAGACATATCCATCAATGCCGTACCCTCCAAGCACTCGACTTGGTACAGCGATTAGTTAGGTTGTCGACTCGAGGCGATCTTTAGGATTGAAAGCGTTGTCGGTCCTTCCAATCAGCGGTACTCTCTCTCAATATGCTTTTGACTTCTTGTGGTGAGAAGATCCTTCTAAGCTATCTCTTCTTTGTTTTCACAATGGAGTGATATCGAAACTTATCGGACTGGAATTACTCCCAGGACCAAAAGGAAATTCTAAGCAATATGAGTAAAACAGGCCGAGATCAACTTAATGATCATCCTTAATCGACTACAAGTCGAATCGGTGTAATCAACCATATTCAAGTTTGCACTGAATATACAAGCATATGATTCCTCGTTCTCTAACGATACTTGAGCACGTACTAAACCGCTACTTATTGCTCGAATCGAAGATTCAATTGCAATTGACTCGTTTTAAGTTGACTTGCCCTTTTCCCAGAGAGACTCTATCCCATTTTCTCTTTATCCGAAGATTTGGAGAATCATTCCTGAGAGGTAGGGTAGGACTACTCTCGATGAATGCTGCAACCGTATATGCATTATCATCCTATTCAATAAGATAGGTGGGATAGCCAATGACTCAATCTCGTGAATTTGACCGAATCAAATTCTTAGAATATAGTCCAATTCTCTCATCCAAAGAATCTAGGCATGTCAGTTTCCGACTTCAGATAGCACACCCATGTTGATTCCAACCGTTTCAGTGTTATCATTCATGAACACTAATACTACTACTTTACCAATATTGATATCCAGTCTACGAAAGACTTATCAATATTCTGGTCAAGTCCACATATTTTAAAACATGTGACTTTAAATGACCGAGAGGTTCTCTTAAATCCACAAAGGATATAATCCCCGGCAATTAACCTTCCATTTGTTCTAACCAAGACCCTTCTATTCCGAATGAATCCAGACTCCGTTTTACGGCAAGAAAGTCTCAGGGAATCACCCCTATTTTCCGCTTTCTAACGAAAACTAGCAAGGCGAGTGGTGGGAGAGTTCAAGGTGCAGTTAACTCTCTACTTTTAGGGAATCAACCTAGACCACTCGACTTTGTCTTTGAAAGTTAAACTTTCTATTCATTCGACTCTTTTAGGCGTAGATCCAATTACTCCCCTTTGGGCTGAGACACTCGGTGGTTGTCTTGAGGCCCGAACATAGCTGGAGTACCAAAACTCCATTCATAGGGTTAAGGCTTTCAAACCAACTGTATGATCGAGAATCTATCTGACCCACCAAGAGCCATAGGTTATCAATCACCCCAGTGATTTGTAAAGTCCACAAAACCACAATGGGTCAGCGGTTAAACCATACTCCCGGCTGCGTTTTAGGTGGATTGACATTACGATCTAGTAGTATTTATCGGTGTAATCACCAACAACCGATGTTGGGCGTGAGTGCGATTAAATCGAGATAGTAACTACCTTTGGGTAACCGTACTCCAAGTTTAAAAGTACATTACTTATAGATTCTATCGAGAAGGCTTGTGACGATTCAACCGTCACTTTACGATCTCAAGAATCTTATAACCAACCTTCACTCGACACATTAAGATATTTCACGAACAGTCACAATCTGAACGTATGTGCAAAATCTCCAGTCCTACCTTCAAGCATTAAATGCTAAATGCTTACATTTACGGAAGTGGTGTGAACCGAATTCATTCCTTATCCATAAATTCACTAGCATCTTCTAGATAGACTTCTCGGTTTACATAATAATGTTAACCGTTATTTTGCACCAAATTATCTTAATCGAGTTTAGCAGTGTATTGTAGCACATCAATAACTATATATGGGGCAAGTCTATGGTTTCTTCCTCAGTGAAAAACATTCTACTAGGAGGCAGGCAGAACATGTCTCGGATTTTATCAACGGAAAACAACAAGTAATAAATTATAAATCCGGTTTACCCAAGTGCGGGGATCGTAGTAGTATAGGTTAATACCGGGTCGATCTCATAGGGAATCGAGGTTGTTTATCTAGTTTATTAATCTTTCTAAAGATTTGTCACGAAATACACAAAACAAAACTAAAGCGAATACAATAAAGCTGAATGAGAGGTTGTCAATCCAAAGCCAGGAAATATGATTACGAACCTAAAATAACTAATTCTATTCTATAAACTAAAAGCGAAAATAAAATTCTAAGCTAGCAAGAAGAACAAGGCACAATGATTCTTTCAATTAAGTTAACGAGGAACAAGCAATGATCCACCTATCTACGCAACTCTCAATTTCTACTAGATCGTTAGTGAAGATTTAATAAAGATGTGGTTCACTATCAAAGGTATGAATTTCTACTCTCGTAGATAATTAGTCTATTAATCTTTCATCTCTCGATCTTAAAGATTAATCTTTCATAACAAAGGTGTAAGATTTCTCAATCACAGCAACCTAGAAATTTAACCTAGCAACTCTCGTTATTTTTAGGTTAAAAATCCCATCTTCACTACGGTGATCTAGGTCTAACAACGATTTTCATCAAGCGTTAAACATCAAAAGCAACCATCTCTCGATATAAATTGCATCAATACAAAGCGTAATAAAAAAACAACTTTAAATAAAAACTCACAAAACCAAACCCAAAGTCGAAGTCAAAACATTGCATGATCGGCTTCACATGCTTATTCGAATCGCTTAGCCTTTATTCATCGTTGGTATGCAAATAACATAATTAAAAGTAGAAGAAGCGATGTTTTGGTAGGTAAAAACGCGTGAGCCGCCCCAAAGAAAGCAGGCGACCGAGGATGAAAAATATCGTGTGCAGGGTTGCATAAAGCAGCGTGTATTTATAGATTTCTAGGTCGGTTTAGGCAATGGCGGTGGATGGGCGCCCGTCCGGTGCCTCTGAAGCGCTTGATTCGATCTGTGTAAACTTTTGAGTCGGGCGAATCTTCTCAAGCGCTTGATCTATGCAATTCTAAGCGCCCGTCCGGGAAAAATCCATAAATCCACGAATCGATTGGCTCCGGTGGGCGCTAGTTCACCTCTTTGGGCCTTGATCCACTCTTACAGGCGCTTGATCCGAGTGGACGGACACCAAGCGTCGTCGGCATGCTCATATCAAGTTTAAGTTAAATCTTCAATCCCGAGTTCATCTTGCAACTTCATCCTTCTATTTAATCTTCAACAGAACATCGTTTAAGCTCCTTCATTGCCATGCAAGCGTACCTACAAGATAATCAAAGCGTGCAAAATGTAGAACCATATATATTGATGGAAAAATCATCGATAAAAACACGTAATAAGCTCGATTTTACCTTTAAACCAATTTCATATGCATTCTCTCAATAAATCCTTTAAACACTTACTTTTCTATAAAAAGTAATAAAACACGAAGGAAATTGCTACGAAATAATATCATATATATCGTAAAAATTACCGTTAACAGAACATCAGACCCAAGACTATGTGATAGCCAATTTCTGAGCATGGAATACTCTATTCTCTGCTAAAATCAGAGACTCCTCCTCATATTCTTTCGATAAACTAACCAGCGTTTTGAGTAGTTATCAGACAAAATGTCACCATTCAAAATCTCCCACTAGCTTGTATATCTCATTAGACCCCGAAGGTCATTATGAACAAGCTATGTTACCTCTTCAAATCTATTACCCTCTCCCGATTGAAAGGAAACTTAGTCATTGTTCCTTTGAGATAGTGTTCCTAGACTAGGAGATAGGATCACCCTTAGCCAGTCGTCAGGTCTTATCTCTAGGATATATGCACTAATTAATAGATATTGAAGGGTCGTTTATCTTAATACGGAAACCTTTTTCCTTTAATAGTTTTAGATGTGTTACACATACCTATTTAGCTTTTCTTAGTGGTTACTGTCTTTATCAAACAAAGTCCAAGTCTCGATTAAGTACTACAAATGTCATCTTCACTTTGTTTAAGGCAAGCTGTAGTATCGAGATGAAAGTGAATCCATTTGTTTCAATGAATGCATGTAGCGAGAAAAATAAATTTTTACGTGATATTCAAGGATAGAATCGAAATTCATTTCCTTATATCACTCGCACTATTCTAAGTGAAATTACGCCCGTTGTCTACTTTATTAATTGTTAATGCATAGCTTCCTTGTTCTTCCAAAGAACTAAGCTACGAGTCGAGTTACTCGGTTAAGAAAGTCGCTAAGGATTCATTGGTTAGTGATCGAAATCACTTTCCTTATCTATACTTTCTTTAATTAATATTTGGTTTAGCCTCGATCTTAGTTTAGATGATTAACACTTGTAGACATTCTTTCCCATTCTTGACTTTCCTTAAAGGAAATAGTCTTGAACTAGCGATTCGTTTGAGTAGACACTACTCGTGAGAAGCGTGTGGGATGTCTTATGAAAGCGTTACCAGTGGGACTAATTTTCTAATAAATTAGAAAAACAACGAGATAAAAGCTCCCACTAGTTTATCGGTTCCAAATACCGTCTAACTAGCCACACTTTAATTTATGATTCTCTAATTTTTCTATTAGAAAATTTCTCGTGTAGACAACTACACAATTAAAATTCACTAGAAGAATTTTATCGTCCCAATCATCTTTCAAACTAACCACAGTCGTCTCTCGTTCAACACGAGGGACAACGATGTTTTATACTTATTTCGTCACTTAAGTCTTGAAGGCTCAAGAGAAATATCTCTTCCGAAAAATTAATCGCATGTAAGATCAATAAGTACAACGTTCTAGTTACTTACCTCTTTTACTTGAAGTCATTACTAGTCAATTTTACACGAGCGCGATCTAGCACCCTAGAGAGATCATTATATGATTGTAAATAAAATTGTGAGAAAATAAATCCAAATCATACACTACTAATAAATTTTAGGAACATAAACTAAGTACTTATAGTTAATCCTACCGTTCCAAGGATTTAATCCAATGCCTCAGTGCCGCCTTAGGGTAGGTCAAAGAGGTTTCGATTAATATTGAAGATTAGATTGAGAATCGAACATCTCATTTGTGATCGTCAATCACCTTTCCTTTTTCAGCCAAGGTACTACCAAAAATACCCCTTTATGAGTGTGACCTCTTTGTCTCCAGATTTTTAGGTAGACCCAGTGTGCCGCCTTAGGGTCGGTCGGTGACAGCGAGTACCCAAAATCCTATCCTTTCGGAGACCATGCCTTGAATTTTGATAGCGGTGAAGGCCTTCGCCAGGGGCGAAATCAAAGCGACACGGCGTCACCATTCTCTCACGGTGCTTGAGTCAGCGATGAGGCCGTGGGGTCGGCCGTCGCCTCTCCGCTCGCTCAATATTTTGAAAAAGTGGTGGTTTCTTGATCACGTTTTTGGACTTGATGTTACATTAAGGAACAATAAATCATAGGCCCGAATGTTGTCGATTCGTGGGCTAGCCCACCCGACCTATTCGTTGGAACATATGTGGTCGTCGGACGGTCAAGACTTGGGAGCTCCGTTGAGCCGTAGTAGCTCTTGGATGGCTCGACCTTGCCGGACCCGTGCAAGCGCCACACGTAGAGGTGAAGTCGATCGAGCCGTAGCTCTGTTGACCACCCCACCGTGGTTAAACCACTTTCGAACCATGTTTGCCCGTGATTATCAATCCTTAAACTTCAAACTTTCACGTAGACACTACGGAACAAAAGCGTAATCTCGTCTTGGTAAGGTGGAATTCACGAGAATCCAACACCTTAACCCACGAGGTTTGAGGATTTTACTCTTATGCTTTCGCGAGTGGGATTCACGAGAATCCATCACCCAACCTTGACTATTGAAAAAACCCGTGTTCCTCGGTTTTACCTAATTAGTTTCTAATTAATATCAAACAATTAATTAAAACTAATTGCGTGTTTTATACATGCCTAACTAATTCCTCGAATTAATTTCTACATGTATGCATATGGAATGGAATTGATGATATGATGCATGTCATGGCAATTTTCCGGTTCTACACATACAATCTAAACATGTATACTAGTGCGGAAAATAAACACCGAGATGGACCGTTGGCACCCCCGTATCTAATCTATTAGAAAATAAATTAAAAAACCCTAATCTGTAGCTGTTTAAAATCTTCGACGATCGCCAAAATAAACAAACTCGGATCGGGACGAAACTTTCCAGATCTGTTCTTCATTCCTCGGGCTTCAATATGGACGGTTGGATCGGAGCTTTGACTTGTCAATTTTCTCCAGTGAGCCGCCCAACTTGCCGCTGGATGTGACTTTTACAGCAGCGCCTCAAAGACTTCCCGAGGCCGATCGGGAATCAAGATGAATCCCGATCGACCTGAAATTTTTATGCCACGTCAAAAACTCCATATTTATCGATCTGACCGGTTGGATTTGCGTTTCAACGGTCCAAACTCTCCTAGGAATTCGAGGAAGTAACAGGTAGGGTTTCTGTGAATCCTGCGTTTTTCTGTTACAGCAGCTTCTTTGCAGCAACGAACGGATATCAAAACGGACTCCGATCGATGCCAAATATTTTGTAATTGTTCATCATCTTCCAATCTTGATTCTGACCGGAGGGATCGTCTTTTCAATGGCACGATCAACGGGAAAAATGAAATAACTAAACAGCTACTAAACAGATCTATTTTCTGGAAATTAAAATTGTAATAAAAATAAATTACATAATTTCCTATACTCATATGAACGAATTTTCTTCGTTTATATGAGTTTAAAATAGATCTAGCAATTATGCTTGATGCCAACCCCAATCCATCTCTTCAACCATAACAATTAATCATTATCAATGCATAAAACAATAAATAAAATTTACCTACATGCAATTCCACTCCTTTAAATCGTTTAATTATGATTATGACTATATAAACCGTGGAACCTGGCTCCGATACCACATGAAGGAAATAGGATCTTAGATCTAAACGAGTTAGATCTATGCGCAGCGGATGGATCACGACTTATACGTCACAATACATAATTAAAGGACTTAAACTACTACAAGGGGGTTAAGATTATGTTACCAATATCGGGAAGATAGGTCAAGATCTTAGGATGAGAAGCCTTGATCTTCCAATGTGTTCTCCAAACGGTGGTTGGTGGACACCCTTCTTGATAAAAGAACCTCCTTGATATACAACACCAAGAAAAACTTATAGTTTTTCTTCTTCTAAAAACCTAAGATAAGAAAACTAGTTTTTTTTCTCTCTTTTTAATGATGGTGGCCGAAATTTCTTTTTGTGTGATTTACACTTGGAATAACTCTCATTTTATAAAAGAGTAAATCCTTAGTCTCCAAGTTTTAATTAATTAAATAAATAATTAATTAAACAAAATAAAAAGATATTTTCCTTAATGAATAATTGTGACATATTATTGACCAATAGGAAACCAAATAACATGTCATACAACCAATCACATAGCAAGAATATCTTTTATTTTCCATAACACAAGAAAATTAATTCTTGTGCTAATTAAAACCATAATGGCTCCACTTACTAGGGTTTAAAAGCACATAAAATGTCTTTTATGTGTATTATATTATTTAAGCGCATTAAATAATATTCATGCATATCAATTAATTGGTATGACCAATTAATTATTTCGAGCCTAAATAAACAAGAATATCGGCCCGAATTATAGAATCACATTGGGGACCATGAGCACTATAACTAGTAATTCTGATAATTAAATATGTTATTCATCGAGCAGAATAAATATGTTAAATTATTAATTCCGGGATACATACCATAAACCCGGCGAACTCTACCAATTATAGATATATACTTACACTCAACCCATATAGTAGATAGCGTCCATTGATATAATCACTACATACGGATTAACCCTCATTATTGTCCATTACGGTGGGGAAGTCTCCGTGAACCCGACTCGAGAATATCTTATCCTTATTTACCATTAACCCACGATGATCAATTAGTGCACATATCGACTAGTAGCTAATTAGTCAAATGTGAACTCCGGGATCAATCACTTTCTTAGGAGCTAACAAATAAGGAATTTGTCTCTTTACTTCGCGAGGAAGGAATGGATTCCATATCTTTGAAAATCGAACTACTCACTCATGAGGAGATAGTGCCAATGAGAAGTGGGCCGAACACATATTTAAGTGAACCGTAACTAACACATCAAACACTACCCCGAGACAAGCGACATCGTGTGATCACCTCGGGATTAAGGTTGATCCATATATGATCATCTAATGATTTAATAAGATTCCTCGATTACGGAATTATATCGAGAAATTGATTAAATCGGTCGATCTATATGAATGCCATCATATATAAATGCCCCACGTAGGTACCTCTGCCGGCAGTCCGGATAAGACTATCACACCCTAAGGTGTTAGGCGCATTATTGGTGTTTTAATCAAGATACCTAAACTCGATTAAATTCACCATGGACTAATGATTTAAGCCTATCTCTACTAACTCAATCCTCACGTGTAATCCATACCTTTGAGTTAAGTGGTTACATCTTGATATACTTTGGGTTTGCGGTGGTGTATTACTTTACAAGCACAAAGCAAGTAACTAAGGTGAGATAAATTATGTCATCCATTATTAAAAACAATTACACAAATTTTCTTTCAGACCTTTACACTAACAAATTCAATAATACATGTAAGCATTACGTCACACATCAGAACTAAAACGACGCAGAAGATAAAACGATTCGGGAAAACAAAAGATCGAACACACGGTTTTCAATGCGGCGAAAACTAAATCCAATAAAGAGAACTAAACCATCCAACATTCAAATCCGAAAGAACTTAAATGGAACTAATCCAAAGAAAGATAACATTGTTTGAAACTAAATCAACAACATCATTGAAAGAAAACAAAACTAAAGAACTGAGTCTTCAAGAGCTTCATCTCACACGTCCTCGTCATAGAACTCATCAACATTAGCAACCTGTTCATCTTCTTTGGGGAAAGAGAAAGACAAACACAAACACAAAGTAACGGGGTAAGTACATAAGTACTTAGTAACGCGTAGAAGATCGCATAACGTCGGTCTCATAAAGAAATAAAAGCAACGCCGTCTTTTATTAATTAATTCCGTTATTAGCCCTAGCTAACTATCACATTATGTTCATAGCATAACATGTGGTTCCAAAGTTATCTAGCTTAGCTCATGTTTGTTACATCATGAATAACAAGGGCACTACGCCTAGTAATAGGATGTACTAGGACAACTGGGTGCAACCTACTTAGAGACATGCTCTAGTAGCCCCGGGAATATCTGAGTCCTAATAGTGTGATGACCGGTAGAGTGTACCAGACACTTTATCTAGCCAATCGATTGACCGGCGAAGTGCAGTCTACTTTTACAGTCGGAAGAACACATCGCGATATTTTACTATGCCTTACCAAGCATTGCATGATGTTTAAGATTATTAATCTAGCACATACGTTTGATTAGATGTTTAACTAGACACCTAAGTTGATTCACATAAAAGGCTCACCTATCAGTCTACTCCCTCTTCTTAAGACCACTAGACTCTAACAACCCTAACACATACACAGACATCGATAAACCCTAGCTTATCGAAGCACAAGGAAAATCCAAAGCTTTTGACGGTCCCATATTTAGTCTTTTAAGGGAATCCATACGGTGCCAAAACTAAACGCATCAAAAGCTAATTCAAGGCTTTGTCACATAAGGTTAAGCAGTAAAAACATGATTATGAAGCCTGAAACCAAGCTGACACGAAAAACAGTGAAAACGGAATAAACAGGCCACTACTAGAAATGTGTGTTTTAATGAGGAGAATTTAATGAGGAGGTGAAATTTTGTCGTTAAATGATACTTCTAATGAGGAGATTTAAATTGTTTTATTTCTTAATGACCAAATTTTAAATCTCCTAATTATTGATTAAATTTCTCCTCATAATATATACAATAAATGAAATCTCCTCATTAAAAATCTAAAGCTAATAATGTAATACATCCAAATAATCTAAACCTAATCCCTAATATCAAATACGGCTTCTGCTCTGAAAGTCTCGTCTCTCTTTTGCTCTCTTACTCTGTAATCGAAATAGCTTTTCTTCAATCAATACCTTGAAACCCGATTTTGAATTTACTCTCATTCAATACCCAAATTTGTGCAAATCGTATTGCAGTTTCTCCTCCTCTTCTTCTATCATTCTTTTCTCATGCCAGAATTCGAATTTGGTAAGAAAAGATGCTGCTGTAAATCCGTTAATCGAGCCAGCTTGTGACGAAAATAACATATGAAAGGTTCAAACCATAAAGGCTGTATCTTGAGCATTCAAAGCTGCGTTTTTGGAAGGATTTCGTTTCTGCAACGTGTTTCTTGACACGAGGGCTTGATTCGGTTCATTCAATTCGAGATTTTGAAGGATTCGCAATAAAGGTGATTTTGCTTCTTGTTAATTTTGTTTCTATCATTTATTAGGCTGATTCGAATTAGTTTTCTGCCTGATTTTGTGCCCAATTCAATCTGTGAAGGGTTAAGTGTGAAAAGTGCTTCCTTTCCATTGTTTTGCTGCTGATTCAAGCATTAATTTTCTAATTCTTGAATATACAATCAATGGTTCATACAAGGTGAATTCTTTCCACTTTTATCGTATCAATAGCATTTATCATTCTGATTCAGAACGGATTCTCTGCCCTGATTTTCTTGCCTATTGTTATTGTTGAAGGTCTGAAATGGTGGGACTTTGCCTCTGATTTATTGCTGATTCTAGCTATTAAAGCTCTATTTTTGTTCACTATGCCTTGAGGTTAAGTCATACCTCCAAGGCTATAAATAGCCAGTCATACCAACACAAAAGAGTCAATGAACTCTCTGAGTCAAAGAAATCCCACATTTTAGTTGAAGTCTAAAATCCCCTTGCTTGTGTAAGTTAAAGTGTCAGTGTGAGTTGTATCAACCCTTGGTGGGACCAAGCCCTGTTGATACTATCTGCAATTTTCTGGAATCAAGAAACTCAAGTTGAACTGAGGATTTCAAGATTAGAACATTGCTTGTGACTGAAATTATGCCTGATAATTTCAGTGGTCTTACTTGCTGGTTCTAGTAAGTGTCTTGTCCTTATTTTAAGCTTTTTCTGCTGCTTAAGTCTTAGAATAAGGTGTTTTACTTAACTTGATAATTTACTATTTTCTAGACTGTCAATTGACTGTCATATTCTGACTAAATAATTCCGGGAGGAGTGTGGTCCAAGGGAGGATAAGAAGTCTAAAAATATACGGTCTAAGGGTCAGTCCACTGATAGTAAGATTGGTCAAGGTTAAGTTGTTGTGTTATCCCTTATTTTACTCCTTTTTCTAGTTGGCTGAATCAGTTGAGAAATCCTCTGATTCAGTGTCTGTTTTGAGTCTGTGTGTATTGGCCTTCTCTGTTGCGAATTCTGTTTATCACATTTCTGATACACATATACTCTACCTGCATATTTACTTTGTCGGTGTACTTAGCTGTTTTGGTTTTGATTTTATCCTGCCAATATACACCACTGTGTTGCTTTTCACACTTGCATTTTTTTCTCCATTGCACAAATCTGCTGCTCCATATTTTCCCTGCACACTTGCACTTTTTCACTTGGCTGTTGGCTTTGCACCACCTTGTTGAGCATATAAGCTTGCTGGTGTACTCCTGCTGAATCGGATAACCTGCTGTGTTGCAAGCCGGTTATAATACTTTGCTGTATTAGAATTTGTCTTGTGGCTGCACCTGCTGCTTGCTGTGCAAGAACCCTTGATGTACCTTTTTATTTGCATCTGCAGTTTGTAACTCCTTGTAATAGGACTGTTTGTTTTTGCTGATCTGCTGGACATTGTGTTCTCAGCATTGACAGTCAGCCTTGATAGTCTTATCTCCTGGATTTGACTATCATCTCTGAAAGTCAAATGAGTGTCTTAGCTTAGGTTGTTCAGTGCTTGACTGTATTAAATTTGTTTAATCTACAGTTTGCCATCTCGTATCTTTGGCTGGACTGAAATTGTATTTAAACTGCAAGTTTTAAATCTGTTGTTTGTAATATGCAAAAAAACAAAACGGCTTCTGCTATCTCTTCTCCTCTCTGTTCATCTCTCTCTCTCTCATGTCGATTTCCCCAAATGGTAATAACAGAGCTACGTTTGATTTGAAATCGAGCTACCACGTTATGTAAAACAATTATGGAAGGCTTGATAGTCCAAAGATGCTGCCTTTAATGTCCGATTCAGAGCTCGTTGAATCCAGCAACGTATTTTTGAAATACGAAGGCTCTAATTTGAAGCATGTGTAGCTATTTCTTGACAAGGTGATACTTTTCTTAATTTAACGTCGATTTATCACTTATTAACTGATTCGAATTAGTTTGTTGCCCTGATTTTGTGTCTATTGTGTTTTTGGAAGGGTAAGTGTGAAAGGCTCGATCTTTCACTAATTAGAGGCCGATTGGAGCATTTACATTCTGATTCGAAGGGATTTCGCTCGTATCCTTAACAAGGTGATATCTTTATTTGTTAATATTGTATCCCATCTTTTATTTTCTGATTTAGAACGGACTGTCTGCCTGATTTTGTGCCTATTGTGTCTATGGAAGGTTTGTGGCTGAAAGATGATACCGTTGCCATTGATTTGCTACTGATTCGAGCTATTAAAGCTCTGTTTTTGGTCAGTGATTAAGGGTTGTTTGTCATTCCTATTTCCTGTTTGTGTGCTGAAACAGTGATCAATTTATTGATTCAGTGTGTGTCTTTGAGTCTGTGTGCATGGCTGTAATTTTTTGATAATATTGATATACACACACATACACAATGCTGCACTTGCTGTCTTGTAAACTATCACACTTTGCACCACTATGTTTTGGCCTTTGTTGCTCTGAACATTTGGCCTTTAAGACTGTAGTTCGTGTTCTTGTGTTTGTCATACACTGGTGTTAAGTCTGTTGAATCAAGGTATTTACTTGCTGTGTAAAGTAAAGATAATGATTTCATGAATCACTAATTAATGAGTTTAAAAATACTAGGTAATATTAAAGACAATGATTTCGTGGGAAAAACCTGATCGAATACATGTATGAACCAATGGATACAGGTGATAGATGAAACACTTAGATTAGCAGGCATTGCAATATGGTGGATGAGATAAGCCAAAGAAAATGTTCACTACCAAGGTATTTAAAAATTGTATTACAAGGAGTCTTCATTTGTCCTCTAGACAATTAGACAAATGTCCAAAAAGGATCGTCTTGCATGCTTATCACACAACTAATGTTAATGGTGCAATGAAAACTCTTTGGAATAGAATTTCCCATTTCATACATGTATGCATATATATATATATATATATATATATATATATATATATATATATATATATATGTTGTTTTTAACCAGCGGCCAAGCTACAGAGCATGTTCTTAATGAAAACGATTTCCTGCTATTTTTCTGCATGCAGATTATATCATCCCAAAAGGAAGTTTGGTGGTTCCATTCCTTTCAGCAGTCCATCTAAGTGAAACCATATATGAAGAAGCTCTCAGTTTCAATCCATGGAGATGGATGGCTCCTGAAAATCAGTATATATATATATATATATATATATATATATATATATATATGCATGCCTTGCTAGAAAATCACAACAAAAAAAAAAACAAGAAGAAAGCATCACAGTTTCAGCTCAATTTGTTTGTCGATAAATGTGTTCTTTATTTATTATTCCTATTTTTATGCTGGTTTTGCAGGGCTTTGAGGCTTTTTGTATAGATGAAAAGGATTGCTATTGTATCATATCCTAGGATGTTGTAGTACGTAAGAATATTTTGGAAGGTGTTTTGTAGTAACGACCAGAGAAATGTGTTTCTTTTGGGGATGTGATATTAGAAAATCCTTTAAATATACACATGTATGTAACTTATCTTTTGGAAATAAACAATCGTTCTGTATATTGATGTATTTAAATAGTATAAAGCTTATGAAGATGTAAATCTTTTTTGTTTAAGATTACATAAAAGTACAACAATGTTTTGTGGGTCAATTGCCTTATAATGATGAGATGTATCATAAATATTTCATGTTTGATGAGGAGCAAATGGCCTTATAACGAGGAGTAGTGTTGTATTGAATTTTATTTTAATGAGGAGTAAATGACTAGATAGTGAGGAGATTAGTCATCATTAAAAATAATTTTAATGAGGAGCAAATATTCTCATTAAATGTATGATTTAATTAATGAGGAGATTCAATTCTCTCATTATATACCTTTAACTAGAGAAAGCTGCAATGAGAGTGGTTTCTCGCCATTAAACGTCTTTAATGAGGAGAAATGGACAATTAATGAGGAGAATTCTCCTCATTAAAAGCCGAATTTCTTGTAGTGGGCGTTTGACCTCCAGTAGACGCCCGTCTGACTTGAACGAACGTCCAGAAATCCCCAAACGCCCGTCCGTGAAAATCAACCACATCCTGTATCTAAACTGAACCCTCAAACGCCCGTCCAAAACACCCAAACGCCCGTACAAACCGATGGCGTTACACTTGTTGAACTCATCGTGGCCGGATTTCCTATCCTCTTAACATTCTGCTGCGGTGCTCTTCTGTTACTTCCTTGATAATTCGAGAAAAACCTCTTGTCTCCAACTACAACCGTCTGTCTACTGGCAAATCTTTCCGCAATCAAAGCTCTATCCATGACGCTTGCCATGCTAGTGGGTCTATCTCCTAGCATGCCCTTTGCCACTTCATGTGACAATCCTTCCATGAACTTGTCAATCTTCTTCTCTTCACTCCTCATGATTTCAGGGTAGAATTTGCCTAACTCATGGAATTTCTGGGAGTACTGAGTCACCGTAGTGTATCTTCCTTGTTTAAACTCAGAAACTCATTAGACTTTGCATTTTGTGCTATTCTAGGAAAGTATTCCTTGTAGAACAGATCTTTGAACACTGCCCAATCCGTGATCTTCGGATTAACCTGCTCATAAGCTTCCATCCAACTTTCTGCATTCCCTGCCAACAAGGATATTCCTAACTGAGCCCACTCAGCTTCTAGAGCTTTCACATTCCTGCACGTCCTCTCAAACCCATGAATCCATAAATCTGCTGCTGCTGGCTCAACATTGCCAAAGAATTCTGGCACCCTGTGCTTCTTCATCTTATCATACCAATCCACTTGCCTATCGTGCCCTCTCAAATCGATAATCTTTGTATCAATTGCTTCGGGCGGTGGAACATCCACGACATTGTGGTTGAGGTTCTTTGAACTGCTTTTGGGGATGAGTCTGTTGCGGATAAATCCGATACGGGTAAGTCTGTTGTGGAGGGGTGTAGCCAGGTGCTACGAAAGTATCAGACCTAGGAGATGGTGGAGAAAGAACCATTGGTTGCTGTGTAAAACTTAATGGTGTGGAGGAAAACGCTGATGCTTGTGGACGACTGAAAAACTGACTAGCCGGTGGCACAGACGCTTGCTGAGGTTGCACAGAGAAGGTTGAGAAAGTACTCACCGGTGGATAAGAAAGTCCTAATCCTGTCCAGCTTGTGGTCTTTGGAGACACAGACACTCCTGATGTTACTCCTGCTAAAGTAGTGATAACCGGTATGTTAGGGTTAAACCGTGAAGGACCCCCTTGTTCCACTATTCCCCTAACGCGGATATCTGGTCCTTGATTCACCCCACGCATGATGTTGCTCACAGACGGGGTGTTCACTTGAGAAACTGTAGGGCCCTGGGTAGCTGGTCCACTTCTTCTCCTTCTCGGAATCATAACCCCGGTAAATCCTGCCTCAGTGATACCCGTCTGGGTGTTAGTCGCCGCGGTGTTATTCGTATTAGCTACTCCTCTAGTAAGAACCATTCTGTAACCAAGAAAAGAGAGGGGTTACTAAAGCTCTAACACTTATCTTAAAGAAGAAATCAAGTCCTACACAGCAAGGAAAACCCTTCGCTCTTATACCAACTGTAACGCCCCGTTCCCGGACACCGAGTCCTTATCCGGAAAGAGCGCTCGGCACAAATATTATCAAATAAAATTCAATAATACATGTAAGCCTTACGTCACACATCAGAACTAAAACGATGCGGAAGATAAAACGACTCGGGAAAACAAAAGATCGAACACACGGTTTTCAATGCTGCAAAAACTAAATCCAATAAAGAGAACTAAACTATCCAACATTCAAATCCGAAAGAACTTAAATGGAACTAATCCAAAGAAATACAACATTGATTGAAACTAAATAAACATCATCATTGAAAGAAAACAAAACTAAAGAACTGAGTCTTCAAGAGCTCCATCTCACACGTCCTCGTCACAGAACTCATCAACATTAGCAACCTGTTCATCTTCTTTGGGGAAAGAGAAAGACAAACACAAAGTAATGGGGTAAGTACACAAGTACTTAGTAACGCGTAGAAGATCGCATAACGTCGGTCTCATAAAGAAATAAAAGCAACGCCGTCTATTATTAATTCATTCCGTTATTAGCCCTAGCTAACTATCACATTATGTTCATAGCATAACATGAGGTTCCAAAGTTATCTAGCTTAGCTCAAGTTTGTTACATCATGAATAACAAGGGCACTACGCCTAGTAATAGGATGTACTAGGACAACTGGGTGCAACCTACTTAGAGACACGCTCTAGTAGCCCTGGGAATATATGTGTCCCGATAATGTGATGACCGGCAGAGTGTACCAGACGCTTTATCTAGCCAATCGATTGACCGGTGGGTGCAGATCTACTTTGTGCGGTCGAGAACACATCGCGATATTGTACTATGCCTTACCAAGCATTGCATGATGTTTAAGATTATTAATCTAGCACATACGTTTGATTAGATGTTTAACTAGCCACCTAAGTTGATTCATATAAAAGGCTCACCTATCAGTCTACTCCCTCTTCTTAAGACCGCTAGACTCTAACAACCCTAACACATACACAGACATCGATAAGCCCTAGCTTATCGAAGCACAAGGCAAATCCAAAGCTTTCGACGGTCCCACACTTCATCTTTTTAGGGAATCCATATGGTGTCGAAACTAAACGCATCAAAAGCTAATTCAAGGCTCTGTCACATAAGGTTAAGCAGTAAAAACATGATTATGAAGCCTGAAACCAAGCTGACACGAAAAACAGTGAAAAACGGAATAAACAGGTCAAACGCCCGTTTGACCCCCAGTAGACGCCCGTCTGACTTGAACGAACGTCTAGAAACCCCCAAACGCCCGTCCGTGAAAATTAGCCACATCCTGTATCTAAACTGAACCCTCAAACGCCCATCCAAAACACCCAAACGCCCGTTTGAGCTGCCACCATCGCAAACGCCCGTCCAGAACACTCAAACGCCCGTTTGCCTGGGATTTACCCGGAAAATCTGCAACTGTCAACACGCGATTTCCAACCCAAATCCAACCCAAACACCAACATTGACATATTGAAAACAACGAAAATAAAATACAAATTGCTCTACAACCTTATGACACCTTAGTCATACGATAAGAAGACCACGTTACCTTAATTTGCGTGGTACAACGATCCAAAGCTTCAACCCGTAAAAGTTTAATCTTTAACTCCAAACCTATAAACGATCAATCCAAAGACGATCACTACGATGTTTAAACTCAGAAAAACGCAGCTTAGCAATGATGATGAACAAATCCTAATGACAAGAACGATGAGGGAAAACTTACGTTAACGGATTTAGGGATTGTTGATATCAAAACGATCCTCGTCTCGCGGTGATCCTTTCTCTCTTGAGATGTCTGCGATTTTGATAAACGGATTAGCCTAGAGATTTGAAAGCTCCTTCTCCCCTTTTTCCTCAAAACTTGCGCCTCCCAGTTTGTGTTTTACGTAAAACAACAACTAGGTTAATTTAGGATTAGTTTTCCTTTTATAATCCCAATTTAATCTAATTATTCCTTATTAATTAAATCCAATTAATCATTTTCCTTTTTTTCCCTTTTTCTTTTAATCCTTTAAAACAAAACTAAATATTCAGATTTTTCATGAAAAGACAAGGATGCCCTTTTAGAAAAATCGGGATATTATATTCCTCCTCCCTTAAGAGGAGTTTCGTCCTCGAAACTAGATCGTACATGGTAGATGAGGGAACTCTGGGAACTCGTTGAACATGTCCGCCTCCACTTCCCAAGTGGCTTCCGTCGGTGCATGATTGCTCTATTGCGCTAACACTAACGGGATCACTCGCCTCTTTATCATCTTTTCCTTCCTATCCAAAATCTTTATCGGCTTCTCCACGTATGAAAGATTATCTTGCAACCCTTCCGGATCAATCTCAGATTCCACATCCACTTTAGATAGACACTTCCTAAGCATCGATACATGGAAAACATTGTGGACCCTAGACATCGACTCTGGTAACCGAAGTCTATAAGCCAACTTCCCAACTCTTTTGATGACTTCAAAAGGTCCTACATACCTTGGACTTAGCTTTCCTTTCTGTCCGAACCTCTTGATACCCTTCATCGGAGACGCTCGAAGGTAAACTCTATCCCCGACCTCAAACTCTAGCGGTCTTCTTCTAACGTCGGCCCAACTCTTTTGACGATCTTGAGCGGCTTTCAGATTCTTCCTTATCACCTCGATCTTCTCCTTGGCTTGCTGAACCATCTCCGGCCCTGTGATGTGCTTCTCTCCCACTTCATCCCAATAAAGTGGAGTACTACACTTCCTACCGTACAAGGCCTCAAAAGGTGGCATTCCAAAACTAGCATGGTAACTATTGTTGTAAGCAAATTCAGCCAAATTGAGGTAATCTATCCATGATCCTCCGGCATCCAAAACACAAGCTCTTAGCGTATCCTCGAGAGTCTGAATTTTCCTCTCTGACTGCCCATCCGTCTGCGGATGAAACGCTGTACTTAAATCAGTCTTCGTTCCAAAAGCGTTCTGTAAACCCTTCCAGAAGAGACTGATAAATCTACTATCCCTATCGGATATAATAGATAAAGGCACACCATGAAGCTTCACTATATTGTCGATATACAAAGTAGCGAACTTCTTTATAGGCATATCCACTTTACATGGCAAGAAATGGGCTGATTTTGTATGTCTATCCACAATCACCCAAATCATGTCATGACCGCCCTTCGTCTTAGGCAAACCGGTGATGAAATCCATCATGATATTCTCCCATTTCCATTCCGGTACCTCCAAGGGTTTCAACAAACCTCCTGGCCTTCTGTGTTCTGCTTTCACTCTCTGGCATGTATCACATTTTGCCACAAACTCTGTGATTCCTAACTTCATACCAGGCCACCAATATCTTTCTTTGAGATCTCTATACATCTTAGTGGCTCCTGGATGTACTGCAAAATCAATCTTATGAGCTTCATCCATAACCTTCTCCCTTAGGCCATCCACATCGGGCACACACAAACGGTCTCCGTACCAAAGATGACCACTCTTGTCCAACTGATAACCCACTGTAGGCTTCTCTCGAGCTACTCGCTTCAAATTAATCAACACAGGGTCTTTGTCTTGCTTAGCCCGAATCTCATCTAGCAAATCTGACCTTGCCATCAATGGCGCCAAATTCTGAGCTTCACCCTTCCTTTCAATCACCTGAATCTGCATCCTATCCAACTGATCCACAACTTCTTGCAAGGTAGTGATAGCATTAACCGCTCTCCGGCTAAGTGCATCAGCTACAACATTCGCTTTACCCGGATGGTATTGAATGTCCAAGTCGTAATCTTTCATGAACTCCAACCATCTTCTTTGTCTCATGTTCAGATTCTCCTGCGTAAAGAAGAACTTAAGACTCTTATGATCCGTGAAGATCCTTGCCTTGACACCATACAAATAGTGTCTCCAAAGCTTCAGAGCAAATACCACTGATGCCAACTCCAAGTCGTGTGTAGGGTAATTCTTCTCATGCACCTTTAACTGCCTAGATGCATAAGCAATTACCTTTCCTAATTGCATTAAAACACAACCCAAACCTTGACCCGATGCATCTGTCTATACATCGTAGTTATCAAAAACTTCTGGTAATGCTAACACAGGTGTTGTGGTCAACTTTTCTTTCAAAGTCTGGAAAGCTTCCTCACATTCGTTGGTCCACTCATACTTGACGTTCTTTTGAGTGAGCCTCGTGAGAGGTGTAGCTATCTTAGAAAATCCTTTACAAACTTCCGGTAGTACCCAGCTAAACCCAAGAAACTTTTTATCTCTGTTACTGATGTCGGTCTAGGCCACTTAGAAACGGCTTCTATCTTCGCTGGATCCAACTTAATACCTTCTCCAGAAATTATATGCCCAAGAAAACTAACCTGGTCCAACCAAAACTCGCACTTAGAAAAATTGGCATACAATTTGTTCTCCTTTAAGGTCTGTAGAGCTATCCTCAAGTGTTCTTCATGCTCTTTCTCATCCTTAGAGTATACCAAGATATCATCTATAAAAACTATCACAAACTTATCAAGATAAGGCATGAACACTCTTTGCATCAAGTCCATGAACTTCGATGGAGCATTAGTGAGTCCAAATGGCATGACCAAAAACTCATAATGTCCATATCTCGTACTGAAGCCTGTCTTAGGTATATCTGACACCTTGATCTTCAACTGATGATAACCGGACCTAAGATCAATCTTAGAGAACACCTTCTTACCTTGCAACTGACTGAACAGATCATTAATCCTTGGTAAAGGATACTTATTCTTGATCGTCAGTTTATTCAACTCTCTGTAGTCGATGCACAACCGCATACGCCCATCTTTCTTCTTCACAAACAAGACCGGTGCTCCCCACGGTGATGTACTTGGCTGGATGATGTTTTTCTCTAGCATCTCATTAAGCTAAGTTTTCAACTCTTTCAACTCCGCTGGTGCCATCCTATAAGGTGCTTTAGCCACTGGTGATGCTCCTACAATCAATTCGATCTCAAACTCTATGGCCCTATCAGGCATATGTCCAGGCAAATATTCCGGGAAAACTTCGGGAAAGTCCTTAACTACACGAGTCTCTCCTAACTCGGGCCTATGCTTTTCCTTATCTAATGCATAAACAACGAAACCCTGGCAACTCTTCTTCAAAGCTCTTAGGGCTTTAACTGCTGAGATAATCGGATGACGACCCTTGCTAGGCTTGTATACGTTACCCTGAAACGTCTTAGCTGATTTTCCTGGGGCCTTAAAGATCACCCTCTTACCTCTACAATCCAAGTAGACGTAATTTTTAGACAACCAGTCCATACCCAGGATAGCATCAAAGTCTGAGAAATCCAACACTGTCAAGGCATGCTGGCACTTGTAAGTCCCAATTCTAATATCAACCTGGGGTGTGACTTGAGCACATCTAGTAACTCTGCACAAAGGTGTGGTTATACTCAAAGGTCTCTCCAATTCCTTAAGAGGTAGGTTCAACTTCTTAGCTATCTTAGAGGAAACAAAAGTCCCTGAAGCTCCAGTATCAAATAGAGCTGAAACTGCTAGATTATCCATGATTACGGTACCTAACAAGTGGATCAATTTAAGTACAAATATATAATATCATATGCACGCTATATCATATTAAATATCTATAATAAACACAAACACTGAAAAGTACCTGTCACCACAAGGTCATCTAACTCTTCTGGTTCTGTATCCGCTGCAAAGACACGAACTGATCTGCTACCCATGGAAAGATTACCCTGCGGGTTACCTCGTCCTCCTGCCTGATTACCTTGCGAGAGCTTCTTAGGACACGCCCTCGAGTAGTGTCCCACTTCCCCACAGTGGAAACAACTCAAGCTACCCGCCATGCACTCTCCTGAATACGTCTTGTTACACTTAGTACAAACCGATGGCGTTCCACTTGTTGAACTCTTCATGGCCGGATTTCCTGTCCTCTTAACATTATGCTGCGGTGCTCCTCTGTTACTTCCTTGATAATTCAAGAAAAACCTCTTATCTCCAACTACAACCGCCTGTCTACTGGCAAATCTTTCCGCAATCAAAGCTCTATCCATGACGCTTGCCATGCTAGTGGGTCTATCTCCTAGCATGCCCTTTGCCACTTCATGTGACAATTCTTCCATGAACTTGTCAATCTTCTTCTCTTCACTCCTCATGATTTCAGGGTAGAATCTTCCTAACTCATGGAATTTCTGGGAGTACTGAGTCACCGTAGTGTATCTTCCTTGTTTAAACTCAGAAACTCATTAGCCTTTACATTCTGTGCTGTTCTAGGAAAGTATTCCTTGTAGAACAGATCTTTGAACACTGCCCAATCCGTGATCCTCGGATTAACCTGCTCATAAGCTTCCATCCAACTTTCTGCATTCCCTGCCAACAATGATATTGCTAACTGAGCCCACTCAGCTTCTGGAGCTTTCACATTCCTGCATGTCCTCTCAAACCCACGAATCCATAAATCTACTGCTGTTGGCTCAACATTGCCAAAGAATTTTGGCACTCTGTGCTTCTTCATCTTATCATACCAATCCACTTGCCTATCGTATTTCCCAAATCGATAATCTTTGTCAGATCGGGGTCGAACCGGTGGAACATCCCGATCATCGTGGTTGAGGTTGCTTGAACTCTTTGTTGGGGTGAGTCTGCATGGATACATCATCGATACGGGTAAGTCTGTTGTGGAGGGGTGTAGCCAGGTGCTACGAAAGTATCAGACCTAGGCAGTGGTGGAGAAAGAACCGTTGGTTGTTGTGTAAAACTTAATGGTGTGGAGGAAAACGCTGATGCCTGTGAACGACTGAAAAACTGACTAGCCGGTGGCATAGACGCTTGCTGAGGTTGCACAGAGAAGGTTGGGAAAGTACTCACCGGTGGATGAGAAATTCCTAATCCTGTCCAGCTTGTGGTCATTGGAGACACAGACACTCCTGATGTTACTCCTGCTGAAGTAGTGATAACCGGAATGTTAGGGTTAAACCGTGAAGGACCCCTTTGTTCCACTATTCCCCTAACGATGATATCTGATCCTTGATTCACCCCACGCATGATGTTGCTCACAGACGGGGTGTTCACTTGAGAAACTGTAGGGCCCTGGATAGCTGGTCCACTTCTTCTCCTTCTCGGAATCATAACCCCGGTAAATCCTGCCTCAGTGCTACCCGTCTGGGTGTTAGTTGCCACGGTGTTATTCATATTAGCTACTCCTCTAGTAAGAACCATTCTGTAACCAAGAAAAGAGAGGGGTTACTAAAGCTCTAACACTTATCTTAAAGAAGAAATCAAGTCCTACACAAAGCAAGGAAAACCCCTTCGCTCGATACCAATCATAACGCCCGTCCCGGACACGAGTCCTTATCCGAAAGAGCGCCGGCACAAATATTATCAAATAAAATTCAATAATACATGTAAGCCTTACGTCACACATCAGAACTAAAACGACACAGAAGATAAAACGACTCGGGAAAACAAAAGATCGAACACACGGTTTTCAATGCTGTGAAAACTAAATCCAATAAAGAGAACTAAACCATCCAACATTCAAATCCGAAAGAACTTAAATGGAACTAATCCAAAGAAATACAACATTGATTGAAACTAAATCAACAACATCATTGAAAGAAAACAAAACTAAAGAACTGAGTCTTCAAGAGCTCCATCTCACACGTCCTCGTCACAGAACTCATCAACATTAGCAGCATGTTCATCTTCTTTGGGGAAAGAGAAAGACAAACACAAAGTAATGGGGTAAGTACACAAGTAGTTAGTAACGCGTAGAAGATCGCATAACGTCGGTCTCATAAAGAAATAAAAGCAACGCCGTCTATTATTAATTCATTCTGTTATTAGCCCTAGCTAACTATCACATTATGTTCATAGCATAACATGAGGTTCCAAAGTTATCTAGCTTAGCTCAAGTTTGTTACATCATGAATAACAAGGGCACTACGCCTAGTAATAGGATGTACTAGGACAACTGGGTGCAACCTACTTAGAGACACGCTCTAGTAGCCCTGGGAATATATGAGTCCCAATAGTGTGATGACCGGCAGAGTGTACCAGACGCTTTATCTAGCCAATCGATTGACCAGTGGGGTACATTCTACTTTGTCTGGTCAGAGAACACATCGCGATATTGTACTATGCCTTACCAAGCATTGCATGATGTTTAAGATTATTAATCTAGCACATACGTTTGATTAGATGTTTAACTAGCCACCTAAGTTGATTCACATAAAAGGCTCACCTATCAGTCTACTCCCTCTTCTTAAGACCACTAGACTCTAACAACCCTAACACATACACAGACATCGACAAACCCTAGCTTATCGAAGCACAAGGCAAATCCAAAGCTTTCGACGGTCCCACACTTCATCTTTTTAGGGAATCCATATGGTGCCGAAACTAAACGCATATTCAAGGCTTTGTCACATAAGGTTAAGCAGTAAAAACATGATTATGAAGCCTGAAACCAAGCTGACACGAAAAACAGTGAAATACGGAATAAACAGGTCAAACGCCCATTTGACCCCTAGTAGACGCCCGTCTGACTTGAACGAACGTCTAGAAACCCCCAAACGCCCGTCCGTGAAAATCAGCCACATCCTGTATCTAAACTGAACCTTCAAACGCCCATCCAAAACACCCAAACGCCCGTTTGAGCTGCCACCATCGCAAACGCCCGTCCAGAACACTCAAACGCCCGTTTGCCTGGGATTTACCCGGAAAATCTACAACTGTCAACACGCGATTTCCAACCCAAATCCAACCCAAACTCCAACATTGACATATTGCAAACAACGAAAATAACATACAAATTGCTCTACAACCTTATGACACCTTAGTCATACGATAAGAACACCACGTTACCTTAATTTGCGTGGTACAACGATCCAAAGCTTCTACCCGTCAAAAGTTTAACCTTTAACTCCAAACCTATAAACGATCAATCCAAAGACGATCACTACGATGTTTAAACTCAGAAAAATGCAGCTTAACAACGATGATGAACAAACCCTAATGACAAGAACCATGAGGGAAAACTTACGTTAACGGATTTAGGGATTGTTGATATCAAAACGATCCTCGTCTCGCGGTGATCCTTTCTCTCTTGAGATGTCTGCGATTTTGATCAATGGATTAGCCTAGAGATTTGAAAGCTCCTTCTCCCCTTTTTCCTCAAAACTTGCGCCTCCTAGTTTGTATTTTACGTAAAACAACAACTAGGTTAATTTAGGATTAGTTTTCCTTTTATAATCACAATTAAATCTAATTATCCCTTATTAATTAAATCCAATTATTCCTTTTCCTTTTCTTTTCCCTTTTTCTTTTAATCCTTTAAAACAAAACTAAATATTCATATTTTTCGTGAAAAGACAAGGAGGCCCTTTTAGAAAAATCGGGATATTACACTGGGAGTCTTGAACATAATGCCTCTTTCTCCCTTCTCTTATTCAATAATTTCCATCAACCTCATTTCCAGTAGGGAGGTATCAACCAAGTCAAGCAAATTATCCACTCCTAACTTTTCAAAATCCCACTCTTCAAAGTCTGTCATAGGCTCAGCTGCTGATTTTTGTTTCTTGTAAAATCCAAACTTCCATTGAAAATAATCAGCAACCAGCAGGAGTGTAGGATCAACATACCCTTCCTTCCTTTTCTTTCTTTTCTTTCAAAGGGCATAGTTGGCTTTCTGGGAGCTGCCTGTTCACTTTGCTGACCTCCAAAGGTTTCAACAAGCATATTCAGAGTTTCCTGAACAGATTCTTCCAGGTCAGTAGGTTCTTCTGGTTGTATATTTGTACCTACCACCTCCATCTGCTCCACACTTGGTTCCCCTTGACTTACATGCTCATCAGTAGGGTTAGCAGCAGAATGCTCTTCCCCCTGAACTATTGCATAAATTGCAGGGTTTTGTACTGTTGTATCAATCTTCACAGTAGGTGCAGACCCAATAGTCTGCTGTGGTTCTTCAGTAGCCTCAGCAGGTTGCTCAACAACAACCTCTCCAGTTCCAGTAGGCTTAACAATTTTTAAGGGTTCAGCTTCAATAGCCTCTTGTTCTTCTTCTTCCCTTTGTTCTTCAAGGACCCTTAGTTCCTTGCCTTTTCCATGCTTCTTTTTCTTAGCAATTTCCTTCATTATCTTGGAAAGTTGCTTTGATTCAACTTCAGCAGCTTTCCTCTTCCTTGTAATTTCAGCAGGGTCAGTAACTTCAACTTCAATTGGACCCTCAGTAGACTCAGCAGTCTCTGCTGTATGCTTTTCCTTGTTTTCCTAGGCTTTAGCATTTCTATGATTTTTCTGGTGTCAGCAGCCTTCCTCTTCTCAGCAACTTTCTTAGGTGCAACAGATTTAACCACTTGCTTAACCTGCTCACCTCCAGCATTATCATCTCCATCATTATCACTCTTCAGCATCCATATATTCATCATCATCCAAACAAGGGATGAGATAGCCGATCTCTTTCTTATATCTGGATTTGTTTATTTTCTCATATGCAACATCAGCAATCCCCAAATGATTCAGCAGGGCCTGAACCATCAATCCTAAAGGTAAAGCCTTGGATTTTCTTGTTCCTTCTCTTTCCTCAGTTATCACTTTCTTCATATAATGGACAAAGAATCCAGCCCAATCAAACTTCATGCTTTTGTAGATGATGATTAACAGTTCAATCTTGGGTCCTGATAAAGTATCCAGGCTTCCAATGAGTCCCAAGATATTCTTTGCTATTATCTTACTCAGCAGGTTGTACTTCATTCCTATATGCTTCACATTGATGCTCAGTGTTGATTTAATAGCATCATTGGTCTTTATTCTGTCAACAAAATCCAATTTTGACAGTCCCATTTCCTCAGGATTAGTTGGAGCATCATGTACAGGTAAAAAACCAAAAGCTTCCCTCAGCAGGTTTGAGGAAACTTCAATCTCCTGGCCATTCACTGTTGTAGTAAATGCCTCTCTATTATCTCTTATCACAATGTTTCTCCAGAAGCTAACAACATTTGTGTAAGATATTCTTTCTAGTCTTATATTGAGCACATCTTCCAATCATTCATATCTTTAATTCTTCTACCAATATTGATAGCCAACTCAGTTTTGTTAGCATCAACAACAAAGCCTCTGATACTTTGGCTTGTTCCAATGTGAACATCATCCTTATTTGCCATTATTGAAGAATAAGATGAAGAAGATAGCTTTCAAATCTGTGTTCACACGGTATATTTGCAGAGAAAATCAATCTGAAATTTGTAAGTAGGAACTCTGTGTCTATGTCTATATATATAGAGATAGGTAGTTGAGAGTGTCAGATAATGCACTGTACACGTACTGTAGCATTAACCACGATTAAATTTGAGTTAATGAGATCTTGACATGTGTCCCATAACTTATCCATAAAGAGTTGTAACCGTCAGATCGTGTAACTGCGGTTATAAAGATAGAATAAATATCCCGGTATTTTTCTTTTTGACTTTTTAAAGTTTGACTGTGTAACGTATGCCTCAGTAGCCTTTACCATCAGTAGACTTGGCTCAGCAGCCTGCTGACATAATGTCTCAGCAGCCTGCTGACAATGTCACTCTGCTGATCTTCAATTCTTCTTGTTTTGTCCAACTGATAATACAGAATGAAGTTTAATACCAATGACTGATCTGTCAAGTGAGCTCACCAAACAGGACAAAGACCAATCCCCTTGGCAACTTCAGTTGCTCAATTATCCAAACATAAATAAGTACATGGAATTGTTGATACCAATGATTAATCTGCTAAGTGAGCTCACCCAACTTAGCAAAGACTAATCCCCTTGGTGAATTCTAGTACATTGCTGATCATAGGTGTATCAGTCAACTTTTATAATTCCAAGTTCAGTCCTTAACTTAGCAAATCTTTCACTATCCAATGGTTTTGTGAAAATGTCAGCAAGTTGATCTTCAGTAGGGATGTAAAGAACCACCACATCTTTCTTTTCAACATGATCTCTTATAAAATGATGTCTTACATCAATATTCTTGGTTCTTGAGTGCAAAACAAGATTTTCTGTGATTGCAATTGCACTTGTATTATCACACATTATAGGAATTTCTCTTTCTTCAATTCCATAATTCCTTAATTGTTGTCTTAACCAAAGTATTTGTGCACAAAGAACTTCCAAGAGACAATATATTTCAAACAGCAGTAGAAGTTGATATTGAATTACATTTCTTGCTAAACCAGAAACCATCTATTTCCCATCAATTGACAAGTTCTGTGGTGCTTTTTCTATCAATCTTGCATCCAAAGATAATCGTAACTGAGTAGGATATAACCTTGAAGCTTCCATCTTTTGAATACAATATTCCTACATCCAAAGTCTCTTTTAGATACTTGAGAACTCTTTTGACTGCAGCTAAATGACTTTCCTTAGGTTTAGATTGAAATCTGGCACAAACACCTACAAAGAAAGGATATATCAGTCTCTCTTTGGCGAAGAAGGTACATCGATCGCCTATCATCCTTCTGTATAAAGTCTGATCAACATCTTTGCCTTCTTTATCTTCATCTAATCTTATGTTTGTACTCACAGGAGTTGATACTTTGGTGCTATTTTCCATACCGAATTTCTTCAGCAGCTCCTTGGTATACTTGGTTTGATGAATGAAGATTCCATCTTTTATTTGTTTGACTTGCAATCCCAAAAAGTAGTTCATTTCTCCCAGCATACTCATTTAGAATTTACTTTTCATCAGATTAACAAACTTCTCACATAATAATTCATTTTCAGAACCAAAAATTATGTCATCAACATAAATCTGTACCAGCAGGGTGCTGTCTCCTTCATTGATTCTGAAAAGAGTCTTGTCAATGGTACCTTTTGCAAAACCATTATCCACCAAGAATTGAGATAGGGTCTCATACCATGCTCTTGGTGCTTGTTTCAAACCATAAAGTGCTTTGTTGAGTCTGTACACTTTATCTTCTTGATCTTTAACTTCAAAACCAGGAGGTTGTTGAATGATGGGAGTCAACTTTACTGTACTTTGGTGAGCAGTTTAACCCCCGTTTATCGCTTTATTGGCATGTTTTGGGTAGATATAGACCTGTTTGAGAGTAATATCGAGAGTTGTACGCACGGGGAGTTAAACTGTCACATCGATAGTAAACTCCATCTTTTTAACGATATTTGACTCTTTTCCGAGCACTTTTGTCTTGCGGAATTACACGTGGTGTTTGTTCGTCTATGTTATTGCAGGACCTAGGTGACTCGAGGATCCGGAAGGCGATGTTTTGGACTAAGAGACATGTTCGTGGCACGAGAGTTGAATGAAAGTGGAAGAAAAGCCAAGTTTGGAGTGAAGTCAAGGCAAACAGACGTTTGCCATACCCAAACTGGCGTTTGCAGGAAGCCCACCTCAAACGGGCGTTTTCCCATATCAAACGGGCGTCTACAGAGTGATACTTCATTCAGAAAGTTGGGTTTTCAGCTGGACGGGCATCCCAATAACCCCCAAACGGGCGTTTGGATAGGTTCAGCCCGAAGTAAAAAGCTCATATAAAGCAAACGAGCATCCAGGGTACACAAACGGGCTCAAGACATGGTTCAACAAACGGGCATTCAGAGAAATGAAAACGCCCATACACTAAAGACGAAGCCCTAATATCATCATATTTCTCCAGGAAAATGGGCGTTTGGAGGGACTTAAACGGGCGTTTCTGACCGACAGCACCAGATTTCATCCTACTCTATAAATACACAGCTCATTCAGCCCTTATGCATACTTGGCCGACTTTAAACTTCTTTTGAGCGATTTTGGTGCGATTTTAGGGTAGATTAAACATCCTTTGATCTTTTTATTCCTTAGATAATTTCCTTTGATTCTGCACATCTTTTATAGCTTAGATTTACATTACAAGATCAAAGATTCAACTTTTTGGGTGCAAACTATTTCTTCATATTTTCTGGATCTGATTTTCAGCAGCTATATTGTAATGACTTTCCTTTTGTTTATTGTTTTTAATTCAATTTCCGTTCTTTATTCTGTTATTAGTATAATCATGAGTAGCTAAATCTATGTGTAGTCGAATTATGTGAAAGCGAGTGAAAACCCTAAGGGAGATGAGATAGGGAATTGTGTAGTGCGTAATTTCATGTTTAAACGATTAATCCACGTCCTAAAACTTATTTTAACGTCTTTGAATTAGATTGATCACCTAGTTCACTGTCACACACATCGAAGATGCAGTTTGCGGTGAGATGTGGGATAAGGGGTTTTAGGATCATTGCGTAGATTCGGCCTAGTTGTTAGGACCTTTTCCAATTAATACAGAGGTTTGTCATCGTTTTTCGAGCGACTCTATAGCGTAATCATGTTATGTTAATCGGTTTTCTAAAGGGAGAATTAATTAACTTCACATAGGGTGTTAAGCGAGAGTTGTTCAGACCTTAACACCAGAATTAGGAGTTGGCACCTGTGGATGTCATTAAACTACATTGAATAGGTAGGTCGGTTAAGACACGCTCCCTGTTAAGTCTTTCCTTAGGGGTAAAAGTAGCTCGTGGGATCATAGTTCGACTATACCTTTTAATATCTAGAAGTACACCGCTAGTTAATCTTTACTTTCACTACAAGAAAATCAATTTTTAACGAGGGGAAATCCAGTCACTAAAAGCCACTTTCCAGTCATTAAAGACTTTTAGTGACGGGAAAGTTACTCTCATCGCCCGTCCTTACTGCTTCTCTATATAAAGGCATATAATGAGAGTAAAAGGTACCCTCGTTATTGATGATGTTGCTTTAATGAGAGTAAAATACCCATCAATGATGAGAACCATCAATAACGATTGGATTTTTTACTCTCATTATATGTCTTTATATAGAGAAGCAGCATGGATAGGCGATGAGAGTAAATTTCCCATCATTAAAAGTCAACGACGGGAAAGTGATTTTCATTGACCGAATTTTCCTACTAGTTTCCTTTGCAAAATATTTGTCTCGATTATACACAACTTTAGGAATAGCAATGGCATCATGTACAACATCACTTGAAAGTATCTCTCATCTTTTATATAACAAGGAATTACACAAAAAATCCTCTATTCATGTACTTACAACAAATCCAGCAATCATCTAAGAACAACAAAGTATATCCACAAAATTGGAAAAACAACATTTAAACTAACCAAAACACAAACCTTTACTTCAGAAAAATTTGTATAATGTCCCATGAAAAGAATAAAGGCCCAGGTAGAAAATAAAGTCCACATTGAGTTGAATTTCTTTCTTGGTCATTTCTAAAGCATGATCAAACAAATCTTTTGTAGCTGCTCCGAGTAACAATAGTAGGCTTGCATTTCATGCCTGAAAACATAATCAACAAAAGAAATTATACAAGGGACTTCCTAACAATGAAATAGTATCTCAAGACTTCCTAAATTCAAGCCTCAAGAAAACCACACCTCTGCTAGTAAGAGTATTACTGCTAGCATGATCCAAGTGCAATTGAACAACTGTAATAAAGTAATTTTAACAAGCATGATAGTATATGTTATCTTCTATAGTTCTTCAACCATTTTTTTAGTATAAAACACAATATAATAGGCATGTGCACAGAACTCAGTAAAAAAAAACTTCACAGAAGTATAATAATAATGGAAAACAACCTATAAAAATGAAAACACGTATAATAGCATTAGACTGACCAAAAGGTACAAAAAAAAAAAGATGAGAGGATTTTGCATCATTTAAACAAAAGAAAATTTATAAACCCTAACTTAGATGCAAAACTAACTCCTAACCGGCCAAACACCGGGTAGTTGATAGTATAGCGAGATAAGTAAGGGGTCGATCCACAAGGAATTGGGATGTTGAATCTAATTTTGTTAACCTTTCCAATTGTTACTACTAGTTATTACTAAAACTAAAACAGACAAGTAAACTGGACAGAGGACTATCAATCCAAAGCCAGGAAACAATAATTGCGAACCAACATAAATAAAACTACAACTACTTAAAAACAAGAAACTAACGAACCCATGATAACGACTAAAGCAATATAACATAGAACAAACATGATCCACCATCCCCAACCCTTAATTCTTCCCCTAGATTATCTTATGATGATTTAATTCAAGTTGTGGTTCACCTCTCTTAAGTAATCTTCTATCTCTCGATTTTAAAGATTAACACATCATAAAACGAGGTGCAAGATCTCTCAATCTAACAACCTGAGATTCAACCTATCAACTTTCGTTATGTCAAGGTTAAAAATCTCATCTTTCCTATGGTGATCTAAGGTTTACACCGACTTTCGCCATACGGTAAACATCAATAGCAATACAACTTTCGTTATCGATTGCATAACACATAATCAAAGGAAAGAAAACAACTTTAAAATTAAACTCACAAGATCATCCATGGACAAGAAATAGAAGGCATTGAAAAGTATGACATGATCGCTCCAAGTTCAAAGCTTCGAGAGATCATCATGGCGATCGAACAAGAAAAGGAAAACAAAAGAAGTAAAACCTAATCTAACCCGGATCACCCAAGCACAAGGCTTGGGTGATCGCCTTAAGCCAAGAATGAGCGGCCGCTCTGTGTTTTTGGTGTGTGGAAGAAAATCTGGTCTATAATGTCTCTCTCAATGAATGGGAGCTCAGCTTTGATTATAGGAAATCGCGCGAGATCTTGAACGCTTGGCCAGAGTTTGAACTCCGATTCGAGGCATGTAGAACGCCGCTTCGGGTGTGGAACGCCGGCCCAAATTGCTTCTTCGAGCTCTCAAGATCGCCAGCCCCTGAACGCTTGATTCTATAATGGAACGCTGAGCCCCGGCTTGGAACATGATCCCCCGGGCTTGGAACGCTGATTCCACTGTGGCCGAGCTAATCCGATGATTCTTTGTCCTTATCTCTTAACACCCCATCCTTATCCATTGTAACAAACCTTATCTCTTGGATATTCTAGATGATTCATGACTTGTCCTCCTTGATCTTATCCTTTTGCCACTTGTCACATCCAAACTTGAACACTTGTAGGCTCTAAATAATGATCAAATGATACCAAAATGTAATATAATTCCAAAATGATATAAAATCATCATTTATGCACATAATTCGCCACGTTTTGGAATTAACCCATTAAAAATATCATTTACTCAATATTTCAATACAAAGCTTGATTTCTATGAAAATCATAAGAATATGGGGAAAATTGATATAAAATATATCGTTAAAAATCGTATAATTTGACCCCGAACAACTCCCCATACTTAGCTTTTTGCTCGCCCCGAGCAAAACAAAACAAAACATACTATCAAGAATCCACATAACCCGACACTAGATGTAGTCGTGCTCACGACAAGCTAGTATTCAACAAATCGAAATCACTCGGTGATTGTGTGTGCGAACCTACTAAACTTCCACCGATCCTCTCTTGATGTATTAAATCAAGCACTAATGATCATCCGGTTAAATAAACGAAAGTTTCATTCTCATCTTCACAAAGACTTACCCTAAAAAAATTACTTGTCAAGAATAAAGTAACTAACTCACATTTAAATTCTTTTACTTGGTGTCAAGAAAATACCTTTCGTGTCTCTACTGGTTTAGATCAACTCGACTCGAGTTCTAAAAACACAAACTTCTCGCGCCTCAAAAGTATAACACTCTCCCTACTTTGAGGCAATCACCCCGAGATCACTCAAACCCGCATCTTGTCAAGGTAAACCACACTCCCCAAATGAGGCAAGATTCAAATGGACTCGAGGTGAAATTTATCATATATATATATAAGATATTATATTCTTGCCCAAACTCTTTGGAAACTCTTGATCAGGTATCTTTTCTAACACATTCAAGACTTTTAAGGTTCTCAAGAACACTAAGGTATTGAGATTCTAACTGTGAGTATAGTACGAATTCTTAACTTTCATCAATGCTAAATAAGTGTTATCTGCATCGCGAGTTGGCTATTCTTTAACTAACCGGAGACTATTTTATATTTGGTTCTTCATCTAATAGGTTCGTGAAATGAAATTCAAGTGAGTGTCGATCTACTAAATCTATTCTTAGAACATGACACGACTACTGAAAACAACTAAAGGTGCCAGATTATAAAACTAGCATGCAATTGAAATGTCATTACTCGGGACAAAAACAAAAATTTTGAAAAATTTAGCATTTTTTCATAGAAATATGACTAATATGGCAAAAGAATGTAGATACTAATCCTTTCCCCCACACTTAGATTGCAACTTGTCCTCAAGTTGTACAGAAATAAAAAGTTTAGGAACTTAGCTGATTGTATTTCCAAGCTGGCAATTCTGGAAAGAACCCCTGAAGAACCAAAATTGCTTGACTATCCTTGGAAATGTGGAGCATCACAGATCCAAGTAAGCTTGAATAGATCAAGAGACTTGTGGAGCATCACAGAATACCGACATCGACGTGAAAGCGCACAAATGTGCCTATCAAAAGTGTCCCGCATACTTGATCAGTGCAAAAAGAGTCTACGGGGAAAAAGAATTATACATTGAAAACACAAGGAGAATAAATCATAGAGATGTTTCAGATTAAGCTCAGATAAGGATGGAACATATACATGGACATTGCAAAATAGTAGGCTAGGTGCAACTACATTACAATGCAAACTACATGATATGTAATCCTAATAAAAGAAAACGCAAACAGGCTCAGGCTGAGCAGGTTGTGAAGACAACCCTACAGTGACTACGGCCCTTAAAGAAAAGAAAACAATGCAACTAGATGACATGCAACTAAATGAGATGCACAAATAAAAGAAAATAAAAGGAAGAAAACTAGCCCCTTAATTTGCAACATGACATGTATAAAATAAACGTCTACCAAATAATGACAGGTTACGATAAACGACAGTGCTGTCCATTACAATGCAGTGTAGACGCGCCTTAAGACTCATCAAAAGTGATAGCATTATGGAAAACCAACAGTTAGCTATACTAAACAGATATAACTCATAAGACGCGATGGTAGCATACGGAAAACCGACAGTAGCTACCCATATGAGTTACAAAATAACAAGAAAGCACATAAGTCTCAAAGCTTAAAAGATTCATCACAGCGGTATGTAGCATACGGAAACCGACATTAGCTACTAAATAACAATAAGACCAGTTATAGCTTACGAGAACCGACAGTCACTATAACTTGCATAGATGAATCAATTATTTAACATGGATTCGTAGATGGAAAGATATACATGTAAATTCAGGACATCTACGTGAGGATACATAGCCATAGAAGCTCAAATTAAAAACATCCAAGTTAAATAAAGCAGTAAAAATCAAGACAGGAAGAAATTGGAACCTGGACTCAGGGTTGGACGCCCGTCCAACTATTTGAACGTGCGTTCCATCTTCAAGACGGGCGTTCAGCTGAAAATTTCACACTGAACGGGCGTTTCAGAACTCAACCGGGCGTTCCACCTGCATATTATAAACTTGGACGGGCGTTCACTTACCTTGAACGCTCGTCCCACACCAGATATGCAACAGATATGCAGGAAAATAACAGCAAGTCCCAAAAACTCTAAACAAACATCATATATCACAGCACCGCAACCCCATCAAATTAGCACTGAGGGTTAGACTACACCTAAACATATAATTCACGTTTCATAAATTGAGTAAAAAAAACTTTTTGCACCTTCTTAACCCAACGGTCATCGAAACATGGCAAAAATAAAAACTCTCAATTTATTAAACGCTACTTTTATTGAAAACAGTAAATTGTAACAAAATCGAAGAATTAATTCAAGTAGATTCAACAAAACACCGATTCCCCGGCAACGGCGCCACTTTTGTTGAGAGGATTTTGCATCATTTAAACAAAAGAAAATTTATAAACCCTAACTTAGATGCAAAACTAACTCCTAACCGGCCAAACACCGGGTAGTTGATAGTATAGCGAGATAAGTAAGGGGTCGATCCACAAGGAATTGGGATGTTGAATCTAATTTTGTTGACCTTTCCAATTGTTACTACTAGTTATTACTAAAATTAAAACAGACAAGTAAACTGGACAGAGGACTATCAATCCAAAGCCAGGAAACAATAATTGCGAACCAACATAAATAAAACTACAACTACGAAAAACAGTAAAACTAACGAACCCATGATAACGACTAAAGCAATATAACATAGAACAAACATGATCCACCATCCCCCAACCCTTAATTCTTCCCTAGATTATCTTATGATGATTTAATTCAAGTTGTGGTTCACCTCTCTTAAGTAATCTTCTATCTCTCGATTTTAAAGATTAACACATCATAAAACGAGGTGCAAGATCTCTCAATCTAACAACCTAGAGATTCAACCTATCAACTTTCGTTATGTCAAGGTTAAAAATCTCATCTTTCCTATGGTGATCTAAGGTTTACACCGACTTTCGTCATACGGTAAACATCAATAGCAATACAACTTTCGTTATCGATTGCATAACACATAATCAAAGGAAAGAAAACAACTTTAAAATTAAACTCACAAGATCATCCATGGACAAGAAATAAGTGCTGAAAAGTATTACATTGATCGCTCCAAGTTCAAAGCTTCGAGAGATCATCATGGCGATCGAACAAGAAAAGGAAAACAAAAGAAGTAAAACCTAATCTAACCCGGATCACCCAAGCACAAGGCTTGGGTGATCGGCCTTGGAAGCCAAGAAGGAGCGGCTGCTCTGTGTTTTTGGTGTGTGGAAGAAAATCTGGTCTATAATGTCTCTCTCAATGAATTGGGAGCTGCTGTATTTATAGGAAATCAGTGGCAGAGATCTTGAACGCCAGTTTCAGAGTTTGAACTCCATTCTCAGCATGTAGAACGCCGCTTCGGGTGTGGAACGCCGATCCGGTATCTTCGAGCTCGAGCTCAAGATCGCCAGCCCGTGGAACGCTGGATTCTATATAATGGAACGCTGAGCCCCTGGCTTGGAACGCTGATCCTGGCTTGGAACGCCGATTCCACTGTGGCCGAGCTAATCCGATGATTCTTTGTCCTTATCTCTTAACACCCCATCCTTATCCATTGTAACAAACCTTATCTCTTGGATATTCTAGATGATTCATGACTTGTCCTCCTTGATCTTATCCTTTTTGCCACTTGTCACATCCAAACTTGAACACTTGTAGGCTCCTAAATAATGATCAAATGATACCAAAATGTAATATAATTCCAAAATGATATAAAATCATCATTTATGCACATAATTCGCTACGTTTTGGAATTAACCCATTAAAAATATCATTTACTCAATATTTCAATACAAAGCTTGATTTATATGAAAATCATAAGAATATGGGGAAAATTGATATAAAATATATCGTTAAAAATCGTATAATTTGACCCTGAACAGAGAGGTCCTACCTAGCACGTTCATTTGTCAACAAAAAAAACCAGAAGATACTGAAAATGTGTATGGACAAAAATAATAGCATGATGATAAGCATTTAACCTTTTAAGCACATTGTCATATAAAAGGTCTTATCACATATGTTATGAGATTGAACTTAGCACATCATCATGTGTGATATAGGTCATCATGGCATAGCAAATTACTCAATCATTTCATATTTCATGATCACATGACATGCGCACATCAAGTTTCTTACATTCAGAACAGGGGCACAAAACAGATTCATGATAGGATGCATATATAATCAGGTACTAAAAAATAGACTGCATTGTTTCACATGTTTTCATGCTCAAACAGATTCACAAGACTCAAGAATCTAAACTCAGCAAGTATACAAGACATGACGACTTGGCATTCTGGCAGAAACTTAACAAAGCATAGAAAATTCCATAGTCCATAAACAGACATAAGTATATATCATACTTTGAACATATAAGACTCATAAGACCAGTTTAGAACACCTGAACATATTTCATCTTTGATGCAATCCTAAACATACTTATAATACAAACAGATAGACTGAAACTGATGTATGCAAGATTCAACACATGAAGAGTGTATTATGGACTAGAAACATGCAGACTGACTTAATGCGTAGTCTATAAACTCTAGCAGACATATTGCAAAATCTGTTAAGCATTTAAACAGATTGAACACTATACAACCATATCAACATGTAAGACTCAGATGAATCAATGGACTACAAACATACTCAACTATGTAGACTGTTGAACAGGAACATAAATTGAGGACTTGTTCAAGACATCAGGGCAATTTCACCAAGATGAGCAAACCTGATAGATGCTTATGTAATGGCACACAGGTAAAATGGTTAGTAAAAAGGAACATAAGCAAGCTCTACCTAACTACAACTCTATTTTACACAAGCATAAGAACCTTAACATGACTCAAATAAGACTGGACATAAAAATCAGTTTGATCCAAAAAGCAGACAACCTCAACAGAATAAGCCAAAATCACATAAGGATAATAAGAATGGGCATAAAGCTATGAAAGGGAGAGTTACAAATCTGAGACCGAGACATAACACCTCGGGAAGCAACCTTTAAACCGAATCCAGCAAAACGCATTAAAGTTGAAAACCTCAATAGCAGTTGTATCGTACTGCAGCAGGCGTACCAACCCATACGTGTGGAAACAGACACAATCTTTCGAACTGATACGGGAGACATGAAACAGGGTCATAGTCATGTACTAGGCTCAACCGTAGTAATTATTTCTTCATTCTTAACAAGAACTGTATAACACCTATACAAAAGCTAGTCAAACTCGGTCCTTAGCACAATAATAGATAAGTCTAAATATAGTGGGTAAGAGAAGTGAACATTCTCCCCAATATGAATCTGAAATTTTACAATTCCACCTTTACTTTATGAAGTTCCACCTTTAACTAATGCATACATACTGTCATTAGACTAATTTCTTAAAGCATACGTTTCCATCACCACATAAACATCCATTTCATATTATTTCAGCTTTTCTTTTCTAAGGAGTACACAAGCGAAGTGAACAAATGTGAGAAACTACTTATTGGGGAAAACTGAATTTGAACTAAAAATTACCTTATTTGTTGATCAAAAAAGTTTTTTTTTGAAGTTCGAACTAATCGATGTGATGAATACTTCTCTTTCTGCAAAATATGAGTTTTGAGATCAAACGCACAACATAGGAGTTATGAAGTCAATATCAGAAAAACAAAATGGGCAAAGGGATGATTAGTGTGAGAGAGCACTGCAAAAGAAAACATGTAACATAATTATACAATGAACCACTCACATCGAGAGTAAAAAGAATTACATTAGACCTCAAGCATGAAAAAAAAAGATGATATAAAATAATGGATGAGTTTAGACGATACAAAGAAGTAGAGCTAAAACTGACTAACTTAAAGTAAACAAGACAAGACACAGATAAAAGACAGTTTACATATGTCTCTTTGATGAGATTTGTTTTTATGCAATGCCTATTGAAGAGAAAAAGTTCTTTTACCTTAAGAGCAATGTTATGCGAATCTACGGTTCTCTTTTAAATTTAAAAAAAAAAATCACTTACTGAGATAAGTGCATCACAAAACCTGTCTAAAACTACTTGTAGCAAGTCACAATAACAACTACGTTAGAGAAAAAAAAATATAATACATGATGCATCTGGAAGTATCTGTATGTTAGATGAAAAGATCACCTTGCTTCCCATTCAGTTGGCTCAATCATAAAGGCGCCAGACACTTGCCAAGACGTTGTCGGTGCATTACCTTAAGAACAATGTTATGCGAATCTACGATTATCTTTTCAATTTAAAAAAAATCACTTGTTGTATCACAAAACCTATCTAAAACTGCTTGTAGAAAGTCACAATAACAATCACGTTAGAGAAAAAAAAATTCTAATACAAGATGCAGCTGGAAGTATCTGTATGTTAGATGAAAAGTTCACCTTGCTTTCCCATTCAGTTGGCTCAATCATAAAGGCGCTAAACACTTGCCATGACGTTGTTGGTGCATGAAATCCAATCCATAAGGAATTTAACAACATCTTCAGTTACCATTCCAGGAGTTTGCTTCAAATCCAAAAAGCATATGTCAGAAATTTTGAGACTAAAACGTGTCACTGATTTCGTTTCCTAGTATGATACCCTAAGAAGTCTTAGATCAATGTCGAACTCATGAGCACTAGTTCCTTGACACCAATAATAAAACATGATAGTGGATCTCAGTAAAAATAAAAAGAGAAAAAACTTATCAATAAAAAACAATCATATAAAAAATCCCAAGAAAATAGAATCTAGTGTATCAAAATTAGGCAAAAACATTTAACAATAAACAAAAAGTGATGCATGGAAAAGTCTGATAGTAAAACTATTGCAAAATGTATACGAGAAATAGTATATTTCAGTTTTCAATGGAAAAAGGAGGAATAAAGTACCTCAAACATCTTATCATGCTTTGTAGGGATGTCAAAAATACTTGTCCAGAGCTCATCTTCTTCATGAACCCTGTCATCTTGGTACAAACTCTAAGCAACATGTAACAGCTTCATGTTTTTACCCCTACTTGGCATCCATTTTGTCATCTGCAACAAGTTTATTCTGATATTAGGCAGAAGCATAAGATCAAAATTGTAGAATGTAAAAGTCTATTACGCTACCAACCCATACCTGAATGATCCCCTTTTTTTATTATGAAAGGTCCTTGAAGCCTATCTTCACAATAATTAGAGGAGACTCAATATCCCACCCAATAAACAACACACATAAACCCAACATATTTGAATCCAACCACATCATTAACAATGTAGACATCATCCCACATCAATAACAACGTGTACATCATCCCACATCAAGAGAAAAAAAGGTCAAATACGACTATGCCAAAAATCATGTATTATTTAGTCTTTTAACAATTACTCTTTCGGCAACAAGTCAAAAAGATAAACACTATCAGAATCGTATGTGTATTATAGTTATATCCAAAAAAACAATGAAAGTGATTCATGACCCAAATAATGTTTCTACAAAATCTCCTTCAATGAGTCATCAATAAATCCCAACCCCATGAATTAAATTATTGAAAATAAACATAATATCAAATCAAGAAAAGCAGAAAATTTTGAGAGATTAACCTAAAAAGGGAAGCAACTCTGAGTCTCTATGAAAAAAAAGTACAGCGGCGTCCTGGTCTTTGAGCGGGGCTACTCTAATGCTTCTTGGAGAATGGAAGTAGGTGGTCTGAATCGCCAACCACCGGATTTTGAGACACAACAGGTTCTACATCCATATCCATGGAACCAAAGCAGGAGAGAAATTTACAGACGGGGACGACATGAAGAACGACGGAGATGGAGACGGAGACGGAGACGGAGACGGAGACGGAGAGCTAGGGTTGGGGAAGAGAAAATCGTGATTTAGTATAGCTTTATTTTGGGTAAGGGGAAATGACAGGATAAGGGGATAAAATATAAAATAAAAGTAATCTGTAAAAAAATAATAAAAAATAAAAAATAAAGTTTTTGGACAATAATGAGGGGGAGGTTTTTTTTATTTGTCATAATGACGGGATTTCTTATAAACAATGAGAGTATTTAAAATTCAGTCACTAAAAGTCACCTTTTAGCTATACAAGTTTTCTCCCCTCACTCTGTTTCTAACAAAAACTGTCTTTTAATGATGGGATTTGCTCCCTTCATTAAATTTTTGTAACTGTTGGTCCTTTTTCTAGTAGTGTTTTGCATTAGTATAATATCTCTCCACCGTTATTTTGACCTGAACTAAGTTCTAAGTTGACTTTGGTACTTAAACCTTACTCCATGTGGATTCAACCTTGAAACCACTATACTACCGTTGACCCGATACTCTGTCGGTTAAAGTTAGCGGTTAAGTATTTTGCTATCACTGAACATAGACCTCCTTTTCCAGAATGCCATTCAAAAATACACTTTTGACATCCATCTGATATACTTTAAAGTTTTTATAAGCAGCATATGCCAAGAATAATCTTATAGCTTCCAATCTTGCAACAGGGGCATATGTTTCATCAAAATCTATTCCTTCTGCTTGAGAATATCCTTTTGCTACTAGTCTGCCCTTATTTCTTACAATGGTACCAGATTCATCCAATTTCTTTCTGTATACCCATTTGGTTCCAAATATATTTGCATGATTAGGCCTTTACACTAGTGTCCAAACTTGATTTCTTTCAAATTCATTCAGTTCTTCTTGCATTGCATTTATCCAATCTGGATCTGATTTTGCTTCTTCAACAACTTTAGGTTCCATTTGAGATAGAAAGCAAGTGAACATTGCTTCTAATTGTCTTATAGTCCTTACACCTTGCTATATATTGCCAATAACTAGCTCAGTAGGGTGATCCCTTAACCATTGTGGATTTTGGTTAGATAGATTCTCAGGAACATCATCTTCAGTAGGGTCTGTTGTTGCTTCAGCAAGGGGTTCAACAGATCCTTGAACTGCCTCAGTTGTTGCATCAGTAGTGTTATTAGCAGGGTGTTCAGCAGGGGCAGAGTCAGAAACCTTTAACTCATTTATCCTTTCCAAAACATCAACACATTATGGATCAGTGATTTGTTGATTTTCAGCAGGTTCGGAAGCTTCATCTTCCATTCCAGTAAACCTAGGTTCATCAAATACAACATGTATTGTTTCTTCATGTTTCAGTGTCCTTTTATTCAGTACCCTGAATGCCTTGCTGACAGAAGAATATAAGTAACTTGTCCCTTAGTTGGTTTTACATCTTGATTAATGGTAATATTACATGTTTCTTTCAAAATACTAGGGGTATTAAACAAGGTGGCCCCCTTTCTCCTTACTTGTTTATCCTTGTTTCTAAAGCACTGACAAGAGGCCTCAAACATATTTTTCAATACCGTGTTGACAACTACTCCACGCTAGAGGTTTTCCCCTGTCACGCATTGTATGTATGCAAATGACCTCATTGTTTTTGCTAGAGCTACTAAAAAGTCCAACAAAAACCTTTTCCTCTTTCTGCACCAGTATGAGTTAGCCTCAGGTCAAAAAATTAATGCACAAAAAAGCTCTTTTTTTTATTTCTAAGACTACCCATGTCCATACTCTTAATATGGTTAAAACTGAAACTGGAATGCAACATGTTTTTTTCCTTTTACCTACTTTGGTTGCCCCATGTACGTGGGAAGACCTAAATACAGTTATTTTGCCCCCTTATGCATAAAATTGAGACCTGATTGCAGGGGTGGTATGCCAAACTTCTTACTGTTGGGGAGACTTATTCTCACTAAGGATGTCATTTCTTCCATTCCCATTCACGTTTTGGCTGCCATAAAGCTGCCAGTTACAGTTTTTGATCTTATTGAACATAATCTCTCCCATTTTTTATGGTTTGATACTCCTAAAAACAAGCATCATATCTAGAAAAATTGGAAAGATCCTTGCAATCCAGCTCTAGAAAATGGTTTAGGAGTCCAAAACCTTAGAACTCTTCAACGGGCTTTCTCTTGTAAACTCTGGTGGAAAATAAGGAAAGGGCAAAGTCTTTGGGCAAAAACTATAATGTCTAGCAGTTAACCTCTTTACAGGCTCTACTCATGGAAACTCCTCAATCCTGTTCAGACCATAGCAGATGATCATATGAAATATATGGGACATGACAGGTGGATATGGGCTCTAATCGATCAAGAGATTTTTCCATCAACCAGCTTATGAAATTATGAGGAAGAAGAAGCCTAATATCCATGAGTTAAAAGAATTCTTGAAGCCTTACATCCCTCTCAAAACTTCCTTTTTCATGTGAAGATTGCACAATGCCTTACTTCCTTGTGCAGATCAGTTGAAGCATTTTGGTGTTCATGGCCCTTTTAAATGTCTCTTTTGCAATGATGATGATTCTATTACTCACGTCTTTGGCACTGTACTTATGCTCAACTTTCCTGGAAGCACTTCAAGTTTATATTCCAATGGGGAAAGAACTCTAGTACATTACAACAGAATCTTGATTAATGGTTTTCTTTTAAAAGAGGAGCACTTGGGAAAATCCCTCCACTTATCCCCATTCTGATTTGCTGAGAAACTTGGAAATCAATAAATAAAAAGTTTTTTTGAAGACATCAATATCTCTCACACTCAAATCATACAGGTTGTTATGGACACTCTTAGAATGATGAGAAACACCCTCCATCTGGTACATTGAAATGCTGATGATAATATGCTGCTGACTAATGGTGTGATCACCAACTTCACACCTAGAATGATTAATCATATTTCAATTCGATGGGATTGCCCTCCACATGACTGTTACAAGTTGTATTCTTATGGATCATCTAATGGCAATCCTGGTATTGCTGGTGGTCATTTTATAAAGCAGGGAATCTAGGGGACAAGTTCTTGCTGCAAGATATGAAGCTTATGGTGTCAATAGACACTTATATGTTGAAACCCATGCTTTACTTGCTAGTATTCTTCATTGTATCCACCTTGGACTCCACAAAGTGATCCTTGAATCTGATTCTCTGTTGTTGGTGTGTTGAAATATTAGCAATTCTAGCACTCTTTGTGTAACACTTGTGCACATTATTTATTCTTTGTACACATGACATATTAATTATATTATATAAATAATTAATATGTCACTTGTCATAACTTTTCTACTTTATTGGGTTCTAAGTTCTAGCCGCCCATATAGATACTCAAGTTGGCCGCCATAATTGCTATCCATAGCATAGCTAGTTTACTTTATTAAAGTTGTATCTATTTATACTCTTGTTCAATCAATGAATAAACTAAGTTGAAGTTTACTCAAGTATAATTTACTTTCTCAAACTCTCTTCATGGTATCAGAGAGCAAGGTTACTGAGTTCTAAAATCCGCTGCAACTCAGTGTTTTGTTTTCCAAAATGTCTCATCAGAATCGATAGTTCATCTTCATCATGAGACTCCCAACCGCCTCGGCGAGGCCGGGTCATCGAATCTTCTTCTTATACAAATCATAGACTTGATGGCAACAACTACTTGTTGTGGTCAAGATCCATGAAAATGTACATCTCAGGACAAGGTAAGATGGGATACCTGTCCGGCTCTAAACCTGCCCCTGCTGAAGATGACCCAGGATTTGAAGCATGGGACACTGCTAATAATCAAGTCATGACCATTCTCACAAGATCAATGACAAAAGAGATCAGTGAGAACTTTATGATGTATGATACTGCAAAAGAAATCTGGGACAATGCCAGAGATCTTTACTCCAAGAAAGACAATACATCAGAAGTGTACGAACTTGAAGCTCAAATTCAAAAGCGTAGACAAGGGATATATCTCAGAACTCAATACTTCAACCAACTATCTAAGGCATGGCAACACTTAGATATCTTTGAAACTCACCCCTGGAATGATGTTAAGGATGCTGCCCTCTATAAGGACATCATAGAAAAGAAAAGAGTCTTCAAGTTCCTCACTGGACTGAACCCTACTCTTGATGATGTTAAAGGGAGAATTCTTGCCACAAAACCTCTCCCAAATCTCAAATCCATGTTTGCTGAGGTCAAACATGAAGAAAGCAGGAGGAAAGTCATGTCTTTGAACACCCTGCCGATAACCCTCATGAAGGTACTACCTCATCGAATGTCAGGAAGGCTGCTGAGGTTACTGGGACTTACAGGAAGCCTGCTGAGAAAACTGGAAGGTTGTTCTGTGATCACTGCAAACGCACAAATCACACCAAGGACAATTGCTGGAAGCTTCATGGCAAGCCTAATCCCTCTAAAACCTCAAAACCAACCAGGGAAAATCAAGGCAGACTTGTCAGTGACGAGGAGAATGACATGACCATCCAATGCTCGGTTTCTTTGCCTTTAAAGCCTTTATTGCTCAAAGATCGTGAAGGTAGCTCCTCTCTCTTGAAATGGCCACTCATGCTAAAAGCAGGTATATTCCGCTCACCTCTTAGTAATGAGACTTGGATTGTTGATTCGGGCTTCTTCCCACATGACTAGTAATAAAAACCTCATTACCCACTATATGCCATGCACCCAAATTCACTGAAATTAAAAGCTCGCGATGGTTCCGTTTCTTATGCAAAAGGTGTTGGGAAGGTTAAACTTACTAATCGGATATATCTACAAAGGGTCTTATTTGTTCCAAAGTTAGATTGTAACCTTATATCATCAAGAAACTCACTAAAGATCCGAATTGGGACCGTTGTTTTTGATAAGGATCGGTGCACATTCTAGGATCTTTCTTCACAGAAGTGATTGGTCAAGCTAAACCCCTTTCAGGGTGTTTGTGATCAACCCCGCTTAAAGAGTAAGATCAAGATCGAATCGCCTCAGCACTGCACTCAAAACCTATACAATATCATGTTATGGCATTATAGACTAGGACATCCAAGTTTTGGTTATTTAAAGTCATTAATTCCAAAGTTGTTTAAAGGATGTAATCTTAATGATCTTCAATGTGATATTTGTCAATTTGCCAAACTCACCAAATCTGTGTATACTAAATTACCTCACTTCCCATCCACACCTTTCACCTTAATTCACAGTGATGTATGGGGACCCTCAAGAGTGAAAAGTATAACAGGCAAGAGGTGGTTTGTAACCTTCATAGATGACCACACCAGAACCACTTGGTTATTTTTAATGAAGGATAAATCTGAAGTTGGATCCATCTTTCAAGAGTTTTACAACATGGTCTCTACTCAGTTTGACATTAAGATTAAAATTTTGAAGATCGACAATGCTCTTGAATATTATGAGTCTAATCTCGTAATTTCTTGATGAATAAGTGGAATTGTCCATATCAAGAGTTGTGTTGAGACACCTCAGCAAAATGGGGTTGCTGAGAGAAAGAATAGGCACCTGCTGGAAATGGCCAGATCAATCATGTTCACTACAAATGTTCCAAAATATATGTGGGGTGAAGCTATATTGACTGCCACATACTTAATCAACAGGCTTCCCAGCAGAGTGTTAGGTTTCAAGACTCCTATCCAAACCTGCACGACCACACACTCCCGCCTCATCTTATTGCCCAATTGCCTCCAAAAATCTTTGGTTGTACTGTGTTTGTTTATATCCATGCCCAACACAGTAAACTTGATCCCAAAGCTCACAAGTGCATTTTCCTAGGGTATGCTAAGGGCAGGAAAGGTTACAAATGCTATTCACTCATTGAAAAGAAATTTTACAACTCTATGGATGTAAAATTCTTTGAAAGGACTCCTACTACAAACAAGTCTCATCAAGCGATCATCGATGGAAATCTAATTGAAATTGATCTAAACCGTTCCTCAACAAACTCTTAACCTCAAGAACTCCATCGAGACTCGGCAGATCGAACCTCAAGACCTATCGACCCAGAGCTGCTGGACCTCAAGACCCTCATCGACCCAGAGAGTCACGAACTGAGCTCTTGAGCCTCAACACCTCATCGACTCAGAGGAGATGAACCACCACAAAGACCTCACCGACATTGATGATGACATCTATTGCTCTAAGGAAAGGAAAAGATCATGCATCGATCATTCTATTCATACTTATTTATCTTATGACCGGTTGTCTCATGTATTTGCTATGTTTACACAGGACTGGACTCTCACTCTATTCCTAAAAATTTTCAGGAGGCCCTTCAAAATGATAAGTGGAAAAATTGCTTTGTCAAAACAGAGATGATTGCATTCTGGATAATCATACTTGGGACCTCACAACTCTCCCCAAAGGCAAGAAGACGATCAATTTGTAGATGGTTATTCACCATAAAATACAATGTCGATGGTACTATTGACAAGTATAAAGCCGATTGGTGGCTAGAGGGTTCACTCAAACTTATGGCATTGACTATACAGAAACTTTTGCACCAAGAGCAAAGCTTAACACTTTGTCGAGTCGATTTCTCTGTTGTCCAACTTGGTGGCCTCTTTACCAATTGGATATCAAAAGCGCTATTCTCAATGGTGACCTTATCGAGGAAGTCTACATGAATGTACCTCTGGTTTTGTCAATCCCCACACTCAAGGCAAGGTATGCAAACTCGGGAAATCTCTATATGGCTGAAGCAATCCCGAGCCTGGTTTGGAAAACTCATACCGTGGTTAAAGCCGCTTTGGATATCATCAATGCAACTTTGATCACACTATGTTTATCAAGACAACCAACCGGAGAAGGTCTATTCTTATTGTATATGTGGATGATATCATCCTTACTCGGAGATGACTCTACCGAGATCCAACATTTGAAGACTCTACCGGCAAAGGTATTCCAAGTTAAAGATCCTGGGCTCCCCTAAAATACTTTCTTGGTATGGAAATAGCTAGAAACAAGAAAGGCATTTCAGTCTCTCAAAGGAAGTATGTCTTGGATCTCTTTGAAGGAAATCGGCATTTGGGATGCAAACGCTTTCAGATCCCCAGTAGACCCAAGTAATACCTCTTTGCATGGTGACATTTCTTTGTCGAGGAAGGATCAATATCGAGAGACTTGTAGGAAACTCATTTATCTTTCCCATACAAGACCGATATTGCATATGAGTAAGTCTGGTGAGCCAATTCATGCATTGCCCTCTTGAGCAACATTGGGATCGTGTGAATGAATCTTGAGATACTTGAAATCCACTCTGGCCAAGGCTTGCACTTCATCAAGTCTCTGCCGAGAGATCTATCAAGGTTTACACCGATCTTGATTGAATTTGGTTGTCATATTGACAGAAGGTCTACCACAAAGCATCGTTCTTATGTATGGGGCAATCTTGTCACTGGAGGAGCAAGAAACAACCTACTTGTCTCAGAAGCGGTGTTGAAGTTTCGAACTCAGGCACTTGTTTTGGGCATTTGTGAAGCTCTTTGGCTCAAAAGAGTACTTATCGAACTTCAAGCAGCCTACTCAAAGAACCTATTACACTCTGCTTTGTGATAATAATTCAAAGATTATGCATGGCGAGAGGATCACATTCATCATGACAAAACCAAACATGTGGACATTGACAGACACTTCCACGAAGGAGAAGATTGATGCAAAGATCATTCAACTCCAAAAGATGTTCCTCAATGAGACTGAATCTTCGACATTCTCACCAAGGCTATTCCACCTCTTATGTTCGTAGAGACTAAGTCACAAACTTGGTTGTATCAACATATACAAACCCGATTTGAGGGGGTGTTGAAATATTAGCAATTCTAGCACTCTTTGTGTAACACTTGTGCACATTATTTATTCTTTGTACACATGACATATTAATTATATTATATAAATAATTAATATGTCGACATCATAACTTTTCTACTTTATTGGGTTCTAAGTTCTAGTCGCCCATATAGATACTCAAGTTGGCCGCCATAATTGCTATCCATAGCATAGCTAGTTTACTTTATTAAAGTTGTATCTATTTATACTCTTGTTCAATCAATGAATAAACTAAGTTGAAGTTTACTCAAGTATAATTTACTTTCTCAAACTCTCTTCATGGTGGATATGGTGATAGGCAATAAGAAGACCCCTTGACAATATGAAGATGAAATCCTGAAGATCATGGCATTAGTTAATCAACACCGTTATACAATTAGACACATCTACAGGGAAGAAAATACTGTGCTAACAATCTTGCCAAATCAGCTAGCACATTCCAAACATCACAGCATCTGGCAAGTCATCAGATTAATGGATGTCTTGGACTTCTCATCAAGAGGGGCAATCTCCAGCTCCCCACCGTTAGAACATCCAAATGAATGGCTATCTTATATTGGAAGCACCCTTCATCTCTACGAAGGGTGCAAACATGTTGCATCTGCCCTTGATGTATTATTGGTTTTATGCTCTGTGGAGCTATTTAATGCAGGATTCAATTTTTGCAGGCAAGACACTCTCAAATTAGATATGCAACAAACCATTCCTTGGTGGCTTTTTGGCAGCATCTTCTTTTGGACATGCACCAGATTAATTTGGCTTATTGCATGGACTTCTACCTGCACATATATTTTGGATGATATGCAGCTCTTACATTGTCACTTTATCGTTTTTGTCCTTCCAATGTAATAAGGTTGCTCTAGACAGGAGTTACTATAGGTTCTCCTTTAGGTTTGCTTTGCTTTGTTTGTTTTATTCCCTAGAGGTGCTTATTCTGACACATGAGAGACCATACTTTTTCCTTAGCATCCGGAATTCCTCACATTGGGTTTGCCGGACTAAAGTTTTCAGGAGATGAAGAACATGTGTTGATGACATCTATTTTTGAGGGGTGTCAGGAGATGACATTGTAAAACTTCAGTTTTCATCAATAAAATGTTGAGTTTTTACCAATAAAAAAAAGGGAAAACCATACATAATTCCTTCAAGCAACCTATTTAAACAAATTCATATGAAGCCACACTATTTAAATAAATGCACACGGTCACTATCCGGATATGATATATGCCCCGAAAATGTACACAAAAAAGCAACCGAAAAATGATCTGGGCCATCAATTGGCCCAATGTCAAAACAATATAAAAAGAGGAAAAAAAAAAAGTATGAACGGTGAATGATTTGTTTCCGGTAATGCATCGATGATTTTTTTTTCTTGTGATTCTATCACTTTCCGTGACTATCATATTTAAATGAAACCCGAAAAAATAATCATACTAACAACAAACGCATTTGCAAAATTTAAGCTCTTTTAAGCACCATGAATAACATCTTGTAAATCACTAAATGAATGTGAAACACTTATTAAAAATAGTTTAACCTGATTAAACGCATTATCATGAAAAGAATATTGATCTTAAGTGTCGAAATATACTACCATGAGAAGAGTTATTATGACACTGATTGAGTAGTTATCACAAGTGAAGAATAAGATGTGTCTAATTCACCTTTACACATCCCTACTCTATGAATTATGGTGTGTAAAAACGCATTTCACACTTCAATTTATTATAATCCACTCTATTACTTTGGTGGGGATGACTTTTCTCTGTCACAATAACATAATTAGTTTTACTAAAAAGTATTACACATTATTTAAGAGAATCGTGCTTTAAAAGTGAATAATGACTCAATCATGCAAATGACCATCTTCCTCTTTCTCCTCTCAATGCTTTTTATTGAAATCAAAGTCTCTTTTCAGATGACTGTTTTCTCCATCAAGTGCTTTAAAAAAAAAAAAAAAAAAGGGAAAAAGGTGATGGAGCATTTGATCAAAAAGTGATTAGTAAAAAAATGAACTTTTACTAAAGCAAAAACAATATAAAAAAATATATATGTATATATTAAAATAAAAATAAAAATAAAAAAGAAGAGATTTTTCTGGGTTGGGAAAAAAACAGAACAAACGACAGCAAGTTCACGTCAGAGCAAACCGTAGGGCATGGTCTTTTGCGGTATTCTATGGACTACATGAGGATTTACAGAGGAATCCTTTTCACATTTCAGCCACGTCTCTCTCCCCCCTCTCTCTCTCTCTTTCTTTCTCTTTCTTTTCACTTTTCTCTCTCGTGCGCCATGAACTTAAGTTAAATCTTTATTTATTTATATATACATACATACATATTTTGTTGTTATATACGTGGTTGTAATTGGATTTTCTTGCATTCTAGCTAAAAAACGCCATTGAAACATGAACCTAGGCAGTCGTAGTTGATGGACTTTGGCCTAGCTAGTTATCTTTCTATCGATCTTTTTCAGTTTTTTTTTTTTTTTACTACAAAAGCTTGAAAAAAAACAAAGGTTGTCTCTTGGGTTGATGCCAAATTAAGAGAGAAAGAAACCATCAAGAACAAGTTGAAGGTAAACAAAGAAAATTTTGTCCACAGTTTCTTTGTCTTTACTCAAAAGAAAGTAAAAAAAATCAACTTTTTTAAAGGTTTTTTCGTTGTGGGTTCATTTGCAAACCAAATTGTTAGCTAGCTTTTAGTTCTTTAATTTCAGCAAAACGAAGATGATAAAGAGCTTCAAAATCCAGGAGGTGGTGGTGGAGGAGGCGGCGGCGGTGGAGGAAAACATGTCCAATTTGACATCTGCATCTAATGAAGCTTGTGCATCTTCCGTCACTAGAAATGATAGTGGAAGCATTATGCTTCCTCAGCACTATAATTTTGCTGGTCCGATCCTAAATCAACTTCAGCCTGCACCAAAGAAGAAGAGAAATCTTCCAGGAAACCCAGGTTTTGATTTTTCTATTATATTCTACTTTTTGAAATCAAATCAGAATCTGGAAAGATTCAACTTTTTTTTCTTTCTTTATTTGGGATTTGATGATTAATTGGTGGGTTTGTTGAAACAAACAGACCCAGAATCAGAAGTAATATCTTTGTCTCCAAAGACATTAATGGCAACCAACAGATTCTTATGTGAAATATGCAACAAAGGGTTTCAAAGGGACCAGAATCTTCAACTACACAGAAGAGGGCATAATCTGCCATGGAAATTGAAGCAGAGAACAAACAAAGAGGTAATCAAGAAGAAAGTATATGTATGCCCAGAAGTGTCTTGTGTTCATCATGAACCTTCAAGAGCTCTTGGAGATCTAACAGGAATCAAGAAGCATTTCTCCAGAAAACATGGTGAGAAGAAATGGAAATGTGATAAATGCACTAAACGTTATGCTGTTCAATCTGATTGGAAAGCTCACTCTAAAACCTGCGGCACTAGGGAATACAGATGTGACTGTGGTACTCTTTTTTCTAGGTACACACATCCCTCCATCCTTCACCAGCCACCATTTTAAATTTAATTAATTAATCTATATTTACTACTAAATTAAATTATGCATGTTGTATGTATAGTAGTGATAGAACAGTACTAACATTAATTTTTGGCTTTTAATTACTTTTATAAAACAATTAAACTGAACCCAAGAAAAACAAAATCACTCCCATATATATTCATCCATGCTCCGGAAATCAATGTTGTTGTAGTCATTTCATGGGCTAAATTACAATTTTGGTCATCTAACTAGATATGTTTTTTTATTTTGGTTCTGGTTTTTCTCCGGCGACTATTTTAATGGTCTTTTTTTTGCAAAAATAGTCCTGAATGCCGGAAAGACCACTTACAGGACTAAAATTGGTCTTTTCCGACAATTTTAGTCATGTATGTAAGTGGTTTCCGGCGTTCAGAACTATTTTAAAAAAAAAAAAAAAAATACCACTTACAGAACTAAAATTATCGCCGGTGAAAACCAGGACCAAAATCGAAAAACGTATCTAGTTAGAGAACCAAAATTGTAATTTAGCCTATTTGATGTGTTGATGAATACTGTAATCTGTCAAATTAGCAGCTATCAAAGTATAATGAAACTGTTAAATGGGAAGTTGTGATTCTATTTGAGAAGTAAAACATGTGGATGAATCTAACCACATAGTTTCAATTCAAAATCAAACTGTGTCTACGATACAAATGGAGTGATACATTGATTGTTAGTAGTTTTCTTTTTTCTAACCCACAAAAAAATTAAAATAACTTAATTGAGTGTTAATTTGATTGTATATTTAATTTTATTTATTTCAGAAGGGATAGTTTCATTACACATAGAGCCTTCTGTGATGCATTAGCAGAAGAAAGCACAAGAGCCATAACAGGAAATCATCCACTTCTCTCCACAGGGGCAGGATCGTCATCATCATCTCAACATTATCATCATCATCTGCAAATGTTTAGTAGTCCATTAAAGAAAGAACAGCAAACATTCACACTAATTAGGCCACCTGCTGAGATTCCACCATGGCTAGCACAGGTCTCACAACAACAACAACCAATTTTCCACTCAGAATTATTTGAAGATAACAACAAAAACAACCCTAGTGTTCTTGGTCCAAACCTTCCACCACCACAGTACATCCCACAAGCTTCTTCTTCTCCACACATATCTGCAACTGCATTGCTGCAAAAAGCAGCACAGATGGGGGCAACAATGTCAATGAGCACAAAGACATGTTCATTGCCAGCCATGTTAAGACCCCACAAAAGTCACAAGCCTGCAGCTAGTACTACAACGATTCCTTTTGGTACTACTGTCAATTTGTCTTCACGTGAAGAGATAGCCAATAGTTGTGCTCCATTTGTCAGTGGTTTAGTGGGCTCAACTTCTTCATCAACCCCATATACCAATAAAGCTGCTGCAAGTGGGCCTCCATCTATTCTCCAGGATATGATGATGACTTCTCTTTCTTCTGGATTTGAAGAAGAAGGGCCAGCAGCAGCAGCCTTTGAAGATGCTTTTAGTGGGATTTTCAACACAACAAAATTAAAGGAGGAAAATGAATTCCTTCAAAACCCATTTCCCAACGCATCATCGTCAAATCATGTTTTTGATAATACTATTAATGGAATAACAGCTAATGATGAAGCCGGAGGAAGTGGAACCGGAACCAGAACCGGAACCGACAGGGCTATGACAACTAGAGACTTCCTCGGTTTAAGGCCTCTATCTCAAACCGAGATTTTCTTGAATATTGCTGGTCTGACCAATTGCATAAATGGTTCAAATGATGATGATCATCATCATAATCCTACAACTCAAGGGTCATGGCCACATGGACATTAGATCAATTGTTTATTATATTATGTATGAAAAAAACATAATGCTAGCTTATTCAACGTGTCCTACTTTATGCTTTTATAATACATGTTACAAAATCGAATTGTTAATTAAAAAACTCTTTTGTATGATGGTTACATCTTCCAAAGGCAAGATGGCAACATATATATATATTCGCCCTAGCTTGCTGCAGGGTGGCAACTTTTGGTTAGATTAAATGTCTTGGAATTAATTGTTCTATATATGTATTATTGTTTTTATTTTATTTCAACTACCACATCTTTGCTTCCTTAAGGATCATTTAAAAAAATATTTAAAAAATGAGGGGCTTTGATTAGTTTATCTTTCAAATTTGTAAAATTAATAATAATGCTGATTTACTAATATTTTCGGAATTCTCCTAATGGTGTGACATTATTTATAACATCGAGTATAAACAGTTAGGTCATTGTGTATGGAATCACACCTCAAGCCCCTATGAACATAGTTCAGTGGTAAAAAAATACAGATATTGTAGTGACAACAATGTCTGAGCTGGAAGTCTGGAAATTCGAGTTCATTGATCGATTTCTCTTAACATACTATGATGTACATACAACATTTTGCAAAATAGAACACTATGACACAATTCTCAATTTATCATTTTAAAATTCTAGAGATGGGATGTTGAGAGTCATTTCGGTTGTGCTGGGAAGTTTAGTATGTTATGATGATGATCAGACAAACTGTGACATTTGAATAAGATTTACTAGAGTCTGATATTGTGTGTAGGTTGACCAGACAAGCATTGTACCATAAATCCTATAGGTCTTTACAATGCAATTAAAGAAAAGATTTAGAAGATGTGAAGGCTGAGGAATCAGACTCAGTGGTGAAGATTGAAGATCTGAAGACTGAGGGTTCAAACTCGGGTTTGAAAAACCTAAAAGTCGAGGTAATAAAGTTATCTTCAAGCAAGTGTGTGATGGCTTGAAATAACTTTATGATACTAGTATATCATGTGATGTAAAGATAAATATGGAGTACTCTGATCTTGATATATATAAAGATCAGAGAAATAAAAAAATCAGATTTAAAGATGATCAAATTTGATAGCCGAAATCAAACTTAGAAGAAACCAAGATTCAGACTTGAAGATATTACGATCAGACATGAAGGATTAAGTCAGACCTGGAAGATTAGATCCGGAGATATATTCTGAAAATGAGACAAAAATTGACAAGAATTTAATGCAGAACAGAGACACAATGTCAGAAGACAGAAGCTATTACAACCGTACAAGTAACGTTCAAATCAGAATTTATATCATTACAACGACTATATTTGAAGATATATGTTGAATATCTACAACGGTCAAATATGCCACATCAACATTCAGATTTGAAGAAGCACATTCAGACTTAAAGGATCATTCTGAATGAAGTATATTTCCCCATTATAAATACATGACTTAAGCCATTTGAAAAGCAAACTCTAGAAGAACTTTGGACAATCTTTTTGAACCTTATTGAAGTAATCTAATAAAAAAAATAGGAATATACTGAGGATTTCAAAAGCTTAAAAGATATATCCAGAGAAGTTCAAGAAGTTGCGAACACTCAAGCTACAAAGTTATATTAAGTAGCAACTCTTGAATCAAGTTGAGCACATATTGAAGCTACATCAACATATCCAGCAAGTCTCTACTCATTGAATCAACTTGTTGATTCAACCTCAACTCCAACTTGATTATTCAACAAGGAGTTAGTCCGTGAAGCTGTGCAAGCAGTCAAGGACAAAGTTTGATCATAGATGAAGCGCTTGCTTTAAAGGACTGAAGCAGTTGAAGCATAAAAGAATTTGTCAATGAACTGTGTTTGTAGTGGAGCTATTGAAGAAGCAATCCTACTTTTGAAAAAAACAGCGGAGCAATTTCAGTGAAGTAGTAGAGAATGTTGTTAAGGACTGATTGTTCAGATTGTGAAGCAACTGGGAGAGTTTTCAACGACAATCATACACTATTTTAAAGGAGTCTGAGAACGATAGTGAATTCGTCCAACATCACAGGGATGGGTGGACTAAGGGATTACTCCACCCTGAACCACATTAAATGTGTGTTCATTTACTTTCAGTTCTTTGTATTTTTCAAGTTTAATTTAGCATTGCATTTAGTTCTTACATTGCACAGGATTTGAAAACATAGTTTGAAAAGGCTTTACTTCCACAACGCATTAATATGATAAGTGTTTTACACTTATAGAAAAATTTCAAAATATAAAAAGTTCATTCACTCCCCCTCTGAAATTGTTCAAGCCATTATCTTGGGACCAAAAATTGGTACACGATCAGTATCACTTGTTGAAACTCTAATCTAGATCTGGTTTGGAAGATCCAATTTTCAATCTGCTTTCAATATAAGTGCATACTTTATCTTGATACCAACAACCGGTATCACAACAGTTTTGATGAGATCCAATTTTCAAAGTTTTTAGAAAACTTCAAAGGATTTTCAAAGTTCATTTCATCATGGAATCTCAGAATATCATTCCCAAGTATTCTATGAAAATTTTGATGAGTGCGATTACATGCATATCTAGCTGCAATGCATGGAAGGATATACTCACTAAAAGATTACCGTTAGAGTCTCCTCTTGTGGCTTTTTCCTATCCAGCAATTGCCTCAATAGGTTCAGTTGGAACCTTGACTGTTCCAGTCAGGTATCCATGTTTTCCTCTTCCAGTGATGTATATTTTCACAAATTAGCACCAAGCTAAGTAATTCATGCCATCTTATTTCATGGTAATGATGTGGAGAGAAGTATTCTCTCCAATAGAACAAGTTTTTGCAGTTGTCTGCATAGACAAGATTTCTCTAGGAGTGAAATCAGCCATTTAGAATGAAGAATTATCAGTCGGGTACCATGTAAAACATAGCGGAAATAAAGATAAAACACGGAAATTGAAGATAAAAGAGTGTCTTTTTCATTCATACCCAACTCTTGGAATAGTCGGGTATAAATAGATTATAAAAACAGAAAGTACAGAAAATAGTTTTTAAGGGTGATTAGACACCATCCCATATACTAAAAAAGTAGTTAAACAACTCTACCAAACAAATTACAAACTAACCAAGCTACTAAGATAATAAAATGGAACAATCTTAATTTGAAATAGATGGCTGACAAAATTCAGATGAGAACAACAGCACCAGATGAAAAGTTTGAGTTCAAAGGAGATAGATCAACTAAGAGATCAACAAAGAAGGGTCAGCTAAGTAGTGGTCAGTTGTGTAGTGACCAGCAGAGCTGAATCCTATCCCGCTGAATCATCTCTTTGTTGAGTCCACACTGTTGAATCTTATCTCCGTTGATATCTTCAACATGGATTATACAACAAGGAGGTACCAGACCCTCAAAAATCTAAAGAGTCAATGAGGAAGTAAATGAACTATTAGAGGAGTTTAAAGATCTATATCATGTAGAATTGCCAACTAGCTTGCCTCCTATCAGGGCCATCCGACACAATATAGACTTTATTCTAAAAGCATCCTTAGCAAATCTTCCCCATTATAAATTGTGCCCCAAAGAACAACAGAACTACAAGAGATAGTAGATGGTCTTCTCACCAAACAGATCAGAAGGCCTAGCACTAGCCCATTTGCAATGCATGCACTATTGTACCAAATGAAGAAGAAAAATGGAGAATGTGCACTGAAAGAAGGGCAATCAATAAGATCACCATTAAGTACAAGTTTCCAATGCCAAGAGTGGAGGATCTTTTTTATCATCTTACTAAGGTTAAGGTTTTCACTAACATTGATCTCTCTAGTGGATACCACCAGATAAAGATCAGATAATGAGGTAAGTGGAAAACTATTTTAAAGACGCAAGGCTTGTATGAGTGGATAGTCATGTCTTTTGGTATGTGTAATGCCCCAATTAATTTCATGAGGTTGATGCATGAGGCGATGAAACCATTTCTAAACAAGTCTGTGATTGTCTATTTTGATGATATTTTGGTATTTATCCAAGATAAGATAGAACGTATGAGCCACCTAAATCAAGTCTTCATAGTACTGGGAGAACAGATTATGTATGAATCTCAAGAAATTTTAGTTCTCTAAACCTAAACTACTCTTCTTGGGATACATCATAAGTTCTGAAGGTCTTCACACAAATCCCAAGAAAGTAGAAGCCATCAGAGACTGGCCTATGCCAACCAATATAATTACACTCAGAAGAATTTCTTGGTTTGGATTCATTTTAAAGAAAAGTCAATAAAGGGTTTAACATAGTGAATGCTCCTCTCATAGACCGTTTAAAGAAGGGAAATTTCAGATGGGTACCTGATCAGACTGCCATCTTTGGAGAAGTTAAAGGCAGACTCACTATAGCCCATATTCTTGTGTTACAAGATTTTGACAAACTTTTTAAGTAGAGATTGATGCTTCAATGATGGGGATTAGGGCAGTCCTAAGTCAAGAAAGGGAAACCTATAGCCTTATCTAGTGAGAAATTATCTAATTCAAAGGCTTACTGGGCCACCTATGAACAAGAATTTTATGCTACTGTTAGAGCTCTTTGATGGCCCAAATAGTGACTGGTCCAACTTTAACCGGCAGTGTACCAAGTCGGATGCACTGTAGTAGCAAGCAAGGTCGATCCCACGAGGAATCACTCAAATACCAAAGTCATTTTCATACATAGTTTAGGTCAACCAAGAGTGAAACATGTGAGAATTAACACTAAAATGGTAATATAAACTAAAAATAAAAGGGAGAGAAACATAGCCAAACCATGATCCAATTGATTACTTAATCCCTCTAATCAATTATTCAGGAATGAGCATTACCAACCAACCATCCTAAGGACTATATCGACTCTATTCGTGGGTGCAAACTGCTAAAGTCGTGCTAGTGGCCATACAACAACCTAGTACCCTTTGTCCAGTTCAACAGTCCACCTTTAAGGATTTAACTGACCAAAACAAGATCAAGAACTAGAGCCGCTCGATTCACACCGACAAACCTCGTTACGTAATCGAATCTAAACAACTCATTCAATTATAAGCAATGATCTTAAAATCCACACCCCTTCGCAACATACATTTATAAAAGTGGTGTGTGAGTTCATGAACTAGGTGATCAAGCTAATTCAAGCATTCAGAACAAGTTTTAAGACATAAATTCATCAAAATAACAACAACTAAGCACTACCCATTCCCAATTTCATCAATTAGAGGGAGATTTCATCAATTTTCACATGATTTAGCTATGTAGATGTTTAGCTACTCATAATAATGAAAGGAACGTGAATCAAATAGGTTGGGGCCTCCTAATCACTAGTCACTAGCCAATATGCTTTTTTCTCATGCCTTTCTTCGTTCATGGTTCGATATTCTGGTGTCCTAGGCGTACATAGTAAAATAAGAAATTGAAAGATTTCGTTGAAATTGTTCGTTTGGAAATTTCCCGAAAAGCTGAGGCCTTTGGTGCTCCCTCCAATCAAGAATTGGGGCCTCCTAATCACTAGTCACTAGCCAATATGCTTTGAAAGGAGATAATTTCCGTTACCAAAATGCAGAAAAGTTGGAATTACATCAATCTTCATCCACACCCATTGTCACTTGTGGAAGAAGAAGACTCCAAAATGCCAAAATCCAACAAAGAGGGCTAGAATCTAAGCTAAATTGTGTTTAATCTAAGAGAAATGTGAAAGAAGAGCTAATCTAAGATAGAAAAGAGATGAAAAATTACCTAAGGGAGTCTAAGTAAGTCTAGGTATGAGTCCATATGGAATGGGGGTGGAAAATCTATTTATAGGTTAAAAAAATGTGCAAGAAAAGCAGCTTTGGCGCCCCCCACCAAAGATTTGGCATGCGCTGAAGTGATTCTGGGGCTTGCTGCGATCTTTTGGTCATCTTTGGCGCACTCTAAAGTTCCGGCGCGCGCCAAAAGTTCTGGACTGATACAGCTTTAGTAATTTGGCAATATCTTTGTGTGCAGAGCTCTTATTTGAGTGATTCAAGTTTTGTTGGAAAGATAATTCAATTATCATGATGACCACAAGTCCAAAAAATGCCTGAAACATTGCTCAAATTGAAGATTAAGTGAATGTAAGGCGAAAACTCCAACTATATGTGATCTATTTCCATTCCCGAGCTTCGGTTATGCCTCTCTAAGCCTTATGCCTTGTCTCTCGGGCTCATAATTCGCCTATTCCTGCATTTCATATAGAAACCAACATACCAAGCATAATTCCGCAAGAAAGATAGGGCTCGAATAGGGTCAAAAACACCTAAAATGCCGAGGTTTCCCATCTATGTGATGGTACACCTCTAAGTGAGTGTGCAATGCATTTTTACCCTATAGTCGGTCTAGAAGTACCCAAAACAATCCAAAGGTGTCGTAAACAGGGGTTAATACATGCTTCGAAGCATAGTAAAGTTGACTCTCATCAACCACCCCCCACTTAACGTTTGCTCGCCCTCGAGCAAAATGAGCTTTTTAAAAGGAACCAAAGAGTCAACGTTACATGCGTAGGTCAAGCCAAACGTAAATCCAAGATAACCGATAAGTAAATGAGTAAGTGCATGCAACTTAACCCTACCTTATCAAGAAAAAGGGATGTGCGTGTGAATAGCTTCTCCTATATTTACCACAGCTCACCAGTTTGGATTATGGATGCTAGGTTATTGCGACTACACCATAGGCTCATACTTCATAAGCATCTCCACTAATCGAGGCCAAACCGAGGCTAGGCAAGGTCAAGTAGGACTTGCACAGTTGTAACGTTAGGCTAGGGACGGGACTAACCGAAGGGAATTTCTGGGGAATAAACAAGAAAGAGACAAAATGAGCAAGATTAATCATGAGGTGTGACAACACAAAACATAGCTATCTCTACCCTTCTCTATCTCAAAAATGACTATAGAAGCATGATTCATGAGGTGAAATGCCATATCTCACTATGTCTCAAGTGTAACGAGGCAAAAATGTATAAGAATCATATTTCTACACTAAGCACTCATCCCAAACACCAACATTACATAACAAGTCAAAATACGAGACCTAAACACTTGGCTTTCTTTGACTCGGCCTTTATTACACTTTTAGGGATTTTATTGCAAGCTTTCTTTGATTGATTTCATTTTCTTTTGAATTTTGATTTGATAGCTTTTTTTTCCTTCTTTTTTTTTCTTTTTTTCAACTTAGAAAGCTGCATTATACAAATTTTTAGTAGGTTTGAGTCAAAGGTCATCACATACATAGTATAAAAAATGAGCTCCTACCCTCCAAGTCGTGAAATAGCTCGTAAAACACCAACTCCTATAAAAACTACAAACCACTCTAACACCCCTTACTTGCCTAAGCAAGTGTGATAGAAAGAAATGATTAAGCTCAACTCGTAGGGTATTCAAGGGAATGTAGACCGCGATTAAGGCTCAAGGGTTAGGAAATTACTGGCTAAATAACGAACGGCTAAGTGTCGAATGGGGGTTTAACCATCCTATCAAGGCTTAGGGGGGTTACTGTGGAATATGTCACGGGATGGCTATTTGGCTCTGGTCAGGTCAAAGAAGCCCCAGGACTGTCATCTCAAACTCTACCAAGGTCAGCCTTTCTATTTTGTCTCGAAGTTAATGATATGAGTTCTAGGTAGTCAAATTGTGCCTAAGTCTACCATAATCGGTCACTAGATACCATGGTTCATGAAATCAAAGCTACACGTGCATAAGAATCTCGTTCACAAGATACGATAGTAAGTGAAGTAACATGCATTTAAACGTTCACTAAATCATTTAAATATATCAACATGAAGGATCAACATACGAATGCAACATCAAATCCATGGAAAATTTAAAAATAGCTCAAATTTTACTAAAGTAGTGACCAAACGATAAGCATACAACACAATGGCTGAAATCAACAACGAAGCACATATCATAGCTAATCCTACCACCCCTCACTTTAAATGCAACACTGTCCTCAGTGTGTGAATGATAAAGAGAAAGAAGGCTTAGCTTAACCCGGTATAAAGGTGCAAAGTAGTGCATATGACATATCCGTGAAGCTCAATCTCAAATACCTAAAGCCATGAAACAAAGACACCATGAAAACGCATGCACGGAGAACAGCCACCGTGCCAAAAGCAAGCAATAGATAATTATTGAGATTTAATGAAAATAATCAATGTCACATACACTATCATAGTATAACCGAAGGTACCAACTCGGATCACATGTGATGAGAAGATAGATAAAAATAAAACAACATCCATGCATAAGATAAGTGCCAAAACGGGCCAAAGTGATACCAATCTAAGTCCGGTCAAGGTATCAAAAGGAACTTTCCACTCGAGAGCTCTTTTCCTAGGCCAAAATTCTCCACTCTATTACTTAAGACTCACTCCTACTACTACCAAACAAAGAAAAAGTGGGTTGCCTCCCACAAGGCGCCTTTATTTTACATCGTTGGCTCGACTTATTAAGAAACTAAAAGAAAAACAAAAAGGCACGAGTGAAATGAAAGAAAAAAATTGCACATCTTTTGCTCAATAGCTTCAAGAACATGGCAATTAAAAAAAAACTTTCATCCACATTTATGTAGAACAAAAATTACATTTACCTAAATCATTCTAAGTTTAAAGTCCTTAGTTCGACTTTCTACCCATAACAAAACTAAGGATAATTATACCAAAGCAGAGCAAACTGTTGCCTCTCCCTACACAAATCAAAATAATTGAGCACACCCTTAAAATTGGGCCAGACAAACAAGGGGCTCAATCCCCACCACCAAGATTGGTTCAAGAAATTCACCGTGCAACACAATGAATTCAATTTCCCCGAATGAGAGCATATGCCAAGTAACAAAGATTCAAACACCAAACAATAAAATTTTGGCTCAACCACAACATCAACATATTCAATGTGATCCACCACCATAATTTTTTCAACAAGGTTCAAAGGAGAAGGAATAAATGATTCACTAGTAGCATGATTCATACCTTCTTCATAACACTCGTGATGGGTGATTACCTCAAGAGTCGACGGTGGAGCAAATAAAATTTCATTATTTTTATCACTCATCTCAACCTTCCTCTTCTCAATCAATTTCTCTACCCAGTTCTCCAAACTCTTAATTGTTGATTGAAGCATGGTGGTAGTGTTGTTAGCATTTGTTCTAATGTACCTCAATTCCCGACTATGCTCTTGCAAAGTTTTATTGATTTGCCCAATGTCTGATGATTTTTGTAGAATTACAAACACAAAATAAAATGGGGAATTATTATTGATCAAGTAAAAGTTACAAGTTGATTACAATGCAGCTGATCATGGGGTATTTATAGCTTCATACACCTCATGGATCAGTCAAAAGTAAGTTACAAACGGCTATAAAAAACTATAACAGAATAACCGCTTTGTAGTTTACATCATATCGAAAGGATCAGCCAGGTCTTTGAGGCTTCCATCTTGTCGTGAGCTTCAATACTTTTAGCAGGCTGCTGGTGTCTTCATATCATCAGCACTTGTGCACTCAGCATTCCTTTCAGCCTATATATTGTAACACCATCCCTCAAGTTAAGAGTGGTACAAGAACATCTTGCACTCAGCATTTCTTTCAGCTACTTGAATTCTGGAAGATCTTTGAAAATCCAATTTATCTAGTGGATAAGAGAAAATAGGTGCATCCAAGGCCTTGGTGAGGATGTCAGCTATTTGTTCTTTTGTATTGACCGGAAGAAGTTTGATGAGCCTTGATTTGACTTTGTCTCTCACAACATTGAAGTCAATCTCAATATGTTTCGTTCTTTCATGAAAGTCAGGATTGTGAGGAATATGCATTGCACTAGCATTGTCACAAAATAACACAGCAGGCAACTGAACTGGAATTCGTAAATCCTGTAGTATATAGACAAGCCACTGGATTTCACAAACTACATTTGCCATGGCCCTGTACTCAGCGTCTGATGAGCTTCTAGCAATTGTTGTTTGTTTCTTGGCTTTCCAGGAGATTTGAGCATCTCCTAGAAACATCATATAACCTGATACTGATCTTCTTGTTTCAGGACAACCAGTCCAATCACTATATGTAAAACCCTTAAGTAAAAGATCATTGTCTGTTGGGAAGAAGATTCCTTGGCCAGGATTGGTCTTCAAGTACCTCAGCAGTCTATAAGCTGCCTTCATGTGATTTTCAGTAGGAGTGTCCAGAAATTGGCTTAGTTGTTGTACTGCAAAGGCAATATCTGGTCTGGTAAAATTTAGGTAAATCAATTTACCCACTAGGGATCTGTATGCAGTGTTATCTTCTAAAAGTGGTGAATCACCATGTTGTAAAGTCTGCTTGGACTCTATAGGTGTCTTAGCAGGCTTGGCTCCCAAAAATTCATATTCTTCTAGGAGGTTAAGTGTGTATTTTCTTTGTGAAATGGATATGCCTTTTGGACATCTAGCAGCCTCAATGCCAAATAAATTTCTCAATTTTCCAAGATCTTTGACGGTGAACTGCTGGTGTAAAGCATCCTTAACTTGCTGAATCAACTCTTCACTGGGGCTAGCAACTATGATGTCATCTACATATATCAATAAGGCAATGAATGACTATCCTGACCCTTTTATGAATAGACTGTGGTCATGTTTGGATTGAATGAATCCTTGAGCCTCCAATGATTCAGTCAACTTGCAATTCCATTGTCTGCTGGCTTGTTTGAGACCATATAATGATTTGGTAAGTTTGCAGACTTGGTTTGGTTTAGTTGTTGCATAACCTGGGGGTAACAACATGTATACTTATTTATGTAGATCTTCATGTAAAAAGGCAGTATTGACATCCATCTAATATAGATGCCAATTATTGACTGCTGGTGCTGCAAGTAATGATCTGATAGTAGTGATCTTGACAACAGGAGAGAAGGTTTCTTGATAATCAATCCCATATGTCTGAGTGTAGCCTTTTGCTACTAATCTATCTTTGTATCTCTCTACTGGTCCATCAAGATTGTGTTTGATTCTAAACACCCATTTGCACCCTATGGGTTTCTTGCCTAGGGGCAGATCAACTATTTCCCATGTGTGAGTCTTTTGTAAGGCTTCAATATCTTTGTTCATTTCCTCATTCCATTCATCATGCTTGATTTCTTGATTATAGGTCTTAGGCTCTTTAACAACATCAATAGCATTAATGAATCTGGCATCGTCTGCTGAGAGGTTGTCCAGACTCATTACTGCATTTAGTAGATATGGAGTCTGCTGAACATTATGAGCACCCTCTTGATAAAAGGTTGGTGATTTCCTTGTTCTTGTGGACCTTCTTAGTTGTGTGGGTTCAGGTGCCTGATTTACTGGTTCATGCCTTTCATTAGATGTATCAGCTTCTGTTGATCCCATTGCTGGTTGGTCTGCTGACTTATTCAGCAGGTCGTCAAAACTATACATTACTGGAAAAAGAATAGGCATGTCAGCAAGATATCTAGGCTTTCCCAACACCTGCTGAAAAAGAGGAAAATAAGTTTCATGGAATTAAGTATTTTTATCAACAAAGATATCTTTGTTGGCAATATTTAAGAGAATAGCACCCTTGGAGGTGGTTGAATTCCCAATATAGACACAAGTCCTACATCTTGAGTCAAATTTGGTCCTATATTGCTGAAGTGTGCATGAAAAAACTAAGCAACCAAAAACTTTAAACACAGAATAGTCTGGTTTGGTGCCATAAAGAACTTCATGTGGAGTGCTTTCTTTCAGCAGTGGTGTAGGTGTGACATTAATCAACTTTACAGCATGTAAAAGACAAAAACCCTAATATTCAATTGGTAGATTACTCTGGAACCTCAAACCTCTTGCAATATTCAACAGATGCTGATGTTTTCTCTCAACAATACCATTTTGCTCAGGTGTGCTTACACATGATGTCTGATGTATGATACCCTGTTGAGCATAAAAGTCAGTGAGTTGAAATTCTGCACCATTGTCAGATCTAATGACTTTAATAATTTTATGAAACTGAGTAGAAACAAATTCAACAAAATATTTAACAAGGTCTGAGGCTTCAGATTTATGCCTCATAAGAAAAACCCAAGTAAATCTAGAAAATTCATCTACAACAGTAAGAAAATATTGTTGTCCATTCATAGTATGCTGTCTCAGAGGACCCCAAATATCCATATGAACAAGGTCAAAAGTAGCATTTACAGCAGTGATACTTAAAGGAAAAGCATTTTTCTTCAGTTTAGCCATAGGACTGACATAACAAAGATCACGATTACAAAATTTGACATCAGCAGACTGTGAACTGATGAATTGCAGTCTCTTGTCTGGCAAATGCCCAAGTCTATAGTGCCATAAAATTGTATCATCTAATCTATCAGATAGAGTGTGCTTTTCTACAGCATTGGTAACAAAAAGTCTTATTGGTTGGTCCATGACATAAAGTCCTCTCTGTAACTCAGTTGAACCAATCATTTTCTTGTTCTTGTCCTGCAAAACACACTTGTTAGCAGAAAAGACAGCTGCACCTTTTGTATGATTAATAAAAGAAGGTAAAGATAAAAGGCTATACTTAAAACCCGGAATGCAAAATACATCATGTAGGACCAGTTGAGTGTTAATCCTCACTTGTCCTATATGTGTGACACAGACATTATTTCCATTAGGTAATCCCATTTTCATACCAGAAGAAGGTTTGGGATTGCTTAACAGATCTAATGATCCTACAATGTAATCTATGGCACTAGAGTCCAAGATCCGTTGTATTGATTTTACTGAATTTAGGTCACTTGTTCCTGTAGAAGGTGAGTAGTGTGTAACAACATCAGCAGGTTGGCCAACAGCAAACCCTGCATGTCTAGGAGGATCATTTAGTAGAGCCATAAACTTGTCAAGTTGTTGTGCAGTAAGATTGGGAAACTCTGGTCCAGCAGACCTACTTGGTGCCTGATCTTCTTCTGTTGATTGCTCCTCTTATACCATATTTGCCCTTTTTGACTTGAAGCCAGGAGGAAAACCATGCTTCTTGTAACAAGTCTCCTCAGTATGACCCTTGAATCCATAAAATTACATTGCATCTTTTTGGGATTTTTAGGCCTGTGATTTGCAGTAGAGTTTGGTCTGCTGACAATCTAATTTTGTCCCTGTCCATTCTTCTGTGACATTAGAATCATGCAATCTTGATTCTTGGCCTTGTTAGCCCCATACAACTTCTGTCTTTCAAAATTGATTGCCATTACAAAGGCATCATGAATTTTTAGAAAGGGCACCATGAACATTGCATGTGAGACCATTGGTTCAAATTCATCCCTTAAACCTTTAAGGAATTTCCTGACATGTTCAGCCTCCATATGATCCATCAGATTTCCGATTGCATTGCAGTGACATTGAGGATCACATGAACATATTGTTACAGGCTTGATGCTCTTGATTGTTTCCTAAAGAACCATCAATTTTGTGAAATACTGATTGACAGAATATGTGCCTTGTTTCAGTAGATGCATTTCTTCAAGAAGATCTGAAAGTCTTAATGCATCAACATTTGAAAATCTTGCTGCAAGATTCTTCCAAACTGCATGTGCATTCTTGAAATACATCAAACTTTGTGCAATGGTGTTTTCAACAGAATTTAAGATCCATGATCTCACCATTGTATCACACTGTCTCCATGCATGGAAGTGTGTTGAATCTGCTTCTGGCCTTTTAATTATGCCGTCTATGAAGCCAATCTTATTCTGCGTGATTAACACCATCTCCATGGACATTTTCCATGGATATAGTTGTTGCCATTCATCAATGGCTAAACAAGAACCAGAGAAGGATTCTCATTTGGATGAACATAGAATGGACTGGAGGGAATTATTTCTTGTTTCTTAGCTACCATGGCTATCAAGAACTCCATAATTGATCACAAATCAACAATGATAGTGAAAAACTGATCAAGAATTGATCGAAAAACAGAGAAGGAGATGACAGTTTACTCTCAAGAAATTGAAAACTCAGAAAAGATGAAGAATACTCTCAAGATTTTTCTAAGATTGAAGGAAGAACGCAGGAAAGCATTTAGAAATTCTCAAATTTCTGTTCCGATACCATGATGAATTTTGTAGAATTACAAATACAAAATAAAATGCCGAATTATTATTGATCAAGTAAAAGTTACAAGTTGATTACAATGCAGCTGATCATGGGGTATTTATAGCTTCATACACCTCATGGATCAGTCAGAAGTAAGTTACAAATGGTTATAACAAACTATAACAGAATAACCACTTTCTAGTTTACATCATACTGAAAGTGATCAGCAGGCTTCAATAATATCAGCATGTTGCTGGTGTCTTCATATCATCAGAAGCTTGTGCACTCAGAATTCCTTTCAGCCTATATACTGTAACATCGGTTGAGCTCTTTTGGGGTATAGGAGGAGGTATTTGTGTAGGTTGAGTATATTGAAAATAGGCATTAGGGTGTTGAAACTGGGAACTTGGAGGACTCTGATGGCTATTTTATAGTATACCAACTTTGACCGGAAGAGTACCGAGTCGGTTGTAGTATAAAACTAGCGAGCAAGGTCGTAATCCCACAGGGAATCTAGTTAAGTACCAAAGCTAGTGTCATATCTAGTTTAGATCAACACGATTTTTTAAAAGGTTATTAAATTACAACGTGCTATTAGTTCAATGACTAAATTAAAACAAAGTTTCAAGTGATTAAAAACGATAGCCGAGCTATGATCCAATCAACTACATACCAAACCCTAGCTAAGTCCGGAGGTATCCTAGATTCACCTAAACGTCTCGATGTCATTCATAGGGTGTCGTTTCCTATTTCCGAGAATAGACATTATTTCAATAATCTACCCTCCTATGTTAGGTTCAACAGTCCACTGACCGGATTTAACTGACCTAACACATTCTACGGTCAATGAAACACTCGACAAGTCGATATAAACCTCACACACAAAACCGAATCTGAACAACTCAGTCGGTTTTACAGGGTGATCCTAGAACCCCTTTTCCCGTATCCTCTCGCAAAATACATCTATAAAGAATACATGTGTAATACGATTATCGAGTCACGAGTTCAACAAACATCATTGGGCATAAGCTTTAGAACTACAAACACATCAAGAATGGACAAATCAAACATCAAGAATACCCATTGAACAACCTAGGATCCAGTTTCGATGATTATCGCATAACTCGGCTATGAAACGATTAGATACTCATATTAACTATCAAAACACAAGATGTCATCATAGTCTATGAACAAACAAACAAGAAATAGAGATTAAAAATACCTACCAAGAACTGAAAACCAGTAGAAATCAAAAAAACACGAAAACTGAATTTATAACTATGAAATCCAAGATGATCCAAGTGTTTGTTACAAAGATTATACTAAGAAAGCTTAAAAATCTATTCTATGGTGTTTTTGGATAAAAAAGAAAGTCGCCATAAAAATTGTAGAAAGTAGTATATATATCCTCCACTCAAAAACTGAGATTTTATAGTGTTAGGCAGATTTAACAGCTAGGCATGCGCCTGGGAAATGTCAGGCGCACGCTTAGAAGGTCTTCAAAATATCTCCAGGTGCAGGACGGATGCTAGGCGTGTGCCTAGATTTTCTAAGGCGTGCGCCTGACTGCTGGACAACTTGGACTGAAACTTTGGCTCATTTCATGGCCTTAGGCGTGCGCCTAGAATGTTTTTTCCCCAAGGTGAGCTTCCAAGCATCCCGAAGCTCCGTATCACGTTTCCCAGGCATTCTCGGGCACCTAGTTCCTGAAAAACATCAAAACACATACCAAACATAACTCCTACGGGACACTAGGGCGACCGAGAATGAATCCAAAACACCGAAAAAGGCCGAGATTCCCGGATAACATATCTGAGTCTCGTAATTAGCAGAACGGTGTAAAAGGCACCAAAACTTAGCCAAATACTCCTAGAATTGTACAAAACGAGTCGTCATGGGGCACAAAATCAGTAGGAATGTAGAGTCGAGTTGACTCCCATAAACTACCCCATACTTAACATTTGCTCGCCCCCGAGCAAAACCGAGCGTTCCAAACAGAAATAAAGTCAACATTGTCACTATATGACGAACCTCCCGTATCAAACACATTGGAAAAGTAAAAACAAGAATACATAAAACACATTGACCGGATAAAACACATTGACCGGATCAGCCGGCCTAAGACTTCTTTTCAATGCCAAGATCATCATCTTCAACCACAGTTTCTTCAATCAACACTGCATTGACTCCTCTCAGATTCCTCACTGTATTTCTTGGTAGGCCCCCAACAGGAACGGTGTTTGATTTTTCCACCATCTGGCCAACTTGATGCTCGTAGTTTTGCATAGTCACTAGTATCGAAGTTATGTTATTTTTAACCTCTCGAACCTCCTTATTCAATTGTTCCAAGGTTTGTGGTTGTTGTTGATTCAGATTATCTATTCTCCTCAGAGCATTTGGGTGTTGATAAGCATTCGGCCTTTGATTTGAAGGGCCGACTTGTTGTTGATGTGGATAATTCTGATTAGAAGGCCCGGCTTGATTCGAATTCCGGTTCCAATTCTAATTTTGTTGCCATTGATTCGGTTGCCCTCTCCAATTCTGATTTTGAACATAGTTCACATCATACATAGGAGTAACCGGAAACATATTTGGGTCCACCGGTGGCATCGCCCATGGATTCATTGCCATTTGGTTCACAAAAGCTTGATTCATTTGATCCGCAAACATTTGGCTTAACTGTTCTGGATTCAACATCGGCTGATTAGGTGCTTCTCCCACACTCACTTGATTAATTTGATCTTTATGTATTAGCTTCTTTGGTGTTGCGTCGGTGTTCGTACATTCCAAAGTTTTATGTATACCACCACAAGAAGTACATTTATTCGCCGCTCGTTGGTCGAGAATCACCTCACGTAACTGTTTTCCAACATCGTCACTTTGTTGGATAACTTATTGTTTTCATCTTGCATCGACTGATCATAGCCACCGACTTTTACCTCTTTCTCAGAATTGCTACACTTCTGACGCTCTTTCGGCTTTATAGAATTCCATTGTCAGTTATTCTCGGCTATCCTTTCGATTGTAGCCAATTCAACTTCCGGCTCTAAACTCATAAGATCCCCTCCACTCGCAGAATTCAACATTCTTCTGGACTCTTTATCCGCCCCTCGGTAAAATATGTGCATTTGATTCCAAATTTTGAAACTGTGTTGTGGACATTTCCTCAACATTGCCTTGTACCGGTCTCAAGCTTCATGTAACTCTTTAGAAGCCCACTGTTCAAAAGTCGAGATGTCTGCCCTCACGTCCAAAGTGTGTCCCGGAGGGAAGTACTTTGAAAGAAAAGTTCTTGTCACCTCATCCCAAGTATGTAATGAATCATGTTGTAAAGACTTGTACCACTCAATAGCATTTTCTTTCAAGACATGTGGGAACAATATTAACCAAATTGCCTCCTCTAAAATGCCGTTAATCTTCACCGTCTTACACACCTGCATAAAGTTATTCAAGAGTTTATTCGGATCCTCCTCGGGTTTCCCTCTAAATTGAGCAATCTCCTCTAACAAATTCCAAACGTGACCTTTGATTTCCATGTTATTAGCTTGGATTGGTGGGATACGAATAGGAGCATTCCCTTCACCAACAGCGGGTGTAGCATAATCCCTCAGTGTTCTGCCAGGGGCTCTCACCATCCCTTGAATAATCGGGGGTCTGAATACCGGTGCCTGATACGGCTGTGCATTCTGAGCGGCCTGTTGCACCGGAACTGGTATCGGTTGCGGAATTGGCACGTTAGATTGTTGATAAGGATTTTGATACTGCCCCATCATCAGATTCACGAGCATAAGATTGTACTGAGCAGCCATCGGATTGTACTGATTCATCATTGGATTCATCTGAGCCATTTGCAACATCATTTGTTGATACTGTTGTATAACCTGGTTCGGATCAATTTGAGGTAAGGGCTATTGAACAACAGCATTCAGATTCTGATTTACCCCTTGAGCTTGGGGTTGCTGTTGAGCATTTTGGGTTGGAGGTCCCCTTTGATTCTGTTCTTGCCTCGGGGTTTGAATAGGATCCTGAATATGAAGTCCAATTTCTCTCTCATCCAGAGGACTCGACTCACCATATTGTTCTGTTGATTCAACTTCCTCAACATGATGCTCGTGTTGTTCTCTCCCGGTTGGAGAGCCTTGACTACTAGTTGTAGTCATATCCGTAGCCATTGAGGATTCGATTTTTGGATTAGATGATTCGGCTTGTTGAGCTGACAGACGATCAATCGTCCTATTTATCAAAGCCAATTGTCGACGGAAGTAAAGTTCAATTTCCGGATGATATTCAGCCAATTCCTCATTGCTACTACGGGTCATACACTACGCAACATGAAAAAACAACAAACAATTAAAAAGAAAAACGACCTAATCCTGAAGATTTAATCAACTTATAAGATATTAACTATATTCCCGGCAACGGCGCCAGAAAACTTGATGGCCGTTTTCTAGTATACCAACTTTGACCGGCAGAGTACCAAGTCGGTTGTAGTATAAAACTAGTGAGCAAGGTCGTAATCCCACAGGTAATCTAGTTAAGTACCAAAGCTAGTGTTATCTCTAGTTTAGATCAACGCGATTTTTGAAAAGGTTATTAAATTACAACATGATATTAGTTCAATGACTAAATTAAAACAAGAGTTTTAAGTGATTAAAAATGATAGCCGAGCTATGATCTAATCAACTACTTACAAAACCCTAGCTAGGTCCGGAGGTATCCTTGATTCACCTAAACGTCTCGATGTCATACGTAGGGTGTCATTTCCTATTTCCGTGAATAGACATTATTTCAATAATCTACCATCCTATGTTAGGTTCAACAGTCCGCTGACCGGATTTAACTGACCTAACACGGTCTATGGTCAATGAAACGCTCGACAAGTCGATATAAACCTCACACACGAAACCGAATTTGAACTAGGTGATCAAGCTAATTCAAGCACTAAGAACAAGTTTTAAGACACAAATTCATCAAAATAACAACAATTAATCACTACTCATTTCCAATTTCATCAATTAGAGGGAGATTTCATCAATTTTCACATGATTTAGCTATGTAGATGTTTAGCTACTCATAATAATGAAAGGAACGAGAATCAAATAGGAAATCAAAGCCATAAAACAAGAAAAGAGAAGATTTTCGTTACCAAAATGCAGAAAAGTTGGAATTACATCAATCTTCATCCATACCCATCGCCACTTGTGGAAGAAGAAGACTCCAAAATGCCAAAATACAACAAAGAGAGCTAGAATCTAAGATAAATTGTGTTTAATCTAAGAGAAAGAGTGAAAGAAGAGCTAATCTAAGATAGAAAAGATATGAAAAACGACCTAAGGGAGTCTAAGTAAGTCTAGGTATGAGTCCATATAGAATGGGGGTGTAAAAATCTATTTATAGGTTCAAAAAAAATGTGTAGGAAAAGCAGCTTTGGTGCCCCCCAAAAACTTTGGCGCGCGCTGAAGTGATTTTGGGGTTTGCTGCAGTATTCTGGTCATCTTTGGCGCACTCTAAAGTTTCGGCACGCGCAAAAAGTCCTAGACTTATACAGCTTCATTAATATGGTAATATCTTTGCGTGCAGAGCTCCAATTTGAGTGATTCAAGTTGCGTTGGAAAGATAGTTCAATTATCGACAACTTTCATGAAGACCAAAATTCCAGAAAATGCCTCCAAAATTGCTCAAATTGAAGATAAAGTGAATGTAAGGCGAAAACACCAACTATATTGATCTATTTCTGTTCCCGGGCTTCGGTTATGCCTCTCTAAGCCTCATGCCTTGTGATATGATTCTGGACCTGAATTCTACACCAGATTCCTTAACGATTCTAGTTGGTCCTGGATTTCACCTCCAACATAAAATGAGGCTCGACTCGTTGGACAAAATGGTTCATATAATAATGCACGAGTCAATGTCCAAGAATAAAGAAGATTTTGAAGTCATTAAGTCCGTCATTTATGCTTGCGGACCGTTGGAATTAAATTACATATTATTATATCTTATTATTAATTAAAATATGAAAAATATTGGCTGAATGCTCATGATAATATGGCGCCAATTTCGCTAGCATGGAAGTCCAAGAAGTCAAGTTTTGTGTATTCCAAGTACATGGAATCAAGATGGATGTCTTTTGGGGCGCCTATTTTAAGTGCATTGAACTTAGTGAGCAGTCTTCTTTATTGGATCGGATCAGGAGCTTTACTTATCCAAAATTGATGATCCACATATGCATTTCATAGTAGAAAACCTGATCTTCAACTTTCGTCAAGGGGTCATCTTCATTTGAATAAGTTATAATGGTCAAAATGGCCTAAACAGATGCGAGACAAAAACTGGACAATATAAAGAAGATACATTGAACCTGGATGAAGCTCCTTGGATGCGCCAATATGCATTTAATTTAGGATAAACATTTCATCTTATTATTATGAATTTATGTTCTTATTTTCCTATAAATAGTCCTTGTATTTGTACTTTGAAAATCATATTGTTATCAATATAAATTATATTATTCTTCACTTGGAAAAGTGTTGTGTGAGTTTCTCTGGAAAGGGAATTCAGATTTCTGATTATCAAGGACTTGAGCAATCCTTGTGGTTATCCATATACCAAGGTGCTTAGAAACAAGGTTTCTATGTGTTGAGGTTTATTCCAAGGTGCCTGATGTGCCTAAATCATACTTCGGTTCGTGGATCCTTATTCGGGTCTGACTGGCCACCGACATTAGTGGATGAGGCCACCGGCCATTACTACCCGCGAGCTCGCAAGTCAAGTTAGATCCGCGAGCCTTCGGATCCATTCCAAAGCCCTCAACCTTATGCGACGACAAAAGGGATTAGAGGGCCAACACGCGATCTCATTTTATAAACGGGTCCGCCAACGACCTCGACCATAATAACTAAAGGAAGAACTATCTCAAGTTCGGAAAAACAATGATATAAAGGGCACAAGGAGCAACGAGGCCGTTAAGGGCGCCACCTATCGGCTCCTCTATGAGCCCGCTACTGTAGATAAATATCTATTTATACTGTATGTCCTCATTTATTAATAAACCGACTTCATTCGGTGGCTCCCCCTATAAATAGGGGAGCTATGTAACTTCATTCGACATGGGCAAAATGATATAAAACAAAAGGCAAAGCCAAATTGCCCCTGTCCTCTTCTCTTATAAAACTCCACCGCCGGAATCCATTGCCGCCACCGGGCACCACCGGCTAACACCACTTTTACACACTTTTATACCCAGATATCCTACGTATAAACACCGCTAAAACAACCGTGAAGATTTCGAAATCATCAGTTGGCTCCGTTACCGGGAAATCGACATTTTCAGCAATTTTCCGGCCAGATCTAAGAAATTCCGGCGGCCAAAAACTACCCATTTTTTGGTTTCCCGGCCATGTCTTCAACCAGATCTTCATCAAGATCTTGAAAATAAAACTAATCAAGTTAACTCAGAAGCAGGGAAGAGGTAAAGAAACATCGAAAGGATAGAGTGGTTCACAGCAGCACAGGCGTAGAGATGAGACGTTTCTTGCCTCCTTCTTCTACCTCATGGCTCCGTTCGAGCTGCTGACATAGCCCCCCAGCTCGTCGGCGCCTTCATCATCGATTTTTCCAGAGCTCGAAGTCTTCATAGAGCTCCGAGTCTTCATCAAATCGGAGGATCGAGATGCGGAATATGGCAAGTTTGTTCTTTTGTGATAAAAGGAGGACAGCAGCAGAGGTAGTTTTTCCTAAAGACCACAGCTGACTTGGCTTCCGTTTCATTTTTCATTTTCATCTTACCGGAGGTACAAGGTATGTTCTTTGGTTTTGGCCCCTTAGTTTCACATATCTTCGACGAATTCATCAAGAATCGGACTGAGAGATCGACAACCGTAATATGTTGTTTTAATTTTCCGGCGGTCTGAAAGTTACCAGTTTTCCGACCGACCTTCACCAACTTAAACATAAATGGATGTGTGTGGCCACATCCTATATATATATATATATATATATATATATATATATATATATATATATATATTGTAATATTCGATTTTTAGGAAAGAGCGAGGCGTGTCATTTTGTAAAACGAAATATTGAGTTCGGTTCCTTTTATTCGGAGTTTAAGTATTTGTTAAATTATATATGTATATTTCGAAATATATATATATGTATATAGATAAGGAAGATAATAAGATCTTTATCCTTTTTTTTGGGATTTATCTTATTATAAAGGAAGATAATAAGATCTTTATCCTTTTTTTTGGGATTTATCTTATTATAAAGGAAGATAATAAGATCTCTATCTTTTTTTTTGGGATTTTCTATTTAAGGAGAATAGATCCCCACAATTCTTATAACCTATTAGAAATCAGATTTTTCTCCACCTCCATATACTCTCTGCGTGTGTGAGCCAAAAATTAGGGCTGAGAGTTTTTCAATCGGCTGTTAAAGCAATTCTTGACGGTTTTCGGATCGTAGTAGTAGGCGCCGGAATCGTTGTGAAGAAGGCAACGTTTGGATTGCGAAAGTTGAAGCTTTGATAAGAGAAAGATCGGTTTTAGTCTTTGCTCTCGAGTTTCTTTGTTGGAATAAGCTTGCTAAAGGTAAGAAGCTCTTCCTACAATCTAATTGTGGTTTAGAGTAGAATAGATCATGTTTTGGATGCATATTGTATCAAGTTTTAAGCTTAGATGATGTTTAAGGATTAAGTTTTGTTTTGGATCTTAAAAGACATGTTTTTCTCTTGTTTTTCCGCTATAATTCGAGTAGAGATCGTTAAGGGTTGAAGAACATGTTTTAGGGCTTTTTTGCGTAGGATGCGACGCATTGGCTAGCAATGCGCCCGCATTCACGATGAGATTGCTTAGAATAAGTGCGGCGAGGATGCGCACGCATTCGCAGTAATGCGCACGCATTGCCCCGGTTTCTATGTAATGTTGTTTTAAGCTATGTTTTGAATTTTAAACCTTAATTCATGATTAAATAACCTTAATTGAATATGAACAAGCCCCGATTGAGTTTCTGATTCGTTCAGTTAAAACACCGAATGTACTCTTAAATGGAGTTGAAGTTCGGATCCGTCGGAAGGGCATGAAAGGGCTTGTGCTTTGATGAACTAGGGTTCATCATTGTTTGTGTAATTGATAGGATGTGATGTCTAGTTGTCTAAGTGAGGAGTAGAGGCGATAAGGGAGTATTATTTCGAAAACACTTAGGTGACTAGTTAATTCACATTAATAATTACATAAGTGTAGTAAAAACTAAAACGTCATCTATTCTTGGTTAGGCAATCGATTCAAATCGGCGATGTGATACGTTCATAAAAGGTGGACAACGCCATCGGCTCAAAAGGTGAAGGGTAGTGGAGGAAATCCATCGAACGTATATGCATACCGGGAGATCCGGGACTACCGGTGCTAATCACCGTAGTTGGCAAGTATATCTCGTGGTGGAATTTTCACCATGCATTGTGTCCTTGAGTAATGATGTAACAAAGATAAGCTAAGTTAGAAGCGTATAGTCACGACGTGTCGATGGGCATGTAGTGAACCCTAGATCGAGTCGGTCTCGAGAAGGCAAATCTTTTAATAATAAACCTTAATCATATTGTAGCTTCTACTTCTTACTTTGTACATTGTACTTACCTCAAATGCATGTTTATTTATGTGTTTGGGGAGAGAAGACGAACAGTAAATGATGAGTTCGAGGAGAACTTTGATGACGACGTTTGAAGACGCGGAGTTGAAGACTTTGATTAATTATTATTCATTTCTTTATTTATTTCCTAGATTTGGATTATTATTGGATTTTGTAGTTTACTTTTAGTACTTTGGAATTCGTGATTGTTTTGGGATTCGTTGGTTTTGTTTTGGATGTAATAATTTTACATTTCCTTCTCTAGTTCTTGAATTTCTATTCGAGATGTTTGAAAAATTACCCAGTCTTTTTAGCTTCCGTTTGCTTTTATTTGATACGACGTAGTAGAGGCTTACGTGTAATATTATTTATTTAATATTATGCGTGCGACGTTCGATTTCGGATAAGGACTCGGTGTCAGGGAGCAGGCGTTACATATATATATATATATATATATATATATATATATATATATATATATATATATATATATATATATATTATCTCTGGAAAAATAGCGACGAAAATGGAATTTCGGATTTACTGAATTCCGGCGAGCCCACCGGCGGTGTGGCTAGAATTGTTAATGGAGATGACGATGTCTGCGTCAACCATGAATCAATTTCTCAGCAAATTATAAAGGATAATAATCCAAATGATGAAAATAGTGAGCATGATGAAGCAAATGAGTAGAGAAAAGGTCTCAAAGATCCAGGCTTATGTTCTCAAAGTCAAGGTCAAAGTCAAAAAATAAAATTAAAAAAACAACCCTACAAACCACTTCACCAGAAAACAGAGTACAGAGTAGTTAAGTCTGTCAGACAGAGTAGTTCACTAGCCAAAGGATGTTGTCAGAGTTGGTAATAATCAGTGAAACAACCCTAGTCGGCAAGCTCTAAGTCCGACCTCATCGGCCAGCTCTAAGTCCAACCTTCAGCTCGGCAAGCTCTAAGTCCGACCTCGGTCGGCAAGCTCTAAGTCCGACTTCATCGGCCAGCTCTAAGTCTGACCTTCAGCTCGGCCATCTCTAAGTCCGACCCCAGCAGCTCGGCCAGCTCTAAGTCAACGACCCCAGCAGCTCGGCCAGCTCTAAGTCCGACCTCGGTCGGCAAGCTCTAAGTCCGACCCCAGCAGCTCGGCCAGCTCTAAGTCCGACCTCGGGCGGCAAGCTCTAAGTCCGACCTTCAGCTCGGCAAGCTCTAAGCCCGACCTCGGTCGGCAAGCTCTAAGTCTGACCCCAGCAGCTCGGCCAGCTCTAAGTCCGACCTCGGTCGGCAAGCTCTAAGTCCAACCTCATCGGCCAGCTCTAAGTCCGACCTTCAGCTCGGCCAGCTCTAAGTCCGACCCTCAGCTCAGCAAGCTCTAAGCCCGACCTCATCGGCAAGATCTAAGCCCGACCTCATTGGCAAGCTCTAAGCTCGACCTCAACATTTGTTTCAGATAAGTTACTCGAGATCTCAATCTTGTCCAAAACAAGGGGGCCGCATACTGGGATTTTTTTGATTCAGTCATCGAGCCGCCAAAAACAAAGGGACGAGAGTGGAATTTTTTCACACGGGCATATGAGTGCGTAGACTCAAAACTTATTTCAACCAAGTTCGTCCTCAATATTTCTTGAAACAAGGGAGCCGGAGGTGGAAATTTTCAAACAACCATGAATGACTCAAATTCGACATTTATTTCAACCAAGCCCGCAACGACCTTGCTTGAAACAAGGGGGCCACACATCGGATTTTTTGATTCAATTATCGACCTCAACCGAAACAAGTAAGGCTTTTAGCTCAATTATTTTTAGCAAGTTCGATGCTTTAATTTACTCGACCTCACCAAAAACAAGAGGGCCACATATGTATATATATACATGTACGGAAATGTTAGACCCAAATAGCGGACTCGAAAAAGAGGAATATTTCAAGCAAAAATAAAGGTGCGAACTCAAAAATACTTTGGGAGAATCGTCACAAAAGAAAATTAAGCTTTTATTACTAGCTGCGTATCAGCGAGATCATTTGTTATAAGCTCTCTATCAACGAGCTCACTTATCATAAGCTCTCCATCAACGAACTCTCTACTACAAGCTCGCCACCAACAGGGATTTTCTCTTCAACAAAAGTCCGTCCGCTTAATAGCGCGGCACAAGCAGGATACAAGCCAATCACTTCGAGGCAAGACGTTTGAATAGTGCGGCCTTTAGTGAACAAGTCGCTTCAGACGACAAGGTCGCCATAGACCCAAAATCACTTCGAGGCAAGATGCTTGAATAGCACGGTCCTTAGTGAACAAGTCACTTCGAGGCAAGACACTTGAATAGCACGGCCCTTAGTGAACAAGTCGCTTCAGACGACAAGGTCGCCATAGACCCAAATCACTTTGAGGCCGTCCGCTTTATAGCGCGGTCCTAAGTAACAAGTAGGACAAAACGACAGGCTACCAATGCCAAAACTAAGGCTTCATATGTCAAATCTTTTATAAGACCGACCTTCAGCTCGGCATCATATTTGGAACTCGCCCTCAAGCGAGCATTTTATAAGACCGACCTTCAGCTCGGCATCATATTTGGAACTCACCCTCAAGCGAGCATTTTATAAGACCGACCTTCAGTTCGGCATCATATTTGGAACTCGCCCTCAAGCGAGCATTTTATAAGACCGACCTTCAGCTCGGCATTATATTTGGAACTCGCCCCCGAGTGAGCATTTTATAAGACCGACCTTCAGCTCGGCATCATATTTGGAACTCGCCCTCGAAGCGAGCATTTTATAAGACGGACCTTCAGCTCGGCATCATATTTGTAACTTGACCTCAAGCGAGCATTTTATAAGACCGACCTTCAGCTCGGCATCATATTTGGAACTCGCCCTCGAGCTAACATTTTATAAGACCGACCTTCAGCTCGGCATCATATTTGGAGCTCGCCCTCAAGCGAGCATTTTATAAGACCAACCTTCAGCTCGGCGTCATATTTGGATATCGCCCTCGAGCGAGCATTTTATAAGACCGACCTATAGGTCGTTATCATATTTTGGAATTCGCCTACAAGCAAACTTTTTATAAGACCGACCTAAGCTCGGCATCATAATTTGGAGTTCGCCTAGGAACGAACCTTCTTGTACGACCAACCTCTAGGTCGGCATCATATTTTGGAACTCGTCTTTGAGCGAGCCCTCTACAAGACTAAAAGCCTTCAAGCCACCAAAGGCTAAATCAATTAACGATGCAAAAACCTAAGTCAGAATCAAATCGTGGCACAAGCCACAGGAAGCGAAATTCATCAACTACACGCAAGCAACAAAAGGACCTACTCTGAGTAAGGCGTTTAGGCAAAGCTAACAGGCGATCCGCCACAATAGCAAGCCATCACAGAATTTCAAAGCAACAAATCTGCAAACAGACTATTACTCCCCGCCTAACATTTCAAGAAAATGATTAAGGCATGGAGTAGGGGGTCATTGATGTGCCTAAATCATACTTCGGTTCGTGGATCCTTATTTGGGTCTGACCGGCCACCGACATTAGTGGATAAGGCCACCGGCCACTACTACCTGCGAGCTCGCAAGCCAAGTTAGAGCCGCGAGCCTTCGGATCCATTCCAAAGCCCTCAACCTTATGCGGCGACAAAAGGGATTAGGGGGCCAACACGCGATCTCATTTTATAAACGCCAGCGACCTCGACCATAATAACTAGAGGAAGAACTATCTCAAGTTCGGCAAAACAATGATATAAAGAGTACAAGGAGCAACGAGGCCGTTAAGGGCGCCACCTATCGGCTCCGCTATGAGCCCACTACTGTAGATAAATATCTATTTACACTGTATGTCCTCATTTGTAAATAAACTGACTTCAGTCGGTGGCTCCCCCTATAAATAGGGGAGCTATGTAACTTCATTCGACATGGGCAAAATGATATAAAACAAAAGGCAAAGCCAAATTGCCCCCGTCCTCTTCTCTTATAAAACACCACCGCCGGAATCCATTGCCGCCACCGGGCACCACCGGCTAACACCACTTTTACACACTTTTATACCCAGATATCCTACGTATAAACACCGCTAAAACAACCGTGAAGATTTCGACATCATCAGTGCCTTCACACGAGTTGTGATTATGTCGCGGAGCTTATTATTCCAAAGTGCTTCCACACAGGTTGTGGTTGTGTTGAGGATTATCCAAATACTTCAATCCACGATCCTAAGATTCATTCGATGTGAAGCCTTCCTCCGGGCGGTTTCACTTGACCTTGTCTCTCAGGCTCATAAGTCGCCTATTCCTGCATTTCACATCGAAACCAACATACCAAGCGTAATTCTGCAAGAAAGATAGGGCTCGAATAGGGTCAAAAACACCTAAAATGCCGAGGTTTTCCATTAATGATGCACCTCTAAGTGAGTGTGCAATGCGTTTTTACCCTATAGTCAGTCTAGAAGTACCCAAAACAATCCAAAAGTGTCGTAAACAGGGGTTAAAACATGCTTCGAAGCATAGTAAAGTTGACTCTCATCACTCTTCAACAATGGGAACATTATTTGATCCGGAAGGAATTTTTACTGAATTATGATCACAGAGCTCTGCAATACATCAACACACAGAAGCATATCAGTAGGATGCATGCCGAATGGTTCTTTATATACGGAAATTCTCCTTTGTCATTCAACAAAATGTAGGAAGTCTTAATATAGTGGCATATGTTGTTAGTAGAAAAATGAACCATTTGGACAACTTTAAAAATTATAATGACTAGCTTTGAGACCTTCCCTGATCAGTATGAACATGACAGTGATTTTGGGAAATCTGGAGAAAGTGCAAAGATAAGAAATTCTTGGAAGACTATCACCTCATCCAAGGATTTCTGTTCAAGGGAAATCAACTTTGTTTCCCAAAGACCTCAATAAGGGAATTTATGATTAGAGAAATACATCAAGGAGAGAGACAAAACCATAACACTGATACATGAAAGGTTTTATTGGCCACAACTAAAAGAGGATATTAGCAACAACATCAAGCATTGTCAGGTGTGTCAAACAGCTAAAGAAACTGAACAGAATATTGGGTTATAAACACATCTACCAGTTCCTAACTCCATTAGGGAAGACTTGTCTATGGACTTTGTACTAGGGTTTTCAAAGACCCCTAGACACTTTGATTTTATTTTCTTTGTTGTGGATATATTTTCAAAGGTGGCTCATTTTTTGCCATGAAAATGGTTATGGATGCAAGTTATGTTGCTCAGCTATTCTTCAGAGAAATAGTCAGACTCAATGGGTTCCCAAAGACAGTGACGTACTTCACACAATGATGTGATGTTCATGTCACACTTATGGAGGGAGTTGTGGAAGAGATTTCACACCCGACTTCAGTTCAGCAGTGCCTATCATCCACATACAGATGGGCAAACTAAAGTGGTGAAAGAATATTGGAAAACATGTTGAGATGTGTTGCGGTTTAGAAACCAAAACAGTGGGATGTTACCATTGCAAGGTGGAATTCGCTGACGATTTTATGTGCAATATATCCATAGGGGTTTCTCCCTTCTCAATAGTCTACACCAAGACCCCTAACAATATCATAGACTCGGCTTATATACCTGTGACAAGGATCAAAGCAGTAGAAGAATTGGAAGAGTATAAATAGGTTGCTGATAAGATGAGAAGGAAGCAAGTGTTTGAACATACAGAACTAGTCATGATTTATCTAAGGAATGAGAGATTCCCAACTGGTGTGAAAAAAAAAACTACATCCCATGAAGATTGGACCCTATCCTATCAAAGTCAAGATCAATGAAAATGTTTATATTGTGGATATCCTAGATTATCGGAAAATGTAAAACACTTTCAATGTATCTAAACTCACTAAGTATAACCCAGATGACGATAATCAAACTCAATGTGAAAGAGAAGAAGCATAGATTTTTGCATAGAATAAGGGAAGGAATAATGTTGTCAAAACCCCGTATAAAAGTCTTTTAAGGGTTTAAAAGTGTTTTTTATGATTTTGTGTGTCCCGATAATTTTAAAAGGTTAAATTTCAATTAAAAAATAGAGTTAATATAGATGATAAGATGGTATTTACGGGATTTTAGAGATAGGATTTTAGTAAGGGAAAAAAGGTAAATGTACCAACCCCTATTTAGACCCATCTTTCCCGAATCCTTATTTCATTTAATGAAACAGTAGTAGTCGGCTGAAATGAGAGAAAGAGGGAGAAGAAGAAAAGAAGAAATAAAAAAGAGAAAGGGAATGTTCGGCTTTCCGATCAATCTGGCCATCATAATCGCAAATGAATCACACCACGATACTAACCACGAAAAGAGGATCATTTCTACACAAGTTTTTCTTCGATCGGGATTTGAAGTTTGTTCTTATATCTTTGAGGATATTCAGATCTACAATTGATTTCAAGTTTTCTTCAAGAATTGTACTTGGAGCTTTTTGGCTTCTTTGGTGAAATTATAGGTAAAATGGTGTTCAACCAAACATATTCATGTTATTTTTGTTTTTATATCTAAATCTATGTTAATAGCATGTTATAGTATAATTTCGTATCGTTTTGGTATGAATTTGGAGTATATTTAGTGTTTGGAAATGTGAGAAAACACCATGGATTTGTCATTGCGAGAATGCAGATTTTCCTGGGAAAACCCATGATGGGCGCACGCCTTTTGCCACCAGGCATGCCTGGTGGGATTTGAAAATTTGGGCGCACGCCTGGCTGAACAGTTTTCAAAAACAGAAGGATCATCAAATGCAGGTGCACACCTGGGTCAGGTTAGGTGCACGCCTAGCCTAGTTTTTGTGTAGTTTTTCATTTTGTGTCATTTTTTCAAGCATAACTATTAAAGCCTTATATTATGTGTTGTAAAGTGGAATGTTTGTGTTCTGGTGGCATTGGCTCCGTGTCGTATTACACGGGAGCATTGAAACACATTTCATTTGGACTTACATGATCTAATTATTATTTGCACCTCGTAGAGAACCTATGTGGGGTAAAACTCGAGTTCATTGGGAACCCTTTTCTAAGGAAAAAGAGCCATGGTTAATTCTTAATACGGCCAATGATAAGTTTTTCTGGTAAGGTAATTAAAAAATGAATATAGTCCTTCATTCAAAGATGAAAAGGGAGTAGAGAAAGGGCTACAGATGGAATGCCAAATATTGACTGCTCCTTAGGAATTACATAACATAGAAAACTTGTGAATGAATTCTTATAACATCCAAAACATAAGTAAAAGGTTCAAGAAAAGCAAAATCCCAATGTAACGTGCCGACTTTTCAGAAAGGGTAAAATAGTAATTGGTTGTATTTACTACAACCTAATTATTATTTAACCAATTAGCTTGATAAAAGTGGATTAAATAAATGTTTTGGAAATTAATGATAGGAAATAAAGGGATTTAGTCATTTAATTAATGGATTTAATTGATGGCTATATAAGGAAAATAATACCAATATTCTCCTCATTACCACAAACACACATTCAGGAAAAAAAAGAGAGAGAGAGACGATGACGCAAATCTGAAGACAACAGACGCAGAATTGGCCGGAACCGGAGGAAGGGAATCTTCAATTGTGCGGCTAATCCGTCAGGGAATTTGGGCAGACCGCGAAGACAGAAATCATCATCTCATCAAGACGAACGTTTCCACACAAACTTTTCTCAATTTCGTAAGTTTTCAGTTTAGCCCTAGTTTTTCGTAATCGTCGAGTTCGTTTCTTCAAAAAATCGTATCTTTTAATCCGGAGCTCTGTTTTTCAGCCATGAGTAGTCAAAACGATCGTCTTGGAGCGTAGATCGTTCTAAAAATAGGTTCACATCATTTAATTTAGGTAATATTCAGTTTTACACACTTTTTCAATTCGGGATTTTCAAGAAAGATAGGATTTTAAGGGTTACATGTTGATCAATTAGGTTTCGAGTTGAAGGCTTAGATGATCAGCGGTATCTTGAATGTTTTGGATCATTTTTGCTGGAAATTAAGGTAAGAGGTTCTTCCTAATGAGTAATTGAAGAGAGTTTGAGAAAGTAAATTATACTTGAGTAAACTTCAACTTGTTTATTCATGTTGAAAGAATGAGTATAAATAGATACAAGAGAGTATCCTAGCTAGTAAAGTAAAAGTAACTAGAGCCGGCTAGAATAAATGCCAGAGTCGGCTATGTCTATGCTATAACATAATAGGACAAAAGATAGTTACTTTATGACTTTTAGGACATATTAATTGTTTGTTTAATACAATTAATATGTCTCTTTGATACATAAGTAACATGTTTCAATGTAACGTGTTCAAAGTAATATTATGTAATATTAACCATAATATTTCCACACCCCCCCTCAAACTGGGTTGTATATGTTAATACAGCCAAGTTTGCTTCTCTGTCTGCTGAACATAAGCGGTGGAATTGCCTTTGTGAGAATATCAGCATTTTGGTCTGCTGAGGGAACATACTGAAGTTGAATGATCTTGGCATCAATCTTCTCTTTAAGGAAATGTCTGTCAATATCAACATGTTTGGTTTTATCATGATGAACTGGATCCTCTGCCATGCATAAGGCTGAATTATTGTCACAGCAAAGTGTGATAGGTTGCTGAATGGGCTGTTGAAGTTCAGTCAGGACCCTTTCGATCCATAGAGCTTCACAAATACCCAAAACTAGTGCCCTGAGTTAAGCTTCAGCACTGCTTCTAGAGACAGTAGGTTGTTTCTTGCTCCTCCAGGTGACAAGATTTCCCCATACATAAAACGATGCTTTGTAGTAGACCTTCATGCGTGTGTGACCCATTAATCTGCATCAGTGTAAATCTTAACAGATCTCTCAGTAGACTTGGTGAAATGTAAGCCTTGGCAGAGTGGACTTGGTACCTCAAGATATCCGCTCACAGCCCAATGTTGCTCGAAGAGGTCAATGCATGAACCAAGCTAACTGTGATCGACTCCATATGCAATATCAGGTCTTGTATGGGACAGATAAATGAGTTTCCCTACAAGTCTTTGCTATTGATCCTTTTCGACAAAGAATGTCACCATGCAAAGATATTCATCGGGGTCTACTGAGATACAAAGAGTTTGCATCCCAAAGATGCCGTTTTCTTCAAAGAGTCCAAAGCCACTTACTCCATGAGAGACAGATATACCCTGGCTGTTCCTAGCTATTTCCATACCAAGAAAGTACTTGAGGTAGCCCAAATCTTTAACTTGAAATACTTTGGCCAGCAGGGTCTTCAATTGTTGGATCTCAGCAGGGTCATCACCAGTAAGGATGATATCATCCACATAGACAATAAGAATGGATATTTTCTGGTTTGTTGTTTTGATAAACATGGTGTGATCTGAGTTGCATTGATGATATCCAGCAGCTTTAACCACAGTAGTAAGTTTGCCAAACCAGGCTCTAGGGGACTGCTTTAGGCCATATAGAGATTTCCTTAATTTACAAACTTTTCCTTGAGTGTGAGTGTTGGCGAAACCAGGAGGCACATTCATATAGACTTCCTCAGTAGGTCACCATTTAGGAACGCATTCTTGATATCTAATTGGTGGAGAGACCAGTCAAGTTGGACAGCAAGTGAGATAAGTACCCTGACAGTGTTTAGCTTTGCCACAGGGGCAAAGGTCTCTTTGTAGTCAAGACCATATGTTTGAGTGAATCCCCTTGCAACCAGTCTAGCTTTGTATTTGTCAATAGTACCATCAGCATTGTATTTGATAGTGAACAGCCATTTGCAGCTGACTGTCTTCTTTCCATGTGGGAGAGTGGTGAGATCCCAAGTATGGTTGTCAAGGAGAGCAGTCATTTCAGTTTTGACAGCTGCCTTCCACTTATCATGTTGGAGAGCTTCCTGTATATTCTTAGGAATAGAGTGAGTATCCAAGTCCTGTGTAAACATGGAAAAAGTAGGTGATAACTGATCATAAGATAAATAATTATGAATAGAATGATCAGTAGTGCAAGATCTCTTTCCCTTCCTAATAGCAATAGGTCTATCATCAATGTCACAAATTTCTTTGAAAGTCGATGGAGTTCTTTGAGTATCGATGAGGCTCTGGGTCGAGAGGGCTCTGGTTCGATGAGGGTCGCCGAGGATCGATAGATTTCTGGCGAGAGTCGATAAATTTCTTGAGGTTTAGTCTATTTGGGAGTCGATGGAGTTCTTTGAGGTTAAGAGTTTCTTGAGGAGCGGATTTAGGTCAATTTCAATCAGTTTCCTCGTGATCGCCTCGATGGACTTCTTTGTAGTAGGGAGTTCTTTCAAAGAATTTTACATCCATAGAATTGTAAAATCTCTTTTCAGAAGGAGAATAACACTTGTAACCTTTCATGTCCTTTGCATATCCTAGGAAAATGCACTTATGAGCTTTGGGATCAAGTTTGCTTCTGTGTTGGGCACGGATATAAACAAATACAGTGCAACCAAAGATTTTTGGGGGTAATTGGGAAATAAGATGAGGGCAGGAGTGTGTGGTCAGGAGGGTTTGGATAGGAGTTTTGAAGCCTAACACTCTGCTGGGAAGTCTGTTGATTAAGTAAGTGGCAGTTAATATAGCTTCACCCCACATATACTTTGGAACATGTGTGGTGAACATGATTGATCTAGCCATCTCTAGCAGGTGCCTTTCTTTCTCTCAGCAACCCCATTTTGTTGAGGTGTTTCCACACAACTACTGATATGGACAATCCCCTTATTCATCAAGAAATTACTGAGGTTAGACTCATAGTACTCAAGTGCATTATCAGTCTTTAAGATCTTGATCTTAGTGTCAAATTGAGTAGAGATCATGTTGTAAAATTCCTGAAAAATTGTTCCAACATCAGATTTATCCTTCATTAAAAACAACCATGTGTTCCTAGTATGATCATCAATAAAAGTGACAAACCACATTTTTCCTGTTATACTTTTTACTCTTGAAGGTCCCCATACATCACTATGAATTAAAGTGAAAGGTGTGGATGGCACATAAGGCAGTTTGGTATACACAGATTTGGTAAGTTTGGCAAATTGGCAAATATCACATTGAAGGTCATTGACATTACATCCTTTAAATAATTCAGGAATTATTGACTTCAAATAACCAAAACTTGGATGTCCTAGTCTATAATGCCATAACATGATATTGTCTAAGGTTGAAGTGCAGTTCGAGGCGATTCGATCTTGATCTTCTATCTTCACGAGGTTGACCACATACAATCTCGAAAGGTGGTTTAGCCCTCCCAATCACTTCTGTGAAGAAGGGTCTGGAAAGTGCACCGATTCTTATTAAAAACAACAAATCCAATTCAAATCTTTTGCTAGTCTACTTGTGAGATATGAGATTGCAGTCTAAGTTTGGAACAAATAGGACATCCTTTAGGCATATCTTATTAGTGAGTTTAACAGTTCCAAAACCTTTTGCACACAAGATAGATCCATCAGCAGTCTTAACTTTGTGAATTTGATGACATGGCATAAGTTGAGTTATGAGGTTTTTATTGCCAGTCATATGGGAGGAGGCCCCAGAATCAACAATCCATGTTTCATTACTAATGGAAGAGTAGAATTTACCTGTACTAGCCTGAGTAGCTATGTCAGTAGAGGGACTACCTTTTTTTTGTTGGGTGAGGAAAGCTTTGAATGCAGCAAACTGGGCATTCAGCTTTTTATCATTCTCCTCTTCATTGGCATGCCTGCCCTGACTTTCCCTGGTAGGTTTGGAGGAGTTAGGCTTGCCATGTAGCTTCCAGCAAGTGTCCTTGGTGTGATTTGTACGTTTGCAGTGCTCACAGAACAAATTTCCAATTATCATCAAGAGGCTTCTGGATGTCTCGGGACCTCAAGAGCTTCACGACGATCGGCAGGTAGCACTTTCAGCAGGGTTGTCAGCAGGGGAGTTCAGCAGCATCACTTTCCTCCTGCTTTCCTCATGTTTGACCTCAGCAAACATGGATTTGAGATTGGGGAGAGGTTTTGTGGCAAGGATTCTTCCTCTAACATCATCAAGAGTAGGATTCAGTCCAGTAAGAAACTTGAATACTCTTTTTTTTTCAATAATGTCCTTATAAAGGGCAGCATCCTTAACATCATTCCAGGGGTGAGTTTCCAACATATCTAGGTGTTGCCATGCCCTAGATAGTTGGTTGAAGTATTGAGTTACAGACATATCCCCTTGCCTGCAATTTTGTATTTGAGCTTCAAGATCATAGACCTCAGATGTATTGTCCTTTTTTGAGTAAAGATCTCTGGCATTGTCCCAGATTTCCTTTACAGTATCATACATCATGAAGTTCTCACTTATCTCTTTTGTCATTGACCTCGTGAGGATGGTCATGACTTGGTTATTTTCTGTATCACATGCTTCAAACTTGGGGTCAGTTTCAGTAGGGGCAGGTTTGGAACCAGACAAGTATCCCATCTTGCTCTGGCCTGAGATATACATTTTCATAGATCTTGACCACAGCAGGTAGTTGTTGCCATCAAGTCTCGTGATTTGTAAAGAGTGGTTTTCAAAGTGACCCCCGATCTGCCGAGGCGGTGGGACTCAATCGAGGTGATGAAGCTTTGAGATAATGAAGACATTCTTGATTCAAACAGGTATCGAGAATTTGCGTGATTCAGGAGTTTAAAGCTCTGCTACCATGAAGAGAGTTTGAGAAAGTAAATTATACTTGAGTAAACTTCAACTTGTTTATTCATGTTGAAAGAATGAGTATAAATAGATACAAGAGAGTATCCTAGCTAGTAAAGTAAAAGTAACTAGAGCCGGCTAGAATAAATGCTAGAGTCGGCTATGTCTATGCTATTACATAATAGGACAAAAGATAGTTACTTTATGACTTTTAGGACATATTAATTGTTTATTTAATACAATTAATATGTCTCTTTGATACATAAGTAACATGTTACAATGTAACGTGTTCAAAGTAATATTATGTAATATTAACCATAATATTTCCACAGTAATTATAGTTTACAATGATAGGTTGAGTTTTGGTGTTGCTTGGTGAGAGAATTAATGCTAACTTGTAATTAATGAGATGTGATATGTGTTGGTATATTTGTGTTGAGTTTTAAATTTCTATTCTTTTTTATTCAATAACATTAATTAAATGTAAACAAGCCTTGATTGAGTTTCTGATGCGTTTGGTTCCGTCACCGAACGCACTCTTAAAGGGAGTTGAAGTTCGGGACCGTCGGAAAGGCATGAAAGAGCTTGTGCTTTGATGAACTAGAGTTCATCAATGTCTGTGTATGTGCTAGGGCTTGTCCGTGTCTAGTGGTATAAGTAAGATAGTAGGAGATGTGAGGGAGCTTACTTGAAAACACTTAGGTGGCTAGATAACAACGGATAATAATTACATAAGTGTAGTAAAAGCTAAAACGTCACCTATTCTCGGTTAGGCACTATTTCATTTCGGTGATGTGATACGTTCATAAAAGGTGAACAATGCTACTCGCTCAAAAGGCTGAAGGGTAGTGGAGGAAATTCATCGAACGTATACGCATACCGGGGAGACCCCGAAGCTAATCGGTGCTAATCACCGTTAGTTAGCAAGTATATCTTCAGGCTGATGAACGCCATGCACAGTGCCCTTGAGTAATGACGTAACCAAGATAAGTTAAGCTAAAAACGTACAGTCACGACATGTTGATGGACATGAAGTGAACCCTAGATTGAGTCGGTCTCATAAACATAATTGAATAATCATAATAATAACCTTTTGTTGTATAATTTAGTTATTCATTAGCTTCTCACTTTTACTAAGTACTTCGTACTTACCTCCTTTGCATTTTCTTTTGTATGCATTAAGGGGTGAGAAGACGAACAGGTTGACCAAGAGTAGTTGACGACTTTTGAAGACATTGAAGTCTTGACGAAGCTTCTAGTTCATTTTCTTTGTAAAGGTTGTACTAGACTAGTTGTTTTCCTTTTTTTAGACTTGTTGTACTTCTATTTCTAAGACCTTTGTAAGTTTGGTTTGTACTTTTAAGATCTCATATTTTACAAGTCTTTGGGTTTTTCATCGTTGTAATTTAACTATCCATCTTTAGTATGGTTACTTTCTATTCTTAGTAGCATTTATGATTTTAGCCGAGTCTTTTGGGCTTCCGTTTGCTTTTATTTGATATGATGACGTAGAGGCTTGCGTATAATATTAGATTTATTTAATGTTATACGTGCCGAACGTTTCTCTTCTGGATAAGGGCTCGGTATCCGGGAGCGGGGCGTAGTTGGCGACTTTTGAAGACATTGAAGTCTTGACGAAGCTTCTAGTTCCTTTTCTTTGTAAAGGTTGTACTAGACTGGTTGTATTCTTTTACTTAGATTTGTTATACCTTTACTTTTAAGACCTCGTATTGAATAAGTCTTTGGGTTTTTTGATCGTTGTAATTTAACTATCCATCTTTAGTATGGTTACTTTCTATTCATAGTAGCATTTATGATTTTACCCGAGTCATTTGGGCTTCCGATTGCTTTTATTTGATACGACGACATAGAGACTTGCGTATAATATTAAATTTTTTTAATCCTATACGCGCCGAACGTTCTCTTCCGGATAAGGGCTCGGTATCCGGGAGCGGTGCATTACAGTTGGTATCAGAGCGAAACGTCCTTTCTTTCCTAGGCTTTTTCCCTCTAAGATAAGACTTCTTTAGACCTCTTTGAACCCTTCTGATCTCTCTTGTTCTTGGTGGTAAATTCTCGTAGGATTGGGAATCCTTATAATGTGGTTAAGTTGCACTAGGACCAAATGAAAAGTCTCCTTAGGTGGAGGTTGAGTTTTAAGCTCACATCTCTTATGTGACCCTCTTAATTTTTGTCCCTTTCGAGAACCCTTATTAGGATCCCTCTTTCCTTTTGGAATCTTCGAATCTTTCTCTACTTTTCTTTCTTTCTGAGGTTTTAATGCTTTAGTCATGCTACATTTGGTTCAAATCACTTCCTTGTAACTTGGTGTTATGCAAAATGAGTAAACGATTTTTTTCACGTTTCTACATGTCATGTTATATCATTTTTTTGTTCTAAGAATTCTGTAAATTTTCAGCCACTTAGAAAGTTGTCTTATCTACAATTTCTCTCTTTACATCAATTTATTTTTCAATATGGATTGTTCGCAAATTGTTTAATGATGACAGTTAAAATATACCTATTTATGTCATCAATTCTAACCTTAAATCAGAGTTAATTATATATATTTCGTATTAAATCACGTGTTTATATTTATTATTTAATGATAAGTGATTATTAGTGTGATAATTGGTATTTAGCTATTTTTATTATAAAAGAGCAATTAATTGTGTGATAAATACTGATTTTGCAGATCATAACGAATCGGGAGGATAATTGTCATGCAATCGGGAAATCTCAAGATAAATAAGGAAGAAAATCGGAGCATTAATGAAGAGACAAATCAGATCAAGATAGAAGAGTGAAGTGGGGAACAAGTCGAGGCGAAATTGAAAGTGAAAGCAGCGTAAAGAGGAGGCTCGGTCGACCGAGCCATGCCATTCGGTCGACCGAGCGAATCGTTCGGTCACCCGAGCCTAATCGATTAATGCGTGCATATCTTCTCGGATTCTCCCTATGTCGGCTACAACTCCTATATAAACAAAGAGCCACGATCTTTGAGAAAACCACCAACCTACAAAACACAATACTACAATACTTTTAGTTTATCAATATAGTTCTTTTTATTTTATATTATGTTGCTTCATCACGGAGGCGATGGATTCATCGATTAGAGATTGCATTAAAGGATCGGAGGACCCTCCGTCTACGAGGTAATGTCTATCCAAATATGTCGCTTTTATTCGTAGATCTATTTTATTTCGTTATGGAGTAGTCGTTTGTGTATTGATTTCGTGATGTAGTTAATTAACAAACCCATATTCATGTAGATCTAAGTTAAATGAAGGCGTTTTATGAGAAAATTCTAGAGTCACCGGTCTAGATCTACCACGGTCTATATGGTTAGATCTAGCCATCAAGATTCTAGTAATTTTCGTGAACGACTTCGCCACGCGTGCTTTCGCTTTTCATAAACACATGTAATAGATCCGCCAATTTGTTACATCATTCTCGTAAATTAATATGATATATTGTGAAAATTGCCATGTTAAATAGGGACATAAGTTAGCCGATCGGTTAGGAGGTGTGCCAACTTCGTCTCACGGTGGTTGCCTAGACGAGGTGATGATTTTAGATCGGCATCCCTAGTTTGGTATAGCATGCTTGTTATATGATGTTCTATCCCGTCCAAGGAAGGATTAAGTAATTAAGCATAAAGATCTTCTATCCGCTCACGAAGTAGATCCAGATTTAGGGGATGGCTCTCCGTAGCCAAAATATAATCAACCTTAATGTCTTTTTCTGTCTCGGCTTAGATATACATAGATGGGGAGTAATTACTACTAGCGTAATCAATACCGTTTGTTAGAGTCTTATAAAACCATAAAAACAAGTGTTTAGTGTCTTGTGTCGTATTGTTAGTCTTTGTGTTTTCTATCGTGTCAATCTTTATTTCTACGTTACTGTTGGTCGTAGACCGCCCTTTAATCTATTTTTAGTTTAATAACGTTGTACTTGTTTAAGCCGAGTCTCTGTGGGATCGACCTCGACTCTATCTAGCTATACTACGATTGAACCTAGTTCTCTTGCTAGTTGGTTATTTAGGTATCGAGTTATTTTTATAACTTGACCGTCATCATTTAACAAGGAGGGGTACTCTGTTCAGAAAATTCTGCAGCGGTACTCTTACTTACCATTCTAGTTTGAATAAGCTAAACACCTCCAAATGACTTGGATTTTTGATATGTTGTAGAAAACATCCTGCACTATAATTTTTGTTTTGGAACCAAGTGCAAATTCGTTTTGGTTTGAGCACAATCTGCAACACACGACAGTTGATGAAGTCCTGAAAATTTTTGACAGCTTATAGCAGTAGATTAAAAGAATTATTTTGACCGACCTATGGCTTCCCAAATTTTTTGATTTTTGAGCATCATATGTAAAACTTATATACTCATAGATTTTAGCTTTGCCTCATGTTCAAAATCAGTTCGGTTTGTTTTGTGCAAATCAAATATTTCATGGCTTATGTATGCACCCGAATTTCTCAAAACCATTTAAGTCCTCTGGTCAAGAAATGATAGATGTCTTTCTTTCACCCTGTAAGTTATAATGTAGTAGGTTATAGGGAGATGAGAATACTTTGATTTATCTGATTCTTAAGCTAGTTGTTACCCAGGATAAGAAATTTGGTAGGTAGAGACTAGGTGTTGTCGTTATAGTGCTCCTCGATGGCAAGAAACGATTGCGTGGTGATTTTCCTACTTGGTTATCCCAATTTCAATCGTTTCCCCATCCATACTAATTGTAACTCATGTTCTAGTTAAATCCTCCATTTGAAACTTCTGAAATTCGGTAAAAGTCCCTTATTACGAAGTTTTGTTTTCCAAGTGTGTACATTCTTTGATGTGCCTTATTTTTTTAAAGATATTTTCATCGTGTCAAATGCTTGATTTAAGGAAAATAAGTTTCTCGTCCTTCGAACTATTTGAACTGACAATTGCATATCCTTCCAACTATGTCATGTTTAGCTATTTCAGGGCAACACACTTTTGCATCCTAGTGATTACCCTCAATGCATTCCCTGCAAGATGTTTTAGTACATACAAATTTTGTTTAAAAACTCGTCTCTACAAATCCTCCGTTTTCTCTTTTCGCTATCGCTTGGTTTAGGTTTACCAAAATTATTTGGCCTTGCTTTGCTCGAGATGGGTTCCACACGAACTCCATATGCAAATTTTATACTCCTCATTCGTTTCAACAAATAGTGTTAAAGGTCTCCTACTTTGGCACATAGATTTCATCATCCTCGTGTTTTGCTTTATCCAACATGAGTGAATGCTTTTGTTTCCGTGTTTTTCTTTCAGGTTAAACCACTTACCATGCTCTAAAAATTCTGGAAATTTTCCACAATATAGACCGAAGTCTTTTCTACAATTTCTCTTTTTACACCAACTCGATAATTGTTATGGATTGTTCAGAAAAATCATGTTCATGCCGGACACTGTGTCCAGAAAATCTGCAGCACCTTCACTTCTTCTTCTTTTTCGGATAGGTTAAACACCTTCAAATGACCTGAATTTTTTCTATGTTGCAGACAAAACTTTTATCTACAATTTTCCTTTTGGAATTAAGTTTAGATTCTTTTTCGTTTGATCTCGATTTGCAATTCAACTCAGTGTTTATTAATCTGGAAATTCAGACAGCTTGTGCAATTGCCAGAAATAATTGTTTTTGACCGACTTTAACTCATTCAAAAATTCCAATATTTTTATATCACCTGGAAAACTCTAGTATCTAAATCTTTTCTCTTTTGATCATGCTCAAACTCCTTTTCATTTGGGCTACACAAGTCGATAATGACAGGGCTGGAGTAAATATCATACACAGCAACCTAAAAGGAATTCTCACCTCTTTGACTTAGGGTATGGGCTAAGAGGTAAGTTATGATTGTCATGTTTTAGGAGTTCCTCGAAGTCTGATCTCCTTCTGAGTTAAACCTTTTAGTAGGATGCTTGTAAAGCTAACATTATAGTTCTTTTGCAGTTGTAAACAAGAACCAAGATGCTATCCTCCAGCATGCCATGTTTCCTGTTCAGACCCTTTTCGTGCCCTTTATAATTATACATTTTCTGGTGATTTATTTCTCATGTAATCCCTAATTTGAGATCTTTAAGCTCAACAAATCCTTTTCACATGTTGTCATGAGTTACCCCAGAAACATATCGTCGTAAGCCATTCTTCTAAACAAGTTCTTACCTTCTTACTTTTCAAATCAAGAAACAAGTTCATTTTAGATCCGCAGTGTTGCACTCCCATAATTTTTTTTCAAATTCAAATTTGACTAAGCCTTCTGATGTCAGAACATTCTCCTTACTTGTGTTCATTCTCAGCTCCACTCCTAAGGGTAGTGTCGATGTTGTAACTTTTCACCTAATGTTGCCTTTTCTTTTAAGGTATGCATATCTTCTTTTGCCAGTCAAATTTTTAAGCCTACCATGACATTCTTTTTCGGTTGCTTATCTTTAACCTTCTAGCAATTTATGCTAAACCGGTTTCAAGCAGAAGGTAGTCTTTGCCGATGTGCCTTCCGAACCTATCTAGCCAACAACTTTTGAATTCCTAAACTTCTGATTTCCAATTCAGATTAATCTACCTTCTACCCTTCAGTTTTAACTCTCTTTCGGGCCATTTAGAGCCATGAACCGCCATATACACCTTTTTGACTTCCCATCTTCTGTTTTGGTGTTTCTATTACCATTTTGATACACCGGTTGAATGCCTTTTGCTTTAACTTTTCCATTCCCTCATGAGGAATAACCTCGAGCATTTATTTCTTGGCAGTGTACAATTCCTCTTGAGTAGTGCAACCTTGAACCTTTGATTTGAATTGTTAATGATCGTTTAAACTTCCTTTGAAGGTTTGAATTAATTCTTTGAAATCAAACCTTATCCAAAAATTCTTAAGTGTCTTTTCCCCTTCACTTGAAAGCTCGTTTATCGCATGCTTTTTCGAACTTTTGATTTTTCCCTTACATTGTCATGAGGAAAACTCTATCTTCTTTTCAATTTTGAAATAACCTATGTTTGGATGATGCAGACTTTGATTTTTCCTTGACAAGTTCCCTTTATTTCATTCTAAGAGCTTTTGGTGTACTCGTTTTGTCTCTAAAGCTCATTCATGTTGAGATTCTGCCCCTTTTGATTTCTAAATGGTTTAGTCTTCTTGGTGCTCAACCTGTCACCTTCAAACTCTGTTTGTTTTTCCAAACTAACCTTTATTGGCATAAGGATTGGATCAGATCGTCAGAGAGAGAGTATAGCAAATGCATGTTCTCTATCCCAACGAGACTCAGAAGTCCTTCAGCTGAGATCCTTGCAGTTCTACGGCAAGTTTGTGTTGTCATGATGGAGGTTGAGATCAAAGGAAGTAAAGTGTGCCAGAAGTGTGGATCAGTTAGGAAGCTCAAGCTTTCAGGACATAGGTCTGCAGGAGCAACCAAGTTGCACAAAGAGATGGAACAATACTACTGATGATCTTTCATGAGGATAGAGATAAAAGTGTTGTCTACAACAATGGTTACCACGTCAACATCCAGATGTCAACATTTGAAGCTCTGCATGGAAGAAAGCATAGAACTCCAGTTTTCTGGGTTGAAGCGGAGCAAAGACAGAATACGAGACCAGCGTTGACACATAAAGCCAATGAGAAGATTGAAGTGGATCGTCGCAACCTCGAGATGGCTCAAGACAGGTAAAAGAGTTGGGAAGATAGAAGAAGAAGACTATAAAAGTTAGATGACGAGACGCTTTGCAAAGTCCAGAGTTCAAGTACTTCCCGGTTGCGCTCGAGTTTCGAGGACGAAACTCCTCTTAAGGGGGGAGGAATGTAACGTCCCAACTTTTCAGAAAGGGTAAAATAGTAATTGGTTGTATTTACTACGACCTAATTATTATTTAACCAATTAGTTTGATAAAAAGGGATTAAATAAATGTTTTGGAAATTAATGATAGGAAATAAAGGGATTTAATCATTTAATTAATGGATTTAATTGATGGCTATATAAGGAAAATAATACCAATATTCTCCTCATTACCACACACGCACATTCAAAAAAAAAAAAAAGGATGACGCAGATCTGAAGAAAACAAACGCAGAATTGGCCGGAAGCGGAGGAAGGGAATCTTCAATCGTACGGCTAATCCGTCAGGAATTTGGGCAGACCGCAGAAGACGGAAATCATCGTCTCATCAAGACAAAAGTTTCCACACAAACTTTTCTCAATTTCGTAATTTTTCAGTTTAGCCCTAGTTTTTCGTAATCGTCGAGTTCGTTTCTTCAAAAATTCGTATCTTTTAATCCGCAGCTCTGTTTTTCAGCCATGAGTAGTCAAAACAATCATCTTGGAGCGTATATCGTTCTAAAAATAGGTTCATAGCATTTAATTCAGGTAATATTCAGTTTTACACACTTTTTCAATTCAGGATTTTCAAGAAAGATAGGATTTTAAGGGTTACATGTTGATCAATTAGGTTTCGAGTTGAAGGCTTAGATGATCAGCGGTATCTTGAATGTTTTGGATCGTTTTTTGCTGGAAATTAAGGTAAGAGGTTCTTCCTAATGAGTAATTATAGTTTTATATTGATAGGTTGAGTTTTGGTGTTGCTTGGTGATAGAATTAATGCTAAGTTGTAATTAATGAGATGTGATATGTTTTGGTATATTTGTGTTGAGTTTTAAATTTCTATTCTTTTTGATTCAATAACATTAATTAAATGTAAACAAGCCTCGATTAAGTTTCTGATGGGTTTGGTTCCGGCACCGGACGTACTCTTAAAGGGAGTTGAAGTTCGGGACCGTCGGATAGGCATGAAAGGGCTTGTGCTTTGATGAACTAGAGTTCATCAATGTCTGTGTATGTGCTAGGGCTTGTCCGTGTCTAGTGTTATAAGTAAGAGAGTAGGAGATGTGAGGGAGCTTACTTGAAAACACTTAGGTGGCTAGGTAAAAACGGATAATAATTACATAAGTGTAGTAAAAGCTAAAACGTCACCTATTCTCGGTTAGGCATTATTTCATATCGGCAATGTGATGCGTTCATAAAAGGTGAACAACGCTACTAGCTCAAAAGGCTGAAGGGTAGTGGAGGAAATTCATCGAACGTATACGCATACCGGGGAGACCCCGGAGCTAATTGTGTAGGATGTAATATCGCCGGATGGATCAAGATCCACCCGATTACGCAGCGGAATAGTATAGATCTAGATCTAGTCAACCAAAATAAATAAAATAATAGATCTAAACCTACGAGGGGGTTTAGATTGCATACCGGTTTATTGTGAATAAACACCAAGAACAATCTTCAATCCGAGCTATATGAGAGCCTAGTTGAGAAGCCAAATTCTTCCAACATGTATCTCCAAGCAACAGCAGGTGGATGGTGTTTCAAGCCTCCGGACCTCTTCGATATGCTACCTTAGAAATGAATGATGCAGGTTCTTAGATCTAAACGAGTTAGATCTACGCGCAGCGGATGGATCACGACTTATACATCACAATACATAATTAAAGGACTTAAACTACTACAAGGGGGTTAAGATCATGTTACCAATAGTAGGAAGAGAAGCCAAGATCTTCCGATGTGTTCTCCAAACGGCGGTTGGTGGACACCCTTCTTGATAAAAGCACCTCCTTGATATGCAACACCAAGAAAAACTAGTTTTTCTTCAACCAGAAACCCAAGACAAGAAACAAATTTTTCTCTCCTTTTAGTGTAAATGTCGAAATTTTTCCTTTTTTATATGTCTTGGAAGAACTCTCTTTATATAGGAGAGTAAATCCTTGGCCTCCAAGTTTCTAATTAATTAAATAATTAATTAAAAGGAAATCACAATAAAGGATAATTCCATTTATAAAAGATTGTGATTAATCAATCAATCAATTACAAATCAATTATCTTTTATTAATTAATCACTTACCAAGTAAATAATTAATCACACAAGAAAATCAATTCTTGCATTTTAAGAGGTAGGAGGCGCCACACACACCTAGGGTTTAGGCCCACATAAAATGTCTTTTATGTGTATTATATTATTTAGCCCAACTAAATAATATCCATGCATATCAACTAATTAGCCCAGCCAATTAATTATCACTGAGGCCCAAATAACAAGATTATTAGTCCGAATTACAGAAGCCACATCGGGGACCATGGACCTATAACCAGTAGCTCCAATAATTAATTATTCATCGAACATAATAAGTACATTAATTATTAATTCCGGGATTACGCCACCATAAACCCGGCCCGAACTCTACCGACATGAGATGTATACTTATACTCAACCCATAGAGTGAACAAGCGTCCATTGATATAATCACTACATACGGATTAACCCTCCATAGATCGTCCATTCTCGAGTGGGAGGTCTCCGTGAACCCGACTCGAGAATATCTTATCCTTATTTACCATTAACCCACGATGATCAATTAGTACACATATCGACTAGTAGCTAATTAGTCAAATGTGAACTCCCGGATCGATCACTTTCTTAGGGCTAACAAATAAGGGATTTGTCTCTCTACTTCCCGCAGGAAGGAATGGATTCCATGTCTGTGAAGATCGAACTACTCACTCATCGGAGATAGTGCCAATGAGAAGTGGCTTGGAACACATATTCAAGTGAACCGTGAACTAACACATCAAACACTACCCGAGACAAAAAAGCACCATGTGATCACCTCGGGATTAAGGTTGATCCATATATGATCATCTAATGATTTAATAAGATTCCTCGATTACGGAATTATATCGGAAATTGATTAAATCGGTCCAAATCTATATGAATGCCATCATATATAAATGCCCCACGTAGGTACCTTCTACTGATAGTCCGGATAAGACTATCACACCCTAAGGTGTTCTGGGCGCATTATTGGTGTTTTAATCAAGAGACCCTAAACTCTAATTAAGTTCACCACGGACTAACAGTTTAAGTATATCACCACTAACTCAATCCTCACGTGCATGCCATACACTGAGTTAAGCGGTTACATACTGATATACTTAAGGTTTGCAGAAGTGTATTATTTACAAGCACAAAGAAAGTAATAAGGTGAGATAAAATCTGTCATCCATTGTTAAAAACAATTACACAAATTGTCTTTCGGGCACTACACCTAACAAGAAAAACCCGAAGTTTTTCTAAAACTCGAACCCTAGTATTATAGCCGAAATCTCTAAGCTATAATACTCCCAATTTTCGAAAATTGTGTTGTGTCATAAGTCTTGGGAGAACTCTCTTTATATAGGAGAGTAATCCTTATCCTCCAAGGATTTAATAATTAAGAGATAATTATTAGATTAATCCTTATTCCAAATAAAAGATAAATTTAATAATTATCTCAAACAAATTAGGATAAATAATATTATTATCTAATATTCCATGAATTATCATTTAACAAATAAAAGATAAAACACACATTAAATAATTATCCAAGAAAACTAATTCCTTAATAATCATTTAATAATAAAATGCGCCCCACCTTAATAAATAAAAGTCCATGCGCATTTTTTGACACATTGGGCCGAGTCCACGAAAAATATCCTTTTCATGTATTTAATTATCTAGTCCAACTAAACAATTAATCCACATATCAATTAAATAGTCCAATCTAACTATTTAATTATAATTGAGGTGAAACGACGAGAAATCGTATATGCTATATTAGGAGCCACGTCGGGGACCATGGACCCATATTCAGTAGCTACAATATATTAAATAATATTATCCGTCAGACCGAACAATAATATTCAATCTATTAATTCCTGGATTACACCACCATAAACCGAAACTGAACTCTGCCGAATATAGATAACTTATACTCAACTATGAGTTGTAAGGTGTCCACTGATATAATCATTACATACGGATAAATCCTCCATAGACTGTTCATTTCGATTCGGGATATCTCCGTAGACCCTTCTCGAAACATCTTATCCTTATTTACCATTAACCCCCTAGTGACCAATTAGTTCATAACTAATGTAATATGAACTGAGCTCATCGATCAGTTTCTAGGGTTAACAAATAAGGGAACTGTCTGTCTACTTCCCGAGGGAAGGAATGGATTCCATATCTATGATAGCACAGACTACTCACTCATCCCAGAATAGAGCCAACGAGAAGTGTTGGACCACATGCTGCGAAGTGATCCTTCTAACACATCAAACTCTACCCTCGTCTAAGCAGTCGTCTGTGATCACCTAAGGATTGAGATTAATCCATATATGATCATCTTGTGATTCGATAAGACTTCTCGATTACAGAATTATATCGAGAACTCAAATCAAATTGGTCCAGCCCTATATGATTATCATCATATATAAATGCCCTACTAGGTACCCTATTACCGGCAGTCCGGATAAGACTGTCACACCGTAAAGTGTTCTGGGTGCATTATTAGCATATTATATTAATCAACGCTACGGACTAAGTTAATTTTAAGTACATCTCACTAACTCAATCCTCTTGTGTATAGCCATACACTGAGTTATGTAATTACATAAACGAGGTACTTAGGGTTTTCAGTAGTGTCTTAATTATAAACATACATGCATATAATAAGATGAATTATTAATTCTGTCCTAAAACAATTATATAATTGTCTTTCGGGCACTACACCTAACAAATCGGTGCTAATCACCGTTAGTTAGCAAGTATATCTTCATGCTGATGAACGCCATGCACAGTGCCCTTGATTAATGACGTAACCAAGATAAGTTAAGCTAGAAACGTATAGTCACGACATGTTGATGGACATGAAATGAACCCTAGATTGAGTCGGTCTCATAAAGATAATTTAATAATCATAATAATAACCTTTTGTTGTATAACTTAGTTATTCATTAGCTTCTCACTTTTACTAAGTACTTCGTACTTACCTCCTTTGCATTTTTTTTGTATGCATTGTGGGGTGAGAAGACGAACAGGTTGACCAAGAGTAGTTGACGACTTTTGAAGACATTGAAGTCTTGACGAAGCTTCTAGTTCCTTTTCTTGTTAAAGGTTGTACTAGACTAGTTGTATTCTTTTACTTAGATTTGTTGTACCTTTACTTTTAAGACCTCGTATTGAATAAGTTTTTGGGTTTTTCGTCGTTGTAATTTAACTATCCATCTTTAGTGTGGTTACTTTCTATTCATAGTAGCATTTATGATTTTACCCGAGTCTTGGGCTTCCGTTTGCTTTTATTTGATACGACGACGTAGAGGCTTGCGTATAATATTAAATTTATTTAATCCTATACGTGCCGAACGTTCTCTTCCGGATAAGGGCTCGGTATCCGGGAGCGGGGTGTTACACCCAACTTCTGTGCTTAATTTCTAGAACAACAAGGTACCCTTGCCCTTCTTATCACCACCGATCTCAAAATGCTTGCCTCTTAATGGCATGCTGTGAAACATGCTTGCATCTCTGACATTGAAGCCTCAACACAATCTTCTTGGTGGTTTTTGCCTTCTTATGGAAAATAGGCTTTGTTTGTCCACCATAACCAGATTGCTTGCGATCATAACGACGCTTCCCTTGAGCAGCAATATTGTCCTTCCCTTTCTTGTATTGTGTAACCTTATGCAAGGTGTGCTTCTTGCCCACCTTTGACTTGCAGTATGTCTTCTTTGTCTTTGGAACGTTAACCATTTTCGATGGCCATGAGTGCTTCCGGAAGGCGTCTTTGTTGAGCTGTTGGAAAACCCTTGGATCATTGGAAACCTTATTCTTTAGTCCTGCAGGTATTGGATCAGAATCCAATATTGTTGTGCAATGTGATGAGCAGTGTAATTTATAATGGTCTAGGAGTCTAAAAGTCTCTAGGAAGCCTATACGTGAACGAACCTATGTAGATAGCTTAAACACTTAAATACATACTTTATGTGTCTAAAAGCTAAAACGTGTTAGTCTTTGGTGAGACACGTTTTAGCAACGCTACATGGAACTATTACCCTTCCGCAAGGTTAAAACTAAGTGTGCGGGAATATTCCACATGGTTAGCTATTACCCCCTACATGGAAATACCGATACCGAGAGTGCGGGTAATATTCCACGTGGTCAACCGTTACCCCTTCACAAGGGTTAAAATCCGAGAGTGTGGGAATGTCCCACATGGTCTGCTACCGTGCTCTAGAGGTGTTAAGGTAATGTCATGGTGCATACTCACCATGCAAAGTGTCATTGGATCAATGTGTAACAAATGTTTTTGTTGGTTGTCTTCTATGTGAGACTAGTGGAGGGGAGTGAGCTACTTGAACATATGTGCTATTAATGGTTATCCTTGTGTTATAATATGTTTAGATTCTGTGTTGTACTCTTTGCTAAGTATGTTTGTAATTACCCTTTATATTATTGATCTCCACCCCAGGTGATTTTGGTGTAGGTTATGTATGAGATCGTTCAAGAATGATTCCCGGAGTCAGTGCGTTTGAAGTTTATCTTTCCTAAGATTTCATGTAATAATGGTATCAGTAGAATGGTTATTTGGTCTCTGTGTACTAGTTTTCGGGATGTTGTTTAGTTGTAGCTTGTGTTACTCTTCGATCGTTAGTAGCAATCTTTTAGTCTCCTGAGTCTACCTCTCGTTCTCACTTTGTACTATGATGTTGATGTTGTCAGAATTACGTATATAATCGATTAATTTTAATTATATACGTGTCGTTCATTTTGTTTCCCGCTAAAAACTCGGTAGGGGTCACAAATGTAGGGACAGCAGGTCCCAGGTGGCTACATAAATGGTCCCACAAGACACCTCAGCATCCTTGATTTTTTCTATATTTATTTGTATTTTGCCCTTTTTGTTTGTAGCTGTTATATTGTCCTTGTATGTTAAGTTCTTGGTTTAGTTTACTGTATCACTGGAAGATTATTCCCTGATCCAGCAGAGTATCCTTTTCCATTTTCATTTGTAATCAAATTGAGTGTTTGTTCTGGTTTTTTCCTATAAATGAAGAGTGTCTTCTCCATTAATACATCAATGCCGACCGCTGCAGTTGCTTTACCTATCTCCTGGAAGCGTAGCTGCCGAAGGATTACAGTAATGTCAACGTTACTGTTTCTTATTGCCTTGGGAGCTCTTTTGCCAGTTTTTGCTCCTTTGCCTGCACTCTCTTCTCGCTTCATTCCCACTTCCGACCGGGTTAAAGTACACCTTGCCCACTTCTCGTATTAGATTTTGAATAATAGCTACTCTAGTAGCTTGAATTTGGAGTTTCAATATAGTTTTATTTTGATTTAGAGTGATGATCGGCGATTTGAGATAGCCGAGGACAAGTTCTGGAAAGATGGGGAACCATTTAGAATAATCGGTGGAGATGTGCATTATTTCAGAATTCATCCTCAGGTTGTAGTTGTAGTGTGATTCATGTCTTTGAATTTGATTTATTTATTTTTGGCTTTTGTGTAGCTTTACATCAAGTGAATTTTCTGCTGATTACCTTTCTATTGCAAATATTTGATTCCAGTACTGGGAGGATAGGCTTTTGAGGGCAAAGGCACTAGGCCTTAATGCCATTCAAACATACGTTCCTTGGAATTTGCATGAACCAAGACAAGGTGAATTCGTTTTTGAGGGATTTGCGGATATAGTTTCGTTTCTAAAAGTCTGCCAGAAAATGGATTTGTTGGTTATGCTTCGACCTGGGCCATACATATGTGCAGGTTAAGCCAATACCATTTCTCCTCTTACAATTTCCCAGTATATATTCCCTTACCATACCCTTCAAAGACAAAATTTATGCTTTTATTTAAATGAAAGCATAATGGATTGCAAGACAATGATTTGGCATTCAAGAAACTGGTTTTTAGTTCTTGGAATGGTTTTAACTTTATATATTCATAGTCTATAATGCATAATTTATATGGAGATCATGGGGAGGGATTTGGTAGTTTATTTTTCTTCTAGTGTTTCATTTCAATGTTGTGTTTTGAGAACAGAGAAGTTTAACTTTTGCAGAGTGGGATCTGGGAGGTTTTCCTGCTTGGATACTTGCCATAGAGCCAGCTATCAAACTAAGATCATCCGACCCTGTTTACATTAAGCTGGTATTTACCATGGAACTTATCATTTTTGCGCATAAAAGTTAATCAACCTGAGGCAGCTCTTTGCACCTACACAGGATGCGTTATAAATTGCAGTTGCATTTAGAATGCAAGACTTGACGTCATATTAGACTAACATATTTTTGAAACAAACCGATACAGGTTGAAAGGTGGTGGAAAACTATACTACCCAAATTATCTCCTCTTCTCTATTCCAATGGAGGCTCAATCATCATGGTTCAGGTTGGCCAAAGTCAAAATATTATCAGGGATTCATTTTGTTTTTTGTCAAAAGCCTATTACAATTCAGTTTTCCAGGCATGCTATAACATAGAAAAAATTTGTTGGGCCCAACATTACTTGCTACTCAGAATGAATATCACTTTTCTGTATGCTCCAACTTTGCATTAGTGCTATTGCTGTATAACTCACACAGAAACATTGATCCTTCATTATGCTTCTTATACTTTAAGAGGACATGTGAATTTCTGCAGATACCTAATATTTGGAAACAAAAACCTTCTTTTTTCTGCGTAGTTTGGCAAAAGCTTTTGAAATCCACCTTTTGTAGGATTATAGTCAAAACAAATATGGGGTTACTTTTGCATCAGCTTTTGACAAATAGAAGAAATGATGTTTCCCATTTCAGGCCATTGAACCCCATAGATACATACTAACTCACTAACTCAGTGATATCAGAATTCTATTTACTGCTGGTGGGCTTACCCCCTTTGAAAAGTCTAGACATTAAACTTTATTATAAAATTTTATGCATCATTTTTTGATAAAGAGTGCTTTGGCCCCTTAATGTTTTAATCTTGCTCTATAATAAGTATTTGAATGCCCAACTTGTCAATCAAGGATTTGTTAGTGTCCTGATCTTACGATCCTTGATTTCATATTTTTATTGTTTGCTACGTAGAAGTCCATTCCAATTTAAAGCTACTTCTAACTTTATCCGTGTACAAATAATATATTGCATGCCTTTTTTTTGTATGCCAATGGTGTGAAATTATTATGATAGTCATAGTCATAAACATGACAAATAGAAATCGAATGCTAGGTATTCTTTGTCATCTGCCATGTCCAGTAACGGTGTGAAATAATTGTGTTACTCTGAAAGCATGGCAGATAGAAAATGAATTTGGTTCTTATGGTGATGATAAAGCTTACCTACATCATTTGGTCAAACTTGCAAATGAGCACCTTGGAGATGATGTGATCTTGTAAGTCTTTTCTTTTTTACATTCACTCCATGCACTTTTCTTAGACCATATGCTATTGTGTTGAAAGTTTTTCACCTATTATTTGGACAATTTTTCTCATGATATCATGCAATGTTAAACCTTGTTTAGTTACTCAAAAAACTTGCTTACCATGATGACAAAGTTTAATGGTGTTTTCTATAACCGAATGGGTTCAAGCGGTGGAAACCCTCTTATAGAAATATAAGGTAATGCTATGCACAGTAGGCCTAAATGGCCCTCCTCTTTCCCGGACCTTGAGTATTATGCTTCCATGCACCAATTGCTTTTTTTTTCCCAATCAAATGACGACTGTATGCAGGTATACTACAGATGGGGGTACAAGAGAAACTCTTGAGAAAGGAACAATTTCCGGGGATAAAGTCTTCTCAGGTGATAATATTTACATATCTTTGAAGCTGACTGAATCTCACACATACATGATTGTTAAATAACCCAGGCTCTCAGGTCAAATTTTCTTGTTTCTGCATCTGTCATTTGTCAGTTTATTGTCCTCGTTGTGGAGACTGCTTAGTCTCTCTAATGATAGTGTAATGCGGTTGACAAGTTGCAAGTCATGACATGTCGAGAAACTTCGGCCTGGGTAACGCCATTTTTTTAGTAAAACCTACTTTCCCTGCCCTCTCTTGATCTTGTGACTTCAGAATTGATTAATAACCTTGAAGCATATCCCTTTTGAGACAAATCATTCTAGCCAAAAGAAAGGCTCAAAGTCAAAGTATTAGTAATTTTATGGTTCCTGAACGTCAAAGCCAATATATAAGCTAATCTCCAGGGTATACAATTACGATTCAAGTATTAAATGCCGGCTCATTTTCGTAATGCCTTTCTTTTCTGGTTTTGGAAGAATATGTCCAACAAAAACTAATGCACTGTGTTTATTTATATTATGAATGTACAACTTTGATACAAACCACTGGATGTGCAGACATCATTAAACGTGAAAATCATAAAGTGCAGTCTGGTGGTACATGGAGGCATCTCACGTATGGTTTCTGGGGAAAGGGATCATTTAGGTTTACTGTATGCAACCTTAAGTTATATTTCTAAAAGTGATTGTTTATGCAGTTTGAACTAATGAACATTTGTCACTCAGGTACAACTTTTAACTGCTTCGCCAAGCTCCTTTCATTTATTTTGAAAACCATAACTCAGTAAATTTATCAAGATTAAACAACGTGGAGTTGTCTTACAAATGTTCATCTGTTTACTTGAAGTGTGTTTCATACTCTAGCTAGTTTATGACGGAACTTTTTCGTGCGCAGCTGTAGATTTCACAACTGGGGATGATCCCTGGCCAATCTTTAACTTACAGAAAAGGTTCAATATGCCAGGAAAATCACCACCGCTCTCTGCGTGAGTTTTGCATAATTGGCTTTATGGTTTTTCAGTTAATTACAGAATATTCCATTGTAGTTTCCTTGGCCTTTTCTTACAGGGAATTCTATACTGGTTGGCTTACACATTGGGGTGAAAATATTGCAAGTACAGATGCAAGTTTTACTGCAGATTTCCTAGAAAAGATTTTGTCAAGGAATGGCTCTGTTGTTCTCTATGTATACTTCGAAACTCTGAATTTTCTTGTTGATTCTATGTTGAACTTCTATGACCAATTTGTCTTCCATTCCAGATGGCTCATGGGGGAACAAATTTTGGTTTTTATAACGGTGCAAATACTGGTGCAGATGAGTCTGACTACAAAGCTGACCTCACATCCTATGACTATGTAAGTAAATTTTAACTCATCTTTTATTTATTCGGGCCTTGTTCTTCATTGGACTTATGACTTTCCATCTAGGATGCACCTATTAGGGAATCTGGCGACGTTGAAAATGCAAAATACAAAGGTAAGATCCTGGAACCTAATTTTTTTCCTCAAGTTATTCTCGTAGTTGGATGTACAAAAGGTCTCAAAATTTCACATGTTTGTTTGTGTGCGATTATCTTATGTACGTTTTCCTATATTTTTGCTAATATATATCCATTTTCCACAACTTTTTTAAATGTTGATTGCTATTTTACTATGTCAAACTTCAAATTGGTATCTCATTCAACTTCGGAGTAATACTTATTATTATTTTTATCTGTGAATAAATCATTCCGATGCTTTTTCAGCTCTACGAAGTGTTATTTCCATGTATAGCCCTGTACCTCTCGCTTCAGTTCCTAAGAATAATGAAATAGCAGCATATGGGAATATCAAGTTAAAAAGATCAGCATATCTCTTTGACATAATTGGTGATCAAGACCTCATTTCTCTAGTTGAATCGGAAGTGCCACTTTCAATGGAGTCATTGGGCCAGGTACATTGCGGTCCAACATACTATTTGCATATGAGGTTTTTATGTTAAAGTTTTTCTGACATCTCACACGGATGCATGAGAATCTCTGCTGTGTTGCAAATGTTTTATGCCAGATGTTCGGGTTTGTGTTATATGCATCTGAGTATGCTGGAAAAGGGAACGGAAGTATACTCTCCATACCTAAGGTTAGGACATATTTAACCTTATCATACTCTTTGGCCACTATTTCAAACCATTGACTGACGTGTAAATGACATGTCATATAGTATCATGCTGGGTAAAAGGTTAAAATTCTCTTTGCTCATTCATGAAGGGGCATGGTGCAGACTATATCTGAAGCACGAACTTATTTGTGTTCTAGGATTATAGATCATAAGTAGTAAATAATTTTTTTAGTTGTGGTGACATTGAGGAACTGCTGCTATTCAAGTATTTATCCACTTACCTGTTTTCATATTAAGGAATACTAATCTTCAGCTTCCCGGATTAATGTGAAAATGCACCATGGATCACGTAGTTTGCATGGTTCGATATATAATATCCTGTACTTAATTGTCCTGCATCAAATCCACCACTGGGGAAGTTACATTTAAGCAATCATGTCGAGCCCAAGCGTGATGTCCTTTACGCCGTTTCCTGCAGGTGCATGATAGAGCTCAAGTTTTTATATCGTGTTATTCTGAGGGTAAAAAAGGAAGGCCGCTACTTGTGGGAACTCTTGTGAGATGGTCAAACAGACCCATTGAACTTCCTGACATAAAATGTCCCTCTCGCACCATCTTATATATTTTGGTAATGAACCTCTCTCTCTTTCTCTCCATGTACACGTGTGTTTGTGTACCTGTATCATTAAACTCACTGACCTGATATTGTTTATGCTTGGTCTATTGATTCCTGTTTGGCGGTTTTCTTCTTTTGCTTTGTTTCATTTCCGATTTCCAGTTTTCTTTTGCTTAGAGAGAGAGAGAGAGAGAGAGAGAAAAACCTTTTAGATTTTTTTCGCTCCACGAGACCAAGGATGACTACCTATTTTATATGAATCAAATGTTGACTTTAATAGCACATTCATATCCTTGATCTACGAATATAATGTTTTTGTTGTGTATAGTCGTAAAGTAAAGAACTGAACACGTCTGCACCGTGTAGATCTCTATATTACTACGCCCTTTAATGTTCATCGGCTATCTGTGTGTCTTGTTGGTTTTGTTTACGCCATTGGTGACCTAATTTAATTTACAGGTTGAGAACATGGGGCGTATAAATTATGGAAAGCACATCTTTGACAGGAAGGTAATAAAAAGTGCCATATGGCATTATAGAGTTTATATACATAGTGCGTATATATTTGTATGTATAAATATGTAAAATTGTTTTGGTTTTCAGGGTATATTATCCTCTGTGAATCTGGATGGAAAACCTTTGTATAAATGGAAAATGCTCTCCATCCCCTTGCACAACCTTAATGATGGTCAAAAGTTTACTTCTACCATTTCACATACATATCTTAAGTCCCTTAATTCATCTTCACGCAGATCATTGAAGGATACTCTGGGTAAGCCTAAGTTGCTTACTTATTGAAGAGAGTTTGAGAAAGTAAATAATACTTGAGTAAACTTCAACTTAGTTTATTCATTAAATGGAAGAAGTATAAATAGTTACAATTGATGGGAGATACTAGCTAGCTTGGGCGGCCACTAGATGGGCGGCAAGCATGCATGTAAAAAGTAAAAGTATGTCTATGACATAAAGCAACTAGAGTTTGACATATTAATTGTTTATATGTACCACAATTAATATGTCCTTTTACAACTAAAGTGTACAAATAATGTATACACGAAAATAAATAAATATTACATACTATTTGATATGTAATATTACATACTATTTGATATGTAATATTTCTACACCCCCCCCTCAAACTGGGTTGTATATGTTTATACAGCCAAGTTTGCTACTCAGTCTGCTGAACATAAGTGGTGGAATGGCCTTGGTGAGAATATCGGCGATGCAGTCTTTGAGGAACATCTTTGGAGTTGAATAATCTTGGCATCAATCTTCTCCTTCGTGAAGTGTCGTCAATGTCCACATGTTTGGTTTTATCATGATGGGTGGATCCTCCGCCATGCATAATCTTTGAATTATTGTCACAAAGAGTGTGATAGGGTCTTTGAATAAAGTCTTGAAGTTCGATCCAGACCCTTTTTATCCATAGAGCTTCACAAATACCCAAAGCTAGTGCCACGAGTTCGAACTTCAAGATCGCTTACGGAGACGATGAGGTTGTTTCTTGCTCCTCCAGGTGACAAGATTTCCCATACATAAGAACAAGATGCTTTGTAGTAGACCTTTTGTCTATGTGTGATACCAAATTTCAATCAAGATCATCAGTGTAGACTTGATAGATCTCTCGGCAGACTTGGTGAAATGTAGGCCTTGGCCAGAGTGGATTTCAAGTACTCTCAAGATCTCTGCTCACAAAGATCCCAATGTTGCTCAAGAGGAAATGCATGAAGTGGCTAACCAGATCGACCCCATATGCAATATCGAGGTCTTGTATGAGGCAGATAAATGAGTTTCCTACAAGTCTTTGATATTGATCCTTCCCGACAAAGAATGTCACCATGCGCGAGAGGTATTACTCTGGGTCTACCTGGGGATACAAAGCAGAGTTTGCATCCCAAAGATGCCGATTTTCTTCAAAGAGTCCAAAGACATATTTCCTTTGAGAGATAGAGATACCCTGGTTGTTTCTTGCAATCTCCATACCAAGGAAGTATTTAAGATAGCCCAAATCCTTGACTTGGAATACCTTTGCCAGTAGAGTCTTCAAATGTTGGATCTCAGTAGAGTCATCTCCAGTAAGGATGATATCATCCACATATACAATAAGAATAGACCTTCTCTGGTTGGTTGTCTTGATAAACATAGTATGATCGAGTTGCATTGATGATATCCAAAGCAGCTTTAACCACGAGAGTGAGTTTTCCAAACCAGGCTCACGGGGATTGCTTGAGCCATATAGAGATTTCCGAGTTTGCATACCTTGCCTTGAGTGTGGGGATTGACAAACCAGGAGGTACATTCATGTAGACTTCCTCGATAAGGTCACCATTGAGAAAAGCGTTTTTGATATCCAATTGGTAAAGAGGCCGATCAAGTTGGACACCAGTAGAGATCAAGACTCGGCAAAGTGTTAAGCTTTGCTCTTGGTGCAAAAGTTTTCAGATAGTCAATGCCATAAGTTTGAGTGAACCCTCAGCCACCAATCGGCTTTATACTTGTCAATAGTACCATCAAGCATTGTATTTTATGGTGAATAACCATCTACGGTGATTGCCTTCTTGCCTTTGGGGAGAGTTGTGAGGTCCCAAGTATGATTATCCAGAGTGCAATCATCTCTGTTTTAACAAAACAGCCTTCCACTTATCATTTTGAAGGGCCTCCTGAATATTTTGGGAATAGAGTGAGAGTCCAGTCCCTGTGTAAACATAGCAAATGAGGAGACAATCGGGTCATAAGATAAATAAGTATGAATAGAATGATCGAGTGCATGATCTTTTCCCTTTCCTTAGAGCAATAGTCCATCATCAATGTCGTGAGTAGGTGTCTTTGTAGTTCAGTGATCTCTCGAGTCGATAGGGTGTTGAGGTTCAAGAGCTCAGTTCAAGCAGGCTCTGGGTCAAGAGGGTCTTCGAGATCCAAAGCAGCCTGGAGGTCGAGGGTCTTTGAGGTTCGATCACTTTGAGCCTCGATTGAGTTCTTGAGGTTAAGAGTTTGTTGAGGAATGGATTTAGATCAATTTCAATTAGATTTCCATCGATGATCGCTTTAGTAGACTTGTTTGTAGTAGTAAGAGTCCTTTCAAAGAATTTTACATCCATAGAGTTGTAAAATTTCTTTTCGAAGAGTGAATAGCATTTGTAACCTTTCCGTCCTTAGCATACCCAGGAAAATGCACTTGTGAGCTTTGGGATCAAGTTTGCTTCGTGTTGGGCATGGATATAAACAAACACACAGACAACCAAAGATTTTTGGAGGCAATTGGGCAATAAGATGAGGCAGGAGTGTGTGGTCGGCAGGTTTGGATAGGAGTCTTGAAACCTAACACACTGCTTTGGGAAGCCTGTTGATTAAGTATGTGGCGATCAATATAGCTTCACCCCACATATATTTTGGAACATTTGTAGTGAACATGATTGATCTGGACATTTCAAGAGTGCTATTCTTTCTCTCAAAGAACCCCATTTTTTGAGGTGTCTCAACACAACTAATGATATGGACAATTCCTTATTCATCAAGAAATTGCGAGATTAGACTCATAATATTCAAGAGCATTGTCGATCTTCAAAATTTTAATCTTAATGTCAAAGCGAGTAGAAACCATGTTGTAAAACTCTTGAAAGATGGATCCAACTTCAAATTTATCCTTCATTAAAAATAACCAAGTGGTTACTCGTGTGTTCATCTATGAAGGTTACAAACCACCTCTTGCATGTTATACTTTTCACTCTTGAGGTCCCATACATCACTTTGTGAATTAAGGTGAAAGGTGTGGATGGGAAGTGAGGTAATTTAGTATACACATGATTTGGTGAGTTTGGCAAATTGACAAATATCACATTGAAGATCATTAAGATTACATCCTTTAAACAATTGCGGAATTAAAGACTTTAAATAACCAAAACTTGGATGTCCTAGCCTATAATGCCATAACATGATATTGTCTAAGTTTTGAGTGCATGCTATCGAGGCGATTCGATCTTGATCTTTGTCTTGGCAGGTTGATCACAAGCTTGATCCCGCGAGGTGGTTTAGCTTGACCAATCACTTCCTCGTGAAGAAAGATCCTGGAATGTGCACTCGATCCTTATCAAAAACAACGATCCAATTCGGATCTTTAGTGACTTTCTTGATGAGATATAAGGTTACAATCTAACTTTGGAACAAATAAGACCCCTTGTAGATATATCGATTAGTAAGTTTAACCTTCCCAACACCTTTTGCATAAGAAAGAACCATCGCTAGCTTTTAATTCGTGAATTTGGGTGCATGGCATATAGTGGGTAATGAGGTTTTTATTACGGTCATGTGGGAAGAAGCCCTCTAATCAACAATCCAAGTCTCATTACTAAGAGGTGAGCGGAATATACATTTTAGCATGAGTGGCCATTTCGAGAGAGAGAGCTACCTTCACGATCTTTGAGCAACAAAGGCTTTAAAGGCGAAGAACCGAGCATTCGGATGGTGTCATTCTCTCTAAATCAGCGACAAGTCGCGCTTGATTTTCCCTGGTTGGTTTTGAGGTTTTAGAGGATTAGGCTTGCCATGAAGCTTCCAAAGAATTGTCCTTGGTGTGATTTGTGCGTTGCAAAGTGATCACAGAACAACCTTCCGCTTTTTTTCAAGAAGCTTTCTGTAAGTCCCAAGAACCTCAGCGAGCCTTCCCGACATTCGGCGAGGCAAGTACCTTGATAGGGTTATCGGCGAGGGTGTTCAAAGAAGATGACTTTCCTCCGCTTTCTTCATGTTTCACCTCGGCAAACATGGATTTGAGATTTGGGAGAGGTTTTGTGGCAAGAATTCTCTCTCTAACATCATCAAAGTAGGTTCGATCCGGTGAGGAACTTGAAGACTCTTTTCTTTCTATGATGTCCTTATAGAGGCGAAAGATCCTTAACATCATTCCAGGGTGAGTTTCAAAGATATCTAAGTGTTGTCATGCCTTAGATAGTTGGTTGAAGTATTGAGTTCTGAGACATATCCCCTATGTCTGCAGTTTTGAATTTGAGCTTCAAGTTCGTACACTTCGATGTATTGTCTTTCTTGGAGTAGAGATCTCGGCATTGTCCTGCATTTCTTTTGCAGATATCATACATCATAAAGTTCTCACCGATCTCTTTTGTCATTGATCTTGTGAGAATGGTCATGACTTGATTATTAGCGGTGTCCCATGCTTCAAATCTGGGTCATCTTCAAAGCAGGGCAGTTTAGAGCGGACGGGTATCCCATCTTACCTTGTCCTGAGATGTACATTTTCATGGATCTTGACCACAGCAAGTAGTTGTTGCCATCAAGTCTATGATTTGTATAAGAAGAAGATTCAGTGACCCCAGTCTGCTGAGGCAGCTGGGAGTCAACTGAAGAAGAAGAAATGTCGATTCTGATGAGACATTTTGGAATAACAAGCGAGTTTGCAAATGATTTTGAACTCAGTAGGCTCCGATACCATGAAGAGAGTTTGAGAAAGTAAATAATACTTGAGTAAACTTCAACTTAGTTTATTCATTAAATGGAAGAAGTATAAATAGTTACAATTGATGGGAGATACTAGCTAGCTTGGGCGGCCACTAGATGGGCGGCAAGCATGCAGGTAAAAAGTAAAAGTATGTCTATGACATAAAGCAACTAGAGTTTGACATATTAATTGTTTATATGTACCACAATTAATATGTCCTTTTACAACTAAAGTGTACAAATAATGTATACACGAAAATAAATAAATATTACATACTATTTGATATGTAATATTACATACTATTTGATATGTAATATTTCTACACTTATTTTCTGACACGAAGCACCATGCTTTAATATACTACCTCCGTCCCTCAATATCTGTTGTTTCTGAGGTTTTCATAAAGTCTACTATACCCTTTTATTATCATTCACGGATCGACGAGATGAGTAAGAAAATACTACCTCCGTCCCAAAATGTAAGTCCATTTAGTTTTTTGGTTTTGTCCCATAATGTAAGTCCATTTGGAAAACCAATGAAACATTTAATAAATTTTTCCTCCTTCTATCCCTCATTTATTGTATGCCCACCAATTTTTCACTACTTTGCATAAATAACAGTCAAAGGTCATTTTAGACTTTTTCCATCATAATTAATGACGCATAACCAATTTAACCAACTTTATTAATCTGTGTGAAAAAATCCAAATGGACTTATATTTTGGGACGGAGGTAGTAAATAAATGCTCTCCTGGTGTTCTAAAATGACAAATTATGAGGGGCCTTTTAAAAATAAAAATAAAAGCAAACAAACAAAAAGAGACAGATATTGATGAAGGGAGGTATTACTCTACATTTTCGAGCATCAATAAGATCAATGCAGTGCATTCTCTCAATCAACTGATTTTCCTGGCAGAGGGTTCCTCCGAACCGGCTTTCTATGTAGGTCAATTCACTGTTGAAACAATCCAAGACACGTATATATCACTGAGTGGCTGGGGCAAGGGGATAGTGTTTGTGAATGACTTCAATATTGGAAGATATTGGCCGGTAAATGTCTTTTCCTCAACTTTTAATGTTTCGACCTCCTATATAGTTAGCTTTGTGTAGTTTCAATCCTAATTCATTGTTCATTTTGCATTTTTGCTTGCAGTCCTTTGGACCCCAATGTAATCTTTATGTTCCTGCACCAGTTATTCGACATGGGGAGAATGCTGTGGTATGATATTCTTACCCCACTCTCTTTTTTGTCGTCGTATGGTTAGAGGTCATGTATTCGAGCCACGAAAGAAGTATCTTTACTAAATATGTAAAGCAATGTCGTTGCGTCCTTTACTGGGAGCCCCCTCTGTAGAGTGCAAAAGTGTTTGCCTTTGTTCAACAGATTATTAACCCCTTCCCGACATTATTTACAGGTTATATTGGAGTTGGAGCATGCGAATGCAGAGCTTTCTATAACTTCAGTTGACAAGCCGGATTTCTCATGTAAAACGACTTGAGTGCTTTGAGCTTTCCAGTTTGGATAATGTTTTGGATCTCGAAAGAATTTATGTGAGGATCTTGCAGAATTAAGGGGTAAAAAAATGTGGTTTATCTCCCTAAAACTATATACATCATGCAAATTTTACGTTTTGCATTTGTGATCATATAACTATATTAGCGTTTTAATAATTTTGATTTGAAGCAACGATATCAAATGTTTATACATAATTTTTTGTTCGTTCGTTTATTAAACGAACAAACTCGTAACAGTAATGAACACAAGCTTTAACAATAGCTACTCGGTTTGACTCAACACGATTATTGATACTATACCTGATCCTGGCAGAAACGGAAAAAGAAAACGAAATCCTAGATACTATCAAAAATAGCCTTTCCTTGACTAGGCTTGTTTACTAGGCTTTAGATCTGTAATTGGAGGAGATGCAGGAAACAGTACATTAATATGTTCAGCTAAGCTAAATAGCACTTTGATTCAATTGATATATTTTTTCTTTTATTTTTGTTTTACATCTCATGCTGCTAATTATCTGGATATAAAGAGTCTGTTTGATCTCACATGTCAAACTGTGGCTGACATGATTAAGTCAAAGACACCTGAGAAAATCCGCAAGCTTTTTAACATCACGAATGATTTCACCCCAGAGAAAGAAGAGGAAGTACGTAAGGAAAACGCTTGGGCGTTTGAGTGACATGCATGCACCGAGTCTTCGATGTTTTGATGCTATTTTCTTTGGTTTACTCAGTAATGATATAGTCTCTTGTTTTTATTATAGCAAGTAAAATAGGGTTACATTCAATCTAATTACAGTCTTGCATTATGTTAAACGCTATTAACCTTCTTGCATTGCTTCTTTTTGTACTCTCTTTGTTTTTGGCATTGGTGAAACAAATATGTTTTTATATAGTCTAGATAGGTAGTTTCGTGGGTTGTAATTCATTTATTTCGTATGTTTTGACGCAAGTATGTTCGCTTATTAGTCCTTAAGAAATTTTGTTAGACAGATTATGTTTGCGAAGATTCATAGGTACCATACTGTCAGGTGCGGGGAAGAAGATAGAAAGAAGGAAAGGAATTGAGAGAGGAAGACAATTGAGTATTAACCCCTTTTATATACAAAGATGGTAATTGCTAGTTTAATAAACTAACTTGACAACTAACTAACAGCTAGCTAACTGTCTAACCACCCCTAAGTTCCTGACATCCCCTCCTCCTTAAGCAGCACCATGACCTCATGGTGATGGAAAGTCTAGAAATTTGGTACTGATGTAGTGTGCATCCTCCCAAGTTGTTGTTGCTTCATCCAAATTGATCCACTTCATTAGCCATTGAACCAGTGGTGCATTTCTCCGCCTAACAGTCCTGGTATCTAGGATTTTCTTTGGATATATGGTCATTTGGCCATCCTCTGTTGTAATGGGAGGATGGGAAGAAACAAGAATGTGAGCCTCTCTGTATTTCTTGAGCAGAGAAATGTGGAACACATTGTGTAATCTGGAACTCTCAGGCAGAAGCAATGTGTAGGCTACAGGGCTGATCTTCTCTATTACCCTATAAGGCCCAAAATACATTGCCGCTAGCTTCAAGTTCCTTCTTAGTGCCAATGTATTCTGTCTATAGGGTTGGAGCTTTAGGAAGACCAAATCATCAACATGGAACTCTATGTCTGTAATTCTCTTATCGACATTGAGCTTTAGGAATGTTTCCGCACCAACTGTTCGCAATTCAATAAGTTTTCGGTTTAGCCATAAATCTAGAATGTTGGCCGTTCTTGAGGGAAAAATCAGATCTTTAATAGAATAGAAGATGTTTAATCGTAGTATGCCGTTTAATTATCGTAGGTTGATCGTAAGAGTTGTTGGAATCGAAGAATTCAAGCTTTTGCTTTCAGTTTTGCTTTTGGATTCACTTTTAATCGCAATTAAGGCAAGTGGGTGTTCTTTAAACGGATTTTGGGTGTTGTTGTTATTTACTGATGAAAATATGCAGGTTTTGTGGTAGTAATAAGGTTGGGATCGTTGGTTCGAGTTAGGCCTGGACCTGGTGATGCAACAGGCTATTCTTAAAGTTCCCGATCATTCGGCGCGCGCCGGACTGGTTTTAGCGCGCGCCAAGACACATAAGAAACTTACAGAATGGTTCAGCTGCAGTCAACGCGTGCCAGGCTTTCAGGTCAGGAGCTGAATGCAATTTCAGTTTTAGCGCGCGTCTAGAGGTTTTAGTGCGCCGAATCGAAGCAGTAGACTATGTATATCTTTAGCGCGCGCCAAAGGGTTCAGCATGCGCCAAGGAGACAGCAGAATGGTATGATGATTCTGGAGTTGGTTTAGCGCATGCCAAACCTCCTGTTTACCTTGTTTGGTCATTCCGTTGTGTACTATGTGATGATGATTGGTATGCATGCCTTTGAGGGCAGTCAATGTTAATTCGAAATGTCTAACTATGACTTCTGGTAACCTTAGCTCGGCGCCACAATTGAGGCCCTCTGTGGGGAGAATGTGGAAACACCGGAAGGCGTTTGCTTAGACCTTACGAGACGTTGACTTAGTAGTCAATGATCCTTTACAACGTGCTTGGCAGTATAACTAGAATGTCTAGGACTAGATGTCCTTAGGGAGACTTTTATGTGAATGAACCCGGTAGTTAGATTTAAACTCGTAAATTACATATGTGCGTGTCTAAAAGCTAAAACATCTTTATCATTGGTAAGGCACGTTTACTTTTCGAAGCATGAGGACGATTATAGATCCGCTTGAGGTTGTGTGTCAAGGGATGCGTGTAATTCCCACACGGAGACCTACGTCCGTGCCCCTAGAGAGGTTTTTACCCTGTCGTGGTGCAGTCTCACCATGCGTAGTGTCCTTTGATATTGATGTAGCAAAACTTATATGTGCAAGGATGTACTACGAAGCTAGTAGAGGGTGAGTGGGCTCTACTGTTACAACCTTTGTGTGATAGTAGGTGTAGAAGGTGTATATATATATATATATATATATATATATATATATATATATATATATATATATATATATATATATATATATATATGATGCAGATGAAGTCTGTTGTTCTTTTTCCGCTTTAATATTGGGTATAGATTTTCTTATCATTTGTAATGCTAGAAATCAATGAGTTGAGTTTGTGGATATCATTATGTAATGGGTTAAATGTATTTGATGGTTATAATTAGTCTTTTGATGGTGTAATAGATGCAGCTTGTGTTGTTTTTGATCGTTTATTCGTTGTTTTAGTTGCCCAAGTCTGTCGTTTATCTACGTAAGGCTTATGTATATAATTAGATTAACTTTTAATTATATGCGTGCTGGGTGTTCTTTTCCGGATAAGGACTCGGTATCCGGGACAGGAGCGTCACACTTAGCTCGAGCTCGAGTTCGAGTTCGAAATACTCGGACTCGATAATATTTTAAACTACTGGACTTGATATTATTTTAAATTAATCGGTTTGTTAAGAGCAATACTCGATTCGACTCGGCTCGTTTATACCCCTAATTCCATCCGACCATCTTCTCCTCCCTATGAAACCATTTGCTTTTGAATATTTTCTTTTTCGTGTAGTACGGAACCTATCAAGCATTGTTGGAACTTTATTCAGCTCACTGGTTGGTAAAGAACGCGGGGTAAAAATGAAGTTGCTAGAATGTTGTTTCTGAAGGACGAGAAGGCGATCAATCCAGGTGTCATTTTAATTCACACTTAGATTGAATCTTTTAATTTGTCAACTTGTTATAATCCTAAACCGAAGTTCGAGCAACGTTAACTTTTGTTCTAACCTCTTGCTAAATATACGTGTTTAGAGTGTTGAACTTGATCTTTTGAAGAAATACAATTTTGAACTTTGACATTTCCAAAGTGATTCTATCTGTTTGATTAAAAACATGTGATTGCAAATTTATTTATCAAGAACTTGAAATTTTGAATATTTGTGAACCTGAATCTTGCGGTTAATTTAAGATTCTGGAAGTGATGCATGTTGAAATTTCCTGTGTACTTGACTAATCTGATTATGGTTTATATTAATACTAAAAAATTCAAATTTCACTAATAAACAACTAATTGGCTTACATCCTGAAATATAACTCTCAATTTAAATCTTTCTTGAATTTCTAGGAACAAGGCAGCAGGGACGGACCCAATGTACAAAAGGGGGGTGCATGGCCCTCACTCAACTTTTCGTGCGAAGTTACTAAAATACTCTTCTAATAATATTTGACATCGTGTATGTATATTATTTCAGACAAATTTTAGTGTAATTACTTATTTAGTTTAACTGGTTAGAAGTATTATTTTTATGGAAAATTAGGGTTAAGGACACAATCTGGAATATTATTAAGAATATGAGGACAATTACATATTTTTTATAGGGAGAAGGACAATGCATAATTTTATATAGCGAGAAGGACAAACAAGTGAATCCGAAAATCGGTGAATCTCCCCAGTGAATCCCGAAATCAGTGAATTTCGATAGTGAATTTCGACAGTGAATCCCGAAAATTAGTGAATTTCGACAATGAATTTTGAAAATTAGTGAATTTCGACAGTGAATTTTTAGTGAATTTAAGCATTGAATTTTGAACACAAGTGAATTTCGACAATGAATAAATAGTTTTGTCTTTATGCAAAAGTTTCAAAAGAGTGTCCTTCTACTCAATTGATGAAATATTTCTGTCCTTCTCCCTCATTCCCCCTTATTTTTATACTTGAGGTCACTAGTTCAAAACCCGACTGTTGTAATTTTTTAAACAATTTTTTTTTTGAATTTGGCCTCCACTGAAAAAAATTCCTGGATCCGTCACTGCAAGGCAGTGGAAGCTCTTTGAGTTAGGGCTCAACTCTTTTCTTTTTTTTTTGGAGTTCCTTTAAAAATAAAAATAAAACATGGGACCACAGATAAAGACCTTGAAATCTTTTCACTGACCTATATATTAACGAGAAATTTTTTGGTACAATCAATTGTCATAGTAATGATTATACTATATGGATAAATGTGTTGAGTTCAACTTCATTCGTATACAACTCTATTTACGACATATTCATCCATCGTCCATCCACTTGGCATAATGGTTGTTTCTATGGCTTACAAGCACAAAAGCCCAATAAGTAAGGGGGCAATTATTTGTACTACCACGATTCTAGAGATGTACCACACTTAAACGAACATAATGTCTTGAAATGTCAAATATATCCGGTTTACCAATACACTTAAAATTCCTTTCTTCATATGTTCACGTTAAAAAAGTTAAAACGAAAACAAAAAGCGGACCTAATTTCAATTCAATTTTACTACACTTATTGAATCTCAAGTTAAATCTGGTGAATCAGAAATCAGAAATTCAACGTTAATATTCATTAGTGAATATTTAGGGTGAATTTTTTAAGATTTTTAAGGTCTTGAAATAAATAAATAAATCAAAATGGTAAATAAATTATGATTTGTTAAGTTATAAATTAAGAGATATGAGTATTTTAAAATAATGGAAGAGAAATGTCAGTCTTGCATTCAGAAATCGACGCATGTTGGAGGATTTCCTTTTTTTTTTTCTTTTAATAAATTGAAGGTAAATTAGACCTTTGATCATATTTTTTTCTTTATCCAGCATATCATTTTTGGCAAATTTACAACTCCCTCCGTCCTATAATATAAGTTTTTTCGTTATTTCACACAGTTTAAGAAAACATAATAAATGAGTTATCTGTTAATATTTCATTCAAAATATTGTATTGTTTTCTAAGAAAATTTGTTGTGAAACATTTGCAAAAGAAAAGGCATCCCCTTCTACAAGCTTTCTTCTGTAAAGGTATTCTTTTCAAGTTACATATCTTCTTTCTCAACAAACAAAAATTAAAAATTAGATTAGTAAGGGTAGAAAAGAAAAATAACATAATAATAATAATAGAGAGATAGAAACTGTATTCTAACAAGCTAATTGCTAGAATTTATGCTTAAGTCTCTTTTTATACTTTGTAATCAGCCTTTTATCCATTGTTTAGTCTTAAATTAGTCCTCAAAAGACCCAATTAGAGGGCTGTTTTTTTTCCCTCTTTTTCCCCTGTTTTTCCTAAGTGTCCCACTGTCCAACTAGCCGTTGGAACAGTGACGGAACAGTGGTCACTGTACCTTTTCTGGCCTTCCTCTTTTCACCTATAAAGGAGAGGATCTAGAGTAATAACAATTAATGAGCTTTCTATTCTAATAACAATAATACTTGCACCCATTGCTTTAGTTCTTACATGGTATCAGAGCTTTAGGCTCGTTTATGGATTTTTTTTCAAAGATTCCTATGTTTTGTTTATCTGTCAAATGGCTGATTCTACTGCCACCAGCTCGGCCACTGAACCAGTTGCTCCTGAGGCCTCTATTAACTCAGGAGAACAGCAAAACATTCAACCTACTTATAAGCTGAACGGAAAAAACCAATTTCTAAAAAACGCTGGACGCTAGTAGGCTGTGAGGGGGCGCATAGCGCCTAGGTTTTTTGACAAGTCAGCTAATGCCCGTCATGTTACTAGTAGGTAATATTACTTTATCTCGGTATGTAGTTAATCTTTCTGATGTATTTAATAGTTTTTCCTAATGACTAGCGTACATGTTATCCTTGGTATGCATACCTCAAAAGGACTCACGAAAATGACACTTTGGCTATGATGAAGGGAATTCAGTAATGAAAACAGTTTTTAGCCTTTTAGTTCTACTACCAAAGTGGACATTGACTTCTGTCTCTGCATAGAGGAAAAATAGAAATAGAATGATGCGCTTAAACCCTAATCCGCCTAAACCCGCCCTGAACCTCCTAGCCCAGCCCACCTAAGGTATAAATAGGATGCTTGCTTCCCGCCTAGCGTCTAGGCACCGCCCAAGAGGCCACCTAGGCCGATTTTTAGGACACTGGAAAAAACTGAACCTTCTTGAAAAGGTGAAGGCAAATCGAGCCATTTACAGGGAACCGGTTTGGTTCAAGATGATCCCAAGTATGCAAGCTAGGATGAGAAGGAGTCACCAAAATTATTTCCCTTGACCTTATAGCTAGTATGAGGCGAGGAGTCAATCCCACAAGGAACAGTAGTCTATTTTTCTTTTCAGAACAACGATAAAAAAAAAAATCTCAAGTTAAGTCTGGGGAATCGGAGATCAGAAATTCAATGTCAATATTCATTAGTGAATATTTAGGGTGAATTTTTTAAGATTTTTAAGGTCTTGAAATAAATAAATCAAAATGGTAAATAAATAAAAAATTATGATTTGTTAAGTTATTAATTAAGAGATATGAGTATTTTAAAATAATAATGGAAGAGAAAGGAAATAATTGTCAGTCTTGCATTCAGAAATCGACGCATGTTGGGAGGATTTCCTTTTTTTTTTTCTTTTAATAAATTGAAGGTAAATTAGACCTTTGATCATATTTTTTTCTTCATCCAGCATATCATTTTTGGCAATTTACTACTCCCTCCGTCCCATAATATAAGATTTTTTTGGTCATTTCACACAATTTAAAAAAACATAATAAATGAGTTATTTTTTAATATTTCATTTAAAATATTGTATTGTTTTCTGAGAAAATTTGTTGTGAAACATTTGCAAAAGAAAAGGCATCCCCTTCTACATGTTTTCTTCTATAAAGGTATTCTTTTCAAGTTACATATCTTCTTTCTCAACAAACAAAAATTAAAAATTAAAAAGAATTCCATGTAGTTTTAAGTTAATAATGGAATGGAATGGAAAAAAGAGAACATGAAACAGAAATATAACTCCTTTGGTTAAATTGGTCACCTGTATTATATAAATACCAGTCAATCCACCCCCCGTCCCCCTCTCTTATGAAAAGGAAGCCTCAAGACCTAGCCACGTCATGCCGCTCTAAGTATACATGCTAAGCAAGGGTATATTTTAGTGAGTTCCAAGCAACTTCAGTTAGCTTTTGTGTCCGATGAATTCAATAGTCCAAATCGCTCATGTTTGGCATACGGTTTGCAAGTGGATTCGTCTCTCCTTTAAGGTCCACAATGGCCGCCTCTGTTGTTGTTAATAGTAACGACACGCTGAAAAACAAACCATATGAAAAACATTTAACATTCGCCTCCGTTTCATTTCGCATTCATTCTTATTCAGTGAAGAAATCTTGGTTAACATGCTCTGTTTAGATTTGCATCCAGGCCAGATGAAAAAAGAAGGCCCAATAAAGTAAAATCAACTCGTGCACAAACAGACCCTTTGTGTATTGCAATAAAGTATTGGTAAACCGCGTGTGCTACTCACCTGGAAGCATCCACAAGTGCTGTTCTGACAACTTTGACAGGATCGATTATTCCAGATTTCACCATGTCAACGAACTGGCCTGATCAACCAAGCAAAAAACGAGAATTCAGTCATTGTGCATACTTGCACAACAATTTTGATAAGAGCCCCTATATATATATATATATATTTATGTCCATCAAGCTTCTACGCGAACCTTTTGCAGCATCATAACCGAAATTTACATCATCTTGTTCTGATAGCTTTCCAAGAACCAAAGCAGCATCGCCACCAGCATTTGAGACTATTGTGTAGGCGGGCGCCTGCAAATATCAGCTTACCACATTTAAGTACATACAGGTGAACAAACACCATGTATATTTTGAGTATTCAAGTTGAAGGGACCTTAAGAGCATTTTCAACTATTTGAACGCCTCTTCTTTGGTCATCGTTTGCAGTCTTCAAGTTTTTAAGAACTCGTGTAGCATATAACAGAGCCACACCACCACCTAAAGCAAGATACCATGCGATAATGTTAGTACAAAAGTGAAATCAAACAAAGCACGCATTAATTCTAGGGGTCTATAAATGCACCACGGCTATCAGGACATCATGTTGAAAAAGTCTTGGAATTTTATGGAGTTGCATGTGCAACACGACTTTCAACTTGGTGTCTGATAGTGTGATGCATTCAAAATGTCCCTAATTCTAGATTGTACCTGGAACAATGCCCTCTTCAATAGCAGCCCTTGTTGCATTCAAAGCATCTGTTACCCTATCTTTCCTTTCACCAACTTCTGCTTCACTAGCCCCACCAACCTTGAAAAAAAAAAAAAAAAAAAAACAATATAGGAGCGCTCTAATAACAAAGTTAGATCAAGAAATGTTAAGGTTAGTGAAGTAGAGATAATAATACCTTGAAAACCGCAACACCTCCAGAGAGCTTGGACAACCGCTCTTGAGCTTTCTCCTTGTCAAATAAGGCTTTACTCTTCTCCATGGCAGCCCTAAGCTGTTCAGGCAATACAATACAGTGTGATCAGCATTCTTCAAAAAATATTAATCTAAATTGAGGTTATAGATAGTAAAATAACATAAAATACAGCAGTAAAACTAGTACTTGTATCGTATGGTCTTATAGTATCAAGCAATCAGTGGCACACACAGCCAATGACATAATGGCGATCCAGTATATTCATATTGCCATTTGTAAGGTGGGACTAGTAGACGCAAGTTGTGACATACTACGGAAAATGCATTCCTTTACAAGAGATAGTATTTATACTATCTTCTTGCTCATCAGCAAACAGAATGAAGATTTGGAATAAAGACACTTTTAGTCCCCTTTGTTTCACGATATTTGCATTTTTATCCCCCAATGTTTCATTTTTGGCACTTTAATCATCTATGTATCTTTTTTATGTTTTCGCTCCAATTTTGCTACATGTCAAGTTTTTATTGCTAACTGCAATGCTAGTCGTTTGACACTTGACACTTTGGACTGAAAATGTCAAGGAAATGCATAGATGAGGTGTAAGAGTGTCAAGATGAAACATAGGGATGGAAACGCGAAAATCATGATACAAAAAGGACCAAAAGTGTCTTTATCCCATGAAGATTTTATTTATTTTCGATGTTGAAGAACATAACAGCTCAAATAATGTATAACAAACTAAACCAAAATTTTAAACAGCTCAAATAATGTTTAACAAACTAAACCAAAAATTTAATTTGTTTTTCGATGTATAAGGTAGTGCTTTACATGATCCTTTCAAAAGGGTATTACCTCCTCACATCTTTCTTCAATCATTTTCTTGTCTCCACCACCATGTAAAATTATAGTGTCATCAAGGCTTACAGTAACCTGTCCCAAAAACCGCAAAAATTATATATATTTTCACTGAACACCCAACAATTCAGGAAGCAGTACATGCATTCACTGACCTTCTTAGCAGTACCAAGCACATCCATTCGAAATGTATCAAGACTAAGACCATGATCTACACCTATGACCTGTATAGTGGATTCAAAGTCTAATACTAGACAAAACAAAGCAGATATATTGTAATGGAAATAAGAAAAAATTTAAGTTTTCTAACCTCTCCACCAGTCAGGATAGCAAGATCCTCTAAATTTGCTCTTCTATTATCACCAAAACCAGGAGCTTTAATGGCACAAACCTACAAGGCAAGTCGTCATTAGAACATCATTACAAGACCCCCCCCCCCCTCCCCAAATCACACATTCACAATCCCGTATGATTCCAAAAAAAGGAGAAGGAAACAAAATATATGAAAATCCCACTACCTTCACCCCGGCTCTCTGCTTGTTGATAATCAAAGTGGCAAGTGCGTTGCTTTCGACATCTTCAGCAACAATAAGCAGAGGACGACTGCTCTATTTAGAAGCAAACCACAAAAGTAATTTAGTACAGGAAATATCTTCAAAAACTATGACTTGCTTGACAGACTAATGGGCTGGAAGGGAAGAAATTAACTCAGATAACCGTTGGTACCTTTACAGCAAGTTCGAGTACTTTGACAAGGGAATTCAGATCTGAAATTTTCTTCTCATGGATAAGAATAAAGGGATTTTCTAGCTCCTGTTTACAAAGAGAAACATTTCCGAGAGGAAAGAATTAAGAAAAAAAAAAACAAGAAAATAATTTCAGACTATCAGACCATTTTCTCAATAATCACCAACAAATGTTTGATATTCAACCCCAACAAGATTTTTTCTTCTTTTGAAAAATTCAGTTTATCAAAGAGAGACACTAAACAGAACCTCATAAACCAAGAAACTATGAGATCAAAATGCAGTGGGTAGCACCATTAAAACAACAAGCATCCTGGCACCATAAATGTATTCAACTACCATTTCTAAACAAACAAACAAAAGAGAGTCTGTGCGTACACATTTCTGAGTCTTAGCATCTGTAACAAAATATGGAGATATGTATCCGCGGGCAAGCTTCATTCCTTCCACCACTTCCAACTCATTATCAAGGGTGTTCCCGCTCTATATATAAAGATAGAAGACTCAAGTGAGTAATTAAACATCTAGGTAATTGGTAGGCAAAGTCATAGGTAAACTTACAGAAACAGTTATGACTCCTTCCTTGCCAACTTTCTCCATTGCCCTTGCAATCAGTTCACCAATTTCACGTTCACCATTTGCTGATATTGTGGCCACCTGTTAGACACACGATAGTCCATTTATATGCAGAAGAGTATCAGCAAATGAAAAGTAAAGAGGTAATAGCACATGCAACTATTAACAAGAATGCCATTTGGAATCAAAACTAAAAATATATTAGCATTTATTTATGTGTTGAAGGCAGGGGCGTATCAAGGAGTTGGTAGCGGTGGGGTGCCTAGAGTTTTTGGGAAATAGAAAGAAAAATATACATATATATTGAGCAAAATATTGACCTTGCAAAATAACTCTGGTGATTGAAAACAGAAGTCATGCATCGTCAAATGACGTAGCATAAAGTATACTATGACACGTCACATATATGTGTGTTAGTTGTTCAAGCGCTAGGCGATGACAAGGCGAAGAGGAATCGCTTGGTCGCCTGATAACCTAAGTGACACCTAGCCAATTGGCCTCAATCAAGAATTTGACCTTGTGAGAGTCCAAATTCTTGGAAATTTAGAACTACCTACTCTAAACGAGGCTATATCCATTGTAAGAGTTGAGGAGGGTAGAAAAGGTGTCATGTTAGACACCAGCTCTGATTGCTGGGCCAAATAGGTCTGGATATCTGTAGATTATAGTTGTAGATATAACTCACAAAATTGTGTATATTATTCTATTGTTCGAAGAAAGGTTACAGACGCATAAATAGGGCACCAGCCGACTCTAATTAACTTGGTACTCAAGAAATACCATTATTACATAATAAGGGCCGACTAGTAAAAACACCTAAATAAAATAATAAGAGTTAAGCCCTAGGCTTTACTCGACTGACATAATAATAATAATAAAGATAATACCAACAATATCCTAAGACCGATGAGTCTAAGAAGTTCTAGACAAAAGAATCTCTCACCAAAAACTGAACCTGAAACCTAATGACCGAGATAGCTTATTTTGCACTAACCGCAAAAAGTGCAAGAACTCTAAAGAGTTTTGTTGGAAATTACATTGAAGGCTAGGCAAAAACAACACTCTGGCCCATGTAGCAAATTTCAGCAGAACTGATGGCAGTATTCAAAGGGCAAATCATACTCCTAGTCAAAACCCTAGCATGGGGCAATCAGAGATTGAAAAATTAAGTTCCTTGATACCTTGGAAAACCCTTCCTCCTCTTATATTGGTTTTCTCATGTATGGCTTCCCAATCTTTTTTATCAGAGCCACAAAGGGGTGGGTGGTTGACTGGGGGGCAACTGATCATGTCCCCTTTCCTGCACATGTCCTTTTCTTACATTCCTTGCAGTACCAATAAAAGCATTATTGTTGCTAATGATTCTACTATTAATGTTGTTGGTACTAGAATGTTAGATTAAATGAGTTTTTGACTCTCAAAAACGTCCTATATGTCCTAGATTTATCTGCTAATTTGGTTTCCATAAGGAAGTTAACTAGGGACTCCATTTGCTATGTTTTGTTTTCTACTAACTTTTGTGTGATTCAGGAGTTGACAACAATGAGGAAGATTGGAGTTGCTAGACTAAGAGAAGGGCTCTATTTTGTGAAGAATCAAAAGGATGATAAAGAAGTGTTTCTAAAAACCTCCATGTTTTCTAAGATTGATAGAGATAAGATTATGATGTATCATAGATGGCTAGGTCATCCATCTTTACAATTTTAAAACATTTGTTCCATGACTTATGTAAGGGCTTAAATGTTGAGAATTTTAAAGGTAATGAATGTATCTTTGCCAAACATAAAAGTAATAACTTATCATATTCAATCTAATATTGCTTCTAATCCATTAGATCTTATTCATAGTGATATATGGGGTCTTTCTACTCTACCTAATATCAGTGGTGCCCATTGGTTTGTATCTTCCATAGATGATTGCACTAGGACCACCTGGATATTTTTATTGAAACATATGTATGATCTAACTCATGTGTTCCCTATGTCTTACAATATGGTTGTTGTCCAATTTAGTGTTAAGATCAAGAGAATTAGATCCGATAATACTAAAGATGACTTCAACAGAACCATTATCCCTTTCTTAAGGAGAAAGGGATCATTCATGAACCATCTTGTGTATATACACCCCAACAAAATGGGGTGGCTGAGAGAAAGAATAGGCATCTAATAGAAACTGCCAGAGCCTTATTATTTCAAATGAATGTATTCAAAGAATTAGTGGCGAGAAGTAGTCATTACTGCTGTTCATTTGATCAACAGATTACCTACCAAAGATCTTCATAAAAAGAGCCATATTGAGGCTCTAAGACATTTTTATCCAGACTTTTTGTAAACTGAAGAAATTCATCCAAAGGTGTTTGGAAGTGAAGTGTTTACTCACATTCATCTTCCTAAGATAGGAAAGTTAGACCCAAGGGCTATCAAATGTGTCTTTATTGGATACTACACTCAAAAGGGTTACAAATGTTACCATCCGCCTACTAAGAAAGTCATTATATTCAAGGATGTTACTTTCTATGAGGGGAATTCTTACTTCACATGCACACCTCTGAGTCAAGGGGAGAATTTTCCCTCTGCTAATGTCAAAGATCTATATCTTCTTAATCTAAATCTTGACCCTGAAAATAAGGAGAGGATACATTGAATCATGAATAACTCATTAGCCCTCAAAAATATGTGGTTGACTCACAAAGATTTGATTCCCCACAAGAGGAGAAAGTGGACTTGAAAGATAAAGCCTATGAAAAGTCTCCCATCATTTATACCAGAAGAATCGGGCCAAGATGAAAATTATTACTTCTCTTGGGGACAACACTAATAGCAAACAATCATCTGTTAAGGATGAATTATCAACAACTCACGTTGACCAACATTCTAACTTCTGAGGGTCCTAGTATTCCTATACTGGAAAAAGATCTTCATATTGCCCTAAGAAAAAGTACCAGATCATGCGCTTTACATCCAATGAGAAATTTCTTGTCTTATAACAAGATTTCTCATAAACAAAAAAAAACTTTATGAGAAGACTGCTAAATGTTTTTGTTCCAAGGAATCTGAATGCAGCTTTATCAGATGAAAATTGGACTAATGCTATGAGAGAGAAAATAAATGCATGAAAGAAATAAAACTTGGGATCTAGTGTATCTTTCTAAGGGAGCCAAAACAATGAGATGTAGATGGGTTCATACTATTAAATACAAATTAGATGGAACCCTAGAGAGATATAAGGCAAGACTTGTTGCTAAAGGGTACACTCAGACTCGTGGAGTGGATTACTTAAAGATTTTTGCCCCAGTTGCAAAAATGAGCACGGTAAAGATTCTTTTATCTTTAGCAGTCAATTTGGATTGGAAATTATACCAATATGATGTTAAAAATGCCTTTCTCCAAGGAGATTTGGAGAAAACTATCTTCATTGATGTTCCTCCTGGCTTCAAAGTTGAGAAAGAAAAAGTTTGTAAGTTAAACAAGGCTCTATATGGACTTAAACAATCACCTAGAGCTTGGTTTGGCATGTTTCCCAAACCATGATCAGTATTTGGTATAAACAAACAGGGTGATACACTATTTATAAGAAACAATAAAAGTGGGAATGTGGCCATACTAGTCAAAGCGCCAATTAAGCGCCGCTTAAGCGTAAGCGGCGGAACCACGCTTTAGTTTCATGTTTAAGCGTGTCTAATAGAAAAGCGTACGCTTAATACTAAAAGCGCCGCTTAAGCGCCGAAGCGTGAAGCGTCCAAAAGCAACGCTTTTTCATTTTGTCGGGCAGACAGTAAAAATTAATAAAATCAGGGGTATTTTTGTCCTTACAATGTTACTTTTACACCCAAAACCCTTACCTTTTGTAGACCACAGATTTTTTTTTCATTTCCCTCCCTTCCATCGACCACAGCAGGTAAGTTTCTTCTCCTTTCTTCTTTAGTTCTTTTTTTTTTGTCCTTTCATTTTTTCTGGAAATTTTACCTCTAAAATGGTAACAAGATGCATTTTTTTCGGTTTGTGTTTCTTCTCCTTTCTTCTTTTTTTTTTTCCCTTCCATTTATTTTGGAAATTTTCATCTCTAAAATGGTAAAAAGATGTATTTTTTTCGGTTTGTTGTTGTTGATTGATTCCTCTCCTTTCATTCTTCTTCTTGTTGCTATTGATTCTTCTTGTTGTTGTTGATTGACTTGATTCTTCTTCTTTTTCGGTTTTTCCTTTCAGATTTTATAATAATATATAATGTCTAGCTCTCAAGGTCAAAGTAGCACAAAAACGGATATAGGATGGAAACATTTTCACCAAAAATTCCCAGACAATCAAACTGTTTTGGTGTGTAATTATTGTGGACACACATCTAGTGGAGGGATTTTTAGAGCAAAACAACATCTTGTTGGTGTTGAGACTGATTATAAAGGGGTTATAAAGTGTCCGAAATGTCCACAATCTGTCCGTGAAGAGGTGTTGGCAGCCATGAATAAGAAGAGTAAAAAAAAACAAGCGAGTGCAGGGCGTGGGGAGTTTGATGCATGCTTTTATGAGGTTGACGATGATGAAGTTGGAGAATCGCATCGACAAAGAAAAAGAAGTTGTCCAACTCCAACTGTTGGTGCAAGTGGAAGTAAGAAAGGCACCATGGACCAATTTTTTCTAAGAAAACCATATGATGCACCGAAGATGAGGCAAACAACATCATGGATTGTGTTAATCCTAAGTTGAGAGAGCGGGCATGTCAAGAGATTGGTCACTTTTTCTATGATGGTGCATTGGTATTTAATTTGGCCAAGTTAGAAAGTTTCAAAAGAATTATTCAAGCTATAGGTGAGGCTGGGCCAAATATGAAGCCACCTTCTTATCATGAATTAAGAGTGCCTATTTTGAAAAAAGCGGTTGCCATCATTGAAGAAAGGTTGAAAGAGAATGTGGAAGAAACCGAAAAATATGGGTGTTCACTCATGGCGGATGGTTGGGAAGATAAACGTCATAGAACATTGATAAATTTTTTGGCTAATAATTCCAAAGGGTCAATGTTTTTGGATTCTGAGGATGCATCAAACAAGGTTAAGGATGGCAAGTTGATATGTGAATTGCTTGAGAAGTATGTTGATAAAGTTGGAGAGAAGAATGTTATCCAAGTAATAACGGATAACGGATCAAATTATAAGTTAGCCGGTATGCCTCAACATCTATGCTTTATAATTTTTAGAATCTTCATATTAATATTGCATTATAGTCTAATTTGATTTTTAATATTGTAGGGAAGCTACTAATGGAAAGGAGACCAAATTTGTTTTGGACTCCATGTGCAGCACATTGCATTGATTTGATGTTAGAGGACATTGGGAAAATTTCTATTGTCCGCAACACCATTTCTAAGGCGATTACTTAGTTGGTTTCATCTATCGCCATGTTAGTGTTTTGCATATCATGTGGGAGCACACTAACAAAAGAGAGCTAGCAAAGTATGGCACCACGCGTTTTGCTACCACATTCCTCACTTTGAAGAGCCTACATAAACATCAAAGTGAATTGAAAAGGATGTTCTTGTCACCAATGTGGAAAGATAATAGGTGGTACAGGATGCATCCGGTATTGAAGCTAATCGAACTTGTTTTCACCCTAGCTTTTGGAATAATGTGGTATACATCCTCAAGTTGATGGGACCTTTGGTGGCGGTGCTTCAGATTGCGGATAATGAGATGAGGCCATCATGGGTTACATTTATGAAGCCATGGATAGAGCAAAGGAAGCAATTTTAAAAAGCTTTGAAACCAACAAGAAAAAGTGTGAGGAAGTGTTAAAGATTATTGATAATAGGTGGGACAATCAACTTCATCACCCTTTGCATGCCGCGGGTTACTATCTAAATCCCCACTTTTATTATCACAATCCAAGTGTTGAGGCCGATGAAGAAGTCACCTCTGGATTTCTCAATTGCGTGAAGAGATTGGTACCAAATAATGAAGCTCAAAGCAAGATCCTTATGAGTGAGTTGTCGAAGTATCAAACTTCTGGGGGTTTGTTTGGAAATCAATTTGCCATTGATGCAAGAAATGATCCAACACATGAAATGTCACCCGGTAAATACTTTTTTCTTCTTTAAATCTTTAATTAAAAACATAGTTTCAGACTATTACTATTAGTAAGTGTTTATAACACTTTAAGTGACTAATCAAACTTTTTTTTTCAAATCTAAGCCGATTGGTGGAGAACATTTGGAAATAGCACGCCAAATTTGAAGGAGTTTGCAATTAAAATTCTTAGCCTCACTACAAGTTCTTCGGGATGCGAAAGAAATTGGAGTATTTTTTAGCTTGTAAGCAACAATAGTTTTGAGTCTTTTGACTAGCAAATAATTATATTTTCTTTGACTTATATGCGTGTCCAAAGACTCCAAACATTGAAAATTTTGTGGAACGGATACACTCAAAGAGAAGGACTAGGCTTGAGCACAAGAGGCTACGTGATTTAGTGTACGTGAAATACAATCGAAAGCTCAAGGATCGTGCTAAATCCAAGAAAAATGATCCTATTCTCTTGAACTTGAAGGATGTTGATGATATCAACAATGAATGGACACTTGGAAGGATGGAGAGTTTGGATATACAAGATGCTGGTGATCTACCCGTTCATGATGATGGTAGTGATTTGACATGGAATGTTTTAGCAGAGGCTAGTGGGGTGAATGAGAGAAGACATACTCGATCATCAACTTCAAGAGGCAATTTTCAACTAGTTGATGAAAGTGAGGGGGAATTTGATGATGGTGACGAAACCGAAGAGGATGAAGAGGTTGAAATTGGAGAAGATTCAGATGATGAGGAGGAGGATGAAGGATGGGAAACATGGGATGAGAGCAATGGGAATGAGGGGCTTGATTTGGATAATTGAATTTGAACACTTATTAGTTATTACCTTTTGTAGTATTTCATCTTAAGTGGCTAAGTCCTAACTAGTACTCTAGTAACTCCCAAGGAAACTTATCTTGTTATGTTTTGTAATATTTCATCCTAAGTGGCTAAGTCCTAACTAGAACTCTAAGTAACTCGGTAACTCCTAAGGAAACTTATCTTTATCTTGTTACGTTTTGTAATATTTCATCCTAAGTGGCTAAGTCCTTAACTAGTACTCTAAGTAACTCATAAGAAAAATTATCTTGATATGTTATGTTTTTGCGTAGACTTCGTTTTGTTTGTGACATTGTGTGTCCTTGATGTTGATTATTAAGTCTTTTTGATGTTTTAATTGTTGATTATAGTGTTTTATCAAAGTATAATATTGCTTATACATGATTTATTTGTTTTTTTTTGTTAGTTTTTAATTAAAACAACATTTTTTTGTGGTTTGCAAGTTTTTTTGTGAAAAAGCGCCGCTTACGCTTTTCCTCCCCTCGGCGCTTCGCCGACGCTTTACGCTTTGACAAGTATGAATGTGGCCATTGTTCTGGTGTATGTTGATGATATCATCATCATTGGAAATGACACTGATAGCAACATTCTGTTGAAATCCTTTTTGTGCAAGGAGTTTGATATAAACTATAAAGGAATTTGGGAAGTTGAAATACTCCCTATGCATGGAGGTATTGTACTTAAAAGTTGGGATCTTCATTAGCCAACAGAAATACATCTTGGATCTTCTTAAAGATTGTGAGAAAACAGAGTGTAAACCTATTGACAATCCTTCTGGTGTATGTTGATGGTATCATCATCACTGGAAATGACACTAATAGCAACATTCTGTTGAAATCCTTTTTGTGCAAGGAGTTTGATATAAAGGAATTTGGAACGTTGAAATACTTCCTATGCATTGAGGTACTGTACTCTAAAGTTGGGATCTTCGTTAGCCAACAGAAATACATCTTGGATCTTCTTAAATATTGTGAGAAAACAGATTGTAAACCTATTGACAATCCTATTGAGCCCAACCATGGTTTGAACAATGCCCCTGAAGATGAACCATTGGACAAGCAATCCTATCAAAGATTGGTGGGAATACTCATTTATCGATCCCAGATAAGGCCAAATATTGCCTATGCAGTTAATGTTGTGAGTAGATACATGCATAATCCTAAAAGATGTCATCAAAAAGCTGCTAAGATAATTGTTTATTACCTAAAGAGTTGTCTAGGCAAGGGAATCTTAATCAAAAAGAGAAAGATCAGACCCTGACAGCTTATACAGACTCAGACTATATAGGGCGTCTTGATGATAGAAGATCCACCTCTAGTCAATGTGTCTTTCTGTTTGGCAATCATGTGGCATGGAGAAGCAAGAAACAAGAGGTGGTCCCTAGATCTAGTGTTGAAGCTGAATTTAGATCATTAGCTATTGGTGTTTGTGAACTTCTATGGCTGAAGAATGTTCTAGATGACCTCAAGATCAACATAGCATCTCATATGGTTATAAATTGTGACAATCCAATCTGCCATTGATATTTCTCATAATCTTGTTCAGCATGACATGACTAAACATGTGGAAGTTGATAGACATTTCATCAAAAACAAGTTGGATTCTGGCCTAGTCAAGATCACTTTCATCAACTTTCAAGCTAGGAATGATAGATATTCATTCACCAGCTTAAGGGGAGTGTTAGAATACATGTTTTAGTCTCTTTTAATACTCTATCATAAGCCTTTTTTATCCCTTGTTTAGTCCTTAATTAATCCCTTAAAAGTCCTAATTAGAGGGCTGTTTTCCCCTCTTTTTTCCTTGGTTTTCATAAGTGTCCCATTGTCCAACTAACCGTTGGAACAGTGGTCACTGTACCTTTTCTAGCCGTTTGGCTACCTCTTCTCATCTATAAAGGAGATGATCTAGTATACTAACAATTAATGAGCTTTCTATTCTAATAACAGGAATACTCTCTCGTTGCTTTAATTATTACACTTATCTTCATTCGAGGCGAGAAAAAAACGATCAGAAAGTGACGCCACCTCGCCTCTCGCTCAGGCGTCTCCAAGGCGATCACCTTAACAATGTTGAAGTATCACCTCATCTAAAAGCTTATGTTGTTAGGGAGAACTAGAGAAGTGTACTTTATTCCTAGATATCTTAACTCACCCCTTCATGTGTTAGCTTGTACGCACATAGACACAATGGTTGTAACATGGTTAAACCAAGTGGCATGCTTTATAACCACACATTTTTATTCTCTTTCACATAGTAGGGGTGTGTGTGGTGAAAGAGAATAAAAGTGTTATAAAGCATGTCACTTGGTATAATCATGTTACAACCGTTGTACCATAAAATTTCTCCAAAAGTAGACATGCTGTACCAGAGTTAACACACAGCTAAAATGGTATTAGTTTGTTTTTTTTTTTTGTAGTTGCTGTAGCAGAGACAACATGTGCTGGTGTGACAACTAATAAATTAAAGAACGAGGATATACAAATCAATCACTACCCATCAGTTTTCTAATGACATATAATATGGCACAAGAAAATGAATTCCTAATATAACATTTATTGCCAATACCTGAGTGATTTCTTCCGGTGTGCTAATCATCAACGCTCTACTCTTCAAGTCCTCAACAACTGCATTCACAGCCATTGTGATACCAGTACGCAAATCCATTACATTCACTCCAGCAGCCAAAGATTTGCAACCTTCAGTGAAGATTGCCTGACTCAAGACAGTAGCACAAGTAGTACCTGTGGCCAGAACAGAGATGATCGAGGAATGTTGCACGAATTGACACAAACAAATGAGTCCACTTGAAATGGTTGGGAACTGATTATAGACTTCTAAGCAAACACAAAAATGAAAGAGAAACAAATACACTATAATTAAACCCCTTTATATCCAAATGCTCCGGTATTAGTTGCCAATGATATGTAACTTGCTGGATTCTTTTTTTTTTTTTTTAGCCGAAACTTGCTGGATTCAAATAGCCAGATTTCTTATTGTAAATCCAATCCAATAATACAGCTTTACATCATTTTTGTCCTCAGCACGTAGGTAGGAAAGAAAAATAAGTCCTTGAAAGCATATATGTCTGGCTAAACTATTTACACGTTATAAAACAGTTACATTGTAATCCTAGCACAGGGTTTAGACATTACCATCTCCTGCTTTAGTATTAGTAGCATTTGCGACTTGCTTCACAAGTTCAGCCCCAATGTTTTTAGCCTTATCCTTGAACGTGATACTCTTGGCTACAGTAACACCGTCTTTTGTAACAGCAGGATTTCCATGACTTTTCTCAATAATCACATTACGCCCCTATAATAAGGATTAAGGGAAGAAGAATGGAAAAGTTTACCGAAGAACGTTTTAAAATTTATCATATATTCCAGTGGCTACAGACATTCTCTCTATCCACTTCATGAATCATTATGGTTATCCAAGACAAATCGAACGCAAAATATTGCATGCTTGAATTTCCATTCAATGCTTAGCCCAAGATTTGATAAAAGAACAATATAATATTTACCTTTGGACCCATAGTGACTTTGACAGCTTCTGCAAGCTCGCTGACACCCTGTAACATAGCTGCCCGGGCAGATATCCCAAAACTGATATCCTTGGCAACATAGTTTCTGCTAGAGATAACCCTGCTACACAACTTCCACCAAAGACGAGATAATTAAACCATGTTACAAATCTAGTCCGGGACACTGACATTGTTAAGCAAGTTTGCTGCTTTCGTACAAATCTAATATCAAGGAAGCATTAAAATTAAGTAGTGTGCAGAACAGAACAATTGATGCAGATAGCTAATTTGCAGAAGAATAGTATGAATTAGAAAATGAATACATACCAATTTTTTGCAAGCAGAGGACCTGGTGTGTTCGGCAACCGATCATCAAAATATAAATTTGTTAGTTAATTGTGTTTCATATAACAATTTCAATAAATGAGAACAGAGATCAAATGGAAACAAAACCTGCCCGCTGTTGAAGAAATTGCTGCGACAATTCGATACATATTCAAGGATGATATACAAGAGACAAGTGACGGAATAAGTGGATTTCGGTTGGGTGGTAGGGGGGTTTAGGGTTTATGCTTAAACCTCTGGCTCTCGCAGAAAAAGTGCACTGTGCTGAAGAGGAGGTATTTCCTTTTTTTTTCTTTTTTTTTTTTTGCCAACAAACTTTTTTTTTTTACGGGCGTAAACGATCCGATCTGAATTAAGTGTATACTTAACGAGTCGAACAACCCTTGAAAAATAATAATACTTGAACTCAGCTCGAGATCACTCGTACAGGAAAAATTTTGCTCGAGATCGGTTCGATTACATATTAATCATGCTCGAGTTCGATTCTGTTATGCTCGAGTTCGATAACAAATACTATGATTCAATTCATCCAAGGGGTAATGAGGGTTCATTACTCAACACTTTAATATGGTTACTTATGCAAATCATTTTTCAAATCGTTGTTTCGTAGATGCTGTCTGAGACCCTTTTTTTTCTTTTTCTTTTTCTTTTCAAAAACGAGATATATGCACACTTGAACCCCGGATACTCCGGGTTAATGAGTCACAGTAATTACCATTGGGTCAATGTTTCAATGGCTTGCCTGAAACCTTAATCGGAGTTATGGTGGATTTTGTTATAATCAAGGAAGATCGTATGTATGTTTGAAAATGGAAAAGAATCGAGAGGGCTCCATCTTCGTTCGGTGCAGAGGCACTGACCATTAGGGATGCCCTAATGTCAATTAATGAAGAAAGAAATCCAGCAGATGTGCCTTACTTCGGATGCTCTATAAACAAAAGAGAAGCAACTAGTCGGGATATATAAGTAATTCTTCAAGATATTTGGGCTCTAGCCGATAAGAATCCCAATATCTATTTTTATCATGTAAATATGGAGGAAAATGTTGTTAGTCATAAGTTAGTTCGTTTTGCATATGAGTATGAAAGACTGGTCGTTTGAACCTTGTCTTTTTAATCGTGGCTTTGTCAGGTGTTGTATAGTTATATGTGACGTATTGTAATCAATAATAAGATTATATTGTCTTTGTAAAATAAATAATAAGTTTCATCAAATCTTATTACATTGTAGCCCTTAATCAAACAAGGTAAGAAAATTTTGGTGATAGGTGCTACTTGTCCTAATTTTGGTTATGGGTGCTTACTCACCGGCAGTATCTTTGTGGCTGCGTAGGCGGGAATGAAAAATAATTGTTTGAGAGGAGTTGTAGTTGTAATTCTCAAAAAAGACTTCCATAAGTGAGTTGGCCCATTAATAAAATATTTTTGATATAATTAAATTAGAAGACTTGAAGATAAATTGTGAAATGGTGATGTAATGGCTCTTGGATAGATGTCCTTTTAGTGAGGGAGTCAGCTACTACATCTATTTATGGAAGTGAAGGGAGAAGTGGGTCGAGAATTTAGAGGAAGAAAATGGGTCATTACACTGATTATTTATTTGGACATGCATCTACTTTTAACTTTTGTCAGAATAAATGGATGAGTTGAAGAGCTACTACTCTGAAAGGCTTTATTATATTTTATGTATCTGTTTTAGCTTTGGTAGTCTTTGTTGGCCTCCGTAGCTAGTTTTCTTTCGTTGGATGTTGTTTCTTCGGAAAGGAAGGTCAGGTTTGTGGGCTTTGTTCGATCGGCGACGGTGTGTGGCGGGGTTAACTGGCGTTAGTTTCTTTTTAGGTTGTTTAGTTGTTTAGCTTGTATTTTGTGTTTGTCGGGTAATAGATTGTTTTAGACGATCCATGTGTCTGAACGCATCTTATCCTTTGGAGAATTAATTTTTCCTCTGTTTAGCAATCTCTTTCCAATATATTACTCGGCTTCTTCTTTGTGTTGTAGTTAGAGCTGTTAACGAGCCGAGCCGAGCCGAGTATTGGCTGTTCGAACTCGAGCTCGTTAAGCTCATGAGCTCGTTCGAGCTCGTTCGTTTGTTAAACGGACAAATAATTCTGTTCGAGCTCGGCTCGTTTAAAACATGAACTGTTCGAGCTCGTTCGAGCTCGGCTCGTTAGACATATTTTTTGTCTTTTGGCTCGAATTCGGCTCGAATTCGGCTCGAGTTCAGTTCGTTAGACATATATTATAAACATATAAGCATGTTCGCGAACATTATATAAGTATGTTTGCGAACAATAAGCATGTTCGCGAACATAATAAGCATGTTCGCGAACATAATCGAACGTTTGTGAACCAAGCTCGAGCTCGGCTCGTTAAGCAAACGAGCCTACAATCATGTTCGAGCTCGGCTCGTTAAGCTAAACGAACAAACGATCACGAACACTAACGAGCTGAACACGAGCTTGTTCATGAGCGGCTCTGTTCGTTTAACAGCTCTAGTTGTAGTCTTAGTTTCCCTTCCCAATATATTACTCGGCTCCGTTGTATTGTAGTCATTGTTTGTGTTGGTAGGGTTGTATGGCCTTGTGCTGGTTTGTCAATCCGGCATTAGGCTAGGTTGTAGTACGGATTCTGGCCACGTAGTAGTGCGGCGTATAACCGCATATTTAGTGTAACTGTGGCTGGTTTTTGTTGTAAATTTTCTTCCGGAAGGGATAATAAAAGCTTTCGGTCCTGTGTGGAAAAAAAAGTGAATAACGATACTGACACACCGGTCATGCCACAATAAGCGACACAACGATGATATGCACCGTTGATTATGATAGATTTTTATATCTGATCAATTTAAACACATTATAATTAACGGTGCATATTTTCGTTGTGTCAACCGTTATGCCACATGTGCCCGTATCATTGCTAAAAAAAGAATTAAGAAATGAAACCTTTTGTTTTGTATTCTTGGTTTCATCTCCCGTAACAAAATGAAACATTTTGTTACGGGAGATTTTTGCCAATTATATATGGAAGTGATATGATGGATGATATGGACCACACAATTTTAATTCAATTTAAAACAGTTTAGTTCAGTTTAAAAATAAAAATTTAAGATTACATCACATATGGGGTGCCTGCATATGGCGGGGAAGCGGTTCCCTACGGTACAAAGTGAACGGTATAAAGTGTTGTACGTCGGATCCGTCTGAATTTTAGACGGATCCGTCCAAATTTGAACGGGAAGAGAGTGAATCAAATTTGGATGGAAAAAAATGAAATGGTGCTCCCGTCCAGATCCGCCAAAATTCGGACGGATCCATCCAAAATTTGGACGAAAACGGTACACAGCACTTTATACCGCTCAATTTGTACCATAGCCCGTAGGGGATCCGGATCCCATACGGCGGGTGCACCAGGTAACCTCCCCACCCGCCCAATAACCTCCCCTGCGTTACATTACATTGAAAAACTTCACCGGCCATTAACCTTCCATTATTCTCGAAGTGGTTATCGCCGGCGACCCTATCACATACCGCACTCCTGGAACGAATTTTCGGATTTTGTTCCCTCTTTCATCGGTTCACTTGATTACGCACTGTCCATTTGCCTCTCCTCGCTAGTCGCCGGTTGCCGGAAGCGTTTCAGGTACTTAATTCTTCATGTATTCTGTCGTCTAACTTTGTCTTCTAACTTCTGTAGCTCAAGGGAGAGAAATACTGAAATTTAAATTTAGCCGCTGATGTTTTTTATTTTATTTTATTTTATTGTTTAGCTTTTTATTGGTGATGACTTTTTTTTCTTCTTCATACATTCTGTTGTTAGATTTGTGTGCATCGATGCTGGATGACGTGAAGGTCGAGATTCTGATCATTTGGTTGTCTGAATTTGTACCTATTTCCTTTTAATATGTTGCATGATGAAGGCAGTGTTTAAAAATTATAGAAGGAGGACTGGATTTTTTGCTGAAGCATCTTGTATGTGCAAGTACCAGCATCTAATCGATCCAGAAATATTTCTTGCAGAAGATATCATCGATACGAATCCACTCCAACTCAGGATCTTGCTGCTTTGTCTAACTTACAAGTTGATTGGCATGGGCTAAAGATTGCGAAAAAGACAACTAAGTAAGCATGGAGATCAAAGTGGGAAATCGAAGTGCACGCTTCTCATCTAGCTGTTAAAAGTTTTGTTTTCATGGAGTTGCTTTGACGTTCCATTGTAAAATGGAGTCTAGTTCCACATCCGTTTTGGAACCCCGTGTTGACATGGAATTTGATTCTCATGAAGCTGCTTATGAGTCTTATAGAGAATATGCCAAGTCTGTGGGTTTTGGTACAGCCAAATTGAGTAGTCGCCGTTCTCGGGCTTCCAAGGAATTCATTGACGCAAAGTTTACATGTACTAGGTATGGCAATAAGCAACAGTCAGATGATGCTATTAACCCTAGACCTTCACCCAAAATAGATTGCAAAGCCAGTTTGCATGTTAAGAGGAGGCCAAATGGGAAATGGTATATACACAGTTTTGTTAAAGAGCATAACCATGAGCTTTTGCCTGGGCAGGCACATTTTTTCCGCAGTCATAGAAATGATGATATTCTCCAAAATGACACTAGAGTACGGAAAAGGAGACTAGTGAGTAGCATGCCAAAACCATTCGGAACATATCATCTTGCTGGTCCTCTGGATAAATTTATCCGGAATCAGCATGATAGAGGTCGCAGTTTGGCTTTGGAAAAAGGAGATGCCCAACTGTTGCTTGATTTTTGTGTGCGTATGCAGGAAGAGAATCCTAGGTTTTTTTATGCTATAGATCTGAATGAAGGTAATAAACTGAGAAACGTGTTTTGGGTAGATGCTAAAGGCATGGATGATTATACATTTTTTAGTGATGTGGTGTTGTTTGACACTACTTATTTTAATAGCAAGTGCAAAATCCCTTTAGTACTTTTTATTGGAATGAACAATCATATTCAGCCCATTTTGCTTGGTTGTGCATTAATCGCTGATGATACAGTATTTACATATGCTTGGGTAATGCAAACATGGTTCCAGGCAATGGGAAGCCGCAGTCCTCAAGTTATGCTTACTGAACGGAGTAATGCCATCAAGGCAGCTGTCTCAGCGGTCTTCCCCCACACAAGCCACTATTATTCTCTCTGGCATATCTTGGACAACATTCCTAGGCAGTTACTATGTCTGAGTGTTTGGCAGGATACTTTCTTGGCAAAACTCCATAAATGTGTACATAGATCATGGTCTGAAGATCAATTTGAAAAGAGATGGTCGAAGTTAGTAGAAAAATTCAATCTCCGAGAAGATCAATGGATGAAATCACTATATCAAGATCGAAAACAATGGGTACCTACCTTCTTGAAGGATGCATGTTTTTCTGGTTTATCTGCAGCTTCAAGATCTGAAGGTCCAAACTCTTTTATGGATAAGTATGTTGCAAGGGAAACTTCAGTGAGAGAATTTGTTGGACGGTACAAGTCTGTCCTGGAAGACAGTTATGAAGAGGAAGCCAAAGCAAACTTCGATGCTTGGCACGAAGCACCTGAACTGAAGTCTCCTTCACCTTTTGAAAAACAATTGTTTCTTGTATATACTCATGAAATATTCAGGAAATTTCAGGTTGAGGTATTGGGTGCTGCTGCATGTCATCTGAAAAAAGAAAAGGAGGATGAGCAGACAGTAACTTACATAGTGAAAGACTTTGAAATTAATGAAGATTTTCTGGTGGAATGGAATGAGCAGAATTCAGTGTTGTATTGCTCCTGCCGGTCATTCCAATATAAAGGTTATCTTTGTAGACACGCCATTGTAGTTCTTCAAATGTCAGGTGTTTTCAGCATCCCATTCAGGTATATATTGCAACGGTGGACAAATGCAGCCACAAGTAGGCGTTGCATTACAGATAGATTGGATGAGGTACAATCTAAGATCCGTCGATACAATGATCTGTGTCAACGAGCTATTATATTGGCTGAAGAGGGCTCTTTGTCTGGGGAGAGTTACAAGATTGCTATTGGTGCCATCAAGGAAGCTTTGAGACAAGCTGCTGATGTGAATAACTCGTCTGATAGTGACTTGAGACCTACCACCTCACAAACTTCTGCAACTCGAGTCGCTGATGAAGCCAATCAGGGTAACAGTGCTCTGTCTTTAGAGCCCATGCCCGTTCATTCAGCGGGTCAGGCATGTAAGAGTTCACATTTTGCAAAAGAGAAGGAAAGCAGCAACTGCCGTGTGAATGACAAAGGAAAGGTAGGTAGTATGTGCATTTTGTTTTTTCATTTTTAAGCAATGACTGTATAAGCTTGTTTTTAATCATCTGATAGCCAATCATTTTTCTCATGAAATGATAAACATTTAAATAAGTTCTCTTTCATTGAAGGTACCATTTGAGCCTGAAGTTGCAAGTGTTGGGTCATATGGAGATCTCCAACAATTGGTTAGTTATACTTGGATCCTGTACTATTTTTATGTATGTGCCTAGAAACGCTTTTCAATGTTTGACAAAATGAAAAGCACATATTTTTCCAAAAAAAGAAAAAAAAGGGGAGGAGCAAGGGTATCTGAACATGTTTTTATGTTCCACCAATTCACTAAAGACTTTATTATACATATAGGGGTTGTCCAGCATACCTCTGTTTCTGTTTTCTTGTAACTTAAGATATGTATCTTGAGGTGAATGTTTGAACCACAGAAGCTGGGTGATGCAAGTGTTTAATACCGTTTGATGGTAGTCTTTACGTGATCAGGATGTTTGTGTTAAGTTTGCAATGCCTGGTCTGTGGTCACCAGCTGGGGCAAAATGTAGATGCAGTTTGTGGTTTTAGCTGTGACCCCTAAGCCAAAATATTTGCTAGTTACCTTTTATTCGTTGTGTGATGCTGTTCTGCACGGCATTTGTTGGTTCTTATAAGTTGCAACTTTTTTTTTTTCCTTTCTTTTGGCTGCAAAATATCTTTTTCAAGAATCAACTGTGGCTCTTTTTGTGAACATATATTTGAACTCACGTGCCCTCTAACTTGATCAGCTTTGTTTTTTTTTCCACATTATTTCATTCAAACGGCAGGTTCTTTTGTACACTGAGTGATAGGAGAGGTTTTTATTTGATTGTATATTCATGAGCGATACATGAGTGATACTAGGCTATAAGCTTATAACTTGTTATTTGTGCAGGAAATGCACGTCAGCAACGAGTATCCCTTGTATCCAAGATTTCTTACGACATTGCTAAGGGGTGGTGAAATGAGCAAGAGAGGTATGGAAATGCTTGGTGAGATGTTGGAAGAAGAAAGCTAAAATGTGCATTGGATCTCTTCTGATTCTCAAGTTGAAAACCTTTAATTAAAAGGAAGAGTATCTAAAATAGGTATCCGACCTCTGATTTATTTAATTGGACAGAGGCTTGAGTTTTTTTTTTCTTCATCCGGAATGCCATAGTTAGTTTGACTTCTGACGTAATGATCCTTCTGCGTATGTCCTAAATGTTGTTTATACGGAAAGCATTCAAGGAAGGTAGCATATTTCGATTTGAATGTTTCAGATTCGATAAGTAGACATAAGGAGAAAAAACCGTGCACTCCATCGATAAGAGGATGAATATGTTTTAGAGGTGCCATTGTTCGGTGGGCGTCTGACCGAGTTTGTATATTCTGAATATCCGGCGGTCTCTTTACTATTTTGTTCTACAAGAGTGAGCTGAGCACCAAAATGGAATACTGCTCATAGATTTTTGAGCTTGCCTCTGAGCATTGTATACTCTTTGGTCTATTTTTGTCCCTTATTGCTGTTGTACACAAATAGTGTAAATTTCAGGTTGCCAATTCATTTTGCGTTGTAATTCCCATCGTTTGACACCCAAAAAAAATCCGTTTCATAAGTTTGTTTTTTTGTTTTTTTTTTTGTTTTTTTGGGTAATGGTTAAAAATGACAAAAGTGGAGGATAAATTGTCAAAAAAGATATAGATGGTGAAAAAAATTGACGGAAATTACTCTTGCAGCCTTTAACCGTCTTCAACTCAATTATCAAACAAATTCACTAAAACATAACATTTTAATATCAAAGAAATCAACTAAAACAAAAACAAAAAAAAAAAGGAAAAGGAAAAAAGGCATAATCGTTCAGTGGAATGATAAATTGTTGTTTTTACGATTATAAATCCATTGGACTAAATGCCAATTATTACTTAAATTTTGTCCTTTGTAACATTTGTTTAAAGAAAAAATCGGGGCGGGGGAACATGATCCTCTCAAGTACTTGAGGAAGTATTCTTTCATATAGAAGTGATCTAACCACACACAAAAAGTGTGAAAATCATCTAACCGTATATTTATTTTTTAATATCTACGTCGTTTTGGTGTTAATGTGTAAAAACAAATGCACTTGACATTTAAATACTGGAGACGACACTCCCTATGTGGGTGGGTGGGCGGGTGGGGTAAGGGGGAGGGGGTAAGTGAGAGTAAATGAAAAATAGGAAATAGCACACGGAAAAAAAGTTTAAGCGATAATTACACAACATTTAATAATTAGGAGAGAAAAATGGAAAAAAAAAAAATAAAAATAAAAAAAATTAGAAAAAGAATTGGTAAAAATCCATAATTGGCTACCCGAATCCACCATTCAGAATCCCCAATTCCACTATTCCCTGATAATTGAACAAAGTGATAATATGGTATACCCAACAATCCACAATATGTACTATTACAATACGATTATTGGGCGCCGGACCATTTTTTAATTCTACGAGAGTTGACATTACTAAGAACTCAAATGCCACATACCTAATAACCTCTTTTATTTAACTAACTAAATGTTTAGGCTCACCCTTGAGCTTGGTAGTACCCAGACCTGTAGTCTCAAAAGCACGATACGATACAGGCTGTTCAAAAGAACTGAAATACTTCAAACTAAAAACAAGACTTGGGGCGGGTCAGTGGGCTAAGCAATGGTTTGAAAGACCATGCTATCGAAATCTCTGACTAGTTTCTCCAACAGGGACTGTAGCGGGTCCTGTCCTCTTTTCTTTGAAATTGGAGTTGAATTTTGGTTCCCGGAAGGGTGATAAACTGTGAAGGATCAAACTTTTGCTTTTTGGTGGGCGTGAGAAATTTCTTTTCTTCCGCTCCATTATAGTAGCGTCGTAGTATCCTTCTAAGACAAGTTGAAGAAGTTCAAGAATAGGGCCTCCCCCTTTACGCAATAGGGGCCGATGCGCCGATCATGTCAAAGCCTCCTGCCAAGCAAATACAAAAACAACCTACTCTTGTTGCGGACAAAATACATACCTGACCATCTACAGAAGTAATTAGGGGTTTGTTGCATGATTTCTTTCCGACTCTGCAGACACACACAACAACTTGAAGTCCTCATCAAATTGGTATGAGTATCTTTGAAAGATTTGTTATCATTATTGGATGCCAGACATTTTTTAATTCTACGATAGTCGAATGAGACTCTGTAGACACACATAACATAACAGCCAGAAGTCCTCGTCAAACCGCTAGGAGTATCTTTAAAAGATTTATTATCAAAATCATACCAATGAAGACGGCAACAACAATGCTCTTGGACCAGTAATCACCTACCACACTTTGAAATAGCTAATGTCACTACGTTACTACCAATCGATACCGTTTTAAACCACGATTCTTTAATGCCATATTCTTTCATCATCCATATGTCCACACAATCATGGTCACGTCTCGAACAATACAAAGAAAGTCATCCTCCGAAAATCCCTAAGTCAAATCAGACTATGTTGACACACATAACAACCAAAAATCCTCATCAAACTATTACAATATGATTATTGGATGCCAGACATTTTTATAATATTACGAGCGTCGAATCAGAATTTGCAGACACACATAACAACTAGAAGTCCTCATCAAACTGGGCAGAGTATCTTTGAAAGATTTATTATCATTATTGGATGCCCGACCATATTTTTAATTCTATGATAGTCGAGTCAGGCTCTGCAGACACACATAACACCCAGAAGTCCTCAACAAACTGACGCGAGTATCTTTGAAAGATTTATTATCAAAATCATACCAATCAAGATTGCAACAACTATGCTTTTTGACTAGTAATCGCCTACCACACTTTGAAAGAGCTAACGGCACTACATTGCTGTTAATGGATACCAATTTAAACCAAGATTCTTTAATGCCATATTCTTTCATCATCCATATGTCTACACGATCACAATCACCCTCACGTCTCAAACAATACAAAGAAAGACATCCTCCTAAAATCCACAAATCAACACAAGTTGGGTTTTCAAACATCTCCTTATCATATTTAGTCACCGTATACTGCTCCTTTACAAGATCAAATGTAGCAATGTGAAAGCTTTTATTTACTGTTGATGAGCTTAATACATTATAAGTATCGGGCAAAGTCCAATGTAGAGCACCAAGAGTATAATATCCGTACAATGAGGCAAGGTAATGGTTGTAATTCGAAGAAAATATCATACGTTTCCATTTTCTCGACTTAAAATAATAGATATTCACCTCTATGTCGGGATGACTACCCATCCTTTGTATCCGCACAACCTTATAATTATCGGTAACATGATCATAACCGAACCCGACCTCACAGAACCCGGCCCGCCTAATTTTCGGAGGCAATACACGGTAACTCGCTCTAGTCGAGGGGTTGACCAAAACGATTACGTCCGACTTAACAGCCACAAAACAAAACAAGCCATCACATGAACCTACAACTCGAATACTAAGTTCATAAGGAAAAGATAAAGGGACTTTGAAAGATCGACCGGAATCATCGATTAGGTCGAATCCTTCAAAATTCAGGGTTATTCCGTTAGGATCCGAGGGGTTTAATCCGATTTCAGTACCTCTAAACAGGTAGATTTTAGAGTTGACATTTTGCGATAGGTGTGATTTGATGAATTCTGGGGTGTCTATCAATGCCCTCCAAGACTTGGATACGCACCTTAATCTTAAAAGAGATTTTGCAGGCAGCCTGCTTAAAATTTTGCATATCAATTTATCGTGTAGTCGATCCAACAACATCGATCGGCGAACGTTTTCGCCGGAAAACACCATTGGGATACGGCGGAAACTCAAAAGAGAAAACTAGGGTACGCTGGGGATTCTCAAGCTCGTACAGTACTTTTAAAGCCCGAAAAAAATAAAACAGTACTTTTATTGACTAAAAAAAAAATAGTTTATACCAACATTAAAATATTTTTGCAGAAAATCGGGAATCACTAAAGAATCTATCAAATCTTTTTTTTAATTGAGAATCTTCAATATCTTTCCATCAATATCTCATTGTCAAATACTACGAATTTGATATTAATTACCTTTTTTTTTGTATTAAAAGTTTTGTTAATGTAAATTTAAAATTAATTTCTTTTTACGGGTTTACAAAAAATAATTGTTCTTATACATTCAGTATTTTACAAATGGGATGTAATTAAATGCTGGTGTGTTTTTTAAGAAGGTTTTAAATCATATTTTATTGATAATATTAAATAATATGTTTAAATTTAAAAAATATATATCATGATAATTATCCATTCATATAAAATCTTAAATGTAAACCATAATCATACAATCTAATTATAAAATCTAAAAAAAAAAAATACAATATAATTATATGATTATTAGTTCTCTAAAAAAAAATACAATTATTAAAAAAAAAAAATTAAAATTATATATATATATATATATATATATATATATATATATATATATATATATATATATATAATACTTGAAATAGAAACTTGGTGACTCCTCGCATTTTGTTTACTCGGTAAATTTTATTATGGTCATGTATTAAGTTTTAAACAACCTAATAGTTACATTCCAATCCCCAGGGTGTAATCAGTAGAAGTGAGTCGATCTTTCTCTTCAATTTCGACTCGACTCGACTAAAAAAGTTCGGGTTCGGTGTAAATTGTGTAATTACACTCCCATCATAGGGCTTGGGAATGCGATATTAGCCAGAATATTCGCAGAGCATTGATTTGTGGATCGCTGAACATCATATTATCAAATCATTTTGATAAAAGATGGAAATATGGATATATGTTATAAATATTACGTGTTATAACTTATGTTATAAATATAACACGTAATGTGTGGATATCCATTAGATATAATATCTCTCTCTCGTGTATAATACTTTAGCTTGTAGCATTTAGTTTATTTAATTAATATTTAAGTCTTTAAAGCTCAAAGTACGACATAATGGATAAGTATCGACGTAAATATATGGACAGAGACAATTCCAATACCTGAAATAGTAACATGCAAATCATTGGTTTTCTTTCTCTTTTGTCGAATTACTTGGTAATATAGTTATACATATATAAATATTCTATAACACGTTATCAGCACGAGTCTCTACCGGTGCTGAGTAAGGCGTCCAGAAAATTACTCGGAAAACGTTGACAGAGCGTGGAGGTAATATTAGTCAATCTATTTTCGTTTGTTTATGTTATGGCTAACATATCAAGGCAAGAGTTTGTACCACTAGATATTTCCGGAAGAAATTATCTATCTTGGACGATGGACGTGGAGATCCATCTGGAATCTATGGGGCTTGGCAATACTATTGTTACGGACAATGATGAGTCCAGCCAAAGCCGTGCCAAAGCCATGATCTTCCTTCGACATCATCTTGGAGATGGGTTGAAAAATGAATACCTTACGGTAAAAGATCCTTCTGAATTGTGGCATAATTTAAAGGATAGATACGATCACCTGAAGTTGTCGACTCATCCTGGTGCCGATTTGATGGCTTAATCTGGTCGCAAGATTTTAAAACCGTGACCGAGTTTAATTCAGCCATGTTTAAAATCATTTCTCAGTTAAAATTATGTGGTGATAAAGTAACTGATGAGGATATGTTGGAAAAGACATATTCCACATTTCATATCTCGAATATGCTCCTGCAGCAGCAGTATCGAGAAAAAGGGTTCAAAAAATATTCTGAGCTTATAGCATGCCTCCTTGTGGCAGAGCAGAATAATCAACTTTTGTTGAAAAATCACGAGTCCCGACCGACTGGTGTTAGCCCATTCCCTGAAGTGAATTTGGCTCAGTCATCAAATTTTGATCGTGGTCGTGGTCGTGGTCGTGGACGTGGTCGTGGCCGTGGAAGAGGCCGTGGACGAGGCCGTGGTCGTGGACGCGGTCGTGGAAGATATATGCCATATCATAATGATACCGATCATGATAAGAAAATAAATGGTCCCCAGAAGACGGATCATAAGAAAAGCAATGAAAAGAAAGTTAATGATGATAAATGCTTCCGTTGTGGAATGGAAGGTCATTGGTCTCGTACCTGTCGTACGGCGGAGCACCTTGTCCTTCTCTATCAAGCATCATTGAAAAAACCAGTTGAAGATCGTGAAGCGAATCTTGTGTACCGTGATCATCCACGAAGATGATGACACTTATGTTGATGTTATCACGATGCCGATGATGATATGGTGAATTTGGACATGGATAGTTTCTTGATGATTCTGAAGGATCAAATGATCAAGAAAATGTTTAAATTAGTTTAATGCTTTCTTGTAATATAGTAGTTTTCTTTTCGTTTCCTTGTACTATAGTAGTTTCCTTTTTGTTGGTGTGTTTTTACGAATGTTGTACTTTTGTTATCTTCTTGAAGAAGATATGTATCTGAGATGGTGTGTTGGATATCAATAAAGATGTTTGTTTGATTTGTGAGTGCCTACTACACATACCATATTTAAACATGAAAAATACTTTTCTTCCTGAAGAAAGAAAAGATAAATGTCAACACAACTGTGGCAATTCGAAAGTGATGAGAAGGCTCTGGAAGAGTGTTATATTTCTCCCAAGAAGGGCGAAATTTACTATCAATCACGCACTATTTTCTTCGAAAGCCGAAAGAAATCTATTAAGTTTTAAGGATATCCATGAAATGGATACCATATTGAAACTAAGAATGACATGGATCTTGAATATCGTGTATAACGATAAATGTTTCGGAAAGAAACATATCTTTGGAAAAGCTTCCATCACTTTCTTCGGGCTATATTATACTAAAATCAGTGCGATTGAATCATACCATATAGTAAAACGAAGTTTAATGATTCTAATGTTTATAAAATATGGCATGATCGTGCAGGACATCCTGGATCGAATATGATGAGAAATATAATTGAGAATTCACAAGGCCACTGTATTTGAAAAACGAGAAGATTTTAAGTGCCGCGAATTCTCTTGTGTTGCTTGTTCTCAAGGAAAAATGATTATGAAACCATCTTTTATGAAGGTGGCAGCAGAATCACCAAACATTCTTGGAAAGAATCCAAGGTGATATATGTGGATCTATTCATCCACCAAGTGGACAATTTATATATTTTATGGTCCTAATCGACGCATCCGGTAGATGGTCGAATGTATCATTATTGTCGACTCGTAATATGGCATTTGCAAAGTTGCTTGCAGATAATCCGCCACGAGCACAATTTCAGATTTTCCGATTAAAAGTATTAATTTGGATAATTTGGAGAATATTCATCACATGCGTTTGATGATTATTGTATGTCTGTTGGAATTACCGTGGAACATCCAGTAGCTCATGTTCACACGCAAAACGGTCTAGCTGAATCTTGCATTAAAAGATTACAGTTGATTACTAGACCGATGTTAATGAGAACAAAGCTACCCGTGTCTGCATGGGGACACGCTATATTGCACGGAGCTGCACTTTTGCTCATTAGACCGTCAAGCTACAATAAACTCTCCCCTTATCAATTAGCTTTTGGTCATGAGCCTAATATTTCTCATTTACGGACATTTGGATGTGCCGTTTATGTACCGATTGCGCCGGCAGCGCAACGTACTAAGATGGGCCCACAAAGAAGATTAGGTATTTATGTGGGATATGATTCACCATCCATCATTAGATATCTGGAACCCCTGACGGGTGACTTATTTACTGCAAGGTTTGCAGATTGCCATTTCGATGAAACCGTTTTCCCGAGATTAGGGGGAGAAAATGAACCTGAAGTTCATAAGAAAGATAATGAAATCTCTTGGAAAACGACGTTAGGATTTCTTGATCCTCGTACTAGTGCATGTGAACTGGAAGTTCAGAGAATTATTCATTTGCAGAAAATAGCAAATCAATTGCCTGATGCATTTAATGATTCCAGTAGAGTCACTAAATCGTATATAGAAGCTGCGAATGTTCCAGCTCGTATATCAATTCCAGAAGGACTTGATAAGAATGTTATTGCAAGTGAATCTAAACCGCGCCTGAAGCGTGGTAGACCGGTTGGTGCGAAAGATAAAAATCCTCGAAAGAAAAGAGGACAAAATGATCAAAGTGATCAAGCTGAAGATTCTAAAATTGATGATGAGATCTGAAGAGCTTTAAAATTATAGACCGGGAGTCTATAGAAACATCAATTAATTATGTAACTTTCGGGACAAAATGGAACCGAGATGATGTAATCGTTGATCATATCTTCGCATATAATGTTGCACTTGAAATAATGGGAGAAAACGAGGACCACGAACCGACATCGATTGAAGATTGTCGAAATAGAAAAGAATGGCCACAATGGCAAGATGCCATTAAGTTAGAATCGAATTCACCGGCAAAGCGTGAAGTTTTGGAGTTGTAGTCCGTACCTCGAAAGGATAAAATCGGTGAGGATTCAAATGGGTATTCGTGCGTAAAAGCGAAGCGAGAAAAATGAAATATTGAGATATAAAGCACGACTTGTTGCCCAAGGCTTCTCGCAGAGGCCCGGTATCGACTATGAAGAAACATATTCACCAGTTGTGGATTCGATAACATTACGATACCTCGTGAGCCTGGCAAAGGTGCATGAAAAGGTCGAAAATCGTCTTATGGACGTTGTTACGACTTATTTATACGGGAAACTTGACACCGATATTTATATGAAAGTCCGGAAGGATTTAAAATGCCCAGGCGTGTAAATCAAATCCTCGAGATATTTATTCGTCAAGTTACAAAAGTCCCTATATGGATTAAAGCAAACGGGACGAATGTGGTATAATCGTCTTAGTGAAAGCTTAATTAAAGAGGGTTACAAAAATGATCGATTTGTCCATGTGTTTTTATCGGGAAATGTGAATCACAATTTGCAATAATCTCTGTATATGTTTGATGACTTAAATATTGTTGGAACTCCTGAAGAAGTTTCAAAGGCCGTTGATTATCTCAAGAAAGAATTTGAGGTTAAAGATTTTGGACAAACGAGATTTTGTCTTGGTTTACAAATTGAACATCTAGAAGATGGCATCTTTGTACATCAATCGACTTATACAGAGAAAATCCTGAAACGATTCAATATGGACAAATCATATCCATTGAGTACCCCAATGGTTGTTAGATTGCTTCATGTCAATAAAGACCCATTCCGACCATGTGAGGAGAATGAAGAGGTGCTTGGTCCTGAAGTACCATACCTCAGTGCTATCGGTGCATTAATGTACCTAGCCAATAATACTAGACCAGATATCTCTTTCTCTGTGAATTTATTGGCCAGGTTTAGCTCGGCTCCAACGAAACGACATTGGAATGGAGTGAAACAAATGTTCCGATATTTGCAAGGGACAATAGATCTCGGGTTGTTCTATTCAAACAAATCAAGTCCGGAGATCGTTGGTTATGCCGATGCGGGATATTTATCAGATCCTCACAAAGCAAAGTCGCAAACGGGCTACTTGTTTCTTAGTGGTGGTACGGCAATCTCATGGCGTTCAACTAAACAATCTTTGCGGCGACATCCTCGAATCATGCCGAGATAATAGCTATTCATGAAGCCAGTCGAGAATGTGTTTGGTTGCGGTCATTGACATATTACATCCGGGAGAGTTGCGGTTTACCCGTTGACAAAAATAAACCAACTACATTGTATGAAGACAATGCGGCGTGTATAGCTCAGTTGAAAGGAGGCTATATAAAAGGTGACGGACAAAGCATATATCACCAAAATTCTTCTTTACGCATGATCTTGAAGAAAGGTGATATCGATGTTCAACAGATCGAGATCATGTGACAATCCAAAGCAGATTTGTTCACTAAAGCATTACTCTGACCACATTTGAGAAATTCTTGAGAAAGATCGAATACGCCGATTTAAAGATTTGAAGAGTTATTTAAATCGGGGAGTAAAACACAAATGAAAGGTTTGTACTCTTTTCCTTCATTATGATTTTTTCCCACAGGTTTTTTTCATAGTGAAGGTTTTAACGAGGCAGATTCTTTGTGAATGGACATCCAAGGGGGAGTGTTATAAATATTACGTGTTATAACTTATGTTATAAATATAACACGTAATGTGTGGATGTCCATTAGATATAATATCTACTCCTCCGTGTATAATACTAGCCTGTAGCTAGTTTACTTAATGGCTAAGTCTTAAAGCCAGCACGACATAATGGATAAGTATCGACGTAAATATATGGACAGAGACAATTCCAATACCTGAAATAGTAACATGCAAATCATTAGTTTTCTTTCTCTTTTGTCGAATTAATTGGTAATATAGTTATACATATATAAATATTCTATAACAATATAGGTGTTAAAGGTTATATTTCATTTTAATAAAATATTACTCCCTCCGTCTCAATTTGTTTGGGACATATTCCTTTTATGGATGTCCCAAAATAAATCTTATTACTAATGTTTAGACTTAAATTTATTTTTAAATGTCTAAAATACTCACTTATCAACATTTATTGAAAAATGTAAGAACAATATAAAAGGGGTGTAATTGTAAATTAGTCATGTATTTAATGAATATACAATGCAATAAATGATGTTTCCTTAAATTTCAAGAGTTTCAAAATGTCGGACGGAGGGAGTATTATATTATATTTATTCTTCATGCAAATCAGCAAGATATAATAGATGGAGTAAGTGATTTAACCAAATTACCAATAAATTTTTTATTTTATTTTAAATGATTTTATAGATTATTTTATTTTAAATGTTACAAATTTTAATCAATAATGGTAATTTTCTTTCCATATAAACGTACCCTTTTTTTTAAAATGGTCAAAGACACTATTAATGGTCATTGATTTGACACTATTAATGACCTTAATTTTTTTTATGCTCACACGGTTATTCTCTTTTGATTTTTTTTGAAAATCTTTTGATTTGACACTATTAATGACCTTTAGAGTTTTTTCCCCTTAATTTCAGAAATTTATTGTCAAAGACCTTAATTTTTTTATGTTCACACGGTGATTCTCTTTTGATTTTTTTTTTATTCTAGAAATTTGCACTATTAATGACCTAATTATGTTCACATGGTGATTTTCTTTATAATTGTAATCTTTTTTATTTATACCAGTGATTTTTTTCTTAAGTTAAAATTTATTTTTATTTCATCAAAAAGAATTTACTTTTATTTTTATTTTTTTAGAAATTTGGCACTATTAATGACAGCAAATTAAGCCCCATACCCGGAAATTTACCCAGCTTAAACCCGTAAACTTTTTTATTTTATTTTAAATGTTCTTTTAGATTATTTTATTTTAAATGCTACAAATTTTAATCAATGATGGTAATTTTATTTTCATATAAACGTAACCTTGTTTTAAAATGGTCAAATACAATTAATGGTCATTGATTTGGCACTATTAATGACCTTAATTTTTTTTAATGCTTACACATTTATTCTCTTTTGATTTTTTTTTTGAAAATCTTTTGATTTGGCATTATTAATGACGTTTAGAGTTTTTTTTTCTCCCTTTATTTCAGAAATTTGGTGTCAAAGGCACTATTAATGACCTTAATTTTTTTATGCTCACACGGTGAATCTCTTTTGATTTTTTTTTTAAATTCTAGAAATTTGGCACTATTAATGACTTAATTATGTTCACACAGTGATTTTATTTATAATTGTAATATTTTTTTATTTTAACCCATGATTTTTTTCTTATGGTATAAATTTATTTTTATTTCCTCAAAAAGATTTAATTTTTATTTTTAATTTTAAAAAATTGGCACTATTAATGACCGTATTTTTTTTTAAAATGTTAGAATTGTACTCATTAATTGCACTCATTTTATTTTGAATGTTTTTTTTTGATTATTTTATTTTAAATGTTACAATTTTTAATCAATAATGGTAATTTTCTTTCCATACAAGTGTAACCTTTTTTTAAAATGGTCAAAGGCACTATTAATGGTCATTGATTTGGCACTATTAATGACCTTAATTTTTTTATGCTCAGAGGGTGATTTTCTTTTGGTTTTTTTTTTTTTTAAATTCTAGAAATTTGGCACTATTAATGACCTGTAATTATGTTCACACGGTGATTTTCTTTATAATTGTAATCTTTTTTATTTAAACCGGTGATTTGTTTTCTTTTGTTGGAAATTATTATTATTTCCTCAAAAAGAATTTATTTTTATTTTTATTTTTATTTTTAGAAATTTGGCACTATTAATGACCGTATTTTTTTTTTAAAATGTTAGAATTGTACTCATTAATTATGTTCACACGGTGATTTGCTTTTTAATTGTAATTTTTTTTAAACCCGTGATCCTTTTATTTTGTTAGAATTCATCATATGAATTTTTATTCAACTACTATATTAGTAATGGTCAATAACAAAGTTCATTGCTCGCAGTTGAAACTTTATGACCAATTCTCTCTAGCTGTCATCTAAAATTAAGGTATGATGTTTTGAATGCTCCTTCTTCTTCCATCTACTAATTACCTATTTCAAGTCTTTTGTCCCCTTCAAAAAAAAGTTTTTTGTCGAATCATTCTATGATATTTTTGTTTTATTATATGTGGTAGACAATTTGTTTGTGTAGGAATTGTTGAAGTGAGCTTTGATTTTGTTTGGACAGGGTATGGTCTTAACAACCTTAGGTAAGAAAACAAAATCCACATTAATTTTCACATTTTCGATTTATCAGAATTTTCGTTCTCACATTTTGGATTAATCAGTTTGATATTTTTTTACTTTTGGATTATCATCCTTCATTTTAATTTAATTTTTTCATTTGTTTTACTAATCGTTTGCAGGGATTCGTTTGTTGAAGACTACTACCTGCATACTGTAACGCCCCCAGACCTCGGGCCTAGCTGCGCTAAATGAGTCATAAATGGTCCAGTCAACTGCTTAGACCGCCGTCCTCGCTTGGTCTAAAAAGGCTAACCCGAGTTGACAAGACCTGTATGTTTCACACTTATATAGGGGTGAGCAGTATTTTGCTTTATCGATGTGGGATTTTACATATACACTCGGTAGGTTATTTTTATTGATCGTCCCTTGGTTTTTAGATTATATTTGTTTTTGTTGATGGTGGCGTTGACCGGATTATTAATACGACTGTCATTTTTGAATATCCTACTATGGAGGTAGATCTGAAATCTCGGCCATTTTATTGTTTTTCTTTCAGGTTGCTCTAGGTTATTTAGATCTACAAAAAAAAATAAAAAAATAAAGGCTTGATGCTTCAACGCCGGAATAAACATAGGATGTTGTGTTAATGGATAAGATGGTAGCATGTTTCACTGAAAATGTACAATGACGTTAACTAGGCTCTTTCAAGATTAATAAGAAGGTATATTTTTTCTTTTGATTGCGTGAATTCCGGTCATAGGTTGACCCAATAAGAATCAATTTTAGTTCTTTTTATGTTCATAGTTTCACGTTTATGCAGGTTTTTTATTTATGTTTTGTTTGCGATACTGATAGTTTTATATATTTTTGTTTTTTGGCACTTCTATAGACGATGCGAGATCCTTTTTTATAAATGAATCAATAGTGTGAGTTAGCCTCCAGCAGGACGAATGTAGTGAAAGTATATGCATTTCTGATTTATTGTCCTTAGTAGTGTTGATATACCACATTTGAATTGTTGCCAGTTTATGAAAACTTGAAAAAACTATGTAAGATATTTGATGTTGACGTTTCATATAAGAAGTTCGTGTGAATGCTACTGAGAAATTCCAGGTTGAGTAATCGGGTTTATGCGGAAAACTCTGAATTCCAGGTTAAGTTTTGAAGCTAATGCATATCATTATCAAGAACTTTGAATTTCAGGTTGAAGTTTATCATCTAATTCATATCATTATCAACCCCGTTATTCTCTCTACAGTGATAATCTTATTATGTTAATTATTTTTTTTGGCTTTTTCAAGATGTAAGAAAATCATTTCACATATGTATTTGTGTGTAGGTTTTATATCCCATGAAGGTGGAGATGAACTTTCAAATTTATCTATGGGTGGGGGTACATTGCATTTGGGTTTCTGTTTCTTATCTTTCTCTTTCAGGTGTCAAGTTTAATTCATTGTTGGATCGATAAAGTTTGAATTTAATAAAGAGAAATGTTTTTTTTGAAGGGGAGAAATGTTTATTCAACAACAAATATGTACAACAATGTGCCACATCACATTTTTACTCCATTGATTTTTATGGGACTCATATTAATCAATAGCTCCCACATCATAATCAATGATCCAAAAGTGTTGTGCACTTTGTTGTGGCACTATCACTACTCTTTAAATAATGCTTCTTTTTTAGTTCAACTTCATTCATATGGCATCCTGGTGAATAATTTCATCAATTATTTTCCGTGTGTGTGCAAGTTTTGATTTTGTATTGAAGGTTGGACAGTTATGTTGGTTAGGAAATTTGGTTGAAGATTTTTAGCAAATTCATGGATGATCCCTTTTGCTTCTGTGAGTATTTTTCGACCTTTTGCTGGTACTGGGATAGGTTGCATTTTGTTTTTTAATATTTTTTTTACTACAAGCCTTAATTATAAAACAATTGCTATTTTTTGTGTGCATTAGCATTTCACTTTTTGACTTTTCGGTGCACCGCATGATAATAGTTAAATCGTTTATATGTGCACCACATCTTTTCACACAGGCCTTAATGATAATAGTTAAATCGTGTATATGTGCGCAGCATCTTTTCGCACATAAGATATGTCACGAATGGTCCCCAAGACATGGTCTAGTGGTAAAGGGCTTGGTGATAAGTGTATGAGAAATATATTTGTTATATGAGTCACTATGATATTACAAGTATAGTGTGTATATATATACACTTTAGAGAATATTCTGGAGATCCTACGTAATTAATACAATTAATACAAAATATTCTATACATTTTATGTTCACACTATGTATTCACACTAATACCACCCCTCAAGTAGGGCGCGGACGCAGGACCAACTTGTCACGTTGATGAAGGTAGGTCGGGGCAAGGACTTGGTTAGAGAGTCGGCCAGTTGATCCTTGGCATTGACATGAGATATACACAGACGTCCTTGCTGAATGTTTTCACGAATATAGTGATAATCGATTGCCACATGCTTCATACGTGAATGGAAGACCGGATTAGCACAAAAGTGAGTCGTGCCAAGATTATCAAAGTAGATGACTGGTGCAGTGGACTGAGGAAAACCAAGATCTTGAAGGAGAAACAGGACCCAGTGTAATTCAGAGGTAGCGGCAGCAACAGACCTGTATTCAGCATCGGTAGAGGAATGGGCAATAGTCGTTTGTTTCTTGGAACTCCACGAGATTGGATTTCGACCGAGGTAGACAACATAAGTGTTGAAATAGTGTCATAAACCCAATCGGGTTGGACCGGTTTCGGCCGGGTCGGATCATTTCTACTATTTCTTTATGATTATACATATATAATAAATGGCTTTTCTGTTGTCATATATTTGTTCTTTTAAAGAACCAATTATGAATTGTTATATGATAACGTCCTTAGTATTAAAATGTGATAGAGAAACCATGATAGGCGATCATGGCTGATGAGATCTCTAATCACTTTAATAGTTTGATACTTAAATGTCTCTAGGCTTATGTACTATTAAACCGGGCATTGATAGTACAAACAGGCTACCACGTATTAGATGTCTTCTGACTTTAAGGGCAGGGATAGATCTCGTCTATCGAAGTGTAGAGACACTTGGACTGTACGTGGACGTGTATTATGCGTATGTTAGACTGACCCACTTACACTGTTAAGTGTCACACTATGTGACGGTTGTGTAATTATCTTTAGAAACGGAATCAACATGGCATCACGGTGTGGATTGTCATGATTTGATACTATTGAGGTTTCCCTTAGCTATGGAGCGATCATGCGGTAGTGATCGGGTATGATACTGATGCTGGATATACAGAAACCCGAATCCGGATCCGATCCATAATTGGATAGTCAGATCTGATTCACAGCACCGATCGAGACACTCGATCTTGCACAACGGAAGCTATGAATAAATTCGCATGCGATTTTACCACGATATGATTCACACAAATAATTAATCTACAAGAAGGTTAGTAGATTTACCTCAACGGAAAGAAATGAGAAATTTGACAAAAGGGAGAAGCCACAATATTCCGGATTGTATCTCCAAGCGACGACTGGTGGACGTCGATCCTCGCCGCAAAACCTCCTCGAATATGCACTCTAAATGACTAAGGCAAGAAACTAATTTTTCTTCCTTTTATTTACTTGGTGGCGCAAATTGTGTTATATTTTGTGCTAGGAGGAACTCTCTTTGTTAGGTGTAGTGCCCGAAAGACAATTATCTAATTGTTTTAGGAAAGAATTAAGAATTCATCTTATTATATGCATGCATGCTTATAATTAAGACACTACTGAAAACCCTAAGTACCTCGTTTATGTAATCACATAACTCAGTGTATGGCTATACACAAGAGGATTGAGTCAGTGAGATGTACTTAAAATTAACTTAGTCCGTAGCGTTGATTAATCTGAGTACGGGTCTCATGATTAATATGCTAATAATGTGCCTGAGAACACTTTACGGTGTGACAGTCTTATCCGTTTATCGGTAATAAGGTACCTAGTGGGGCATTTATATATGATGATAATCATATAGAAATTTGGACCGATTTGATTTGAGTTCTCGATATAATTCCGTGATCGAGAAGTCTTATCGAATCACAAGATGATCATATATGGATTAATCTCAATCCTGAGGTGATCACAGACAGCTGGAATCCATTCTTTCCCTCGGGAAGTAGACAGACAGTTCCCTTATTTGTTAATCCTAGAAACTAATCGATCCGCGGAGTTCATATTATATTAGTTATGAACTAATTGATCACTAAGGGTTAATGGTAAATAAGGATAAGAGGTTTCGATAAGGGTCTACGGAGACATCCCGAATCGAAATGAACAGTCTATGGAGGATTTATCCATATGTAATGATTATATCAGTGGACACCTTATCAACTCATGGTTGAGTGTAAGTTATCTATATTTGGTAGAGTTCAGTTTCGGGTTTATGGTGGTGTAATCCCGGAATTAATAGATTGAATATTATTGTTCGGTCTAACGAATAATTTTATTTAATTTATTGTAGCTACTGAATATAGGTCCATGGTCTCCGACGTGGCTCCTAATATAGCATATAGGTTTTTTCGTCGCTTCACTCAATTATAATTAAATAGTTGGATTGGACTATTTAATTGATATGTGGATTAATTGTTTAGTTGGAGGAATTTGAGACTGAGCAGAAAATATACGGCAAAGAAAACTTATTTATAGTGGTTTAACCATGAACTCTAATTTGTCGGAGGCATCATCTCATTCATCCGAAACGACAACTCAAACGATATAATGATTTGCACTGATCAGTCTATATAAGCACACCAAAACAGAAAAGAGCCATGTGCCCATTTAAAATTCTAACTTGCGCATTTTATTTTTGCTTGCAAGTTATTTAAAACCTTTTCTTTTGATATCATATGAAGATTTTTGGGATTATTCTATTTGGAATTCATTATTTTTAAAATTTTATTCCTTTAATACATGAATATTATTTTTTAAATCATTTTGGCCGAGAGCAATATGTTTCTCATATGTCACATAATGAATTTATTTTTGCACGTTTGTATGTATTGAACTGAATATTTTCCTTACGATGTTTCAATTTGCATTCTGAAAGTATATTGATTATCTTTGTTTTCCATATGAAGGATTCAATCTTCAATTGATACATTGTTCATTGCCGTGGATTTTTGTTAGTTTGTTTATTTGCTCCTCTTCCTTTAATGTTCTTGATTTAGTTGGTTGTTCTTAAGATGATTAGTCCTGTGAGAGGCTATAAAAATGAAAAGCAAAGCTAGATAATTAACATAAAATTTTATTTCTTGAGCCTGTAAATGAGGACTTTATTGATTGTTGAGATTGCGAATATGATGTCTTTTATGAATTTTCACCAACTTCTGATTCTCACAGTCCAATGGATTTGTTGTTACAAGTTTTGATCTTTACTCATTCAAATGTATATCACATCTCCAATAAGGGGTGCGTCAATTTGGGTGAATTCTGTACAACATGTCTCTTGAGTTTACCTTCGTTTTTGTAAAAAAAAATTATACGGCAATATTTTTATTTTGTAATCAGCAAAAATCAATATCTAAGTTTTTCTAATCCTAATAGCTAGCTGTGTTAGTTCCAAGATTTACAAAGATGATAAGGAATGCTACATGTAACCGATGTTAGTTCCAGGATTTTCATATAACGTAGATCATAGGGAATGCTACATGTAACCACAAATTACATGTTGATACAAAATTTATTTGTAAAAATATTATATGTTTATTCAAAAAATATATATTATATTTCGGTGCATATTGTTTTTAAAGTTGAACACCATCCCCGTGCGTTATGCACACGTTCATGGCCATTTTTATTTGTTTCATACCCGTCACTTAATAAATAAATAAATAAAATTGGTTCAGTTAGCCTTCTCAAATCTCGGCAAATTATTCAAGAAAATAAACTCGGCAATAACTGCTTCGATTTGGAATATCATTCCAAAAAAAAATCTCAACAATAACTTCTTTGATTACACATATCATTCCAAAAAAATACTAAACTAGATCTCATAATTGAATAGGACGGATTCTAAGGGTAATTTAACCCAATTACCAGTAATTTAAACCTAAAGTCCGCTTTTCACCCCTTCCATACCCGTCACTAAATAAATAAATATCAGTTCAGTTAGCCTCCTCAAATCTCGGCAAATCATTAAAAAAATTATCTCGGCAATAACTGATTCGGCAAATTAGTAAAAAGAATATGCATTTACTGTGGCTTTCGATGAGAAAAATATGTCTCGCAATATGCATTTCATTTCCGGGTTTTCCAATCATTTATAAGTTTGTTTTTTTTTGTTTTTTAAGCCATTTTCAGTTCCTGTGATACGCGTTTTCTAATTTTTGGATGGTTTATTTTTAATAATGAAGATCATAGATTTGAATTTTCTATTTGAAATTTATATCTAATGGAAATATCAGATGTTAATATGAATTAAATTCATAATAAATTATTATCTTATCATATGTGTAAAATTGTATCAATATCTATATATAATAGAAAGAGGAAGGGAAATAAAATTAATTGACCTGTATCGACTGATTGACCCGCTCCATGACCCGTTTTATTTAATTCAATTTTCATGAAGAAAAAAACAAAAAAACACCATATATCCATTAATTATTATGAAATTAATGAATTTTTTTTGAAATCTCAATTAAAATAAAATAAGAATTTGAATTTTGAATTTTGAATATGGATATTAATTATGCATTTAATGCAGTATTTTTGGAATCTCAAGTATAAGGAAATAAAAATTTGATTTTGAATTTGGAATAATAATTATATATCCATGAATAATTATGAAATTAATGCAAAATTTTTGAAATCTCAAGTAAAACAAAATAAGAATTGGAATTTAAATTTAAATAATAATTAAGCATTCAATGCGGTATTTTTGGAATCTCAAGTAAAATGAAATAAATATTTGAATTTTGGATTTTGAATCTGAATAATAATTATATATCCATGAATAATTATGAAATTGATGCAATTTTTTTGAAATCTCAAGTAAAACGAAATAAGAATTTGAATTTTGAATTTGAATAATAATTATGCATTTAATGAAATATTTTTGGCATCTCAAATAAAAGGAAATAAAACAATGAATTTTGTATTTTGAATTTTGAATTTGAATAATAATTATTAATTTAATGCAATATTTTTGGAATCTCAAGTAAAATGAAATAATTGAAGATAAGTAAAAGGAAATAAGAATATGAATAATAATTATTAATTCAATGTAGTATTAATGGAATTTCAAATAAAAGAAAATAAGAATTTGAATTTTGAATTTGAATACTAATTATGAATTCAATGCAATATTTTTGGAATCTCAAGTAAAAGGAAACAAGAATTTGAATTTTGAATTTGAATAATAATTTTGAATTTTGAAAGTAATATTAGGTAGTATTTTACAATTCCAATAATTCCATTAATATCGATTATATCTTCCTTCAATCTTCTATGTGGTCTTTTCTTGTTCGACCGGATCTATGGGTATCTGGAAATATCCTGAATATCCATCCAGGAAACAGTAGAATGCATGTCCTGCCAGACGCTCTAGCATCTGGTCAATGAAAGGAAGGGAAATGATCTTTCATTGTAACCTCATTGAGTTTTTCGTAGTCTATCTGAGACTCTATAACCCGTTACTAGCCTCAATGCTATTTCTTCACCCTTTTCATTCTTCTCGATAGTAATTCCTCCTTTCTTAGGAACCACTTGAGTAGGGGACACCCATTCTTGTCGAAGAATTGCATAAATAATACCCATGTCCAAAAGCTTGATAATCTCCTTACGAACTACCTCTTGCATGTGAGGTTGAGCCTCCTCTGGGTCGTATCGACACACTTGGCACCTCTTGATTTTAATCTTGTGCATGCATATGTCAGGAGATATCCCTCTGATGTCTCCCACTTGCCAACCAAAAGCTTTCTCATTCTTTCTCAAAATGTTTAACAGTTTCATCTCTTCCAACCGGGATAGCTTGGCAGAAATAATCAACGGAAGCTTGTCACCTTCTCTCAAGAAAACATATTTCAGATGCTTAGGCAACGGCTTCAGTACCAAATCTGTAGGGGGTTCTTCTAAACTCGATTTAAGATCTCCACTTTTCAACTCAACATCACTGAGTTTACTTGGTGGTCCCACTTCCAAAGCTTCTCCTTTCAACGAAACTTTATTAAATTCAGCTCCTAGTTGTTCTAGATTCACCCAACCATGATTATTCAAATTTTCAACTAGTCGCTCATATTCAGTCTCAACAGCCATGACTTGCTTTTCCATGTAATCATTAAAGTCATCTGACATGTCCTCAATGGAGAAGCTGGTTGGTTAATCAGAGGGTCTTTGAATAGCTTTGGAGACACTGTAGCTCACCTCCTGATCACCGACTCGTATGGTCACTTTCCCTCCTTCACAGTCAATGAGGGCTCTGGCTGTAGAAAGAAAAGGTCTTCCAAGTATCAAGGGGACATTCTCATCCTTTTCTATGTCTAGGACGTACCAGTCAACCGGAAAAGTAAATCTATCAACTTGAACTAATACGTCCTTTAGTATCCCCGCAGCTTTCTTGGAAGATCTATCAGCGAATTGTAGGTTCATGGTCGTGGGTTCTAAAAGATCATTCAATCCAAGCTGTTTACATACAAACAATGGCATCAGACTTATGGATGCACCCAGGTCACATAAAGAGTTGGGAAGACTAGGCCTCCCATCAGCAATGTGAGCACAAATTTCCCAGGGTCACCCCTCTTGATTAGTAGATCTTGGTAACTTATCACAGAACAATCCTCACCAATCAACCGATCCATGTCTTCTAACTTCTTCTTAGAGGAAACAACATCCTTGATGAACTTAGTGTACTTAGGCATCTCAACCAAAACATCAGATAATGGAAGATTAACCTGAGTATTTTTCAGAAGATTAAGTACTTTTTCATATTTCTTGTCCTCATGCAAGGAGATGTTGTTTTTTCTAGGGGGAAATGGTTCTTTCTTTAAGTCACTCTCAGAAAAGACTTTCTTCGAGGATGAACTGACAGCTTTATCTTCCAAATCTTTCCACCTCACCGCTTTCTCACTTCTTTTTCTTGTCAGGGGATCCGGCACCTGACTCTCACTTGATTCTTCATTTCTCAGGGGATCAGCCACCTGAGTACTCTCTTGCAGAAAAGGGGAACATGGGTGCTCGATTTCCCCTCCTGCCTCATCACTGGCCGGAGGGGTTAGTGGTTTCCCTGGTTCGTGGGACCACTAAGTTGAGTACCAGATCTGAGATTCATGGCACTGGCCTCTTCATTACCATAGGGAATTGAAGGAACTAGGTCAATGCACTGGCTATGATTCAAATCGGTCTGAGCTACCTGACCACCCTTAGGATTTTTCTCCGTAAAGTCGGGCAACCGCCCGAGGAAGTGGAAGCTAGTTGGCCAGCCATTTGCCCGATCTGCCTCTCAAGACACTTTATTGTGCTCTGAAGGGATTGGATATTATTATTCAGCTCCTCTAGTTTAGCTTCAAGATCATTAGAGTGGGAGGGGCCTTGAGAGTTCTGAAAGTTCTGCGGGTTGGTTTGGCTGGAATGATTCTGAAACACAGGATTTGAATTGTTTGGCCAATTTTGATTGAACCTCTCATTTGTATTGGAAAAATTCGAGTTCAGGTTCTGATTGAAGCTTGGTTTCGATTGAAATTCGATTCGGTTAAAATTAATTTTGATTGAGATTTTGATTTCGATGGAAACCCTGGTTTTGAAGATTGCTTTGGCGGAGAGGCGATTGTTAAATCTCGATTTCTTGGGCAAAGAAAGCATTAACTTCAGCATTCTGTCCATTCATAGGGCAGAAACGAGAAGTGTGCCCCACATTATCACATGTCTGGCATGCGACTGAATTGTATTGTCCCTGATTCTGGACAGCATTAACTTGATAGGTTGAAGGGGAAATAAATTGACACTGGCCAACCATGTGGCCAGTTTGACAACAATTTTCACAATACAGAACTTGAGAGTTCTGCGGAAATGATAGATTCTGATTCGTAGGATTTAGAGACCTTGTAAGAGCAGCCACCTACTGTTGCAGCATGGCAATTTGATTTTGATTGTTCACCTCCTTGATCCTAAGAGGAGGATGAGGAGGAGGTGTCTGAATATCTTGAGAGGAGGGGGCATAATTATACTTGGCAATATCCTCGAATAATGCCCACCCCTCTGTAGGTGTTTTCCTCAGGAATGCCCCACCAGAAGAACTATTGACCATACCCTTGGTGAGCTCGGTCAATCCACTGAAAAATGTGTTGACTTGCCTCTGCAAGTCCAAACCATGGTGAGGGCATTTACGAAGAAGAGCTTTGAATGTCTTCCATGCATCAAAGAACGATTCGTTTTCCTTTTGATAAAAAGTGAAAATTTCACTTAAGCATTGGGCCGTCTTGGATGGTGGGAAATATTGACTTAGGAACCCTTTTTCGAGTCCCGCCCAGGTGGTGATCGATTCGGCAGGAAGAGAGTTGTACCACTCTTTTGCCTCCCCTTTCAAGGAAAGCGGAAATAACTTCAACTTTATCGTATCCTCACTTACACCTTGAATGCGAGTCGTACCACATATCTCCAAAAATGTGTGTACATGAGTATGAGGATTTTCAGATTGAAAACCATGGAAGATTGATGCATGTTGCATCATTTGGATGAGCCCAGGTTTGAGTTCGAAGGTTGGTGCATTTATGGCGGGTAGAACGATGGCCGGATTGACTTGGACTTCACCAGGCATGGCGTAGTCAGCCAACGTACGTCTATCTTCTGCAGCCATAATGACTATGTCTTCGATCTCTTCAGCTAAACGTTCCTCAAGGTCTTGATCGGCCTTACTCCCTTCGTCAGGAAGAACTGCAGGAAGGACTCTTCGCCTGTTTGGTCTGACTATGGTCCGCTCGAGGTCGGGGGTATAGAGTAGTGGCCCCTTTTGACTTCGAGTTTGCATAAACCGAAACCAAAATCAAGTTGTCTAAACTAAAAACTAAGAGTTAAAACCTATAAAAAGGAAATAAAAAACAGGAGGTCAGACGGGCGTCCAATTAATCCGGACGGGCGTCTGCCTGAAGAACTAGAGGGCCGTTTGGGGCAAGCCAGACGCTAGTCTGATTTCCTCCAAACGGTGCAGAGTTGGTTCTTTTTAGATGGACGGGCGTCCACTTACTCCAGACGCCCGTTTGGAAACCAACACAGAAAACAGAAACATAAAATAAACTTAGTAAAAATTGGACAACCGTACCGAGTCCCCGGCAACGGCGCCAAAAACTTGTCTCGGATTTTATCTAATGAAAAAAATAAACAAGTAATAAAAATAAATCCGGTTTACCCCAAGTGTATGGATCGTAGTATAGAGGTTAATACCGGAGTCGAATCCACAGGGAATCGGGGTTGTTTACCTAGTTTTTATCTAACTAACCTAAGGATGTCACAACTACTATTACTACAATTAATAGAAAATAAATACGATTAACACGTAACAAACTAAAAACGAAAATAACAAAAGTAAGCTGGACAGAAGAATATAAATCTAAAGCCAGGAAACGTGATTACGAACCAAATTATCTAAAATAATCTATTCTAAAACCTAAACATGCAGTAAAAAGTTCTAACTTAGCTAAGCAATTCAAGTTCAAGCGATTTTAATCAATAATTTAACGAACGAACAATCAATTGATCCACCAATTCTATAACATTCAATTCCTCCTCTAGATTATCTAGTGATGATTAATCAAAAGTTGTGATTCACCTATCAAAGGTATGAATTTCTAATCTCTTAGATAATTCGTTTATTAATCTCTTATCTTTCGATCTTAAAGATTAACGCTTTTAATATCAAAGGTGTGAAATTTCTCAATCTCTAATCTAGAAACTCAACCTAACAACTCTCGTTAATTAGATTAAAGATTTAATCTTTATTACGGTGATCTAGGGTTTAATCACGATTTTCATCAAACATTAAACATCAAGCATGCAAGGTATCTATCGATTAAATTGCATAACAACAGGTAAAACATAATAAAGATGCAACTTTTAATAAACCCTCACAAGATAATCCAAAGAGAAATCAAAGTTTTGCTAGAACGGCTTCACAACGCTTGTTCCAATGAGCTCTAGCCTCTATTCATCGCTTGAACACTCGAAATAGCTTCTATGGAGTACATAAAAATAAAGGATTCTCTCTAGGAATTTAAAAGCATAAAATTTATCTAAGAAACGTGCAAACCACGAAAAAAAACGCCCTTAGGGTTTATGTGGCCGCTAGGGTAATTGTCTTCTCCTTTGGGTTGAAAAAACACGACTATAAATAGGTTTTAAGTCGGTTTAGGTGAGGCGGCGGACGGACGCTTCGTCAGAGTGTTGAATGCCCGCCCAGGGTGTATAAAATCTTCGAGTCGGGCCGAGTCATATCGAGGCGCCCGCCCTATGTAAATTTGGACGCTCGTTCAGTAAAAATCTCAATACTCTGAATCCGGTTTTTCTTCCTGGAGGCCCGTTCAGTTATTCAAACGCCCGTCCATCTGGACGGGCCTTCAGACGCCCGTCTGGATCAACTTCATTCCAAATCTTCAATCCAATCTCAACTTTATCTCTTTCCTTCTATTCAAATCTTCAGTTGAACATCGGTTAAGCTCCTTTCATGCCAAATTTGTGTACCTTCAAGATGACAAAAAACATGCAAAGTGTAAAATCATTCATATAGATAGAAAATCATCAATAAAACCATGAAATCAACTCAACTTTGCAATTCAACAACTTTTCACTTAATTTACTTAATAAATCTAATAAATACTTACTTTTCATGCAAATCATCAGAGTATAGAGGAAAATTGTTACGAAATAGAACGATATAAATCATAGAAAATCACCCTAAACAACTCCCCGACACTTAGCTTTTGTTCGTCCCGAGCGAAACAAAACAAGATCAAGGCTCGGAGAAAAGATAGACATTTCAGCAAGAATACAACATATCTAATAAATTAAAGGTTCACCCCGGTGTGTGTTCAAAGCCATAGCAAACTTCCACTAAGTCCACACTTGAAAATTACCAAGCAACTAGCAAATACCCCATTTAAACTAGAAATAAATGATACTTATAACATGCACCCTACAAAACGTAATATATCCCGAAAAGGATGATATAATACATTTAGGACCTTTCTGACATACTCAGAGGATAATCCCTGCAACATATCTATCGGTTTATACTGGGGATAAGGTAGGCGATAACTAAGTCTTATATCAATTCATACCAACACTTTTCGGAAGTTGATTTAATCATCATTCACATTTATACGCACATCAGAATGAGCTATTGCTCGTCATAGTAGAATAGGACATTCGAGATATGACCTACCGTACTCAAATCATCAAGCAGCTTCTTCTGACTGTCGTGAGCTTTTGGTCATCATAGTGGTATAGGACATTCGAGATATGACCTACCTCACTCAAATCATCGACCAGCTTCCGACACACCCAACTAATTCATTTTTTTTAAAACAACTTTAGATATTCACAGTATGTCATACTCCGGCTCTAAACACAAACTATTATAATTCTCACGATACGTACATTAGCACTAAGCACAAGATACTTATAAGATAATCAAAAATTACTAATCCAAATGGGTATAGCTTTATATTTTAGCTCATCATTTAATATGGCTCGTGAAATGTATGTCGGGTGAAACATCTAACCTACTAAACATACAATATACGGCATAAAAGTCTATTACAACCGAACAAAAATATGCATTCGCTCAACCGGGACAAAACAAAAATTTGAAAATTTTAGCTCTGTTCAGCATAGAATAACAATATAAGCAAAAAGATACACATAACCATTCCCCTCCCCCACACTTAAACGACAACATGTCCTCAGGTTGTGCATAATTAAAAAGAAACAAAGTACTTAGCTGATTTGAATAGATACTCGAACCGTTGGTCTGGCAGGAGCATGAAGAAACCAACGTTCGTAACCTCAAGGATTATATGTTTCAGCACGATCTCAATACTAGCTCAAAAAAAAAGCTAAAAATATGCCTGCACTACTCGATAAACACGGGAAAATCTCGGGGAAAAAATGGGGATTATATCATATCGCAGATAAATATAAAGATAAAGATAAGGATAAGGTGAAATCGAATCAAACTACAATTCAAGCACGACAGCTAAAAATAAAAACCAGAGAAATGTCAATGATACGCCTTATGGCTTACAAGATTCATCAATAAAAACAAAAACAAATATAGTAGCAAAGCACAGTCAAATTCCAGGGATAAAAATACAAAATAGAATCATGCTCAGAAAGTCAAGTCTGCCCTGGTGCCGAAGAATCACCAGCAGGAGGCGCTCCATCCGTAGGAGTATCAGTAGGAGATCCAGTCTGTGGTGTAGTAGTCCTCCCTGCTGTGTCAACTTGCTCCTCCTCAGAAGACGACTCAGCATGAAGAACATCTGCAATAGCCTGCTCAATGTCGTCAGAGAAAACGTAATCCATAGTGCTTGCGTTGTAGCATCGCTGGTCCCTCAGAGGACGGCCCTCACTCATACACCGTAAGATAGTCAGAATATTGTTCTGTGACGTTCGCATGTCCTCCATCCAGTTCTCTTATACTATTTGCCATACTTAAACGCATCCGAACTGATGGAGATAAAGAAGGAAGGGAAGATACTGAGGTTGATCGATGATGATGATCCGGGCTCGTGTCTTTGCCTCACCTCGATCGGCCGCTGAAGATTTCACTTTCTCTCGCTGCAAGAACCTCGGATTTTTAGGTTTGTGATCAGTTTTGTATTCGGGAACCCCAGCATCTAGACAGAGACTATGGATCAAATGTGGGCAAATCAGACATCGAGCATAGACTTTCTGATTCAACGCTATCTCATCAAAAATCGCCTGTCCAACATCAACATTTAACTTAAAGTTCAAGGCGTAGAGCATCCCAAGATCGCCAATGTGAAAATGCGTCAAGTTGTTCTTAGGGAACAACCTGTTCTGTATAAATCGACACTGGACTTTCCAATCCTCCGTCCAAGAGGTAGTAACCAACTCTTTCCTATCACCTCTCGGTCTAAGTGTCCACGGCACCTCCGGGCACACTTTCAGTCTAAGATCCTCCAAAGGGTCCTCACCCGCGTCCTGCTTCGCTTTAATCGCTTCCTTATAATCCAACCCCTCAAAAGGTGCTAACTGGTATTTCTCGTTGATAACCTTCGGTGTAAACGGCACCTTAACTCCTCGAACCATAACTACCCCAGTTTCTAGATCCGTTTCAGAACAGTTCGCATAAAACTCACGAACTAGGGTAGCATTGACAGGGGTTCTAGGGGTTCTCATCAGTGCACCCCACTTTCTATCCGTTAACATCGTAACAAAAGATGGATCTACTTGAGACTCAAGAACGGCTCTCTCAATCAACATAGTTCTCGTCAGATAATGCTTATTGTAAACGTCTAGGGCCTTGGGGTTAATGAACCTCCGAGCAAATGGAATAGGGATAGGGGGTCGAACATTTTGTCTAACAGGCTCCCTGCTCTCAGTTGCCTCCTCAGTCATAGGCCTAGGTGTTTCCTCAATCCTTTCAACCCTAGGTAATCTCACTAGAGGTACCTCATCATCAGTGTCTGACTCAGATTCATCGCTCAATGGCACCCTAGATTGACCCTGAGCAGCCCTAGGAAGACGTTCTCTAATCTCAACACCCCGCGTGGGAAGTACGAAGGTTGGATCGACAACCTTTTTCTTTTTACTCGGTTCCGTTGCTATCCCCTTACCATGTCGTTTCTGAACCTCTTTACGTATCATAGCTATACAACCTAGACAAACAACAACCCAAACCACAATGCAAACAAAACCACCCGTTTATCGTCCAAACGGGATTTCCCAATAATTCAAAAACCAAACCACAACAAAACCATCATGCAACCATCCACCATCAACCATCACCACCCCAGATCACAAACAAAACAAGAAGAAGAAAAAAACTAATAAGTGATAGCATTCATGTGACAAAAAAACAAAAAAATTGATTTGGAGATCGAACTAAAAAAAAAACATGAATTAATCTAAGAAAAGGTTATAAATTCTTACCAGGTGTAAGGAGAGGGTGATGAAAATAATAATTTGGAGCCCTAACAATGCAAAATCGACCCCAAAGTTTGGATTTTTCCTCCAAAAAAAAATCGCACAAGCTAGGTCACTGGATCAGATTAATGGTCGTTTGTTGTTGGATTTGGTTTGAATAATCGATGAGAGGAGTTTGAGATGTGTTTGCAGAGCCTTAAATCGTCAAAAATGGTTTAGAAACAAGGATTTGAGGGCAAAGAGGGCGCAAGAGTCGTTTTTTTTTTGAATTTTCTGGTGCAAATGAAATTTGGGAGCAAGGGGTATATATAGAAGCTGGGCGGACGGGCGTCCAGTGAAGTAGACGAGCGTTCGCCTGGGAAACTTATGAACTGGACGGGCGTTCGATGAAACAGACGCCCGTCCCACTTTTCAAACAAATACAGCGTTGGAGGGAACTTTCTGGACGGGCGTCCAGAAAAGATGAACGCACGTTCAATGAAACACATGCAAACGGGTGTCCCATATGATGGACGGGCGTCCAAGATCAAAATTAAGCAAAAACATAGAATTTTCATACATTTTTATTCAAACCCTTATTGCCTCATATAAATCAAACAAAAAAACTTCAACTACATAAAAACTAGACGACAGTGGGTTGCCTCCCACCGAGCGCTTTTGTTTAACGTCGTTTGCTCGACGAAACACCTAACGAAGCTAGTCATCATAAATATCAGCCCAATCCACAATCCGGATCAGACGACGGAGCATGTCAATCGCGGGAGGAAAATCGTATTCATCCTGTAGGGCCCAGTCCTCTCCAGCAACATCCACTCCTCGGAAATGCTCAGCACGCAGCACTAGCAACAAGTCGGTTAGCATCGGATCATTGAGGATTGTATACGGTCGTCCTAAAGCATGCTGCAGGTCCTCGGTATTAAACTCTCCACCTCCCAAAGCTTGGGGTACAATGATAACGTAGGTAACAGTCCTGAGGCGAGTGATGATATCATAATCTACGTCCAGAATGATCGTCCCTCCAGGTCCATCATCTAAGGTGATAAGGTGGATCCTACTAATGAAAGGGAACTCATGCGGCAGAACTCCGTAATCCATTTCAAAAAACACAAAGCTGAACTGAAGCATAGTCAACAATTACCCTAATTAGACTTAACTAAACAAATAAATCAAAGAAAAGAGTAAAACAAAAGTAACTAATACAAATAAGGATATCTAGGATGCCCCTAGTGGCGCTTTTGGTTTGTGTCGTTAGCTCGACAATCTCTCAATTTAGCCTGGATCAGGCCATTTAACCTTTCTTCCAGCCAATACATCGTGTAAGCTCTGATCAGTAGTGTGGCTGCAAAAACAACATCTAACACATGGGGTCAAGCTTTTGATAGCTTTCCAAACACTTTTAATCCTCCCCATTGTAGACTTCTTCTTCTTCAGACATCTCTTAATTTGTTTCTCCTTTTAAACTCTTCCATATCCCAACTACCACCATGACTTCCTCTAATGGACCCTTTGCCGTCATCCTCGAAAACAAGTCGGGTGAAAATTCGTCAAACTTATTGACTTGGGTATACCACCCGAGGATGTCGAGGAAATGAACAATCAAAGGTTTTTCTTTGGTTTGACCGATATAATGCTTGCACCTTTGACCATTCACTCTGAACAATTTGGTCACCATGACCTCTTAGTTCTAAAACACCTCCGGGAATGATTTGTAGAATTTCAAAGGGCCGGACCAACGTGTCCTCAACTTTCGAGGAAGCAGATGTAACTGGAATTGTACAATAGAACTTGCTCCCCAACTTTAAATTCTCGCTTCTTGATTTTGGCATCATGAAGGAGTTTCATCTTATCTTTACTTATCCTGGCACTCTCGTAGGCTTGGAGTCTAAACTCATCTAACTCATGCAACTGCTGCAGTCGGTGTTCACCATATGATTGGGTATCGAAGTTTAAGAACTTAGTGGCCCAATACACTCTATGCTCCAACTCAATTGGCAGGTGGCATGGTTTTCCATATACCATCTGATAGGGTGATGTACCCATGGGGGTTTTGTAGGCAGTTCGATATGCCCATAGTGCATCATCCAACTTGAGACTCAGAGTCCTTTTCGTGATCAAGCATTTACTACTTTCTCCAGGATCTTCTTCAAGCTCTGATTACTTCGTTCAACCTGACCACTAGTCATAGGGTGATATGGTGTGCCGATTTTATGCCGAACGCCATATTTCTCAAGTACTTTCTCCAGTGGTCGGTTGCAGAAGTGTGTTCCCTCATCGCTTATCAAGGCACGTGGGCACCCAAACCTCACAAAGCTATTTTTCTTCAGAAAGCTCATGACTGTTTTGTGGTCATTGCGAGAAGTGGCTTGAGCCTCCATCCATTTCGATACATAATCGACACAGACTAAGATGTATTTATTTCCACAGGAAGATGGGAACGGGCCCATAAAATCAATTCCCCATACATCGAAGACTTCACATTCTAGAATGGGTTTCAACGGCATGTCAAAATGCCTTGTTAAAGCTCTGGTTCATTGGGACCTATCACAAGCTTTGCAGAAAGCTTCTGAATCCTTGAAGATCGTGGGCCAATAGAAACCAGACTGAAAGATCTTGGCAACGATTTTCCAAGGGCCAAAGTGGCCACCAGTAGGCCCACTGTGGCATTGTTCAATAATATCACGTTGCTCTGATTCGGGAACACATCTTCTCAACAATCCATCTTTACAGATTTTAAAGAGGTAAGGTTCATCCCACACAATGGTTTTCAAGTCAGAGAAGAATTTCTTCTTCTCCTGATATGAAAATTCCAGATTTAAGTATTGGGAATGCAGGTAGTTGACGATGGAAGAATACCACGGAACATTTGGAGTGCACTCATCTATATGCATAACATTTTCGAGAGGAAAGTAAAGGTCTATGTCTTCAGGCTCTTTCTCTACTTCATTCTGCATTCTCGAAACATGATCCGCTACTACGTTTTCCATGCCCTTTTTTATCCTTAATTTGAACATCAAATTCTTGCAGGATCAGTATCCAGCGTAGTAGGCACGGTTTAGCATCTTTCTTTGTCATGAGATAGCGTAGAGCAGCGTGATCAGCCCACACAGTAACTGCAGCTCCCAACAAGTAACTACGAAATTTGTCCATAGCGAAGACTACGACCAATAATTCCTTCACCGGTGGTCGTGTAGTTTACTTGAGTAGGGTTTAGTGTGTGACTAGCGTAAAGATATCGGTGGAACTTTCCCTTTATTCGTTGTCCTAAGATCGCACTCTGGCGTAGTTGGATGCATCACACATAAGCTCGAAGGGTAGATTCGGTCGGGAGAGATAAGAATCGGTGCAGAAATCAAGCGACTTTTAAGCTCCTCAAACGCTTGCTTGCAACTATCATCAAAATTAAAAACAACGTCTTCTTTGAGTAGGGTAGATAGGGGCTTGGCTATCTTGGAAAAGTCTTTAATGAATCTCCTATAAAAACCGACGTGTCCAAGAAAACCTCTCACTTCGCGCACATTTCTAGGAAAACTCATCTTCTCTATAGCTTCCACTTTTGCCCTATCTACTTCCATACCTTTGGCGGAGATCTTGTGGCCAAGAACTATTCCTTCATCTACCATAAAATGACACTTTTCCCAGTTTAGGACTAAGTTCTTTTCCACAAAGCGGGATAAAACCTGGTCAAGATTATTAAGACAATCATCGAAGGATTGACCAAAGACTGAGAAATCATCCATGAATATCTCCATACACTTTTCAACCAAATTTATCAAAGATTGCCGCGCATACACTTTTGGAATGTAGCTGGGGCATTGCAGAGAGACAAATGGCATTCGCTGTAGCGAATGTACCATAAAGGCGGTGAAAGTGGTCTTTTCTTGGTCGACCGGATCTATGGGTATCCGGAAATATCCGAATATCCATCCGAAGCTTGATAGAATGCATGTCCCGCCAGGCGCTCACAGCATCCGGTCAATGAAAGGAAGGGAAATGATCTTTCATCGTAACCTCATTGAGTTTTTACGTAGTCTATCTGGACTCTATAACCCGTTACTAGCCTCAATGCTATTTCTTCACCCTTTTCATTCTTCTCGATAGTAATTCCTCCTTTCTTAGGAACCACTTGAGTAGGGGACACCCATTCACTGTCAGCAATTGCATAAATAATACCCATGTCCAAAAGCTTGATAATCTCCTTCTTAACTACCTCTTGCATGTGAGGGTTGAGCCTCCTCTGGGGCTGTTTGACACACTTGGCACCCTCTTCAGTTTTAATCTTGTGCATGCATATGTCAGGAGATATCCCTCTGATGTCTCCCACTTGCCAACCAAAAGCTTTCTCATTCTTTCTCAAAATGTTTAACAGTTTCATCTCTTCCAACCGGGATAGCTTGGCAGAAATAATCAACGGAAGCTTGTCACCTTCTCTCAAGAAAACATATTTTATATGCTTAGGCAACGGCTTCAGTACCAGATCTGTAGGGGGTTCTTCTAAACTCGATTTAAGATCTCCACTTTTCAACTCAACATCACTGAGTTTACTTAGTGGTCCCACTGCCAAAGCTTCTCCTTTCAACGAAACTTTATTAAATTCATCTCCTAGTTGTTCTAGATTCACCCAACCATGATTATTCAAATTTTCAACTAGTCGCTCATATTCAGTCTCAACAGCCATGACTTGCTTTTCCATGTAATCATTAAAGTCATCTGACATGTCCTCAATGGAGAAGCCGGTTGGATAATCAGAGGGTCTTTGAATAGCTTTGGAGACACTGTAGCTCACCTCCTGATCACCGACTCGTATGGTCACTTTCCCTCCTTCACAGTCAATGAGGGCTCTGGGTACGTAGAAAGAAAAGGTCTTCCAAGTATCAAGGGACATTCTCATCCTTTTCTATGTACAGGACGTACCGAGTCAACCGGAAAAGTAAATCTATCAACTTGAACTAATACGTCCTTTAGTATCCCCATGACTTTCTTGGAAGATCTATCGGTAATTGTGGTTCATGGTCGTGGGTTCTAAAAGATCATTCAATCCAAGCTGTTTACATACAGACAATGGCATCAGACTTATGGATGCACCCAGGTCACATAAAGAGTTTGGGAAGACTAGGCCTCCCATCAGCAATGTGAGCACAAATTTCCCAGGGTCACCCCTCTTGATTGGTAGATCTTGGTAACTTATCACAGAACAATCCTCACCAATCAACCGATCCATGCCTTCTAACTTCTTCTTAGAGGAAACAACATCCTTGATGAACTTAGTGTACTTAGGCATCTCAACCAAAACATCAGATAATGGAAGATTAACCTGAGTATTTTTCAGAAGATTAAGCACTTTTTCATATTTCTTGTCCTCATGCAAGGAGATGTTGTTTTTTCTAGGTGGAAATGGTAGTTTCTTTAAGTCACTCTCAGAAAAGACTTTCTTCGAGGATGAACTGACAGCTTTATCTTCCAAATCTTTCCACCTCACCGCTTTCTCACTTCTTTTTCTTGTCAGGGGATCCGCCACCTGACTCTCACTTGATTCTTCATTACTCAGGGGATCAGCCACTTGAGTACTCTCTTGCAGAAAAGGGGAACATGGGTGCTCGATTTCCCCTCCTGCCTCATCTGGGAGAGGAGGGTTAGTGGTTTCCCTGGTTTGGGGGACCACTAAGTTGAGTACCAGATCTGAGATTCATGGCACTGGCCTCTTCTTAACCATAGGGAATTGAAGGAACTAGGTCAATGCACTGGCTATGATTCAAATCGGTCTGAGCTACCTGACCACCCTTAGGATTTTTCTCCGTAAAGCTGGGCAACTGCCCTGAGGGTCTGGAAGCTAGTTGGCCATCCATTTGCCCGATCTGCCTCTCAAGACTCTTTATTGTGCTCTGAAGGGATTGGATATTATTATTCAGCTCCTCTAGTTTAGCTTCAAGATCATTAGAGTGGGAGGGGCCTTGAGAGTTCTGAAAGTTCTGCGGGTTGGTTTGGCTGGAATGATTCTGAAACACAGGATTTGAATTGTTTGGCCAATTTTGATTGAACCTCTGATTTGTATTGGAAAAATTCGAGTTCAGGTTCTGATTGAAGCTTGGGTTTCGATTGAAATTACGATTTTGGTTAAAATTGAATTCGATTGAGATTTTGATTCGATGGAAACCCTGGTTTTGAAGATTGCTTTGGCGAGAAGGCGATTGTTAAATCTACGATTTTCTTGGCCAAAGAAAGCATTAACCGACGATCTGTCCATTCATTGGGCGAACGAGAAGTGTGCCCCACATTATCACATGTCCGGCATGTGGATGAATTGTATTGTCCACGATTTCGACAAAGATTAACTTGATAGGTTGAAGGGAAATAAATTGACTTTGGCCAACCATGTGGCGGTTTGACAACAATTTTCAATCTGAACTTGAGAGTTTTGCGGAAATGATAGATTCTGATTCGTAGGATTTAGAGACCTTGTAAGAGCAGCCACCTGCTGTTGCAGCATGGCAATTTGATTTTGATTGTTCACCTCCTCGATCCTAAGAGGAGGAGGAGGTGTCTGAATAGCTTGAGAGGAGGGGGCATAATTATACTTGGCAATATCCTCGAATAATGCCCACCCCTCTGCAGGTGTTTTCCTCAGGAATGCCCCACCAGAAGAACTATTGACCATACCCTTGGTGAGCTCGGTCAATCCACTGAAAAATGTGTTGACTTGCCTCTGCAAGTCCAAACCATGGTGAGGGCATTTACGAAGAAGAGCTTTGAATCTCTTCCATGCATCAAAGAACGATTCGTTTTCCTTTTGATAAAAAGTGAAAATTTCACTTAAGCATTGGGCCGTCTTGGATGGTGGGAAATATTGACTTAGGAACTCTTTTTCGAGTCCCGCCCAGGTGGTGATCGATTCGGCAGGAAGAGAGTTGTACCACTCTTTTGCCTCCCCTTTCAAGGAAAACGGAAATAACTTCAACTTTATCGTATCCTCACTTACACCTTGAATGCGAGTCGTACCACATATCTCCAAAAATGTGTGTACGTGAGTATGAGGATTTTCAGATTGAAAACCATGGAAGATTGATGCATGCTGCATCATTTGGATGAGCCCAGGTTTGAGTTCGAAGGTTGGTGCATTTATGGCGGGTAGAACGATGGCCGGGTTGGCTTGGACTTCACCAGGCATGGCGTAGTCAGCCAACGTACGTCTATCTTCTGCAGCCATAATGACTATGTCTTCGATCTCTTCAGCTAAACGTTCCTCAAGGTCTTGATCGGCCTTACTCCCGCCGTCGGGAAGAACCGCCGGAAGGACTCTTCGCTGTTTGGTCTCGACTATGGTCCGCTTCGAGGTCGGGGTATAGAGTAGTGGCCCCTTTTGACTTGAGTTTGCATAAACCGAAACCAAAATCAAGTTGTCTAAACTAAAAACTAAGAGTTAAAACCTATAAAAGGAAATAAAAAGCGAGGGAGGTCGGACGGGCGCCGCACCAGAAGAACTAGGACGGCGATTTGGAGCAAGCGGATGCTCGTGCGATTTCCTCCAAATGGTGCGAGTTGGTTCTTTTTAGATGGACGGGCGCCCACTTACTCCAGACGCGCCGTTTGAAACCAACACGAAAAGCGAAACATAAAATAAACTTAGTAAAAGCGGACAACCGTGCGAGTCCCGGCAACTGGCCAAAAACTTGTCTCGGATTTTATCTAATGAAAAAAATAAACAAGTAATAAAAATAAATCCGGTTTACCCCAAGTGCATGGATCATAGTATAGAGGTTAATACCGGAGTCGAATCCACAGGGAATCGGGGTTGTTTACCTAGTTTTTATCTAACTAACCTAAGGATGTCACAACTACTATTACTACAATTAATAGAAAATAAAAACGATTAGCACGTAACAAACTAAAAACGAAAATAACAAAAGTAAACTGGACAGAAGATTAGAAATCTAAAGCCAGGAAACGTGATTACGAACCAAATTATCTAAAATAATCTATTCTAAAACCTAAACATGCAGTAAAAAGTTCTAACTTAGCTAAGCAATTCAAGTTCAAGCGATTTTAATCAATAATTTAACGAACGAACAAGCAATTGATCCACCAATTCTATAACATTCAATTCCTCCTTTAGATTATCTAGTGATGATTAATCAAAAGTTGTGATTCACCTATCAAAGGTATGAATTTCTAATCTCTTAGATAATTCGTTTATTAATCTCTTATCTTTCGATCTTAAAGATTAACGCTTTTAATATCAAAGGTGTGAAATTTCTCAATCTCTAATCTAGAAACTCAACCTAACAACTCTCGTTAATTAGATTAAAGATCTAATCTTTATTACGGTGATCTAGGGTTTAATAACGATTTTCATCAAACATTAAACATCAAGCATGCAAGGTATCTATCGATTAAATTGCATAACAACAGGTAAAACATAATAAAGATGCAACTTTTAATAAAAACTCACAAGATAATCCAAAGAGAAATCAAAGTTTTGCTAGAACGGCTTCACAACGCTTGTTCCAACGAGCTCACAGCCTCTATTCATCGCTTGAACACTCGAAATAGCTTCTATGGAGTACATAAAAATAAAGGATTCTCTCTAGGAATTTAAAAGCATAAAATTTATCTAAGAAACGTGCAAACCACAGAAAAAACGCCCCTTAGGGTTTATGTGGCCGCCTAGGGTAATTGTCTTCTCCTTTGGGTTCAGAAAACACGACTATAAATAGGTTTTTAAGTCGGTTTAGCTGAGGCGGCGGACGGACGCTCGTCGAGTGTTGAATGCCCGCCCAGGGTGTATAAAATCTTGAGTCGGGCGAGTCATATCGAGGCGCCCGCCCTATGTAAATTTGGACGCTCGTTGATAAAAATCTCAATACTCTGAATCCGGTTTTTCTTCCTGGACGCCCGTTCAGTTATTCAAACGCCCGTCCGTCTGGACGGGCCTTCAGACGCCCGTCTAGATCAACTTCATTCCAAATCTTCAATCCAATCTCAACTTTATCTCTTTCCTTCTATTCAAATCTTCAGTTGAACATCGGTTAAGCTCATTTCATGCCAAATTTGTGTACCTTCAAGATGACTAAAACATGCAAAGTGTAAAATCATTCATATAGATAGAAAATCATCAATAAAACCATGAAATCAACTCAACTTTGCAATTCAACAACTCCTCACTTCATTTACTTAATAAATCTAATAAATACTTACTTTTCATGCAAATCATCGGAGTATAGAGGAAAATTGTTACGAAATAGAACGATATAAATCATAGAAAATCACCCTAAACATTTAACATTTCCAAAACCTTTTGCACACGAGATAGATCCATCAGCAGTCTTAACATTGTGAATTTGATGACATGGCATAAGGTGAGTTATGAGGTTTTTATTGCCAGTCATATGGGAGGAGGCCCAGAATCAACAATCCATGTTTCATTACAAATAGAAGAGTAGAATTTACCCGCACTAGCTTTGAGTAGCCGTGTCGGTAGAGGGACTACCTTCTTTTGTTGAGTGAGGAAAGCTTTGAATGCAAGCAAACCGAGCATTCAACTTGTTATCATTCTCCTCTTCATTGACATGCACCTTACGACTTTCTCTGGTAGGCTTGAAGGAGTTAGGCTTGCCATGTAGCTTCCAGCAAGTGTCCTTGGTGTGATTTGTGCGTTGCGGTGCTCACTGAGAACAACTTTCGATTCTATCGGTGAGAGGCTTCCTAGATGTCTCAAGTAACCTCGAGAGCTTCATGACGATCGGCAGGGTAGCACTCTCGGAAGGGTTGTCGATAGGGAGTTCAAAGAAACATCACTTTCCTCCTCTGTTTTCCTCATGTTTGACCTCGGCAAACATGGATTTGAGAGATGGGGAGAGAGGTTTTGTGGCAAGGATTCTTCCTATAACACCATCAAGAGTAGGATTCGATCCAGTAAGAAACTTGAATACTCTCTTTTCTCAATAATGTCCTTATAAAGGCGGCATCCTTAACATTATTCCAGGGTGAGTTTCAACATATCTAGGTGTTGCCATGCCCTAGATAGTTGGTTGAAGTATTGAGTTCTGAGACATATCTCATTGTCTGCAGTTTTGAATCTGAGCTTCAAGTTCATACACTTCTGATGTATTGTCTTTCTTGGAGTAAAGATCTCTGGCATTATCCTAGATTTCCTTTGCAGTATCATAAATCATAAAGTTCTCACTAATTTCTTTTGTCATGGATCTTGTGAGAATGGTCATGACTTGATTATTAGTAGTGTCCCATGCTTCAAATCCGGGGTCATCTTCAAAGCAGGGGCGGGTTTAAAGCCGGACAGTATCCCATCTTACCTTGTCCAGAGATGTACATTTTCATAGATCTTGACCACGGCAAGTAGTTGTTACCATCAAGTCTATGATTTGTGTATGATGAAGATTCAAAGTGACCCGGTCACGAGGCGGTGGGAGTCTCATGATGAAGATGAAACGTCGATTAAAGTAGACATTTTGGAATAAGCAGAAGCGAGTATGCGTGGATTTTAGAACTCAGTGAAGTCTCGGTACCATGAAGAGAGTTTGAGAAAGTGATAAACACTAGAGTAAACTTCAACTTGGTTTATTCATAAAATGAAAGAAGTATAAATAGTTACAATTGAGGGGAGAGACTAGCTAGCTTGGGCGGCCACTAGAGTATATAGCTATGGGCGGCAAGCAAGCATGTAAAAAGTAAAAGCTATGTCTATGACATAAAGTAAACTAGAGTTTGACATATTAATTGTTTATATGTACCACAATTAATGTCCTTTTACAAATAAAGTGTACAAATAATGTATACACGAAATAAATAAATATTACATAATATTTGATATGAATATTTGATATGTAATATTTCCACATAAACATTATGGCATTTTATTTTAGGGTTTTCCAATCATGTTGCTTAGTAAGTTTGTTTTCTCTTTTTTTTCTTTTTGTGACAAAATTTCAAATTCTGTTATAGGTATTTTTTTTTTTTAATTTTTGGGTGTCTTACACGTGGTTTTTTTGTAGATTATAATGCAGATCACGGATTTGAAGTTTATATTGAAGTAGAGACCGTAAGTGATATAAGGATTGTGATAACCGTGCTCCGGATCGTCATAAGCATGATGTCGTCATTTTATTTTGTGGTTTTCCAATCACATTGCTTTGTAAGTTCTTATTTTCATGTTAATTATTGAAAAAATTTCACTTCCTGTGTTTTGTTTCAGGATCCTTGATGGTTGTTGGACCACCACAATTATATTTTGGTGTTCTGGACATTGATCCATTTTCTTTGCATATGAAGCATAATGTGGGCCTGCCTTACTTTACGTGCAAATATTCTTGATCTACATACATTTTTGGTTTTTTATCTTATGCTGAACTTTCTTTCGAATTTATATCATGTCTAAATTTGTTCTTTCTGTGGCTAAATGTTAATCCGTCATGGATTTGGATTCGCTTTCGTAATCATTTTCTACTTATGGTAGCTAGCTGGTAATTGTATGTCTATCGATAATGATCTTGAATTCTTTTTCAAATAAAGATTTTGTCATTTGTCTCTATTCATTACTATTTTCAGACCATCTTTTATGTATGCTTTTATATTGTAATTGACAATTTCTCATTCATTAAATGCAACACATTATAAAGCTATTGTTTATTTACAAAATTTAATATACCATGGTTACTATTCGTATCAAAGGAAAAAAAGTCAGAAGATATTCTCTTTATAAACAAAAGAATGAAAAAAAAGGTCACCTTCTTTTTCAACCAAAATAAATATTTTGTTATTTTGATCAACCTCGCTGCAAATCTCTGCTTGTGAAGCCATGGTAAATTTCCCCTCTCCCCTTCCTCTCTTAAACAATTTTCTTAATTGTAATTGTTCTTTTTCCCCCCTTTTTTTGAACGAAGAATATTCCATTGTTTTACCTAAATCGTTTGATTCGAGAAAATATGCTCAACTCTAAAATGGATTCAATGTTGTTTTTGTTTTTAAGCAGAGCGATTGAGGCGATGATTATTTACAGAAATGTAAGGTATAACCACCTTTGTATGATGATAAGGTGTACCAAGTGGCTTGGGATGGCGAGGGTGTCTCAGGGCACCACTACTTTTCGCTATTTTTAATATTTTTTTCCTTTGGTAGGGGATTTAATGTCTTTGTTTGTAAGAGTAATAGACATGTAATTTAATTTACATCTTTGTAGCTTGGTGTACTTATATTACACTATGTCATTCAATTTTGAGTTGTATATTCCTCTTTTCCACATATATATGTTTTTCATGTATCAAAATGTGTCCCTTTTTTTTTGGGGGGGGTGGGGGGTTGGTTTTGAATGTGCACATGTTCTACATGAAAATACAATACAATCACATAATATTTACGTGCATCGCATTTGTTTTTCACATATCACATTCAATATATTAAAGAACTAATTACATGTCAGATGTCCTTTTTCGCTTAAATCCCCCGCTAACCAGAACCCACTGGTCCGACTAATACGGAGTTCGGCCCGGGTCGTGCCTATTGAGTCACATGTCAGGCTGTCCTTGACAATATGTTTAAAGAAGTTGAGTTGCCCCGTGCATTATGCATGGGTTTTAGGCTAGTATAATAGAAAGAGGAAGAGATTTAACCAAATTACCCAGAATTTTGACCCATTACCCATTATTTGACCCGGAGAATCTATATATACTACTGATAATAATAACTCTCAAGTAGCCTCTCTTTCCAATCAATTTTATTCCCTAATAAATAGCCACTCTTTCCAATCACTAATTCTCTAACAAAATTTGATTTTCTCATAAATAGCCTATCTTTCCAATCACTAATTCTCTTACAAAATTCGATTCCCACGTGCTCGCCCTTCAGTTACATTTTCATTTTCATCTTCTTCATCTCATCCCATTCACATATTCACCTCAGTTCTCATCCCATTCACGTATTCATCTTAGTTGATTCATCTATTTGCATTCTAAGGTATGATAGTCGAATTTTTTCATAATGCCGGCTCCATGTGAGGTAAGAATTTCACTAATTGTCTTACAATATTTGACTCCCACATGATCAGCATACTTTATTTTCATTTTCATGTTCTTTTCGCAATAATATTCTCTAATTTTTTAATAATGCCCAATCTCATATTCATCTCATCCTAACTACATATTCATCTCATTTGATTCATCCATTTGCATTCTAAGGTATTATATTGTCGAATTTTTTCATAATGCTGGATCTCATATTCATCCATTTTGTTTTGTCATTCTTTATTTGTAGTTGATTTGTGCCAAAATCTAGCTGCGTGCGAGGTAAGAATTTTGCCTTTCTATTTTAATTTTATCTATACGAACTTTTGTCTTATTTTATGGGTACTGATATTTTTGTAATTTTTTTGTTACCCAATCACAATGTTCTATAACTGATTATTCTTGTTATATTTTTGTTGTTAGCCGGATTGATATTTTTGTTATTTTTTGTTACCCTATCAGAATGTTCTATAACTATTTTTTTTTGTTGTTGTAAATAGCCGGATTATTTTACCGTGTTGTTTGTTAATTTTTTTAAGTAGTTGGTTTTTACTGTGTAATATTCTTTTATGGAAACATATTATACCTATTTTTTAAATAGCCGATTTTTTAAAAATATCTGGATAGTGGGAAATAACATACTTAGGAATTAGTGATATTTATTTTGTTTTTAAAGTCAACCATGCATTGATTACAAAATTTAAATTTCCAATAAATAACTCTCTCTTCAATTACACTGATTACAATTCACACTAATTACTAAGTCTCTCCTTGTTGAGAGTGTTTTCTTCCCCTTGTATGGCGTGTTTTCTCTTCTGTGGTGAAGCCTGTAGTTTTTTTCCCTCTTGATGGCTTTAGTTTCCTTCTAGTCTCCTTTACTCTTCCCTGGTTATCTTTTCTTCCCTTTGTCTCTGTCCTCTTGGCTATTTTTTCTTCCCTTCATCCTCCTGTTTCCTTACCATCTCTTTCCTCCTGTTTGTGCCTTTCCTCCCATAATGGACGATCCTGAAAACAACGAACTCATTTCCAGATTTGGCAAATTCATCGAATCGAAAAGAAAAAGAAGTTATTGATATAGAAGAAGATGAGTCGATGATGGGCTAAATGATTGTTACCTTAGTATTGCAGGCAAAGTTCTCTCGACAAGCAAGTAAATTTTAACGGAGTGAAGAATGTGGCGGAAGCGATTTGGTCCTGCGAGTCCTTTTAAAGCGAGAGAGGTGGGCTTTAATTTATTCAATTTGTTTCGACGGATGAAAGCCATGTTACTCGGATCTTGGGTGGTGCCCACTGGTACTATGACAATTATGCAATGGTAGTGAAAAGGTGGTTCCCAAAAATCGAAATAGATGAGGATGCCTTCCAACGATCCCTGCTTTGGCTCTAATTGTGGAATATTCCCATTCATCGCCTCTCGAAAAAGTGGCAAAGAGAGTGGCATCCCATGTAGGCAAAGTATCCCAAGTGATAATCCCGAAGCGGGTAGCGGATGGGCCGATCACGCGTTGTTTAGTTGAATTAGATGTCTACAAACCCCTGCTCCGAGGGGCAGAATAAATGATGATGGAAATGAGATATGGGTGGAGTTTAAATTTGAAAATCTAAACTATTTCTGTTTTTACTGCTGCATATTGGGTCACCTTGACAAATCATGCCAAACCAGATATGAAGATTCGAGAAGAGGATGCTTAAAATCGGTTCAATATGGTGCTTGGTTAAGAGCTCCGGTGACAAAATCAGCCGGAATCCGCCGTCTCGAAAATCGAGAGAACCGTCGCGAAGCTGCTGAGATCGTGGCAGCGATTACAATCAGTTTCTCCCCATCCTTCATCCCCACCTCTTTCCCCTTGGGCCCATCCACCAAACCTATCTGCCTCTCAACCTCCACCACAAACCTCCACCTCTGTAACTGTCCCATCAATTGCTCCTATAACTTCTTGCTCAACCCCAGGCCCGTCCTCTAGGCCCCACGTCCCTAACCAAATTCATCCACCTCCACAATCCTGTTCTCCTACCACCAAACAACAAGACAAGCCTCCATCTCCTTCTCTCATCATCTCCAACCTGCCATCCACCCCAAACACCAATTCTCAAAACCAACCAGCTTTGCAAGACATCACAAACCTTGCAGATGTTGAAGTTAGATATGCCGCTCCACTAGATCTACCCAAAAGTTCACCTATGCTTACCTCCACGCCAACAACAAGCTCGAAAAGCAAAAGAGTTCCCAGACCCTTGAATCCCAATGCAAAACCGATTCGTAAAGGATTAATCATTGAGGAAACGTTTCTCGGAAAAAGAAGAAGTGATCCCAAAGGCCTAAGCTTGTTCCTAATCTGAGAAAAACACGATGCAAAGAAAGCCAAGTCTAATACTTCGGGGCGATGGAGGCGATGATGCAAAATATATCGTCTCCATTGGGCGCGCCTGGAGAGGCTGCGACCACATATCTGGCGACGCCAAAAGGTATTAGAGAAAGGCCGCCGCCCACAACCCCTCTTAAAGCCTCGTCAAAGCTAGGGGCGATGGGCGTCGAAAATATAATGCTCTCTAGGGAGCCGCGAGACTTAAGAAGAAAGCAGGGGATGAAGGCCAGACGACGAAGCTGACGACCTTGGCGACCATAAGGGGCCGCCGCCTGGATATTACTTCCAATTGCTACTAGATATTCAACCCACTTGATGACAGATATTTAGTATTTACTTAGCTGCTAAGACTAGTGACTAAGTCGCTTCACGCATCGCTGATCTTTACTTCACCCCTAAGTTTAATCTTCCTATAAAAGAAAGTCTTGTGTAACCTAAACGAGAGGATTCTAATACAAAAAATATCAGGCAAAAGCTCTGCAAGAACAAGCTTATCTCACCATCCTCCTCCCATCACCGCTTATCTCTGGCTAACATATAAATAATCTATTCACAAATAAGCCAGATATCCACACCATTAACACCGCAACACCATCGTGACATTTTCTGCATCGTCAGTTGGCTCCGTTACCGGGAAACCCACGCTACAACTTGCTCAGTTCCAGGTGTAAAAATCATAAAAGAGAGATAACACACGGCGGATCGAAGGAATCTCACCTCCGCCAACCAAGAATATCCGGCCATTTTCGGTTGTCCAAGTTGCGTTCCAGAAAGAGGTAATCTTACAAAGAAAAGCCCTCAAAACCCCCATCTGAACGAAACACTTCGGAAAAATGACAGGAAGTAAAGGACATCTGACTCCCAAGACCCCGGCAAAGGGGGCCATGCAACATCAGGCTCGTGGAGAGGGAGTGGGAGAAACACTTGACAATCTCCCCAGAAGAAGTAGAAGGTATAGCGAGGGTCCTATCGCTAGCGATGCAAGGAATGTCATTAACCAAAAGGCCAAGTCAAAAGAGGCCAACGATGTTTGCGCTTAGATGAGGCTCGCAAAGAAAGAGCAAGGTCGCAACAGAGTCAAAAGTCGACCCCCGAGACAAGACCAGGCTCCCGGGAGGATCCTGAGATTGCGGAAATGAGAGAATATGCGAAGTGTGCAGAAACTATGTACTTAACCAATTCTCGCCTGGTAGCAAAGGGCCAGGCCCCAATGACGATACGACCCCCGAATCCTCCTAGGAATGAAACTGTCCCCGCGGACATAAATAAAGCCCGCCAAAGTCAGATCCAAGAAATCGAGATAGAGGAGAGTGTGCATTCGTCGGGTCGCAAAGGATTGAGGAGAGAAATCGCGCAAAACTCAGCACCCCCAGATCGCGATCGCCAAAGGGGAAAGACACTCAAAAAGGATCGGCTTTCAAAGGTTAGGTGAGAAGGACAAGGCCTCGGCCCCAAGTCGTCTCGGCCTTCCAGGAGGAATACCCTCACGACCAGATAGGAGCGCACAGGACGCTCGGATAATAATAAGGGAGAAAAGGGCTCGCCAGGAGGGATCACAAGACTATGAAGAATCAGGCGAGAGCAAAGAGCGGGCTGATAAGCGAGCCTTATCGCGACCAGATTCGACTACGCCTTGGCGAGCAAATGGAGATAATGAAAAATGAGCTCACAGAGCTAAAGAAATCAAGGCTGTCGAAAGGGCGCACCGGTCTCGAGGAATCGGCGTGCTCGCTAGAAGAATCACGAGAGACATTACCGCCAAACAATGAAAAGGTTAGCTACCCGACTATAATTATTATAATGGCAACTCTTGTCCGAACGATCGGCTCCTGACTTTCCAAGGCCGCATAACCTTAGCAACTCGAGAATAAGTCCGCTGGTGCATCGCTGCTGTCGGTAGCATGCGAGGACAGGCGGCGTCACGGATCTGATGCGGGCTTCCCAGCGGCTCGATTAAAAGTTGGGAGGACTATCGGAAAAATTCTTGAGAGAATTTGAATCGGCGAGCGAGACCTAAGAAAACCATAGAGGACCTTTATGAGGTTCGCATGTGGGGCACGAAGTCCGAAAAGAATACTATGAAGCGGTTCATCCGAGTGTACGACCAAACAAGAAACATTCCAGATGACGCTTGATTATAACATGTTTCCTCACGAGGGATTGCTAAGGGTCCGATGACAACGAGAATTTAACTGCGTCCCCAAAAGCGGGTCTCGAGGAGATGCTAGAAAGGGCTCGGATGATGGGAGTCGCCGAGCGCCGTCCCCAGGAAAACCAAAACCAAAGCGAGCAACATTCACACAAAAGTATCGCCTGAGAAGACCGTAAGAGGAAAAAGGACAGGATGCTAGCGCGATCGTGAGGTAAAGAAACCTTACAAAATCAGCGAGGATAACTTTACCCCGCTTAACACGAAAGCATCCGAGATATTGTTGAGATTCACGAACATTTCGACAAACCCAAGCCCATGAGGCGATCCCGGCGATCGCGATAAATCGAAATCTTGTGACTATCACAAAGATCACGGTCACGTCACGGATGAATGCTTCACATTAAGGCGAGAAATAGAGAGGCGATCCGTGAGGACCGGCGACTAAGTATAAGCGAGATGGGAATACTGGTCCGGGACAAGGTCGCCAACCCCGCGTCTATCAGAGCGAAGTTCAAGTTATCCATGGGAATATTCCCAGCAACAATCAGCTGAAATCACAAATACATCAAATCAATACGCGCGGTTTTGAAAAGCAAATAGTGTTGGGAGAAAAAAGAAGGAATTCTATTCACTAAAAGTGGTGACCACGATCGGCGGTCCCATGGAAATACCCCTCATCCTCAAAGTCGGGGTGAGCGATAAGCACGGCGTCAGCAGGGTAATGGTCGACATCGCCGGGAAATTTGGTCGCGACGTCGTCTACCGGATCATTTAAAGCAGATCGGATTTGGAGAAGCCAAGTTAAAACCCTATCTCGGGTACTAGAGGGCTTCACCAATGATACTGATCTTGGTCAAGGGCACCATCGACCTCAAAGCATCACTCTCGGTGATTACGAGCCATGTCGAACGGAGGTGGTCACTTTCCTAGTCATCGATCTCCCCTCATACTACAACATGATTTTGGGGATCCCAGCTATGAGGAAATTTCAAATGGTGGCATCTGTTCCTCACCAAAGGTCAAATTCAACACAGGGGGCGAAATTGGGGTCGCCCTAAGCCGACCCGGATTCTTCCTCGAATACATGACCAAGAATAGAGTCGATTCCAAGCAACCAGGTAGAGAGGTTTTAATATCACAGATCGGATCGTTGCGATCAAGGAGATTGCGAAAAAGCATTGAGAGGTTGAAGCGTTCTGGATCCGTGGCGAGCGGACTTCATCGCCGAGGACGAGTGGTCGAGGTCATTATAAATGAGCGAGCACCACGATCGGAAGATCAAAGTAGGTCGCAGGCGGCGAGAAAGAAAGGAGGGACGATCGGGCTTCTAAAAGCAAACTTGGATGCCTTCGCCTGGGAGGTGAGCGAGATATGAGGGGAGTGGAGTCGGAGATCGCTTTGCACCACCTAAATGTCGATCCCAACCAGGCCGATTCAACAAAGCGCGCCAATTCTCTACGAAAAGGAGGTCGCGATAAAGAATGAGGTCGGAAAACTTATAACGCCGGGTATTATCAAGAGCGTAATACCTACATGGTTGGCAAGCGTGGTAATGGTAAAAAAGCATAACGGCAAGTGGCGGATGTGCGTCGACTTCACCGACCTAAATAAAGCTTGCCCCGAGGATCCTTACGCGTTGCCCGAATAGACAAGATGGTCGATGGGATCATTTGGTTTTGAAACGCATTGAGTTTTCTTGGCGCTTATTCAGCTACCACCAGGTCAAAATGGCGGATGAAGACAAAGAGCTAACGGCTTTCAGGGCGCGAAGGACTATATTACTACGAGATGATGCCGTTTGGTCTAAAGAACGCGAGTTCGACATATCAAAGGATGGTGAACAAAGTTTTCGGTACACAAATAGGCGAAACATGGAGGCTTACATCGGACGATATGGTCGTGAAATCAAGTCGCGAGAATCATCCGGAGGACCTTCGCGAGACCACGACAAGCGTAAAAAGTCACTCGATGAAGTTAAACCCGCAAAATGCACCTTCGGGGGGTCAGCGGGGAAATTTTGGGCTTCATGGTTAGTCGGAGGGAATCGAGGCAAACCAGAAAAAATCGAGGTGCTAATAAATATGGCGAGCCAACCAGCGTTAAGGAGGTACAAAGGCTGAATGGAAGGGTGATAGCCCTGGGAAGGTTTATATCAAAATCCGCCGAGAAAAGCTTGCCTTTCTTCAAAATTCTAAAGGGAATAAAACCTTTTTGTGGACAAAGGAGTGCTCTCGAGGCTTCCGAAGAGCTCAAGGCCTACTGTCAATCCGCCTCGCCTTACCGATCCTGCGATCGGGGGGCGTCTTCTTTCATTATATCAGCGGCGCCTCGAGACAAGGCCGTCATATGACTTTATTAAAGAGGAGGGTACCTCGTAAAAGCCTGTCTATTATGTTTCTAAGGCTTTAAGCCCGGTAGAAAGTCGTTATTTTAATATCGAAAAATTAGCCTAATGCGTTGTTATCGCCGCCCGAAAATTAAGGGCTTATTTTAAATCGCATTCAATAAAAATATCATCAGACGCACCGCTCCGGCGAGTCCTCCACAAACCGGACTTGTCGAAGTCGCACTCTGTTGGGCCATCGAGCTCATGAATTCGATATTCGATCTGAACCTCGAAAAATTTGTCAAAGCTCAGGCATTGCCCGATTTCATCGCCGAAACAAGTTTCAACGAGGATATCCCACAACAAACCAAAGCAAGACATAGTCCCAACAAAGCTACCACAGTGGACGAGCCTCAGCGGCCAAGTCACTGTTGGCAACTCTACGTCGATGGCGCCGCCAATCTCAAAGGTAGCGGTGCGGGAATCATTTTACTCGAGCCTGGAACTTCAGAAGAAATCGAGAAAGCCTTGAGATTTAATTTCACTGCGTCAAACAATCAGGCAGAATATGAAGCGGTCATCGCGGGACTTGAGCTCGCAAGAGCCATGAAGGTAAAAAATGTGCAGGTTTTCTGCGACTCACAATTGGTCGTCAATCAAGTGACCGGGTCGTTCGGCATCCACTGTGAAATTTTGCAGAAATACATTAATCTCGTCAAGAGGCTGGAGGGCAGCTTCGAGTACTGCAAATTTACCAACATTCCCAAGAAGACAATCACAGAGTGATTATTTATCTAAGCTAACAATGAGGACGAAGTAAGCAACCCCTCGGTTATGGTAGAATATCCGTCACGGACCCGCCATATGACGGGATCGAGGTAATGGACTTACAAGGCACCAACCTTGTTGGATTGATTTCATGAGAGATTACATCGATTCGAAAGCTTCCCGAAAGACCGATCGAGGCAAAAGCCACGATCGGGAGAGCCGCCAGATACACCATCTTAAACAATGTCTTATACCGGCGGTCATTCTCTAAACCATTCTCGAGGTGCGTGCGACCTGAAGAGGTCAATGGAATCCTCGAAGAGCTGCATCAAGGATATGTGGCGGCCATCCCGCTAGCCGCACTCCTCGCGAAGAAAGTCT